>JANFAF010000014.1:0-600000 GCA_024663475.1 Pisolithus thermaeus | reverse complement strand
TGGGATATTTATTTGACACTGTTTGGTCATATGGGCTCAGATGTATTTTCTTCACATAAGAGAAAATCGCTGTCAGCGTGCATGAAACATCCCTGCAAAGTTTTGTGCTGGTGGTCATGGCGGAGAGCCAGCCTTTGAGACGTTTTTGCTCTCCTCGTCGATTCGAGTCAATCTGAGTCTCTTGCAAGATGATTACGTAATACCTGCAGATGGCCTGGAGACAAGTGATAAAGTCTGGGCACCACTCAAGATAATACCCACCTCATATCAAAGAAACACCGGATCGCAGGGTCGTTGACCTCGTACAATAATTATACCGATCTAGCAACTACGGACTTCGACATTCAGAACAAACCATGACGTTGGACGTGTTGAGCTTCATAGACAGCAAAGGCGGGAATGCAGAGGAGGTTAGGGAGTCGCAGCGGAAACGAGGGGAACCAGTAGAGATCGTCGATCAGGTCGTTGAGATGTATGCAGAATGGGTGAAGAGTGCGTTGTCCCTCTGGCCTCCTGTTTTCGTGTTTGATTTGCCCTGACGCGCGCCATCCATGGTTTGTGCCCAAATGATTTACGGCTCGGCCCGTGTCGTCCAGTGGATTTCGACTTGAATGGCCTCAGCAAGCAAGTAAATGTTGTACAGAAACAGATCGCGGCTAGAAAGAAGGTTAGTCCGTCTCGATGACCTACATCCCGGCGTGACTTATGTTAATGCATCCAGGCCAAAGAATCCGCGGACGATCTCGTCGCCCAAAAGAAAGCCCTCGACGTACAGGTAGACGAAAAACGTAAAGAAACACGCGATTATGAAACCAAGATGCGGCAAAAGGCAAGCATGGTCGGAAATCTGGTCGCCAAAGACGTTCCAGTCAGCTTGACGGAGGTAGGTGCTCGCGTAAATACCACTTCCACTCCACGATGTCGAAGATGCATGCCTCTAGGACGATAACGTCACGCTTAGGCTGTGGCACCCCGATGGACCTAACGGTCAAGTAGAGAAAAAAGCCAACATCATGCCCCACCACGAGGTTCTACTGCGGCTGGATGCGATGGACCTTGAACGAGGCAAGCCTTTCACCCTTGATCTGTGCCATCGACTATCGTGAAAACCTGATCATACGCAGGCGCAAAAGTTGCCGGTCACAGAGGATACTTCCTTACCAACGATGGCGTCGATCTTAACCAAGCCCTCATCGCCTATGCACTCGATTTCCTCAGGAAACGAGGATACAAGAAGATCCAGCCACCGTTCATGGTCAACAAAGACGTCATGGCCAAAACTGCACAACTCAGCCAATTCGACGAGGAGCTTTACAAGGTACGCTGCAGTGGTTATCCTCAGGCCACGCGGGTACTCATAGACGCGGCAAGGTCATCGCAAGTGAAGACGAGAAGTACCTAATTGCTACCTCCGAACAGCCGATCTCGGCGTTCCATTCTGACGAGTGGTTCGAGGATCCCAAGTCGCAGCTTCCCATTTACTACGCAGGTTATTCCACATGTTTCCGGAAGGAAGCTGGCTCTGCCGGACGGGACATGTGGGGAATATTCCGAGTGCATCAATTTGAAAAGGTCGAGCAGTTTGTAATCACCGCCCCAGAAGACAGTTGGACCGCATTTAACACCATGCTCGACAATAGCGAGGCATTCTACCAGAGCCTTGGATTACCTTACAGAGTCGTGGCAATTGTCAGCGGTGCACTAAACTTGGCAGCGTCTAAGAAGTGCGACCTGGAAGCGTGGTTCCCCTTCCAGGGAGATTATAAAGAGCTCGTGTCGTGTTCGAATTGTACAGATTATCGTGGGCTCCTTCAGTTTTCCGTGTCGACGTATGTTGATTCAACCATTTGATCTCAGAGAGCCGACGACTTGAAATACGCTGTGGCCTCAAGTCGAAGGATCAACAACGCAAGGTTTATGTACATATGCTGAACGGTACCATGTGTGCGACGGAGCGGGCACTGTGCTGTCTCGTCGAAAATTACCAGACTCCCGAGGTAAGATTCCCGACTCCAGTGTTCCCCTGATATGCTCAATCGCGGTTCTCAGGGGCTCGTTATCCCTGATGCGCTTCGACCATACATGCAAGGGCGTGATTTCTTGCCTTGGAAGAAAGAGCTACCCAAGAATCTCCAGAGGAAGCAGGCATAGAACCCCTTCGACTCTGTAATGTATTAATCGGTATACTCAGCGCCGTGTTGTACCTCGATAGACCTATTTTCTCCACGCGCATTTTTTGGCATGTCTTTCGTCAAGCCTCGACGGCAACCTGCAGGGTGAGTTGCCTGTGGGATGTTTCGCGGGGGGGCTCCTTTTGGCCCCCTTGCTGGAAGAGGCATAGCACGTAGGCATCGTGGATACAACTTTCAAACCTCAAGGCCTCAAGAGTGTTAAACTCTGCGAGCATACACAGCGCGGTTACCAAATTTAGACACGTCCTAAATGTAGTGCGGAACTTGAGATATTACATATATTCTGCTCAGTCTGAAGGTGAAACTTATTGTTTGCATACCCAAATGTAGATTTTAAGTTTTCTTCGTAAGCGGAAGCGAAACATTAAGTTCTGGCCGCTGATTGTGCTTTGATAATTTATTTGAAGTTTCGCATGACATTTACGACTGGCCTAAGTCCTGCTGACGCGTTGTGATAGTTCCCGTTGGAGTCCATACTATCCTATCACCTTTTGCAGGTACACTCCCTGTCTTTAGCTCCGCCGATATCTTTCGCGGGAGGGATTGGCCGTTCATAAAATATCTATTGCGCAAAATAATGTAGATCTTGCAAACGTACAAATACAGAAGTGCGTTTTGACAGACAACATGGTACAATAAGCAGGGACACAAGATGCAAAAATCACACAAAACGTCACAAGTGGATATGTTGGCAGGAGTGACTTGAGGGAGGGAGAAAGAGGTATGGGGAATCACACTCCATCATTCGTTAAGCTCAAAGTATGACCGAAACATGGACTCAGCGCAGAGTGGCGTCTCCGATATAACACCATGAACGTGCATGAAGAGGCGAGGGAACCGGCGTGTGAAATAAGTCAGGAAGCCTTCAGGCATGGGTCCCAGATGGCGCTTTACGTTCTCAGGCAAATCTTGATAGTGGTGCTTCTGCAGCGCGGGAGAATCAAGGTTAGCAATCACGGCAAACTAAGCATCGATAGAAAATTCGAATGGATGTGTGAAATGAATTAAAGCAACCCACCTTATTGCGCAACGCACGAAGCAAGTCCTGCACAGATTTCCCATCGTATTTTCTGAACTTACCAAGGTTTTCGATGAAAACCTTGTCCAACCTGGAGTGCCAGTCCTGTCCAACGATGTCAGATGCATTCGCCTCAAGCTTGACGAGGTTCTGGTCACGCGGATCACGACACATGATCTCGAAGCGGTCAGAGGCGTCTTGAAGGAAGTGAAGCCGCCTCCCTGAATCCCAAAAGAATGGATGAAGGAGACATGTGGTAGTATTCGGTCTGCATGACAGTTCCAATTCAGATTTTAGCAAGGCTTACTGCATAAAAGAAGATCATGCACCTGTTACAAGCTTCTGGATCCAACATCTTGGTAATTAAATCAACAGCCTCCGTCCCCTCTTCTCCAAAGTGGTCTAGCCCATCAAGGCTTTTTACATTTTTAATGATATTCACCTCCCGCTCAAAGCGATCGCCAAATGGGTGAGAGCCGTTGGCGAGGACGTAGTAGAAGAGACATCCGAGCGAAAATATATCCACGGACTTGGTAAGTTTTGTCTTACCCGAACTCGAGCCGCCAATCGTAGTGTTGACACTGCCTCGAGAAGATTGTGACGCGTCGTCACCAACAGAGTCATCGAGTTTCACCTCCCCCCTGAGAATTTCTGGGGCACGCCATCCAACCGTCCCAGCAGCCTGTGCCCCTTGTGCAGTCGGTAGGAAACTAGTCTGATCCACGTCCAGCTTCTTGCATAGCCCGAAGTCCGATATCAACATGCGCCGCCCCCCATCTTTGCTTGTAGTGCCTTGTTTTGGCCCAGAAATCAGAATGTTCTGAGGTTTGATGTCACGATGGACAATCTTCAGTGAATGGAGATGGCGCAAGCCAGAGGCAATCTGTCGCAATGCACGCTTTGGGTCAAAGTGAACTACGATGTCGCGGTGCTGATCTGGGTTCTCAATGACATCCGCAAGCGTTGCAGGACACAACTCGAGGGCAATGTACAGAAAGTTTCCGTGCGCTTCCTGGTAGTAGTAGCGTATGACGTTGGGGTGGTCGTCCGATTCCTGGAGGATGCTGACCTCGCGAGAAGCCAAGGTAACAAAGTCTTGGAGGAGGCGCTTTACAGCGACAGGACGTCCCTGCAGTGAGCCACGGAACACAACAGTACCATGTGATCCAAAACCTGGAGAGGGTTGGTCCAGACTTGTATAAAGCCGAAAAGAACTTACCGAGGACAGTGTCAGACACGACAAGTGAAGGCTTGACTGGGTTTGGAGTTGACGGGACAACCAGAGTAGTTTGTTCTGCGTCATTGTCCGCCTTATTCTCTTCCACAGCGCTCCCATTTCCTTCATCCCTTTCGAGCGCACCCCCGTCATCGATAGGACCGTTGGCGGGCGGCTGGGTACCCTTACCCTTCTTTCCTCTACGACGTCTGGGTGCTTTCCTCTTTCTGGGCGCGGCCTCTGCGCCCCCTTCCTTTTCACTCTCTTCCCCTGTCTCGGCCGCTTGACCCGCGGTGCTGTCGGCAATGTCCTGGACTTCTGGAGGTTCCGCAAAATGCACGCTTTGCTGACGCTGCGTAGCGACGGCTGCGGGAAGCGCAGATATATCGGTGGCACTGAGTGAGATTTCAGGTGTAGCAATGGACTCCGCAGCCCCGTTGGGTATAGCTGGTGTTTCGGATGCGAATGGAGGAGAACCGGCTGGAGAGAAGTATGAAACAGGTCCATCAGCATCAGCAGCTCCTTTCGGTGGAAGCGCCGGAGTAAACCCGGCGAAGCGGTTGCCTGGCAGCTTCTCCTTGAGGAGCCATGCAGCGCCTAGTATTATAGCAAGCAGCATCGAGCCGACTGCTGAAAGCTTGAAACCCTCCCGTATACCCTTTGTACCTTGGGTCGAGTTTGAACTCGGGTTGAGAGAAGCAATTTCATCGACACTGCTGACATGGGCTTCCTCAGACCCAATGACGCTATTCCTTCCGGCATCTATTCCAGGTAAAAGCTCGACAGAGGGAACACCAGTAAGCTGGCGACTGCTTAGGCCAGAAAGATCGAGCCGCCGTTTTCCGGTTAAACACCTGGCATCAAAAGGTGATTCCTGACATAATTTGAGCAATTTGCGGCGCTTAGTCACTGAATCGATGTTGTCTGGGAGATCTCCCTCAGACTCAGAGAACGGGCCAGACTCGAGGAGAGGCCAGTTGGGGCTGTACTCGGTGTCTCCAAATCCTATAAGAGGATAATGATCGTTGCTCATCATAAAGAGCGACCCAGTCCCCGGGACAAGTCCTACATATGCCGTGTCCGGATTATAGTAACTTTCGAGTTGCGCCGTAGGGACGTCACCAAATAGCAAAACGTCCGTAATTGGCGGACGGGGTTGCATGAGGACGAAGGCGTCTTGGCGTTGAGAGTTTGTGAAGACGTCAAAGATTGCCACGCTGCAAGTGAAAATCAGCTGAACATGGTTGTTGATAAACAGAAAAAGGGTCTTACACCGGGCTGTCGAGGGACAGAACCCACAATATTTGAGGTTGCCGCAGATGATATGGGTCGTTCGGGTCAGTTTTGGTGGCCTTGAAAGAAAAAACATTTCCATTGGGTAGGGAATGGATATAGGTATTATCAGAGGTGCGTCGGTATTTGGATTGCATATCATTATCTTGGTTGTTAGGACCATAGGCAGAAAATGACAGATTCTGAACAGGAGGCTTTCGGCCGGATGGAGAGGTTGGTCGCGTATATATAGAAACATGGTAATCTTCTGGACAGTTGATATCTACCCTTAACTGAAGTGCGCGCGCGACTCACCTGTACGGCCAACGAAGACTTGAGCGGACCTGGGTGGCTCATTGTGAGAGACATAATCCTCCAGCTCATCCAAGTCAATGTCGTCTTTGGGGGTTAGATCCTCGAAGGGGTTCCAGGGGCACTCTGCAGTGATGGCTTTGACTCGACCCGTTTCCAACTCTATAGACAGCAACGAGGTTTCCTTCTTTCCAACAAAGGCTCTCTCATCGTCTTCCCTCGCAAACTTGAGAGGAGACCGCTCAACCAACTGGGCCATAGAAAATGAAAGACGTTGGAGCGGGCTCGTTGGCGTTGCCATGACATATATGTCTCCCGACTGTGGTTCGATCACGTAGAGTTCTTGGTGAGCACTGTCGTCGTCCGTAAGATCCGGGTCAACTTCGACGTGCTTCGTACGAACAAGTGGCGCCAGGTTCGAAGGAACGTCTCCACCAGCAGCAGACATGGACCAGAGCTTATGGCCGGAGGTGCGGTTGACTGCATGAAACCTGCCATCGACGGAGGCGAGCAAGACGATATCCAGGAGTCGGATGTCTTCGTCTTCTTGCCCCAGGGTAGGTTTTGAGGTCGACCCGGGTATGTGAGCGCTGCGGGTAGAACTAGAGCGCCCCGCCGTCGCGAGGGCGTCGGTGATGGGAGAATCAGCGGCAGCGCCGGCTTGCATGAAACATAGTGAAGTTAAAAGAAAGGCCAGAAAGTAAATGCACGACATAAGGCCCACAGGCAGCGATGCTCCATTGACCTCCTCGTCGAAAAAGTGTCCTCAGAAATGGCACAGCAACTCGAATTTGGCATCAGGCTAGGAACGCGGCCTCGGGAAAAGCCGAGGCCGTCGCAAGGGGGGTCGCCGACGGGGGGGTCGCCTTCCATCACCGCGTCCGTTGCTTGCTATTAGCCTGACTTTCAGTCCGCCATGCCTGACATTCCGGTCGGCTCACAGATATTCGATCTCGCATTTCATCCCACAAATACCACTGTCTATACCGGTCTCTTGGATGGTCAAATCAAAGCATTCCGGTATGACGAACAGGGTCAATATCAGCAGTCCTTCTCTTTAAGGCCATCCAAACGCTCTTGTCGCAGCCTCGCTGTCAACGAAGATGGCTCGCGTCTACACGGAGCCGGAAAGGCAAAGTCTATTTTGTGCGCATTCTCCCGCATTCCCCGTGTTCTATGAAATTGAATTGTCTAGTACCATCGACACAGCTACTGGTGATATTTTTGGTACGAGGAAAGACGCGCATGAGTGGGTGCAGCGTTCACAACGTGTGTCACTTCGTTTGACATTTTTAGCGGCTGAACAGCTCGCCCATAAACCGGACGAAACAATTACTCCCTAATATGTTCTGCACCGGTGATGACGAGGGTGTTATCAAGGTCAGTTACCCGCCATATCACCGAAACACAAAAAACAGGTTCCAAGAGTGCTTATAGCTTTGGGACCCAAGACAATTGCAAGAGATACGGCGATATATTCATCATTTTGATTTCATATCGGATTTTCTGTGGCTAAGAAATAAGAAACAGCTCATATCTACGAGGTAATGTGAAGCGCGACACGCCTCAACAGTATAACGTGTTTGACACCACCCTTGTCATCGGTCTGTGAAAACAGTGGGGATGGGACATTATCGGTAATCGATGTACGCGGGAGGAAAGCAGAGCCACTTGCCCAATCTGAAGACCAGGAAGATGAACTGCTGTCTGCCGTCACCATAAGGAAGTGCGTTCCTGCTGGTTCCCATCCTCAGGCAATATCTCAGACTTATTTTTAGTGGGTCCAAAGTAGTGGTCGGAACCCAGCTGGGCATACTATCGATTTTCAATGCTACCCATGGCTGGGGTGACTGTGTGGACCGAGTTCCCGGGTGAGTTTGATTTCTCAGTACGCCAGAGAATGGGCACCCAGAACTTTGGTGGTGCAGTCATCCGCAGTCTATCGACGCGCTTTGCGGACTACCATCTTCTTACCCGTCTTCCCACTCCACGATCCTTACCGGTTCCTCCGACGGTTTGATGCGAATAGTACAGCTATTTCCCACAAAGCTCCTAGGTATTGTCGCAGATCATGGTTCATTTCCCATTGAGCGTATCGCGATTGACCAAAATGGAGAAGGCCGATGGATAGGGAGTGCGGGGCATGAGGATGTTCTGAAAATGACAGATCTCAGAGAAGTACTTGAGGATGAGGATAGCAACCGAGATGCTTCACCCGACGAGCGCGAGAGTGACGAAGGAGAAGGGGAGTCAATTGACAGGTTGAATTTGCCTGCGGCCGCCACAGAGGGTGAAGTGTCATCCGACGTTGAAGGGCGAGGGAACGAATCCAGTGGACCGGAAGAACTCAAGGAGAAGAAGAGGAAGCGCAAGGGGCAGAAAGATACACTCGCGGCAAAGAAGAAAAGGGGGCGAAATGAAATAGACGCTGATCCGTCCTTTTTTGCTGGGCTGTAGCCTGGTATGTGACCTTTTCCCCCGCATCTTGCGAGTGGGCTTTCCATAGGCAGGGAAAGTGCCCATCGTTCGTATCTTATCAGTCCTTTACTCTGTACCGGATTTAGGAGCATGGATCATTTTTATGCAGGGCCAAACAAGAGTGGGACTCAACCCGGCACTTTCCACGGACAGTTGTTCTTGGCTGGGTGCGCACATTGCATACTTGAGTAGCACATGAAGCTTCCAGCGTTAGTAGTGGTGTCTATTCGTGAGGGTGGCTTGTAGATAACCAATCCACGCAGTCATTAGAGAACGATTGGGAACGTGGAAATGAACTTGGCTCTCCCTCAATCAGGACACGTGGGCTGAGAATGTGCGGATCATGCCACCTTCCGCCACCGCTCGGGTCTTGAGCGAGGCTCGTGCCAGCGGGTTGGGCGATTCATTCTCTCTCCCACACGACAACTCCACCAGAGGCAAATTGCCATCTCAACGTTCGCAGCCATCACAGTACTGCCTGCCTTCATGTTGTCACGCAACGCAATCGCGTCAGTCCAACATGTGCGCTGTGTCCGTGGTCTCTCTGGCAGAGCCTCCAACATTCTAAGTGCTCTGGATATACCCAACTCACATGAGATACCTGGTGTGTATGACGGCGGGTGGAAGGGAAGTGGCGAGACTCTTGAGAGCGTATGTCCAACTACAGGCGAAGTGCTGGCTCGTGTCCGATCAGTATGTCGCCGTCCCCCTAGCTACCGGCTGCAGAGCGTACCTAACCGTCCTTACAGGCCACAACGAGCGAACTCCATGAGACATTGGAAAAATCCAAAGATGCCCACCACTTTCTCAGGAAAATGCCTGCCCCCGCGCGGGGTGAGATCCTGAGGCAGATTAGGGAGGCCCTTGCAGCAAAGGTCAGACTGGCCGCATGATGGTCGTTTCGGTCCAGGCTTCACTTCCACTTCGATAGCGTGATCCCCTCGGTGCTCTGGTCTCCTTGGAAATGGGAAAGATCAAAACGGAGGGCGTTGGCGAGGTCCAAGAATTCGTAGACATCGTACGCTTGAATTTCACTGATCCTGTCGGCCTTCCTAATGGAGTTCATGTCCGGTAGTGTGACTATGCCGTCGGCTTATCGCGCATGATGAATGGCAGGGTTGTGGCCTCGGAACGGCCTGGCCACACAATATTAGAAGGTACGTCGCTATGGAATAATTTTTCTGTATTGTGCATCGACCTATTTGAGAAGTGCCCAACCCCCTTGGAGTCGTTGGCATATTAACGGCATTTAACTTTCCCGTCGCAGTGTATGGGTGGTACGTATGCACATAGACTGCGCATAGAGAGTCCAGAACTCATCGCGTGGAAGGAACTTTTCTCTTTCTTTCGCAGCTGGAAATGCAAATGTCTGGAAGCCTTCTCCTAGCACTCCCCTGTGTTCCATTGCTGTAACAAAGATCATTGCCCAAGTTCTAGAGAAAAACGGAATTCCCGGGGCCGTGTCTGCCCTAGTGTCTGGGGGTAAGAATGTCGGCGAGACTCTTGTGGGGAATCCAGACATCCCGCTGAGTACGCTATCATCGTTGCGTTTATTTCGTGTGCTCTCATACGTGGCAGTTTCATTTACGGGCAGTGAAGCTGTGGGCCGCGTTGTCGGCAAGGCTGTACAGTCTCGATTTGGGAAGACAATACTAGAACTGGGTGGAAATAATGGTACGACTTCGTCCGATAAGTTGTGCACCCTCGTGCGATACCGCTGGAAATTCAATCTAGTCATTTCACAGCGTCAATCGTGATGCCCGATGCAGACTTGTCGATGGCTGTACCAGCAGTCTTTTTCGGCGCTGTGGGTACTGCCGGCCAGCGTTGTACATCCACAAGACGACTCTTCCTACATAGAAACATTGCTCCTCAGTTTTTGGACGCACTCCAGAAGCTCTACGTTTCGTTGAGAGTTGGCGACCCATTAGTCCAGGGCACCTTACTGGGCCCTCTGCACACTCGCGCAGCGGTCGGGGTTTATGTTGAGGCGGTCCGCCGACTTCGGGAACAAGGCGCACGTATTTTGACAGGTGGTCAAAAATACGACCAAGTCGAACTTGGCCAGGGAAATTTTGTCCAGCCGACTATCGCAATACCTAAACACGTAGATCCAGCGGATACTATTTGGAGCACAGAAACTTTTGCACCTATTTTAAATGTGGCTATTTTTGACGAGCTAGAACAGGCGATTTCATGGAACAACGGCGTCCCTCAAGGCCTGTCGAGTAGCCTCTGGACGCAAGACATGCGCAGCATTGGAAAGTGGATAGGTCCCGAGGGCTCCGACACAGGGATAGTTAATGTTTGTTTTTCTTTTTTTTCAGTGTCCACGTAAGTTTGCGCTGATTTCACCCTAATCCAGGTCAATGTTGGTACAAGCGGTGCTGAGATTGGAGCTGCGTTCGGTGGAAATAAGGTTTGTCCCAGGGGTTCCGAACGAGGCTGCTGCTGGTCTCAATTTTTTTTTTTTTGGCGAATCATTGCAGAGCACTGGGTGGTAAAATGAAAACTGTTTATCAGACGAGAGCTTTTCCCTGACAATTTCATCTTTATAGGGGCCGGGAATCTGGTGGTGATGCGTGGAAACAATACGTCCGATGGAGCGCCTGTACCATCAACTTCTCCGACGCTGCACCACTGGCACAGGGTGTTGACTTCTCGGCATGACGAGAGGGATAGCCTACCCATTTAATCATCGGCAACCAAATGTAGCCATAATCCCGTTCGCATCCAGATGTAATTCAATGAATGATTTACGGCTAATGGCCATGATATGGAGTAACCCTGAATAACCCCACCGGTGGTTCTGAGAAACATGGCCATTTAATGGTTGCAAGATTAGTCATGATAATTGGATGTCCAGAGAAAGAAGGAAGAAGAAAAAAAAAGAAAAAGAAAGGAAAAGAGAAACAGCAAGTCCCCATCAGACAAGCAAAACGTATCAGGAATCGATCATCACTCTGATGATCTTATGGTCGTGGGAGTACCTCCGGACTTTGCATGGCTTCCAACCAGGATTGTAACCTGCAGTTCCCTCAAGTGTCCCAGGTACCCATCAGGGTTGCCAGCGAACCTGGCATGGGTAACTCTTTCGGTTGACATGTCACTCAGGCAAGCCAGACAGCAGGCCGGCTCCTGATTGGGATGTCCCAAGGCAGTGACCTCGATCGCTAAGTACACAGACAACAAATACCATCATGTTGCACGGGCAAGGCCAATTATAAGAGCGTTGCGGTGATTATCTTTACAAGAGATTTAACTCCATCCCTCCCCGAACCTCTTCAGCACAATTCTTGGATCGGTTCAGTTGTAAAGTTGTCGCAGAGGCTGTCCGCAGACCACGCATATATCATGCAAACTCCCGACGACCTCCCCTGGCCAGAGCTGGGCAACGTCTCCCGCGGCGCAACACGCGGCAACCAGGGGCAAAAAGGTGCTTTGGGCTCGCCAGATCAGGAAGGGCGCTGCGTACTACAACTACGAGTGCAGCCCGGCGTACTTTGCGTTAAGCTCAATCGACGATCGAGCGAGTGGTATCGCACTCTCGACGGGGAGGTCAACAGAGCACTCAAGCTCACAAAGACGTACTGGAGGAAAGCGCGTCGACGCCAGGACTAGTCAGTGGTGCATTACCTCTCTCTGGACGCACTTCCGCACTGACACGGTATCCGCACAGTGACGCTCGGGCAGACCAGGATCACATGGAGCTACACGAGTGGCTACAACAGCTCAAGGACAAGACCATGTCCCACCTTGAAATCCTCATGCAGAAAGGCGACATTCCAGGGCCTCCGTACATCATGCCAGACGACGTGGAACTCAGCTTTCTGCGAAAATTCATTGAACGACATAACGCGGGCATCCCCCACAACCCACGACTACGACACCTTGGACCTAACGCCCCACAGCCCGCGCACATCGAAGAGTCTATGGAACTGTCTACCCCCGAGTTGTCTGACCAAGGATACCCAGCGTCAACCTTCGTCGATCAGATGGCACGAATGCAGTCAGGTACGTGGGATCCGTTCGTTGTCTACCTGTCTGGGAATGGTTCACCCTCTCCTCTCGTAGACAGCGGACCAAGCGTCAGTTCTACTTTTATTCACTCACCCGGAACGTCCACCCGCCAACAATTCACTCGGACCTCAACATCACCTTCCACTGCGACCTACGAGCAGCTCGTGCAGGACGCCCAATCATCTGGTAGCGCAATCATTCCTCCAACTCTGCAGTTCAGTCCAGAGCTTATCATGATCATAGACCAATTTCTTCAGGATGCACGGGCTACACTTTCTCGAGCTCAAGCACAGACACAGGAAGCTTTCCAGCGGTATACCGCATGCCTAGAAGCCGAAGCTCGTGCAAGGAGGGATGTGGCCGTCGCCGAACAGCATCGCGATGAACTAAGTGAGTCTATCGCGGAACACTAGACAGGCACACTTCATATCTCGGCTCGTTTAGTGTCCGCCATACTGTCACGAGCACAAACATCCATAGGTGCGTAAGGATGTTCTTTCTGAGAGGTTGCATTGGACTTGACTTCGTAGAATACGCCCGACATTCGTCTCTAGGACATGAAGAAGTCGGATCCTCGCAGCACAATCAGACAGAGGTAAGCGTCTTGTAGGCCGTGTCCTCTGAGCAACTGACATCTCCGTGTTACAGTATGCATCACATCACATGGCAGAGCGTAGAACCTCAGCCGACGTGATGCCTCCTCACAACAGCCCCAGATCCATAGATTGGCGACAGGCGGAAGTGCCTAACACATACCCGGGAGGACTCGAGGCTATCCCGCAGTCCGAGGTGCGGTAATGTATCTATCAATGCTTCTCGAAGTACTGAACTTACGGATAGATTCGGACATCAAGCGATCAATCCTTCAAGCCAGAGCGCAAGCACTCGCGGAGCTGGGAGCAGGCTGGGCACGTTGACATGGTGTCGGGAATGCAACAAAGTAAGTTGCCGCATACGGATGGTAGCGTTCACGATATGCACTACGTGCTAGTGTTGCCAGATATGTCGGGCATACCGCCACGAAAGCGATCGCATCATATGGCAGGCCCATCTATTCACAGTGGCGCTGTGATGTCTCAAACCGCCATGTCACTGCCTCTATGACTACAGGGTTACGCGGGCCACCGGCAAATATAAGCTGTTCCGGATCAACCCGAATTATGCGTCCTTTCACGCATCATATCTTGGACGTTTGTGCCCGCCGATCTCTTCTGCGACCGCACACTCACTCTGGGACGCTTCCACACTGCATGATGTTAGGTCCTAGATTTTTTAGCTTCAACTCTGGTCACGGACTCGTAATGTTTGTGATATTATTATAACGCTGTATTTGTCCTGCTGTATCCGCTGCAATCGTTCGGAAACTCTACACATCTGACGCCCCCTGCGAAAATCCCTAGACTCACCTTTCCCAACCTTCTTCCCAGGCAGACAGATGGGTATTGTTCGGGCGAGTCGTGAGTACTTGAATCTTGCATGGGAGTCACGTTGATTCAGAGTTTGCACGTGGTTATGTCGGGGCATTGTGAAAAGACCAATGGCAGAAGTTTCAGTTCGGTGTACAGCCTCAGATGCTATAGTATGTACTACCTTTTACGTAATAAACGAGTGGACCACCCGGTATGTTATCGCAAATGGCTTTTGTCCTGTAAGACTGACCACTTTACATGTGTGTGACGCAACCCAAAAGGTGGGCCCAGGAACGTTTTGGGTCCAGGTTTATAGGTGGTCCACTTTTTTCATGCGGTGAATTACATTCTTGATGCTTGAACTTTGATGTGACTTCATTGGTGGGTACAGGACCTCTTTTGTAGTATCACCCTGCCACCGCTTTGATCATACGGAGGACCTGTGGCTTTATGGCTTACCCTTGTTCCTACCGTCAATGTTCACGCTTTGACAATAAAGGAAGTGTGGTCATGGTCAACTGCATAATCGCGTGCCGCACACGTGCATGTTTTAACCTGGGCTTTAAAAGCCCTTTATCCTGCGCCATGGAAAGCACGTACCACATCCCATCCTCTATCTTCTGTCAAGTTATCGTTCATCATATCCTTTTCGTTTGCTTTTCGTCGACGGCACATCCCCTCGCCCAACAACGATTCTTTAGCAGTTCAAATGGAGATTCCATTGCGTCATCGCAAATTCCGCAGTAAGTGGCACTGTTACCTACCACGCGCGCACCATCCTCTGATGCAAATCACAGCTAAGCTGTGCCGGAACTTCGTAACTGGGAAGTGTGATTACGGTGAAAAATGCACCTTCATCCACCCCACTTTGGCATTCTCCCCTCATCAACCAGGGAGCTTTTTTGCTGTACCATCTTTCCCCAACTGGAATGCTTCGCCTCCACTGCCGGAGCTGATGTATCCGACACAGGGCTTGCCCTTAGGAGGGCCCTTGCAGTCGTTTGCGGCACATCCTCAAGAACTTTCCCCAATTGGGGATGAGCCGTGGGCGACCCCCCTTCTCCTATCTACGCCCGGTAGCGTTAACACGGGCTATATGGAAAGTCCCCTATTATGGCAACCGGAAAGGAAGAAATATCCTTGCAGGCATTTCACACGGACGGGTGGTTGGTGTCCAGTCGGAAACCGTTGCAAGTTGTAAGTGCCCGTTCTTGTAGATTATGGCAGACTCTTCTAAATTCACGCCACCAGCATCCATGATTATTCTGCAGTAAAGTCTGGGAAAGATGGAGGCAGTGTTATACCCCACAATGCGGATGCCTATAACGAAGATGGCCGAACCATCAGTGGCGGGGTTCGCATGGCTATATCGTCTGCTTCAAATCGCTCCAACCAAACGAACCACAGCAATCTAAGGCCTTGGCACACCCATACGGGAACCGCAGAGCCATGTCAGTGGACCCACATTGCAGGCCAGACCGGTTGCCACTGACACCGTTTCACACAGATAGCGAATGGACGATTCCATCAAGCTTTTACTGGCCGGTCCCATGTCATGTGCGGCATTCTGTCCCCGTGAACACTATGCGCCCGCAGCTAGCGCCAACAACGGGGACAGAACAAGGCGGTTATGCACAATATCCATCAGCCGCTGATGCTTACCATCTTCCTGCCGGAGCATATGAAATAGATGGAACGACCTATTTCCCCATTGTGAATGCTCAGTCCTCCTACTACGACCAGGCAATGCCAGCCCCGGGCTACTATCAAGACTGCTATCAACCAAGGCGCGTCTTTCCAGGTTTCAAAAGCGGGGAAGCTCCCTCGGAATATGGATCGCCCGAAGAAAATTATTGTGGTCCCCTCGACCATACTGGGTCAGAGTCTCCGCCAACCCAAGCGTCGCGAGTGGACAAGGAGTCACACATGGATGAATCCGAGTTTCCTTTTCGGCCTCCAAAACATCAACAAGTTGGACATGTCCGCCGGATTACTGTCGTTGTCAAGAAGGCGGGCGGTCCGAGCTGTTGAAATTTTGCCCTGAGGACCTGCGCCACTATCTCGATGATGCCCGGAATAGGTGCAGGGTCACTGAAGTTCTATCTGCTTGTATACCCGCAGGTCTCCGTAGACTAGTAGCGGTTTGCACGCGACACGCCGCATGTAAAAATTCACCGCCTAATCGTATGCCACGCATGATCAATTAAACCCTCTGCAAATTCGTCACAGCCACGTACTATCTTGGTTCCCAGCTCACCGCCTGTGTAGTCCATTGATCAGACGATTGATGGTGATGCATAGCTTTCTGAGCATGTGCTGTGTGCCAATGTCGTTGGCATCCCAACGGCATCTTCGACAATAGGCCGCGTACATTCGCGGAATTGATGACGAGAGACGAGATGCGTGCCCATTGCTATTAGCCCCAGTTCTGATTAAGTTAAATATTCGGGAACAGTATGACGGAAAGAAGTAGGACACGTACAACCTTCGGCGGAGCAGGCAATCAGGTTCTCAATGCGCAGCGGCCCACGACGTACCAACGGGCGGACGTACCTGAGCCTCGTGCCTACGGTTTCCCCGAGACGCCAAGCACGCAACTTACAGTGCGTCGCTCCAGCCGTCCCGTGACTAGTCACCACTGCCCTTGGTTCTGGGTCATTGTTACATAACTCTGCTCAGTACTTCACCGCTAACGACCGTATAGGAGTCCGCGGACGTGTGAAATGTTCATGATCACGCTGGTGAGCTTTGGCCATGAGCCGAGGACTGGTACTGAGGCCGCAGGGCAACAGTCTGAGGGACCCATATACGACAACTGAGCACCATCTACAAAAAGAAACATTCCCATTGCAGTCTATCGAACACTTGCAAGTTCTTTCTTTCCATTTTGGAGGGGGTCAGTCAGTTATTCACGCACCCCAGCACGGATGCATATTTCTGGATACGACGCCGGCGGATGGTGACAGTAGAAAATTGCGCCCAACCTCTAGCTCGAGAGAAAGATCAGTTTGGGGAGACGTCCAAGTCCCAATGTATTAAGGTCAACTTTCCGCCGGACAAACGTCGCACCTGATTCTGCCGCGACGGTGACTACCTACATTACGTACCATTTTACGACACTCCGCATCTTGAATTCTCGTATGAGCGGGGTGTGACGACTCGAAGCCCTCGAAAGGGGCACCCGTGTCACTTATGCCAACTTCGACGTCGGTAGTTACAGGTGAGAACAGTACTTACACCTGATACGCCATAGTTTCCGAGGTCATAACTTGGAATTGCTTCCGATGCATTTTCCTTATTCTGAGTCAGAGCGTAGTGGTTTAATTTTGACAATTGGCGTGGTTCTGCGATTCAAACGAGATTACAGGCTGTCAACCAATTATAAGCACCCTTGACGGGCTGAGAAAAGCGAGGGGGATACGTGATCGGTTCCATTGGAGTGCGGTCTCTCTGACACGTCCTTCCATCAGTTGAAGTCCACATTTCCCCATGAAAGTAGAGGACTTTGGAGTAGATAGTCGGACCTTTGCGACGTCACCATTTCCTTATGCTCTGGAGAATAGGACCATGGCTTCTTGTCCTAGCTCCGCCCCGTTAGGAGTTTCTGTTGTATAGATCGAAGATGGACTGTTGAATCGGGTGAAGTACTGATACGTAGGTGGTGGAGCAATAAGTCACTTGAATACGAACTCAGCTCCACTCAGGCATTGAATGTCGTTGCATTTCACAACAGGATACCGGAGAAATACTGGACAATAGGTGGTATTACATGCACAGAGTGCTTAAAGACAAGGTGCACCGGTGAGTGGAATAATGTCAAGCGTTGACTGTAGTATCGGTACAAAAATTGTCAATGACCCAGTAGAATGGATAAATAGTTTGATATGCCAAATGAGTAACAACAGTCCTTGCTAGTAGTGGTGGTCTTCGCTCCGCAAGTAAGTAAGAAAGGTAACGAGTTAAGGCTTTTTCTTGGTGTAGCACCGCACACGAGACACGAGACACATTAAACGAATAACGGTGCACCTTCGATCCTATGTGAGAAGTCCAAGACGATAATCTTCTGGTCATGTGATGTGCTGTGCAAGACATGAGCCTGCTGTACAAGCACTGCTAACAGAAATTCATACCTGACGATCTTACCAACGTCGAACTTGACATCGAAGATGTGACTGCCGTGCAGGTTCCTAAACTCTCTCACCAGTCGGCCCACACCTTTCGATTTGTTTTGATCAGGACCTTCCTCAGTTTTCGGCTCACGCCACTCCCATACTCGAACGCTCCGGTCGTAGCTGGTGCTGACGATATACCCCGTCTTCGGCTCGAAGTACAAGGCACGGACCAACAGTGTGTGCCCAGCGAACGTGTGCAAGCACTCCCCTGTGGAAGCGCGCCAAAGCTTGATAGTGCAGTCATTGGAGCCGCTCAAAATAAGATCATTCTGGGACGCCGTACACCGTGAACACTTACGGCCGCTGAACGCAAACATATTGGACACGTACCTTGAACTCGATGCACGCCAATCCTTTCTCGTGACCCTCAAAGATGCGGATGCAACTTCCGGTTTCGACGTCCCACAGTATCATTTTACCATCGCCGCTCGCACTCACTGCACGGCCATTCTCCAGCCCTACAGCATTCACAGGACCTTCGTGGCCACTCAAAACAGTATGCAGAGTCAGTGTCTTTCGGTCATAAACATTCATCAAAGCGTCCTTCGAACTTTGTGGAGAAGTGAGTCCCGGGCACGTACGCAGACCGTTCCGCTTACCAAGTGACGATCCACCGCTCATCCATTTTTAAATCCAACACGCCTGCTGAGTGTCCCCGCAACACATGACGCAATTCTGCTGACACCCTCCGAGGGGGGCCAAGCGTCCCGGTGGTAACATTTGGGAGAGCACCGTTTGACCTTGAGCACCCATTAGTGACAGTTAAGTCGCTGTTTCTTTCTCCGGCGGTCACTGGTACCGAAATCAAGTCCCAGACACAGACTGTGCAATCGCTGCTCCCGCTGACCATGAAACCGCGTACAGTACCATCGGCGCCAAGATCCCAATCACGCTCAAACTTGAGGCAGAGAACGCTTCCCGTATGCCCTTCGAAAGTGGCAATGCACTTCCCGGTTTTGATACACCAAACCTTGATCGTTCTATCTCGAGAACCGGTGATAATACGTGATGAGTCAAAGTCCAGGCAGTACACACTGCGAAAGGCATCAACATAGAGCCCATGAGATCCCGGATGAAACTAACCTATCGCGATGTCCATCAATCTTGAGAGTGTGAGGATCGCCTTCGGGGTCCCGCCAGCGCTGCTCTAGTAGCGCTCGATCCCTATACAAGCGACGCCAGTCCAACACCAGAGGAGACTCTCTTGACAGTGTCGGGTATGCTATCGCTGATGCCGGGGAGTCCTCTTCCTCGCTGTCCGCAAGATGACCATCCTCGTTCGTATCCGCTTCATTGTTCTCCTCCATGCTAGCGAGTTTCTCCGGTTGTATGAACACATCGCTGCAGGCTCTCTCCCTTAACATCAGGTTGGCACGGTCAAAGTCGATGGCCCAACCACTCGGTATATCCCATCGGTCGTCTTGCTCATGTTCAGGTGCGTTCAAGGAAAGCCCGTGCACACCCTCGTCCTTGATGCCACGGTAACGTCGTCCGAATCCACCGAAAGAATCTAGCAGACGGCGACCATGATCTGGGCATGGATTGGACACAGTGTTGGGCAGATGCGGGATGCCCTCTCTTGCTTGCCACAGCCTCCACCACACGCTATTGTCGAGGGCGAGTGCGCGCCAGGCTTTACATGTCGAGGCTACTGCCAGGACGCTACGCACTGGCAGATATGATAGTACGTGTAAAAACAATTCCGGAGGCAGTTGAGTGAGACGCGACGGAACTGGGTCTGTGAGGTATCGTTCAATGGACATCATACAACCATGGGACGAAGAAAGTGAAGACTCACCTCTGGCGGGTTTGGACTCCTGTACATATCCCTCGTAATCGTACACTTCCCAGTAGCCATACCCGCAGACGCAAGCTCCGTCGCCCCAGCCACTACACGTACACCCCACGAGCTCACCCTCCTCGCCGTCCAGTGGATCAAGCGCTCCGTAATCCACATCCGTTTCCACTTCTAGCGTGTTAGACTGCCTCGCCCGTTTCACACCCCTTCTTTCCCTTAACTTCCGTCTAACACCCCGCATGGGCGAGGACTTGGTTCGGACAGTAGAAAATCCACTGACGGGCGCTGACTTGCCACGTTGAGATGTGGCATTAATGGGTCTAGACGCATTGGGAGATTCGAATGGCGAAGGAGAAGAACTTTTGGAAGGCGATGCAATGGACTCCCAAAGCCGTGATATGCCGGGCCGCGAACGACGCGGCTTTCCGAGACTTAGGCTGCGGGTGCGTCCACCGCTCGGACCCCGATGAAATACACTAGGTAGACCGCCAGCTGACGACGCAGATGTAGGATGCGAGCGGAAGAAAGGGAGAGTAGCATGACCCCTCGGACTAACAGGGTACTGCGAAAGGCTGTATTCCATAAAAGATGGACTGTTCGGTGGAGAGATCATAGAGAAGTCCGCAGTCGGGGCTGGACTCGGCGGTGGGGGAGATGCCGTTAGCCTGTGAGGGAGTATTTGTTCAGAGCCTTCAGCCGGAGGGAACTCAGGGGACAAATGTATAGGAGGAGTAACGCTCGTATCGATGGGAGGTAATCGGGAAGGACCAGCTTGTGGTTCAGCCCCTAAAAATGCGGGTGTAAATTCTGGATCAGGTGTCGATTTGGCAGTGTAGTAGGGTGTGGGCACAGGCGGAGGAAGGTACCGTTGCTCGACAAATCCGAACGGATGCACCATCTTCATTACGGATCCCAAATTTGACCTTAGGTGTGCGTGAGGCGAAGTCGTCTGATCGGATTCCGAACCTGACGACATGTCCGTGGTCCTGTTGTCGCTGCTTTCATCGCTTCTGTGGGCATACCTCTCTCTCAACGGCTTTGGCTTCATCCTTGGCATTGACGATGACACACCACTTGCAAAGCCCTCGCATGACGTAGGGGGACCAGGGTAGAAACCAAAGATGGGTTCTGTCTTGACTCTGCGCGCCTTACCCTTCCCCCAAGTTGCGACGTGACTCCTGGTATAATCTCCTTCCATACGAGGACCCACAGGCGACAAGCGTCCACCACCACTGCTACTACCCAAACTCCCCACGAAACTACGAGAGGTACTCGGAGTTGGGCTTGAGCTGGCAGAGGAGAAGGTCAAGCCCGGCGAATCGCCGAAACTGATATTGAAATCCAAATCTGGGTTAGTCGGTGGTGTACCAATTTGCTGCCCAAGTGGCGTCGTGCTATTCGAGGTATTGGCATGAACACCAGTTGGAATGTCAGTCCTGGGGGGCGTCATCGTCCTCGTCATCGAGAACGAGTCATGCGTCAAAAATCCATCATCGCCGTCCAGGGTTGCTTGGAGACAAGTGTCAGGTGGAGTGCAGGGACGATAATGGCAGTGCGCTGCCATGGGGGTTTGGTTGAGGGTTGCAGACGGGGACGTTGATGTGGGATGTTGCCCGGTCTCGGGGCCTGGTAACTTGAGGTTGGAATTAACGAAAGGAGTTGCTAAGGGCGGTAGTGCTAGCATTGTCGAGCTGCGTTGCCGTCCCCGCAATGCTAAAGGCGCTCGCGGATGGGTAGCGTCGACGGTAACGGGTGTAGTACCACAGCGCTGTGACGCAGTCGTTATTAGTGGGGATGTGCGTGGTCGGGGTGTGGACGGTGGGTGTTGTTGGGTGCGACCGATAAAATCATCCCCAACAGTCAACATACGTACTCTGGTGCCGCAACCGCCTGAGGGAGCAATATTGAACTGCGGTGTCGAAGGCGTGGTCGACATGATGCTGCGTGGTGCCCTCGAGCCACCCTCACTGGCTGCTACTTGCCATCCACCTCGATTTCGAAGAAAGCATCCACCGGTGATTGAATGTCAGACCAACGCAAAATATTTGCATTTGGTGGGAACTCAAGTACTCATATACGGAACTCGAGATAAAATGTATATAGGTATACTCTACGAGAATCGAATACCACCAGTTCTCGGATCCGTGAACGCGAACATGGGTAAGTGGGAGATGATGAGAGCGAAAATGGCCATTCTGCATGAAATGGCTGCGTCAGTTCTATGCTCTGAGACGAGAAATCGATTATCAGGTGGATTAGGAGGGTAACACCTTGCCGTTATTACTTCCAGCCATGAACCAGCCTCACCACATCAGAGAACGACGGGGGGACCTTCCCTGCCACACATAGTCTCCGGAGACCCCGTACAAAGGTGCAAAAGTGGCGCCCTGTTGGCAATCACCGGGGAAAAAGATGACACTACTTCACGTCTTGGCACCAAGGTTGTGAAAGAAAAAAGAGTTCGAAGTGAACGGTGCATATTGATACTACCACGCGCTCACAATGTGGATTTCATAACGAATGACCGACGTCAAACGACAATGAGCAATTGGCACACTCACATCAGGTTGGTCCACGAGCTACTCGCGCCGTCTTTGTGACGGAGCGGGTGCTGACTCATAAAGTTGCTGATGGCCAAGACAAGTACCGGCCAGACCAAGTATCTGTAAACGATGTCAGCAGTAGTATGTTGAGATACGGGCAGAAACGCACCTATTTTTAGTGACCATCGCCATACCAGCAAGAAACATGCCAACAGACCCGAACGCGTCTGTAAACAGTCAGCTACTTAAAGAAAGGGCATCAAGCTCAGAAAGAACTCACCGGTGGACTCGACACGCCATGACCTGGGCGGTGTTGGATTTACTTCACGCGATGAGTCTCTGGGGTCGCTGCTCGACATGAGTTGGACAGGAAGCGCGTGGGAAAGCGCGCGGATGAGGTCATCCAGACACGTGATGGACAATTAGACAAGATACCAACTGCGATGATTCCGTCGCGACATGGCTGAGATACACCTGCGGGAGTGCTCCTCCATCACATCCTCGCCACGCAGAAAGCCGCCTCCAAGTAGCGCAAGGATCCCAGTGCCATTCGAATACACTGCCAGCAACGATGGCACAGACGAGAACCTTCTTATTCTCTTGCACGGCCTCGGTGTGTGTTCCAGTTCATTCGCGTAGTGCGTTTCTGACCTGCAGAGGAAACCAGGAGACACGCACATTCCGTTCGCGAAACTAGGCCGGTCCCTCAACTTGCCCCAAACTGCCACCCTCGCTCTCCGCGCACCCGAACAGTGAGGACTGGCTCGCTCCCTACCGAGCATCGCTTACACGGGCGTAGAATACCGTTCCTGTATGAGCAAGCCTATCAATGGTATACTTCCTTCGATCCGTTGGGAGACCTCATCGAGCGCCCGAACCCAACTCCAGCTCTCGATCTACTGCGCATCGTCATTGCGCATCTAGTTGATGACTGCAACTGGCTACCACTTCGTATCCACCTTTTTGGGTTCGCTCAAGGAGGGAGTGTAGCAGTCGAGAGTGTCATCTCTTGGTGGAAGTGCGAACTTTCGAGGACTAGAAAGTTGCGGGTGACGGAAATTAGAGAACACGACAAGGAAGATGACGACCGCAGAGACAACGCCACCCGTCAGCTTGGATCAGTGGTGACTATCGGCGGACCTCTCTTGTCCTACCCTACACTGGAGAAACCGTGCCCAACCCGGCTACTTGTTTTCCACCGGGGTTCGCTGTGCAAGAGTGCATTCACATCATTCTCCAAGGCCTTTGCCAGGGTACAGGAGGTGGAAAGGCGAAATAGTGGACCGGACGAAAGGATGCCCTGTTCCAAAGATGAGTGGGAACCTATCATGCGCTTCTGGAGCGAGGTGTTGGGATGTAGAACTGGAGAAGACCTTTACGAAGTAATGAGTGGTGCGACTTGATAGTGCATACTAGACTACCAGGTCATTCAAGTTTTTACGCGCGAGTGTCACCCTTCCTTGACTCAGGGGCAGGTGTACGAGACATGTACACTCGCTCATGCGTGGTGGGCCCGGTCAGTAGGAATTCGGAGCTGGTTTGTCGTGAGGGTCTACTTGTTTTGGGGATAGGAAGTAGGCATGAGCAGACGTGTATGTACCCGCACTGCAGGAATCGCAATACTGCAACGCTGCCACTCATCTGTACCTCACACAACAGGACTGAGCTACCGCACAATGTTTGCAAAGTATGCACCAGGACCACAAGTAACCGAGCATATATAACTTGAGTCGAGTCCCGTATCGTGCGGCGTGAGTTCGATTTTCCATCGTCTTGGCTTAGTCCAGCTTCGCAGTGGAGCTCTTACGATGATTGATGAGGCTGCATTGTGTGGGATATCTACCCACCCTGTCGAACACAATGTACTCTATGTGTGAAGATCGGACAGCGCTCGAAAAGGTCTGCCTTGTTTCCGACATTTGCCCGCCTGTCCGGTAGCCGGTCAATCACATTTCACATATCGAGGTGTTCGCGGTAGCTCGGGATGGCGAGGAAGACATTTAGCATACCCTATACGCCATCTCCATCTTGGCCGTCGATCAGTCCGCGACCACTGCTTCCCATCCGACCCCATCCTGTTCCTTTGCACAGTCCCAACCTTCCGTCACTCCCTAGACAGGATACCGTTCACAAGGATTATGCGCTGAGCACGCACATCCTCCCTGCCGCCTACCCTAGACTGGTTCCAGATGTGCCTCTCCCCGAGATCCCGCTGCATTCCGATTCCACGTCACCCACTGAAAGGCAAGAAAAGATAACGGCAGTCGTCAAGCAACTTGTCGATAGACAGGACTGTTTCACGCAGGGAAGAATACCTGGTGGACATGGCCAGAAACCACTTTGGAACTGCGTCAATCGCTATGTCCGGACCTGTAGGCACAACACTGTGAACACTGGGTTGACCTTATTCCTCGCTCATGCGAATGGCTTCCCAAAGGAGGCGAGTCCAGTTACATTCCGCTCGTAGTTCCCTAGTAAACCGGGCATGTAGATATGGGAGACCATGTTACAGAGCCTCCTGGATTCACCAGCTGCCCCTCTAGTAGACGAAGTGTGGTCTTGGGAAGCTGTTCAGCACGGCGACTCGGCCCTCTTGAACGCGGAAAACTTGAGCGGAATTTGTAAGAAAATTTTGATCACGAACAAAGTGTTGCATATTCATCAACTACCTCGGCAGTTGATTGGCAAGATAACTCTCGCGACATCGCAAACTTTCTTCTGTACTACCTCCCGGACGAGGCTACACCGGCGCCCTTGCCGACACAATTGACGCGCATTCCGCAAACCGCCAGTGACGCCCGCAAAGAACATGGATACTCCCAGCGGAAAGTTGTCGTCGTTGGCCACTCGTTTGGCGGCACCACGTCGTAGGTTCACAGTTGCGACCTTTGGGTAGCTACTCATACCTCTCACGCAGTATACTGGCAGCCCTCAACTTTCCCAAATTATTTTCATCCCTGATACTCGTGGATCCTGTTGTAGTTAATTATGGGACTTACGGCTTTGGACCTGCACTCGCTGGTGGTGCTCTTATGAGGCGTGGTACTTGGCCTTCTCGGTGAGTGCTGTGGGTCGCTTCCGCATGTAGCTCCCGTCAATTGCTTGCAGCGAAGAGGCTCTCCATCTCTTCAAACAAAGACCGTTCTTTGCTTCTTGGCACCCAGATGTCCTGAGGCTGTACGTCGACTACGGTTTAATGACTGATCCTTCTGGTGGCGTCAGGTTGAAGATGACACCCCTCCAAGAAGCTCTATGCTTTGTGAATGTGTACCCTCCGCGCGAGGTTTGGGAGTTGCTGGAGAAGCTGGATGAGAACATCAGCCTTCGATGGGTCGTCCCAGCAGTTAGGTAGAACATCTTTACTTTGTGGTCATTTGGGTTCCTAATGTCCCTGACGCCTAGCTTCGTCGGAGAACAGGAGACTAAAGTACGGGTGTGGCGTCGACCTGCTAATGCATCAAATATAGTGTTCCCTTTTGCTGGACACCTTGTACGTGCCGTCGTGCTATGCTGCCTGTCCTCACTTCACCCTTTACAGATAGTGCAAGAAGCGCCAGTTGAACTTGGTGAGTACGACTGGATTTAGGGAGTCTAGCATTAATCAGAAAACGAACAGCTGAAGATATCGCCACGTTCTTGGTAGAGAAATATGGGTTACCTCATACCAAGGCAACGTTATGAGGGGCTGATCAGGTTGGCCACCTTATACACTACGATATCTGTTTTGACTCGGCGTGATCGGATACCTGTGCGGCATCAAACATTGACATACGATCTCGCAGTTGCAAGAACCCCAGGACCAATACTTAGTGGCCCAATTGACGGACGGCTTTCAATTGAGACACCTTTACCCTGGTCGAGGGGCGGATGTCCTTGGCCCCCCTGCTAGTTAGTTTTGGGCGACCGACTGATGAATGGAGTGTTATGCAATAAGCCCCTCGTCGTAAGCAACTATTTCGTTCGTTCGAATAAACGGGACGCAGTTTGAAGAGGTTGGACGCCTGCATATCATCAGTGGGCCGGACTGTCACCAGGACCAGCCAGGACTGTCGAGAACCGTCGGTTACCAACTAAGAACCACTGGGTACCAACTGGCCATTTCATTGATGATCGCGACTGTAGCTAAATCCTGCCCAGTACACGGGAAGTCTTCCCTGAAGCATATTGTCCTGTCTTAGAGATTCTGAAATAATGTGAGCCGACATACCAAGTTTCGCAAGTCACTACATAGTGCAAACGTCCATCCGTTATGGTCAGGCACACAGTACAGTTCACCATTGGCCGATAAGCCATGAGAGCCCTACATACTTGATCTTCGCCTCGCAGTCTCACAAGCTGTCTCTGATGATTGGGAACGGTTTGCAAGCTATCAGGTTAACGGACATCCGGTGCTGCAGAATCCAGTGAAGGAGATAGCAAGGGCCATCGGGGGAAAGCAACAGAAACTTCCTCTTCTTCGATTTGTGAAGGCACGACAGTAACTTGGTCTGCCTTCACATATTCTCACAATAACCCCTGTAAGCTTCCTGTTAATTATTCACATTCCTAGGTTGTCCAGATCACGGAGGACCGCCGGTTCAGTATGGCGTTCTCGACATGACTTGCCTTTATTCCTCGGTCGTAGGGGAGGGTCGGTGGGTTCTCCGCGGCCAAGTCATAACCGAAAACAAGTCGACCAACCCGAGATAGCCAGCACGTGTTACTTACAGCACGGAGGTTATAACAGATGCCAAATTCGAGGGGCGTAAGTCCGAACCTCCGTTGTGGTTGTCATAAGTGAAAGTGCGAGGGCCGCTGGTATGGTCAAACGGAGGCATTGCTTAATCCATTAGAACAGCAACCTGGTCGTTGGCAAGGTATTGAATGACGGCGAAGCTGTGCGGTCAGACACCAAGGCCCTCTCAAAGTAGATTGCTGTGAATTCTGAAGACAGACCATGTCAACAGCCAATCCGTACGATTTGCACGACGTGATGCGCCAGTGACATGGCTTCTAGAAAGTTGTGCCGCTGCGTGATAGATAATCAAAGAACGTCATCAAACACACAACCACCGTGGTGGAAGTTTCAGGATCCACTCAACACATTTGTACTGCACTCCCGTGGCTGATTCCCGTTGAGTCTTAACCAAGTAGCTTTGACCATGCAATGAGATGCTACCATTCATCGGACATGCCCGGTAATCACGTGATCAATAGAGGTGTGTATACGCCACAGTGAAAAAGACGTGCTATAACATATTCCTCACCTCTCTCTCGGAATTGATGGCTACCCCAACGGTGCTACCTGCACTCCCACAAAACTGGCATGAACCTACTTCTCCTGCAAGATCTATTTCCCGTACGTATATCACACAATGGATCTCGATACGGGGCGGTGGACTTATTCAAGGTTCTCCTTCGAATCTGATTTTGGAACAAAAAACTGGGCGGGGGCGGTTAACGGACAGCTGTCGTACATCGCCAACTCCTTCCAGCAGGCCCGGCGTATCTCGCACACGTTCGCAGGGAGATAAACAAGCTTTCGTTTGAGGAATACGACCGACAGGTCGAAGAAGAACAAAAACGGCTAGACGCCCTCCAAGCTGATGGATTGAATGGCGAAGATGATTTGGGTGTCGGCGACGAGGAAGAATCACCTGAACTGCTGTTGCTTGATCCCAAGGAATGGAAGGCAAGTCGTTACGGATTCTGCGCCACCTTCTATCATGGAGTTGACAGACATCGATCAGAAACAAGACCACTACCAGGTTCTCGGCCTTTCTCATCTCCGATACAAGGCTACTTCGGAACAGATAAAAATTGCCCGTATGTATCTGGCGCACACACTATATCGTACGTATTCGTCTGATTAGGACCGTTACATACTTGGGTGGGGGGGGGGGGGGCGACAGATCGCAAGAAGGTTCTTAAACACCACCCGGACAAGAAAGCCGGCATTTCAAACAGTACCAACGATGACGCATTTTTCAAATGCATCCAAAAGGCATTCGAGGTACTCACTCATCCCGAGAGGCGCCGTCAGTTCGACTCTGTCGATCCGTATTACCTTGCATTGGAGGAAGATACCCCTACTACATCTGATTTCAAGGGCAAAGATAAAGACCATGATTTCTTCTTCAAGACGATGGGACCTGTATTCGAAATGGAGGCACGATTTAGCAAGCGAACGCCCGTGCCTATGCTTGGTGCATATGACGATTCGAAGGAAACGGTGGAAGCCTTCTACGACTTCTGGTATAACTTTGATAGCTGGCGGTCGTTCGAATATCTTGATAAGGAGGTCAACGAGGGTAGTGACAGGTGAGTGGCGGCAGGTATGGTCGCGTCCGGGCCATTCTGATAATGATTCGATAAGCCGTGATGACAAGAGATACACCGAAAAGAAGAACAAGTCCGAGCGCGCACGCCGCAAAAAGGAAGATACTGTGCGATTGCGTAGTCTTGTTGATATGACACTTGGGTTGGACCCGCGTATCAAGAGGATCAAGCAGGAAGAAAAAGAGGCTCGCGAAGCAAAAAGGAAAAATAAGGCAGGGAACACGGCAGCTGAGTTGAAAGCAAAAGCAGAAGAAGAAAAGCGGAGAGCAGAAGAGGAGGCGAAGAGGAAAGAGGAGGAAGAGAAGATTGCTCGTGCGGAGGCTAAGAAGGCCAAGGCTGCCGCTGCTAATGCGGCCAAGAAAGCACGAAGAGCACAACGCGCTGCGGAAGCTGGTGAAGGCTCCTAAAGGAGACTCTAGCATTTGTTATGACCGTATTCGTATCTTATACGGGTTGGCTTGTCTGTCCGTTCCTTAGTCCGAACGATGAATATGGTATGTTGGTATGAACTCTGAGCATGCATCGGACCGTGCATGGTGCTTGGGCAGCAGCAGGGCCACTGTAATTTCCAAACCGCACATGGGGCCAACCGGTGGCATTGCCCTGTCGCACAGTTTGACAGACAACGTTGCTCGTAACCAAAGAAGGGCGCCACGGCATGCGAGGCAACCTAGCGGTGTCATAAGGTTTTCGTGCACACAGTTCCATGGAGCCTGTCTACTCTGATAACCTGTGGACAGTAGCTGTGGCGGATGCTATTATATGCGAGGAAGAATGTAATCTGTCTTCATGCCCTGTCACACACATTCCGACACCATGGAAATGAACAGGACGAGGCGCCTCTCTGCAAAGCCTCGGGGAGAACGCCACAGAAGAACAGAGGATGCTACTCGGGGCCATGGAGAGATGGTGATGGATACCTGATGGTCGTGACACTGACATGATCTGGGGGCATTAACGACAATCACACGAGCATGTATGCGTAGACATGTAGGTACGACGAGAGCAAGAGGAGGTAAGAGCAAGTTGGACAAGTACTCTCTCGTGTATACGCGGACCTTTGGCAGAAAAGACGCAGCGAGGTCGGTTGTTTGTGCATGTTTGTCTGTGAGCTCTGGTGTTGTTGTGTTTCGCGATTAAAAAGAGGAGGAAGCCGGGCCTGTCAACTGCTGTAAACACCTCTTCCTTCTATTTGTATGGTGTTTAAAAAGCCAACTGGCCAGCGCATTGATGAGGTTTTCTCAGTCAAAGTAGTACTCGTTTGACGTCGCGGGCGGTGTTACACCACCACTCGTCCACGGCGTGCCTCTCTGTCCTACTTCTACCCCTACAGGCTCCCTAATCGACCAACAACATCTCTACACCATGGTGAGCAAATCTACCCATCCCCCATCGTCTCACACCCCTCGAACCGTTTCTCTAGGTTCTCTTGAACGATAAGAAATATGCCTGGTATGTCATCACACTCCGATCACCTCACCACATGGACAGCCGTGACCTTTCTACCTCAGCGAAACGTGCATAAAGGGCCATCGGTCCTCTGCGTGCAAACACACCGACAGACCTTTATATGAAATAAAGAAAAAAGGTCGTCCTGTCACTCAGTGTGAACACTGCAGAGAACTCCGTAAAACTAAACAAGTGCACGTTAAATGCCTATGCGGTCAAGATCCGAGCGGTGCAGGCAGCGAGGCGTCCAACAAAAAAGGTATGACGCTATCTTATCTCATCCCCTCTCATGGCTTGACCGTACTAATCGCTAGGGACAGCCAAATTGCCAGCCGTTGCTGCCTTTCCTCATGGTCTCCCCGAGGATCTCGAGGCACTGGCCATCCTACCTGCAATATCCGACGGATCAGTTGACTCAGACCATAGCGGTAGGCTTGACGCACCATCGTTCTCTCTCCTGCATCCACAGTATTGACTCCCAACAAGGTGAAACTTCTCCTAGCGGTTGTAGATGTAACAAAGCAGGCCCTTGCGATTGCGCCGTCCCTCGAAAGACTGTTCCTCGTCGTCGCCTGTCAAATCATGACGCGACCAAAGGCGATAAGTACCGCATGGAAACTTCTTTGCCGTCAACAAAGGAACCCTTTCCTCCGCTTTCGTCCCACGTCATCGCTCGTATCGCTGAACTGCGACCCGTTCTTCCTCGTCCAGCCCGGACCCTTCCTGAAGGACCGATTCACGATCCATCATTAGGCATTCCTCATGGCCACAGCTCTCGCCATCATGCACATGATAACATGTTCTTCAGTCCATACAACCGCGCCTACGAACAAACTCACACTCCAGATTTTGCCCACGAACGCAAGCCCGCGATGGCAGCCGGAGATGGGCACATGTTGATTTCTTCACCCTCTCCACAGAACGGTGCGGCTGGAATGACTCCTTCGGTTGATTCATGGCAATCCATCAGTGGTGGTCCACCTTCCTCCTGTACTTGTGGCGATTCGTGCAGCTGTCCGGGATGTTCACAGCACAATGGCACCGCAATTCCCCCAGGTGTGGCATACGCTTCTTGCACCAACCCTACGGCCTGCACGTTTTGTCTCGATTGCACAATTCTGTCTTTTTCCACCAACATTGCCCAGCCGACTTTCGATACCGCTTCAGATCCCCAGTCACGCGAATTAGAAGAATGGCTGCGACAATTATCCGCCGCTGCATCGCCAAGTCCAATGGGCATGCAACCAACCATTAGCCCGTATGAGTTGGTCGTCAACAACCAGGCGCATGCACTACCTAACGCCGACGGAATTGTACGATCGGCTGTGGCGCAAGCTGAGAACCGTTGTGGGCCTTGTGCCTGCCCCGGGACTTCATGTAGCTGCACTGCCGGTGGGCGTCAGTGTGGACAACCCAATGATGGATCCAGGTCGCGCCCAACGTTCGCTGTGTCTGGTGAACGTGGACCGTGCTGTGATAAACCCGAGATGGTTTCCGGATCTGCCGTACCGCATCGGCCACCACGGATACCGGACTACATGACCATGACCAACATTCGGAATGGTCCGGCTGCGAACGTGAACGTGCGTCAAGGAGAAAACTGCCCTGAACAAGTAAATTACATGAGCGGTGTCGAAGTACCTAGTCGGTCCTCTTCCACCTCATCCACGTCAAGTCGCTTGTCACGTACATCACCGATCAGTGGGGTAAGTCCGCTGATCGTGCTGTCAATAGATATTGATCTCCAAGCTAGCAGAACAACTCTGGCATGTTTCATAATGGTGGCCTAGTTGGGAACCCTTCTCAGCCACGACCCCGGAATGTCGCCGCCAATGGCTATCGCACTTACGGACAGCCTCCAGTCTCTCCACGGACTACAGGTCATAGTCAATACGACTCATACCCTGGTTTCAACCCTACGCAGTTCTGAGCTGCAGGGCGTCGACTGCTAGGATGACTTCACTTTCGTGCTATTACCTTTTTCTATCGTCATTTTACCCTCTTAGTTCATTCCCACGAGTTGCACGATAGAGTGTACACTACACAACTACCGGGCGCTTTGGTATATCTTACTTTTTTCTTTGTCTCTTGAGGATGCCCTATTGTTATTTTGTTTTGCCTCTCTTCTCGTTCACATATCTAGGCATGTTGGACGAGCTGAGGTATGGCGTTTGATCAAGAGTGTCTTATGATATTCTTTTTTTCTGCTCTTCGTTCTCCTTGTCTGATATTTACGGCGCGCCCGTCCGGTAACGTGAAGCGATACTTGAATCGAGGTACCCTGCTTGGGTTTTCTAGTGGTGAGAAAACATCAATCCGGCCCGCAGGCAATGAGGTTCTTTAAGTTCATTGAATCGTAAAAGTCATGTCATATCACACGTTACAGACGCCAAACCAGCACTCATTGGGAAAGACATTAACTTCCTTAGGATTATAATTCGGCCCCACGTATGCCAGGCTGTGGGAGTCAGGTCCCGTGCAAGGGAATGCACTAGGATAGATATAACTTTGACTACAAGCAATTGGGGTAAGTGCCACATGTAGATGTATGGCGGCGGCGATGAATTTAATAGAACCGGCGAAGAAAAAGCTCCTATCCTTCTGTGGCAAGTATTTCCGTCACGACACGTCCATTCCATCACTCCGCCTCTCTAGATCTGTCAACCGGACTGACTGGGAAAATGTGCCATTCTGCGAAGACGGCGTGTGTTCCTCCTTGATGTCTTTGACAAGTTCTGGTGGCAGCTGAGCAAGAAATGCCTTGTTGCACTCCTTCACGTCGTCCTGTGGTTAGACCGTGTGAACAATACTACTAGTGTGGTAGGTTCGCGACCAAAGTACCTTAATCTCCGGGGGCCAAGGCAAAGAGATAAGACGTTCGTCTTCATCTGGCCGATATCTCGAGTAGAGTAGGAGGTAAGGTCCAGCACCGAGATGCAAACCGGTCGTATCACCCAGAACGGATTCTTCCGTGACCTGGAAAATCACATGCATAGTTAATATCGGATGGGAGACTTGAGTGTTAGCAAATGTCAAGTACCCGTTCAATCAGAGAGTCCGCTATCCTCCACCATTGACCTTTATCGCGGACATAGCAATACAGATGCTTTCGGCCGTAAAGACCATCGTGCATGAACACGACTCGTAAGTCATACTGATGGGCAAGCATGTGTAAATAATCTCACACATCAGAAGCACGCATAATGTAAGTGATTACACACCCTGACTTGTTTCAGCTCCGGACAATCAAGTAATGTCAAAGCCTCTTCCCGCATCCTGTGTATCAATTGGTCTGTGGCTGCCGGTTTCCCCGGATGAGCTAAAGAACATGAAACCGAAGAAACCAAAGTGCCGACCCTTGATTTCTAACTCGACCGCTTCAAGAATGCTCTTGAGTTTTTCGGTTGTTGTCCTAATGGACGAAGTGCGCTCTGGGTCTCCCTTATCATCAGCAACGTGCTCGTAATAGTAGATTGTTGAACGTAGATCTTTCAGGGTATCTTTGCCCTAGAGAACAGGAAACTAAGATAGGAAGAAAGTCTTGAGGGAAAGACTCACGTTAAAGTGAGTCATGGATTTCTTATGCAATATAAGCTTTTGCACATTCGAAAATAAGTCGTGTTGCTGTCTACGTTTGGCTTCCGCGAATTCGACATTTTGTTGGAGGAACTGGTCAAGGTAGATGGATCTTGGATACACGAAGGGCTTCGCCGCTGAGCTGGTGCTGGTATTGTTCGAGTAGGATGGCGAGGGCTTGGACAGTTGGAAGGCGACCACCTCTGAGGGTTCGACGATAACACTTTGCTTCTCCGGTGCATCCTGAGGTTTGGAGAGCTGGGCCGAGAGGCGTCCTATCAAGTCATTGGCGTCACTGCCACCACCGCCTGGGTTGATGTCAATTGGAACAATGCACGTCTCCTGTAGCATTGCTGCACCAGCACTCTCTCCGTACAAAAAATGAAACAGGCGTGAACTAGAATTTGGTCAGCCGTAGTGCTCCAGAACATTATAACGAGGACACTACTTCGATCGATTGTAGCCGCAAAGAATAAGCTGGTCCAAAAACGCTTTCTCCAGAGTCGCCACTAACCTTGTATAGAACTCTTCATGTTGGGGTGAGTAAATCTCCGTCCACGAAAGGCTATGTAACTCACTCCGTGACAGCTCTCCAAGCGGATTCATGAGGCTAGTCCAAGGTTCTATGTTGAAAGCACAAAGGTGCTTGTCGACATTCAGATCACACAGACGGGCCAGATCCATATGAGTGAATATTTCACTGAGGGCCCAAAGGGTAAAGTCTACAAGAGTATCAGCATGAGAGACCTATCATACACCTCATCCATCAACTACCTGTGCCACTCGTAGGAACGTTGACTTCCATCATTCCAGACATCACGGTTGGTCGCCAAGAGGCCATCCGTTTCCTTACCTGGGGTACGTAGAACAGACCCTGAAGAATGGCAGCTGCATAGCACATGGTGTGAATCGAGGGGCGCAATACGACTGGGCTGATCGAATGGCATTAGTGGACAACAACAGCACCACATTTGCACAACTGACCATCCGTCTCTTCTCAGTTGCTGCTCGATAGGGAATGGTTCCAACGCGTCGGAATCATTGGCGTTATTGTGTTCCAGGCTCGCCTCGATAGCGCGTTCGAGGTTTTGTTGGTAGTTGGCCTCCTGATTACCCTCTTGCTGGAAACCTGCGTCAGCCTGATATCATGCGTATCACGACCATGGAGATATACGTTAGAAAGTACCATCGCCCAGTTTGAGTCCGCGGGTCGCTCACTAGGCCCAAAGACCGGAGCTGGCTGTGGCAACGTGCTCATCGACTCCTTCATCGCCCGTTGAAGATCGCCATCGTCGTCACCTGTAAGATCAACAACAGGGGTGTTCTGCCGCGCGAAAGAAGGTGCGGAAGGCTGCTTGTGACTGACGACATCCATCTGAGAAACCGAGCCCCAAATTTGACGTGACTGGTCGTCGTCCCCCCGCTCACCCTCGAGCATGGCCATGGCCGCCTTCTCGACGTCTCCCTCGTACTTCCTGAGTACTCGCAGGGCGACCTCGCGATCGGAATGCTCGCCCATCATTTCGGTCAGTAGTTTTACATTCTCAACTTCCTTCGCCTCGTCGGTCATAAGCATTTCGCTGTGTTGCCGTCTGATCTTGCTGACGTTGTTGTCCTGGACGCGCCGTAACTCGGGTTGTGGGGTCGTGGGAATATTTTAATTGTTAGGCACCACTTTGCAAGGCGATGACAAGGACAAGCACTGCGCTGGGTATCTTCTTCTATTAAAACACGATCGGTATAGATACTGATACATCAAATCTGGCCACTCTTGCGGCCAGGATATAAAACTAACGGAGGCAACCTAAAACGGTAAGCATGATATCAAGCCGGATTACACAACTAAAACATTGGGTATACAGTAAGACAGCGACGAACATGAGTCCGATGATCTCTGGAAACTCGATCAGTGCCGATAACAGTTAGAGGCCTTTGCATATTCGTGTGCTCCAGTTAAAGTGGGCACACAGTCAAAGTGAGTAAGTGGGTCATCCCACATTAAAGGGAGTAATTAGTCACGAAGGCGGATGATTATCTGTGAGCTGCCGGTCAGCGAGACATGAAGCCCCTGTGATTGCTTAAGTCGCTCACTTACTGTAAATATTCCCATACGGCCCGTTAAGGTACATCTCAACCTGAGACGGGTGGGACGGCTGGTTGGACTGGCGGCCCTCGGGATGGGTGTACATGATCCCCATCTGTCCAAATGATGTGTAGTCATTCCAGTACTGAGGATACCGTGCCCCGCTAACTTGGTCGTACCCATGCTCGCCCTCGTTTGAGTGTCCATGTAACCGGCCCTGCCCAGGGTGAGATGTCACCGACTGTGTCTGTCTCCGGTCGTCTACCAGTCCTGTGCTGTACGTCTGAGAGAGCACCGACGTAGTCAACGATCCCGTGTAGGGTAGGTACGATCCACTACCCCCATCTTCATTCCACGGAGAGAACGAAGATGGTTGCCCTGGCGGAACTCCCTGCGGAAACTCATCCGGGCTGGGGGGGGCACTGGTACCTTCAGCCATGGTACCATACTGCGTAGAGCGCCACGCCGGGGCGTACGGCGCCTGGGATGGTACGACGGGGTTTGCATCTCTGGGAAGTGTCGGCACGTGTGTGGAATGCGGCTGGCCGTATTGGCTTCCTCCCGTTTCAGCGAGGTGCTCAGCGGTGCGCTTTTGACCAGACGGTGAAGTTGCATAGTGAGGCCGCGGTCTAGCAGGAGTACGGGATAGAGGATTGCACGTGCGCAACAGCTCGTGGGCCCGGGCTGCTGATGGCCAGACAATCTCCATGTCTTCAAGTGCTTGCATACACTTGCTCAAGCCCAGTTGCGCTTGCGGGTCATCTGGACACAGGGACACTGCAACGTATTCTTGTATGAGTCGAAGCCACGACACCGTCGGTAAATGGAACTTACAGCTTGTAATATGCATAATTCCAGCTGTGAATACATAAAAGCATAGAAACATTGGAGCACGCTGTAAGCAGTATTTTTCTCGGTAGAAAGAGACTACGTCAGACAACATCAGCCAAGAAAGTCCAATTTTTTAGACGGGCGTAGACAACTCACCAATGGAAGCAATGTGATTGGCAGCTGCGACACAGAGCTCGTAGTTCTTCTCGCTAGAAGAGCGGCCTTCGATGTCACTTGACGATTCCCCTTTCCTGGCACGGCCATCAACACTTAGTCACAGGAAGAAATGTTAGTTGAGCTCACTTCTTGTTCCCCGTATATATCTGACGGATGCTGAGACAGTTTTTGCATCACATTAGTTGCCAGAAACCTGGATTACGATGAGACGTACAAGGGCCGATGCAGCAACAATGCCGTACACCAATATTGCATGTGCAGTGTCAAGGTGTGTGGAAGGGGAACACTCTTCCCATCTGACACGTGCCAATTTCCCGACGAGCCGTGGCGCAGTTCGAATCGAAGATGTTCCGGGAGATTATGATACCATTTGCCAAGTTCGCTCTCCAGACGAATCGATTCCGCCTGACGGTAGGAAGCCGTTCCGGTGCAGTAGATTGACCGCAGGATATTTGAAAGTATAGTAGCTGAAACAGTGGTAAGTAAAGGAGCTGAGTGTGCCAGATTGCCGTCCACGACTTACTAAGAGTGGCAGAAGCAATGAAGCATGAAATTATGTGTCCTGTAGCTGGGATTGGTACTTCCACTTCCGAACGATACCCATGTCCGTTAATGTCCGGCGGCACCGAAGCATGTGTGGCCCATGGCTCCATCTCTTCCGACTTTGATACACTTTAACTTCCTTCAGGGAATGAATTACATGGATACTCACCTCGTCTGTACCAGGCAAATGCGTATTGCAGTCCTTTCCGACGATAGCCAACGGTCTCCCTATGTAGGTGCTAATGTAAGCATCCAGTACGACGCATCCCCACCAGATCCTCCTCCGCTCTTGCAATTCGCAAACACTAAACAGCTTCCCAAGGTTCGCACGTGCCCATCCATCTGCGGAGCGGTGCATACCAAGGTCTTGCGCCATCCGTACTGCCATGCCGGTATACATCCACGCTTGGGCCATGGAGCCGATTCCAAGTTCACGGTAGCCAAGGAGCAATAACGCCTGAACTGTCGATGGTCGAGATGATGCATAAGTACGATCGAGTAGGGCCTTAGCTTGAGAGAAGTGGTCGTCGCCGGCTACCCACATCTCAGGAGGCTCTGGAAGAGGCGTAGACGGCGACGAAGAGCGGGTGGCCGGCAGTGGTGATGACAGCGCCGAGTAGCGTGCTGCAATAGCAAACATGCTCAAGAGAAGTAGGGGAGAGGCGCGGTCGCGGAGGCGAGTCAAAGGTGAACGCGAAGTACGAGAGCCCTGCTCGCAGTCGTCTGGACCAGCCGAAGGACCGTCCTTATCTTGCATACTTACAAGCCACGAGTCAGCACAAAAGGTCGATAACTGTGTAAGGGTATCACACTAACCTCTTGTACGAATCCCAGAATGCGTCTTTATGCAGAATCGGGAAGGATGCATGCACGTACGTGAAGTATAGTTCAAGTAGGTGCTGCTGTACGGAAGACTCTGGCAAGCTGATTTCCGAGCTGCTCTCCGCGGTAGAAGACAACGGCAAATGCTCAAAGTCTCCTGAAGCCGTATCCATAGGGGGGTCCGTTGTTATACTTCGAGAAGGCACAGGGACTGGTGGCCAAACACGGGCCTTTGGAAAACGCCTATGTAAACACAAGAGTCACCTGAGTTCAAAGCTAGAACCACAGCGACGAAGTGGTTACTGACCAAATTCCGTTCTCGTTCCTTGCGTCATCTTTGGCATTCATGCCCAGAAGGTGCAAACCGCTAGCCTCCCCATGATAACGTATTTGCTCATCCTCGTTGAGACTCAGCTGTCCAAAGGCATCGGCGACGTTTTCTTCAGTCATGTCGTCAGCGTCAGCCTCGCTACACCCCACAGAGGCTGCACCCGCGCGGGAAAGGACGGGCGAGGAGCCGAGACTAGCGCTGAGAAGAGGTGAGCGAGTGCTGGAGCCCCCACTTAGACAGACGTTGAAGTCGTCGCCGTCTCCTTCAAGACGACGACGTCTTCTCCTCAGTATATCGCTCTCCGCAGCACTTGGCTCCCCTTCTAGAGAGGAAAGTGTTTTGGAAGGACCAGATTTCGTGCGCGAAGACCTAACACGAAAGGTACGAGATAGAACAGAAATTACATCGTCCTGCCACTCCGTGGATGGGCTTCGGATATTAATAAGGTGATGCCACTGTCAGCAAAGAAGAGACACGACGAAAGTAAGTGCTCACTGCGTGGTCTGAAGGTTGACAGGACCGGGACTCCCGGCTTGGGAATGGGTATTCGAACGTGGCTTCGACTTTCCGGTTTTACGACCCCGTACGCCATAAGGAGTCATATCTACACGGTTCAAAATTTCCCTAGCTAGAGTGTCCTACGAGAAAGATGGAATATTAGCCCCGGACATGCTAGAATTCTGATCCCACTAGCACGCTCATAACACGTACCTTTCTTAGCGTAGCCAACACACTAGTCAAGCTGCCGTCCTTCTCGGCATTGTCGTCTTGTTCGCTACTATTGCTCCCCCCCTCAGACCTATCAGCCTCTAGAGCAAGCAGGATTCCAAGCAGCGCCTCTGTTTGGTGCAGACGCGCCTCGATGGCGTCGATGTACCCTTTTGGAGGACCACGCTTACGCGAGGGCCCGAGGAAAGTGCAAGCTGTTCACCAAAAACGGAGGGTAGAAGGGAAGGAACGGTTGGGGCATCCGATCATCGTAGAAGGTCGCCACAATCACACGGCCCAACCCGACAGATTGCGCCACAATACAACGTGCGAGGCGGTGGAGTGTCGCCGCACCAGTCGCGCGGGAAACCAATGGACGAGATAATCAGATACAATCGTTCCGGCGGAAATTGCACAAGTAAGGTGGTGACGTAAGGAGCACCAAACATCATATGTTAGCATGATAATTTAACGGGTTGCATGGGAATGTGGACGGTAAAGCAAAGGGGCACAAGCAATGCCGGGAGGAACGAAACGACCGGAGTAAACCGCCGACACGTTTGGACGAAGACAAGAAACACATGCCATGCAGATCAGTGACAAGAAGCATGTGAGTGGTGGGCGGAACGTACGGGTGCCGAGCATCGTACAATTTTTGCAAGCTGTCCCGTCTGTGGTGCGCTCGCACTTGCATTTGCTCTTCCTGCATTGATCGCAGGCTGGCGAGAAATGCATTAGGAAAGGGTTGACCGTTGAGTTAAGGACGACATACCCTTACTGCTCCTGCGTCTGATAACCTTTCCTGCCTGTCCACCGTGGGAGCCAGAATTAGACGGCAATGGGAGCTCCCCGATATCGTCGCCGTCGTCATACTCGTCGGTGTAAGACGTCTCGGGGATGTCGATGGGCATGCTAGAGCGTTTGAAGTTCCAACCATCAGAGGGAGGATTGGAGTGTGGGGGAACCATCCCGAAGCGCAGGGGGTGATGATGGTGATCCGTGTGGAGGGACTGGGTAGAATTAGGTGATCTGAGTGAGCCGGTAGTTGGAGGTGGTGGTGAATGGAAGGACAACTCTTGCAAGGTTGACAAGGATGTATCAGAATGGGACGGCGAATAACGCTCCGATTTGACAGAACCAGAGCTGGCGGAGTGAGCTCGAGCCGGCACAGGGAAGGTATAAGTGGAGTGGCGGTGTGGAGGTCGCAGGTGGGGATGGTCCGAGAACGATGGTGTGGTATGAAGGAGTGGGGGATCTGTTACGAAGTACTGTCTGTTAGTAGAGGTTTCGAGGGCCATGATCAGGAGGGCAGGGGGATGGAAATGAGGTACAGAAATATGGCGAGGACATGAGGAACAATGGCCCCTTTCAATACTTTGACGAAATCAGTCCCACTGACGGTCCGCCGGTTACCTCACCCAATATAATTGGCCCCGGGTGGAGACCAGACCAGCCAGCCTGTTGATACTCACTGCTGCGACCCTCCGTTGGCACAATGGGCAATCGAAGATCGAGACGGCACCACGTAAGTGACATGGAACTAAGGGAACGAAAGAAAATAAAAAATAAAAAATAAAATAAAAGATAAAAAAGAATTTGTTTGTTGCCGTCGTCCATGCTGCCAGCCAGCACATCAGATTCTTATGTCGCCGAATTTGAGCCGCAACGAGGACCCCCCCAACCCCTTTGATCAGTGCCCTTGGCATTTGGAAAGTGACCCACTCATCGGCGTAGACTTTTCTGCTGGCAGAATGATCATATCAAAGTATCGCTCATTTTCGGGATTTTTACTTAACCATCGCGGCTCCGGTGCTCCCAACTGAGCGGCATGGCAAGCAGGCGACGCACAGACTGAAAAATGCGCCGTGTGCGTGGCACCGTTAGCTATCTTCCACCTCGTCAAGATCATGCTCACTCACGGCCCGATTCCACACACGTCGGCCCTGCAAACACGACCTTGTACGACCATTCCGACGATCGCTATGAAAAACCATCTTTGCGACAAATTACGATTACGATACGGCACCGCCGCATGGCTATTACCCTGACAGGGTGGCGTAAGGTCATCATCTTCCAGCTCCTGCCATCAGCTCTCAGCAGCCTCTCCGTGGGCGTCCCGAGGACATGCTTTTTTTTTTTGTTTACTGGCCCAGATTGTCCCACACCTGACTCCTCACTCCACCCCGCCCTGCTCTCAGTTTTTGTGCCCGTCCACCGGACTGACTCGTTGAGATTGACAGCGTCATTGGATGGGGGCAACAAACTCAAAAACGCTCTGTATCTTCAGCTATCGTCGTCCTGCTCTCCTCCTCGGACGCATCGTCTCACGCGCGATCGGAGATTTGCCTTTTCTGGTGTAAACTTTCTATCTCAGTTTGGTAAGCAAGATCCGATCTCACGATAACCAGATTCAGCATTACCTGGGTGCACTCTTAGAGAGACACTCCAGTGCACGGTCCGCGTTCTGACTATACAGCGACAAATCTGCTGTGCTTGCTGTACGCATGCCACACCGCAATCGGTTTGTAGTCCGGAAGACGCGGAACGCTGGCCATGTGTTGTGAGAAAAAAAAAGGTGTTGAAACCTCTCGGCGCCGCACGCCTTCCAAGTCTGGCTTACACACGGGCCGTAGCAGTCATAATCTGACCGTCAGCTCTCTACGGTTTCCCCCTGCCAAATTCGTCGCCGTGGCTTCCCATAGCACGACTGCTATCTCGTTGCGTAGACTACATCGTTTCTGATTTGTCTACAGATCTCGGACAATGCAAGCCTTGGGCTAAGGTGTCTTTCACAGCAGCGGTTCCCCTTCAATTTGTCCAAATGCTCCACTATGCAGTACTGTTCCACATAGCGGCTCAGTTGCTGTGCACTTTGTGGGGCGTTGTCGTGACAATTTTCAGGTTCTTCGCATCAAATTTTGGTTTCTCTCGCCATGGCATTGCCCAGCAGGCCAACAGAAGGAACGCCTTCTACCCAGGCACCGAGGTTTCTTCTGTCGCACGCACCTTCTCTCCGGGTAGCACGTGGCGAGCTGTTGTTGCCTGCAGGGACGACTCAATCTAATGAGCAGGCGCTAACACTTGCCACGTGTTACCGCCGCCTTTGTCGGATACCGACTCCACGGTCCGCTCTCTCTCTTCTTTTTTTTTGTTATCGATATGTAACATGGGCAAAGTCTCCATGTTGTCTCCAAAAATGTCGGCTTGGCGAGTTGGCCTCTCCTGAAGGGTCTTTGGCAACACACCGGACTGAGAAGTCGAAGTCATCGAAGCCTTTTCCAACTCCGAAGACCGCAGTGCCGCCCTTATAACTCTAACATCTATTTGGGTAAGGAGAGCCCGGCACTCCGTCACTCCTTGTCGCTGTGCAACTCTGCCTGTTACCTTCCGTCCGGTCACGACCTTTCATCATCAAACTCACCATCTTCACTACAACGTAAGTCCAAATTCCACCGATGAGTGGCTGTTCCGAGATAGCGCAGCTACGGGACCATGTGGCCCACGACAAATTTCAAACAATTTCTCAACTGCACCATTAACCCGAATCGCGATCCTCGTCCAGGACCCGTCACTGGAAGCCGTGCACTTACGACCGCGGTTCTGTGGGTACCGTGCGGTTGACCGTTATGCCTTATCCTACTCCGCAGCTTGGCCCCTTGAGCTGTGCACTAGGGGTAAGGGTTTCGGTCCGGGTGAAGCGAGCATGTTCAGCGCATTCGAGGTTTCGGTCGCCGAATTTTCCTGCGCCAACATCAGCAAACGGAACCACCGGTACCACCTTGAGTAATGCAGTAGGTATGTGCTAGTCCTGTGTAATGTAATATCTATGCTACCCCCCAGCGTAGCCCCCGCACCTCATCATCACGCCTGTCTTATTTCAGGTGTTGGGCTCTAATTGAATTTTCCACTACGACTGCAGCTATTGGCGTCGAAGGTCGAGATGCCACCGACCTACTCTTCGCTGATTTTAGGACTTATGTTCCAAGCTTGGAAATGAACGTCGAGCGGTGCTGTCACCGTGACCGTGCCAAGCATTGTCCAGGCTTCTGATTTAATCCCAATATCTCACGGACGTCGTATTGCATGCCCTGTCATCAATTCACCTTTTGACGGACAGCGTAGAAGTCCCTTATAGAGCTACTCGGACCGTTCTTTATCGACAATGCGGTGAATGACCAGGTGATCTTTGTGACTTGCTCGGGTTTCGCCTGTTGTTTCTTGATCGTGCGTCAATCATATCAGGATCAGCGCGTGTCAGCAGCATGATGATCGAGATCGACAATGAAGGAAGCGGAAAGTAACTTGACAGTGTCGTCCGCGATATCACTCCGCTCCACACGAGTTAACAACTACGTTGGCATCTAGGCCGCTGAATGACCATCGTGTGTAACAGGACAACTGCATATGGCTTCACATGCCACTATGGGGTTATGCGGCTGCACCGTGAAGGCAAGTCAGAGCAATTCCAATCGTAAAACTTTGGGCCACTCACTGGCCGTGACCTGAAGTTCAGACGCTATTATGAAAGAGTATGCGTAATAGCCAGTGAAACTTGCGTTTTGCGGACACAAACTTCAGGGTCCTCTTCAAATAGTACACAATAAGTCTATGTTCCTAACCCCGAGGTGACCTCGCTTTTCACTCCAGGTAACTTATATCGGGTACGTCTTATCATGCCTTGGTGACTTCGATATCCTCTGTTGTGCTCACTTGCAAACTGCTGGTGCTGCAGCACATGGGAACGAGCGAGCGAATGTCAGGGTCGTGCAGGAAGTGTGAGGTTCGACGATAGATTTGGTGAGCATAATGCATCACTAATGCCCCTCTCCGAAGCCAGCCGGCCAGGAGGCGTCCGCAGTTTCTCAGAACATGTTCGACACGGAGATGGTGGAATTATGGCATCTTCGCATGTACACAGTGCCATAAAGCACCCTTCTTCTAACTGCTTGCCCCGCATATTTCTCCGAATCACCGGAGACGTGGGCCGGTTTTTTCTTCCATCCAGGATCCACCCACTTCTAGACGAGGAAGGCGAGGACTCTAGGACAGTAGCGGTTAGCATCCATCAGGTCACAATTTATTTCCGAAGTCGTCGGCGTCGGGGTCTGTTGGGGGTATTACATTGTCTTTCCCAGGCAATATGCGGGTGGTGGACGACGTTTTCCATACTCAATCGCCTCGCCGTCGAATACTCAAAACGATGCTCTACAGGATGGTAAGGTTTGGACGTGTACGACGCATGGTATGGCCGTAAGCTCTTGCCAGGGTTGGTCTGCACATGTTGTTATGTCACTGATACCAGAAAACCAATTGGCATTCGTGTTTAATCTGTCCGCTGGCAGCTATTCACAGAAGACAGGTGTGGGGCCTCGTTGGTTCCCAGGAGTATCCAAGGCAGACGCATGCAGACTTCTGGGGCACCCTAGCGACACAGCACGATCATGGAGCGACTTTAATTCGTCTCTGACCCCGAGTTGGGCCCAAGCACTCGCCAGAACTATGCCGTACCGTGTGTGCATATTCAAATTATGAAACTCCATTACATCCCAAGCAGTGCCTACAGGCCATGAGCCCATCATTTCCGACGACCCAGCTGTGGCAAGAATCTAAGAAGCAATCAAGCCGTACGTCAAAATCTCGCACCTTTAACGTTTGTCTAGGTATGCAGTCTGCAGGCGTGTCGATCGTTCCATCCGATAAGCACAGTGTGGTTGAAACCGTGGAGTATTGTCGCTCGACGCGAGTGTGATCCTTGCGGACCCCATCCAGGGCTAGGGTGAAAAAACTTTTGGTAATTGCTTTGCAATCCCTGAACAGGCCTACATGTGAGCAAAGTAGCATCAAGGTGAACCGTCGGTTTAAGTGGATCAATTTCATGCCTTTGGCCATACGGATACAAAGACCAACCGCAGCGCAAATTTCCGTTCGTTTTCTGACAGCTGGCCCCAGATTTAACCGTCAGGAAGCACGAGGACATGATCGTGTCCATGCCTAACTTCAAGAAACTGAATTGTTGAATATTCCGGACTCTCAAGACGATGTTGAATACTGGTCAACACTCTGCGGATGTCGACGTGTAATTCTCTCCTTGCCACATCCAGTCAAGCTGCAACGGCTCCGAAGGACTTCAGCCAAGCCCGGTGAACGGACCTCCAAATCTTACATACCTCTGGAATCATGATGGTAAGGTCAAACCAAGTCCCTCGACGTTGACTTAACATCTCCATAGGCTTCGCGACCAGGCTGAACCGTCGGCAGACCGCTAGTCTCCCCTAGGCAAACCAAAGACTTGAGAGAAGACAGTTATTTCCTCTCAACTCTGGACCGCGGTATGCCGCTGGGTGTCAGCTCGTAGCAACTCTGTTGGGCACCCTGAAATTCTTCCCCTTCAAGACCAGAAGATTGTTCAATATTGTGCAACGGGGCGAGCTCAAATCCGACCGGAGCTGGGCCTCCGAGAACGAGTGCACGTAATTGTAGGAGTCGCCGGCTTTGAAAACCTTGGCAATGTAACAGTGTATTTCAACCTCAGCCAAGTGCCTGGTTCTCCTTGCATCTCCCATCATCATCTGTACACCCGAAGTTTCGGGAAAGGGGGAAGAATAAGCAAGTGCCATAGTCTGCCATCCCAGTATTGCAGTGGGCCTCCCGCTTCACACCCGGCTCCTTTACGTCAATACAGAGCATTCTACTCCTTCACGACTCGGTGCATAGTGATCCAAGTATCAGTCGAAAAAAAAGGGAGAAATCCGAAGTATATACAGGTGGTTAGATGTACTGTGTGGTATATTTATACGTCCCTCCATAGCGTAGATGTGTATATACGTATAAAGGTGCAAGTGTAGGTAGGTTGCTAAACGTGGGACTCAGACTAAGAGGACGGTCGCAAGTATGTAGTCTTTGTGACAAGAACAAGGTAGAAGAGCCACAAGAATAAGACCATGACGGCACAAGTAGCATGCGAACAATCAAAGGAATGGTTAGAGCAAGATGAAGGTGCATGTTGAGTAGAAAAGATTGCCATGCTGCGCAAGGCAGAGGATGTAAGCAATGACTGAGTGAGCGTGAGGCTGGGGGTATGTTGGCCGTAACGAGGTGACACGAAAACAATCATACAAAGGTGTGAGGTATCACAATCCGCGAGAAAAAAAAAAGTAAAAGAAAACGAGGGAAATGAAAGGGAAGAGAAGCAAAGAGAAATTGGAAAGCGATAGATGTCGGTATTGGAAAAGGATAATGTCACGATGTGAGCGAAACTTGTAATCGTACAATTTTCCCGGAAAATCGAAGTGGAAACCGTGCAAGAAAAAGAAAAAAAGAAAAGAAAAGAGGAAAGACGGGGCCGGTCCCCATCGTGCGACGATCCATGTGTTTGTCCACGGTCATTCCAAGAGGTGAAATGAGGACGTCTGCCTCATTACGCGCCTGATGTCGGTGGTGCGGGAAAACCAATTGACTGGAAGGCGGATCGGATGTTCTACTGGAATGGCGAAAATAAGGAAAGCTGCCACCAGTATAGTGGATTACGACCAGACCTTTCTGCGCAGCACGGTCGACATCGACACAGGGAAAATCGGGGGCGGAGGGGCGGAACCGCGCAGCACGTGGCACAACGTTGATCCCGCGGAAACCTCTAATACCATGTGACCGAAGGACGTAGCAGTTGTCGGGCGCAATGAGAACATGACATGGATAAACCGAACAACACAGGAAAGGAACATTTCCGCCGATCGCACCACGCATAAGAGGCGCACGAGGGAGGGACCTACGCGGGAGTCGACCTTCGCACACTAACCCAGCCAACCGTACAAACCTCCAACCTACTACAGGACAAAACGCCACCACACCATCATGTACACAGCCGCACCATGCACTTCCACATGAGCTTGCTCAGCTCACGTTTCCTCAAGCCTCTGCCGTGTAGGGGTCGATGGCATCCCTATCCGGCTCATACCATTCTTCCGATACGTCATCCCTGTACCCGTTCTTGGCTTCGGCTTGGGACCTTCTCCCGTAACGGGGCTAGAAAGGGGGCTCGATCCCGGCGAAACACCGACACCGCTGGCCTCACATTGAGAAGCCAATAAGAGCGTCTGCGTGCCCCCCGGTGACACGGGCCCAATCTTTGCATTTTGGGTAGCTGAACTAGTCGAGAGAGTCCGTAGCTTGAGCTGGTCATGTACGTTCCTATTATATGTGAGGATCTGTCCGGGCCGGGGAAGTTGCTCGCCAGGTTGTAGACCCTTCTTGACTTCATGGTTAGGCATCCGCGACAAGAAGGGGGATTGTGAGCGTGTCGAGTCAGATAACGGGGTCGTAACGGGTGTAGGCGATGTAGCGGATCTCGAAGGGACGAGTCTAAGGGGCCGTGGTAATTGTCCCTGACCGAGTCCTGTCATAGGCGATGTGGCCAATGGCGATGTGGCAGTAGATACAGGCGCCGAGGACGGGAACGCGACAGATGGCCGGGGCCTCGAAACCGGAGACAGTGTTGACAATGACGGTCGCGGTATTCCAGGTGAGGGGCGAGGCGTCGACGTACCTGCGGCAGAGGGTGTAGCAGACGTGTTTCTTGGTACAGGGGAAGGACCCCTCGATGTATTACCGTCGCCATTTGTCACTGCCAGACCCGACTTCGTCGACACAGAAGATGAATTGGAGTATGTTCGTGGACGTTGTGTCGCGCTTGGTGCCCTGAGGCCAAGACTAGGGGGGTACTTCCCCTTCGGGCCAGCATCATGGCCATTAGCAGTTGCAGCCACAGGGTGGGGAAGAGGAGGAAGACTCTTGTCTTTGTTCCACGCGGCCGCGCTCGGAGTACCCCGTCCGCTTTTGCCATTATCGACCTGGTGAGGCTGAACACCTTCTGTGCTCTCCGGTGTAGCAGGGAAAGACAAGCTGGTTGAAGAGGCGGTGCTACTTGGCGTATGAGGTTGATCCCCTCCTTGGCTTCCATTTCCGCCGCCGCCTTTGACGGCGCCCAAACTTGCGCGGTCAAACACGGCACGCGTAGGCGTCACACCGTCATCCTGTTCCGGGATACTCACTGCCAGCCCATGATGTCCATACCCATTATCGCGGGATAGACTGTTTGTCCTACCCACAGGCTCATAGGAACTCGACGACGAACTTGTGCGCATACGCAAGCCAGAAGCAGGAGCAGACATCGTCGAGTAACTGCTATACCTGGAGCCGGACCCCGAAGTGGTACTGTACGTACTGCCAGAGCGACTGATACTCACGCCACCTGCTCTGCTGCCGCTCCTCGACGGTAGACTGCGTGACGCAACACCATTAGAGTGACCAAACTCGTCAATAGTAGATAGAATGCAATCAGTAGCGGATTCGCCGGCTCCTTCGTACTCGTCCGCTTCACGTAGGACGCTGTGCGATATCGAGCGAGAGAGCGGGTGTGGCAAGCAGGGTTGTGAATGGGAGGACCTGGAAGACTGCATCGAAGAGGAAGAAGTACGGCGAGTAAGGACAATCCGGGAAAGCCTGCGCGTCAGTGCAGATGGTGCGTCTTCGTCTTCGCTGGATTAGGAAGGAGGATTAGCACGGTCGGTCACATACAGGAAAGGAAATCACAGAAATGCCCCGAGAGGGCTGGCAATGAAGGTCGCAGATCGGATTAGAGGGTGCTACTGAGGAAATCCACCCACCTATCACTCCACCCCAGACCGGTGGTAAGGCCAATACCACCCTTCAGCAACTTTCCATCGCGATGTCTCGTCCGTCTCTTAGGCGTATCTCTCGAATCCTTGAGATGCTTGGACGACGTACTGGCAAGCGACACATTGGAAGCATTGGAGAAGTAAGACGTATGCGACGCGTCCGAGATCATGCTCATCCGGTTTAGGGAATCAGAGCTGGGCTGCGGGAGTAATTTAGAATTGGGCGAAAGCATGCCGTGGCGTAGCATGAGATGACTGTACGACCATTAGCATTTGGTAGACGAAAAAGAGAAAAAACCCTTGAAACACTCACGGCAGGGGCGTGTGCAGATCAATACTTGAGTCCGAACCATACCCATCATTATCTTCACCAAGCACAGTACCTGTCTCCCCCTCAGACTGACCTTCCCCACGAACCCCAGATTTACCCCAGCCAGTCCTCGTGCGCGTAGGACTTAGCTTGGGCACAGGAGGTGGCACGGTATCTGAACTTTTCCGGCTTCTGGTGCTCAGTGCTCTCTCCCTCCCAAAGCTTGATGTACGGGACCTTGGTTGCGACGGCATCGACCGTTTACGTGGGCGAGGAGTCAGCGAAATAATTTGTGATAATTCGGGAGAGGCGGAACGTAAACGGGCCTGCGCGTCGCCACGATTAACGTCGTCAGGTGCGTTAGGGTGGTTTTGCTCGCGATTGATGCCGTTGTTGTTCTTGTCGATATCGCCAGCGTGATTCATGGCGCTCTGGTCTGTGGGAGAGCCAGGAAACACGTGTTCGGACGATACGGACGCCTTGCTCGGCTTGCGAGGGGTATGGGTGTAAAGTGGCCCTCCTTTGCTTGACCCTACGGAATGGGGAATAGGGGGAAAAGAAGGAAATGTGTGTAATTCATCGCCGTCGCCCTCGTTATCTAACTTCAGCGCATTTAGATCGCTCATATCAATACTCGCAATCGAGTCTTCGCCATAAGCATTTCCCGATACGGGCATGGATGTGCCTGCACTGGATTTACGGGATGTGCTCGGACGAGCGATTGCCGGTGCCAAGGTAACGGTGGTTTCAAGGGAAAGAATTGGCTTCGATGATTTTTCCCTTGCGCCCAGGGGAGCCATGCTTGGAGGTGGCGGCGAATTTGCAGACACTGACGGCAAAACTGACGGCGAAACTGCACTGGCTGGGGGCGAGCGTGTCGCTGCTAAGAAAATGAGTGACAAGACGAAACGGGTAAAGTCGACAGGACGTACGGCACTGAGAAGGGTGTTCGACTTCGGTGCCAGGCTCCTCCTGAATGACTTCACCTTGTCCCTGTTCGTGTGTCACGGCGGAATAGGTGGTGTTCCGGAGAGAAGAAAGAGAGCCCTTCCTTGGTCTACCCTGCATCGCGGTTTGACCTGGTCTCTGCCCGTCAGCAGACCTCCTCGGAGGGTTTTCAGAGACACCGGCAGGAGGAGTGGTTCGAGTCATTTGTAGCGACCGACGAGTAACCAACACGTCCGAGAGTAAGACCGACGAAGGACCAGGGACAGGAGGAAGAGGCGCAAGAGGGGGTGGCGTTAATGGGAGGTTGACGCTTGAAGGACCGGGAGTAGAAGGGGGAGGTGCCAAAACCGAGGCTGGGAAGGATGGGGCGGCGGGGGTAGCTGGTGATGGTGGGATGTGACTCGGTGGGATAGGGAAGGAGTCGAGGAGGGCGGGGACGGGTGTGCGACGGGAAGTGGTCCTGGGGGATGGAGATGCTCTGCCATGTGAGGTGCGCTGTGAATCAGAAGAGACACGTCTATTAGATTGGGAAAGAGTGCGAGCTGGTAAGAGCGTGCTTGTGCTAGGCCGAGGGTGTGCAGCATCCGAAGACAGCGAAGGTCTTGGACTACTGGAGGTGATTTTCGTGGCAGACATGATCGGTGTGTGGGTTGCCATCGTCGTTGATGCCATTGCAGTGATTAGCTCACGGGTGCTTCTTCGCCCCTGGCGTTACACAACGAACCACGGAGATCGAGAAAACCCACCCCAGCCAAACGACGAAGGGAACGATCGGTCGGAATGACCGAGCGCGTCTCAACCACGAATGGACAAGACAAAGGCGAGCGTGAAGCAGCCGTTCAAATGCTGAGGAACTGGGTTCTGCTCAGAATTTAGACATGCTCAAATATTCTTCTCACGCTCATAGCCTTACTCCTCATTTCCGTTTCCTATTCGGGAATAGGTGGGGCTCGCCATCTGATATCAGCTCTGATTGGGTCAGTCAGTGATTCATGGCCTGATTGGGTTCCTTTTTCTTGTTCCACTGCAGGACACTCGAACGACTCTCGCACGACGGGCGACTTTGGACGGATGGCAGTGATCAAGCCAGGTTCGCCGCCTCCGCTCGACGACGGTTGCCGACCCCGTCGTATCACAGGACCACTTTTGGAAATGGTCGTCCGACACGTTCGCAGCCCAGTGCCACGCCTTTAGCAACCGCTATCGCTCCCGACCGCCTATGTTGTGCAGTACCTTTACTTAGTGCTGAACAAACTTTCAATGACACCATTACTGACAGCGACAAGCTGGCCTTGTCATTCCAGTGTCAAACCGCCACCCATCAACTTCTTTCATAAAAATCTCACAACAAACGTACGTACCCGCTCGAATACCTACATACTGCGGTTGGAACAGCGTTTCAATGATGGTGCATGTGCACTCAGTGAATTTTACTAAGAGATTTTCCTGGTATGGGTTCCGACAAGAATGGAGGTGCCTGGTCATGCGAGTCCGTGGAGCCCATCTCCATTCCCCGATCTGAATATGTGACATGCATGTCTGCCGGAGTTGCCGTCATGATGGGATGATCTACACACTTTACGAGCCCTGCTAGATGGCGATATTATTGACCATTCGACTCGGTGTATCTTGCACAGTGCCTGGACTGCCGTGCACATAGATAAGAGGTCTCTCCACGTCAAGAAGTTTTTGGCTTGCCGTGGTGTGCGGTTGTAGAAGCCACTCCGCCCTCGGGTGCATTATCCGAAGGCGGTGAGACCTGGTTATGCGCCGTAAGTGGCATAACGTTGGCCATCCATGCTTAATTGCAGTCCAAGTGTAACCTACCTCGAGCGCTGAAGTATTCTGAGGGGAGATGCACCACCGAAGAAGCACAGCTAAAAAAGAAGACGACGCGCGGAAAGTTGCGTAAAAGTGATCCGACGACCTACTCATGTGACTAGCTGATCGAGTCGAAGAGCTGGCATCGCCCTGAACCGGATCCTTGAGGACGTTGCTGTATGACAAGGCACCGAGCGTCAATGGCGTAGATATTCAAGCACAGTGGTGACTACAATCGTCAAGTTCATCGACAGCGGTGGTGAATGGCGACCTTACCACGATAGCGCCACTTCAGACCCGCTTCTATCGAGCAATCCTGTACTTCACACCATCGATCTGTACCGGATAGACACACATTTAAAGCCGAAGCGAGCTCACTTCGAGCGCACATTAGTGAGCTAAAGAAAAACCACCACAGAATGTGGAAACGGATAGCATCGGACTGTGCACGCGACAATTGAAATAATAGGGTCACGTGAACCTTTAAATGAGACGCGTGCCACCGCTGGTCACGCGTCGCGGCTTGAACTCGACTCTCGTCTCGTCTCTTTTCTACCGTCCAATAATCTGCTATCAATGGAAGCCAAGTGCGTTTAACTTCATCTCAGCATGACTATCCTCTCAATGGTTGCGGCATATGTAGACGGAGGCAGCTCCTTGAGGACTCAAATCTCTTCCCTGAATTCTTCAAGCCGGGCCAGAGGAAACCATCTGGTCAACCTCCTATGAGTGTCATTGTGAGTTTGTGTCTATAACATAGCCAAAATGGCTCGTTCTTGTGCTCAAGTCGTACATGGTGCTAGTCTATTGCATCATCTGGCACGAGCGAATCACCCTCAGCGTCCTCGTCTGCATCATTAACTAGCGCCCCGACCGCGCCAAAGGTCGTCAAGCGCAACAAGGGTCCTACTATTGTTATCTCCTCTGATGAAGGGAGTGAAGACGAGTACAAAGAAAAGTACGTGATTAAGTAATCTTATGCTCTCAGATGAGATAATAACACTTTGCTTCGACAACGCCGGTGATGTAAATGACAACCCACTCACTAGGACAGTTCCTGAACAATTGGAGAAAGGAAAGCAACCTCTAGGTGTAGCCCACCCCCCTGTGTTACGAGATAACGTGGCGCACGCCGTGGAACGCGCTCAGCCACGCGTCCCCCCACAGTGGAACAGCGTTCCAGCCCCAATCGAGTTACCCACAACAAAACCGTTCCCTTTTGGTTCGAATGCCCCCGACAACGACGACGCTGAAGTCTTCCATATTCCGGATGCGAAAGACACCTACGATCCCTATATGACAGCGGGGGAAGCCGAGAAGGCATTCCTAGCACTCGTCGAAGGTACCGTCGCCACCACAGATGACGGTGTCGAGATCGACATGAAACAGGCAGTGGTGGAGGGTTTCACGGACGGTATCATGCTATTACCACATCAGGTTCTGGGAAGAATCTGGATGAGGGAACGAGAAAGCGGAAAGAAGTTGGGTGGTATTTTGGCAGACGACATGGGGTGAGTTCAAAACAAACGTAAAAAGTAACTGGATTATATAATGTCTTCCAGTCTCGGGAAGACAATCCAAACGCTTACACGTATTGTCGAGGGGCGCCCGAAAAAATCGGACAAGGCTGATGGCTGGGCGCCGAGTACGCTGTGCGTATTTCGTACCCACGTACTTGTTCGCGTGGCACTCATCTCCACAAATTAGGGTTGTCTGTCCTGTTGCACTCGTATCTCAGTGGGCCTCCGAAATCAAGAAGATGGCTACTGGGCTACGCGTCATTGAGCACCACGGTCCTCATCGGACATCTGGTTCGTCCATTCCTGTCGTCGACTGCAGAATCCCTTTTGAATAAAATACCTGCCGGCAGACCCACTAAAGCTGCAGCAGGCGCACGTCGTAATCACATCCTACAGTATCGTCTCGTCTGAATATGCCTCATATGCTCCTGAAGCGAAGGACGAGTCAAAAAAGTCGAAATCGAAGAAATCAGGTAAATCCAACGGCGGCGGCGGCGCAGGGGCTGAGTTCGACTCGGACTCGTCGGAAGATTTCACGAGGAAGCCGAAGGCGAAGACTAAGGCAGGGAAGATTAAGGATGCTTTATTCGGGGTGCAGTGGTATCGGATTGTTCTCGGTAAGTTGTGGTTCCAAATGTGCATGGGCTCCCCACCTTGAATCCCTCTTTTTTCTGGCCGTTGTGTAGATGAAGCCCACAATATCAAAAACCGCAATACCAAGACTGCAGTGGCCTGTTGCGCCCTGCAAGGCAAGTACAGGTGGTGTCTTACCGGAACTCCCATGTACGTCTGCCACCTTGTCATATCTACTCCAGCCAACAGACCCATCCTTCTCACCCGAAAAACTAATGTGATGAATCTGAAGGCAGAACTCGGTGGAAGAACTGTACTCTCTAATAAAGTTTCTTCGCATCCGCCCATTGAACGACTGGCAGACTTTCAATGAACAGATTGCAAAACCGGTTAAAGGTGGATACCCCAATAGAGCAATGAAGAGACTTCATGTACGTTCGTGCTGTCGCACGTGGAAGACACTTTACCTACCTGATTCGTTACTCCCAAGGTCGTCTTGAAGGCTATCATGCTCCGCCGGACGAAGAACCAAATCTTGAACGGGAAACCTCTACTCCAACTTCCTGACCGTAACCTAGATATCATTGAATGCCAGTTCGACCCAACGGAGAAAGAATTTTATACCCGCCTAGAGAACCGTATGAATTCCGAAGTCAATAAACTAGTTAGGGAAAGCGAGAATGTCAACTATACCCACGTGTTGTTACTCTTGCTTCGGCTGAGGCAAGGTGAGTACATTTAGAAAGATTCCTTCTGCCGCTCTGACCGCGAACCACACGTTGACGATTCCTCCGACCTACTCTTTAGCGTGCAATCATCCATCCCTGGTTTCGAAGGACTATCGCGCCGACAGGGATGCTGCGGATCCAAAGCCTACTAAAGATGACGACGACGACGACGTAGATGGCCTAGACGAGCTATTTGGTCAGATGGGGGTCTCAAACGGTAAAAAGTGTCAATTGTGCCAGACCGCGTTCGTGCATGTTCCTTCCTATCCCAAGCTTGTTCATGCTCATGGTCGGCTGACAGACTTCCCGCTGGAAAAGACTCGATGCACTGCGACGCCTGTGCTTCATTGGCTATTGCGTTTGGTCAAAAGTCCAGCAGCTCAAAAGACTCCAAACTTCCTCCGGATTCTGCGAAAATCCGAAAACTACTAGAAATTTTGAAGGAGATTGACGAACGTTCCAGAGGGGAAGAGAAGACTATCATATTTTCGCAGTTCACGAGTATGCTGGACTTGATAGAACCTTTCTTGGATGCGAAAGGGGTGAAATACGTTCGATGTCCGTTGACGGGCCTTACCTTCTCTTGGCACAATGTGTTGACCTGCTGTTGGGTAGATGACGGCAAGATGCAAAAGGATAAGCGAGAGGCCAGCCTCGAGAAGATCAGGAGCAGCAAGAGTACGCGGTGCATATTGATCTCCTTCAAAGCGGGAAGTACTGGTATGTCCCTCTTTGACACGTACTTCCATTCTGGTGATTTATATCGCTATAGGCCTCAATCTGACTGCATGCAACAATGTCATCCTAGTGGATATGTGGTGGAATCCTGCGCTCGAGGTGTGTTTAAGTGATGAAAGTCTTTCACCGTGTTCCTTACACATGCTTTGCAAATGTCACGCAGGACCAAGCATTTGATCGTGCCCATCGGCTCGGACAAACACGAAATGTGAATATCCATAAGCTCACGATACCCGACACTGTAGAAACGCGCATCCTGCAAGTGAGTTGCCCTGATATATTGCTCGAGACGACCTTGAGCCCCTCTTACCTTACCTTTCTTTTTCGTATTGTAGCTACAAGATGCCAAACGGCAATTGACCACGGCAGCACTTAGCGGTGACAAGCTGAAGAATATGAAGCTGGGAATGGATGACTTGCTGGCGCTTTTCAGAGGATTTGATCGGGATGGCGACGATGATTGAAAGATCTGTAAAGGGGTATATATACATATATCTGTTACGCTTGACAAGAATAGTGCGATCTATTGTCCTCTCCTTGCTGCTGGGCAGCGTGATTTGTCCTTATTTAGTAAACTGTAAAACATTGCAATATCTTGGGTTCATCCGTCTCTTAACTAAACCAACGGATTACTCACCGGACTTGTATGGGTCTTTGGTCCCACAACTAAAAATCTGTCGAGCCTTGAGCTTGCCGGGTGGTTGTGACATTAGTGAACTTCCAAGTCAGAGCGTGCCTTGCCTGATACATACGTACATGCCCGAATTTAGAGTAGGCAACCTTACTCATGATCCTTTGAAGGGATGGCATCAGGCGGGAGTCCGGCAAGACTCGTTGTCCGAGTTCGTCAAACCTAGAGGCCCCATGCACGAGGAATGGAGTCCAATTATCAGGCGAACAGTTGTATCACCGACCCGTTAAATGAGTGGGTGTCGTAGTGCCAGTGGCACATAATCTGCTGCAACAAAGTGGCGCATGTACGTACCAGGTAGAAAGGTATCAATCAAGGGTTGGGCCTTCCACTCGCGCAGGGCCTCATCAGGAGTACGCCGTAAGCATTTAATTACTTTCCCGGTTTTGACCGTGTCTGGCGGCAAGATAGATGGATAAGACTTTACATAAAACAGTGATGGTGAGGCCTCCACGACGCTGAACCAGAGCAATGCCAATGGAAATTGGACAACACCAAACTATCCTGCTGGCCAAAGCTGTAGTAAGGAAAGAAATAGGAGCGGTGGAAGAAACATGTCAGGGGATACAGGACAGAATTTAGGATGCGGCGGTATTAGGGAACGGGCTCCCGGCCCGGCGTGGAGCCGAGGGGCCTTGCATGACCTGGTTGGGTTCCCCATCATGGCACCACTCCGCCATCGAGCGCCGTCTTTTCCAATCTAAAATCAACTCGTGCAAGAGGTACTGTCCTTCCGTGAACTACCTTTCGCAAGGTCTCCGTACTTGGTGTATGGGCTTGCTATTTGCCGCCACTTCTCAATATGACCCACCTGCAGCCACCAGTAAGTACCATGGGTTTTCGTAGTCCGGTGTTACCGGCGGGATGCCTCGCCGGTTTCTCAAAAATTCTGGGCCCTGGGAATGTTGGTAGGAATAAACTGACTTGTAGCTCCGATCGTTTGCAGAATGTCGTCATATGGGCAGCCAACGTCCTTCTGTTCTGGATCATGGCCATGGCAAGCTGAACCTAATGTGTAGGCTTTGCGAACAGGTGAGTCAAGGGGCTCTTCTAAAACAAATGCGGATTCGCGACACATGGCAATTTTCCACGATTCGAAGTGGGTTTTACTAATCTTACAAATGGAAGTCGGCATGTAGAAGAAAGCGTGCGGTATCTTTCGATCCGATGTTCACGCAGGTCCCTTCATTTTACGATCAGCAGCGGTCGCAAACTCGTCGCGACGGATGGTCGTGCCTCATGGTCTGTGGTTCATGTGTCATAAAAGGTATGCATTATCGCATCTTCTTCGCAGTGGTGCTACGTAACAGATACGAGGATATGATCATCAAGTGAGAGAGGTAAGTGTGATTTCATCTTGAAGATTGATCAACTTCTTCCGAGTTCCGACTTTGGGGTGGATGGGCGTAGACCATGTAAGTAGAGAACTCTGAGACCGTTTAGGACCTTTCGCACACTCCTTTCTGAAAAGTGGTCTGATGTTATACTATCTTGGTGCCCTTGGGAAAGATTGTTGGTAATGTTCCCGCCGGTTTGATTGGCTGTTTGTTGTGCTGATACTTGTAGCGAGAGCCTGGCAAGTCTTCTCTTTTGGGCCATCGTGTACGAATCGACCCTTTGAGTGTAGCACACACGGCTAGGAAACGCGAGCGATTTATTCCCGTGGTGAATAATCGAATATTCGTGGGTACTCGAAGATAGTGCTCCACGATCTATGTGATCGACTTGCATGGGCGCTTTCTTAAAAGAGGTGTGATGCACTTGCTTATTTCAGTTTTAGCTCTGGGAGTTGTACACTTTCAGTACTTGAGACCAAGCCAGATGCGTACATGCACCACCGCGTAGGCACAGCTGATTCGTCTCAGGTTCAGGGTGCGGCACAGCGCCTCCTCCCGTGCTTAAAATAAGTCATCGGAAGTTCAGGATGCCAAGGATACGAAGGCCATCACAGGCCGAGGGCCGGATGCTTTGAGAGTCGGAAGTTATCTAACGTAAGACCGTGCTGGCACAGGAAGTGTTGGCATATGTACTTTTGTAGTTGCAGGTGTAGTTCCTTGGAAAGAGAGGGGTTGGATTGTGTGTGAGGTGGGGCCGAGACGACAATTACCGAGGAATTTAGGTTACGTACCCAGCCACCGCACCTAGAACCTAAGACGAATCGACGACGTTGATCATCAGGGCGATGAATGTCAATATGTACTTAATCGCTGGAAGAGGTTAAGCACCGAGGTAAGTTCGCTTATGTAACTTGTCTCTCTCCTGCCAAGTGCACCGACTGAACAAGGGGGATGACCTGACCAGGAACTGACCGGGACCTTGAACATGCGGAGGAGGCGAGGGGCACAATCAACCAACCATGTGTGATCGGTTAGTTGTGGGACCAGGGACCTCTACGGGTCCGGCATATAACCTGTGGGTTTATTTAGGAGAGGGGTGGAATGCACTAGGATATACTTGGTCACGAAGGACGTGTCAAGTGTAAAAATATGCACGCGACGCGCGGCTGTGTTACACCGTCGAGCACGCATCATTTGGCAACAAAGCCCCGGTCAACGAGCGGGTCGGGAAATGGACAAACAAGACACAACACCTAGAGATTCGTCTGCATGGCCATCGTCGTTGGAGTGCAACGACGACCAAGTCATGAAAGCGCGATAATAAATATTCGGTTGGTCGTGAAACCTGTGCATGACGATAGTGACAGTGACGGAAGCTGCAGACCTGGGCCCGGCAAAGGACTGAGATGCCAAGGTTGAGCTTCCGTGCCTTTAAATATGTTCCAATTCGCCTTGAGGCTGCTGGTTGCAATTATAATCCGAACCCGTCAGAATTTCCCTTCTTTTTCCATCCAGTCATCTGCCACCTCTTCCTTGCATATGATTGCCAGACCATCCCAGGTATGTGTTCGTACTGCGTGTGTGGTGGTCGTGCTCGTGAATTCACGCTTAACAGTCCCACCAACCGAGGCGTCCTGCCACAGCTCCGGGATCCATGAATCCTGGCTTCGCACCGTCGCTCTCACCGTCGTTGTCCGCTCACGGGTCGCGTCCTGTGCGCTCTTCTCCTCTGGCAGGTCCTGTCATATCCAGGGTCCCTTCCAGGCGCTCTCTCGACGGGTCCACCCGTGACGACGGCGCCATCGATCATGCACGTTTACCCGGTTCATCGACCTTGTCTTTTGTGGGCACGTCTTCTCCGGACGCCAGCACTTCTTCCTTCTCACTCGTTCCCGTTTCGAAACGTGGTAAAGATGGCCCAAAAGATAAAAGTATGTACACAGTAGCTTCTTCCGTGCTCACCGCCTTATCTCAATCCTTCCTTCCCACTTCCTCCTTGGTGCGGACCACCACCTCCTCATCCTCGTTTCAAACCCGTGAATCAAGATTCATCTGCTATGTCCGCATTCAACTTTTTCCGCCGCCCATCTTCCGCCGCCGGTCACTCGTCCACAGGGCATTCCACTACCTCACACTCTAGTTCAAGTGCCACCACTCATTCGTCCATCCTCACTCATTCTACGTCCATTACTCAGCTCACTCAGTGTTCTACTTCATCCATCGACCCTGCTTTCCCTCCCCCAGCCCTCACACACTCTCGCGCAGAACCTCTCCGTTCTCGCCCAGGTTCCAGGCCAATGTCCTTCGTCGACAGTGGGAATCCGACAAGCGTTCCACCAACATCCGCTTCGGTCGTTGACATGTCCTCGCATGCTAAGAGACCATTCCCAGTAGTGAGGTCTCACAGCTCTACCCCTACCGCTTCTCCAAGCACGTACCGAAGGTCAACCCTGAACCCGAATGCACCTCAGAGATCGAGAACAAGTACAAACGCAGATAATTGGAACCCCCTCTGGGCTTCAGTTACTTCGACTGTACCCACTGACGCTTCGAAGACGCAAGTACCATCCAAGCCGGGCGAACCAGCGAGTGGAGCCAACAAGAGCCCATTTGGACCGGCGGAGATACCCCGTTTTTCCCGTGCGACACTTAAGGAGTCGGGAATCGTCATGCCTGTCAGTGCGAAGGACTGGAGGAGAAGGCACAGTGTTGCTCTACCAAACCCTTCAAGCTCGTCAAAAGGCTTGGACGCTCATGGTGTAGATAAAGGGAAGGGAAAGGAGAGGGAGCAAAGGATCAGCTTCGTGGATAGTGGTGCACGAGGGCCGCGGTCTTCTCAGGTTCCAACCCTGCAGGTCGTTCCAGCAGATGCGACACAGCCGCACGCTCACGTTGAGTTGAAAGTACATCCCCCCTCTCCAACACCGGATGTTCATCCAAGCGAGCCAGTTGCGACCCCTTCCATTGTGGTAGTAAAGCCGGAGATTGCTGTGACCCCAGAAACCGAGCAGCAGACAGTCTCTGCCACATCCGCAACACCGATGGACGAGTCCCGAGTGCTCTCCTCGAAGTCATCCACAAATACCTTCTTCTCGTGCACATCAGACGTGTCCAACAAGACCCCTCCTTCTCCTGCCTCTCTCCCCATCCCTCCCCCTTCACCAACCACGTCATCCTCTCTGTTCCCATCCTCCGACACGTCGTCAGAAGAGAAATCCCACTCTGCGGTTCGACCTCGTCCGAGGGCCCGTCGCCAGTCTACTCCGCAAAACATGTCCGCAGGTAATCGGCTTAGCTTTGTCGATGCCATGATGAGGTTATCTGTCGGTTCTTTTCGATCATTTGCCACAGCCCAGCCCGGAGAATGGGAAGGAGATAACACATCCGAAATTGAACGAGACGGGATCCCGAGGGATGCCGATGATAACGAGGAGAGAGCTGTACTAGCGCGAACGAGGAGTCTGGATGATCTTACGCCATCACCTCTACCCTCCCCACCGCCGTCGTCTCCTGATGTGCAGACACGCGAACACATGGACGTGGAGGAGGCACGCGCAATTTCGTATCCGCCCCCAGCCCGCTTCGAAAATGGTCGTCCACGGCGTGTCACTGCTGAATGGGTAGGCGGTGCACCAAGGGGTGTTACCATGATACCAAATTACACAATGCCCTCCCACGCCGGCGGAAACGGCGACAGTCAGGCATCTGTGGTGAGTTTGCGCACTCATGACGGGAACGTGGGCAGGGTAGAGGGTGCTGCGGACCAATGCATAATCCGAGACGAAGTGGACGAGGAGGCCAAGGCAGGCGTACCAGATGAAGGGAACGGCAGAGAACAGAGTGTGCCGCACGTTCTCGCCCAGGCAAACCAGCCAGTGCGACAACAAACACAGAAAAAGAGGAAGCTCACCAAGTCCAGACCCACTTCCATATCTTTATCTGTCCATCGTCCAGATTTTCCAAACACCGCACCTACGCAGGCAACATCTGAAGAACCTGGGCCCGGGAATACCCCTCCAGCTGTTCCACCAGGGCCGTCGACACACGGTGCCCCCAAACTTGCTCCGACCGTCCTCTCGACCATCGTCGAAGATGGTTCGTCTCATGGACACGGTGGGTCGTCAAGCGGACACGTGCAGGAAGAGGATCGCGTCAACGCCAACAGCCTGCCGTCTGGTAACGACAGGGAAGATGATGCAGCCAGAGATACTGCTCATGACACTTCGCAAGTTGTAGAATCGATCCCTGCCAAAGCCGTACCCAGCCCGGTGGGTCTAATGTCCCCCAAAGGACAAGTGCCATATACCAAGGGGGATACCAAAGAAACTGCTGTGATCGCCAAAGTCGACGTAAGTGCTCCCAGCAAGGCCGGCTCAACCCCCTCCGATGTCGGCACTCCTCCCCGCCCGAAACGGTACAGCTTTCTCCTACCTGTCCTTTCTTTTGGGAAATCGAGGTCGAAGCGCGAGGTGAGAGGTCGGGATGGATCTCCGTGTACTGCCGGTGTCACTTCGGGCACTCACCAGGCTGGTATAGGTCCTGGTGACGTCGTAGGCGCACGCGGGAAAGGCGGGAAAATGAGGAAGAAGCGGGATCCTGACGCTTCTATCCTCCCTGCGGCTCCTAAAGACGCAAACGTCACTATTAGCGAGTCTGCTCCTGACACGACTGACGAGCTGAATATCGTTCCAAACGCGTTTGCAAGCTCGGTCGCGAATATAGCCGCCTTGCCTCAAAGCAGCGAGATTACGCTTGTTGCCTCTCCTTCTGTGTATGCTTCCCCTTCCCCTGGTCTTCCTTTCACGACAGTCAGCCCTCCCTCGTTCGGATCGGTGCCCGGGTCGGCTGCGAGTAGTATACGGATCCCTGCGACCAGTCGAAGTGTAAATCCTACCCTTTCTGCGACTGACGATGTTGTTTCGAGGCCCACCACGGGGATGACCTTGTGTGTAGACGGGGAAGGAAGCAAGACCACGGACGACCTCTGCCTTGCGCACAGGCTTAGTCACGGACACCTCTCCAAGGACGCCGTGCTGACTACGCCCAATATCACCACAACTGGTGAAGAAGCAATTGCAACGGTCAACACTGGTCACCTGCGCCCAACCTCGGCATTGCTTACACCTAGACCGGGAACATCCTGCTCCACGCTAACAACTTCAAGCGATGACGTATCCTTCTCGACTGTGCCTCTACCTAATCCGTGGGATGGGGACACGGTTCCGAGCCCAGTTAGGCTCGTCACGCCCGAACCACCGCAAGTGCACCGCTCGTGTCCGATGTGTGGGTGTTCTAGCCCGCAGTTGACATCACGACTACCGGTCCAACAGTTTTTTGAGCCGGGGCCCACCGTCGATACCGCTGCTGCACCTTCACCCGCTTTCGCATCCCGAACCTCGGAATCACAGGTGCAGACACCCGCGCACCCGCAAACAAGTAGTGTTCCCCGATCCTTCACAGCACCACCTTCCCATTTCCAACCATCAGCCTCTCCTTCTCCTTGCCCACCGCCCATGCCGACTCATTCCCCGAGAAAACTCAAGCGACCACAGACGTCATCAGACGTCACCCACAAGCGTGGAAGCCCGAAGAAGGTCAGAAGTAGAAATGGCGAAGGGAATGCGAATGCATCTGCGTCTTCGGTATATCTCCCCGTCTTTCCTAAGGTTGAGAGAGAGGCAAAGGCAAGGGGAGTATGGAGGAGGTTGTTCGGGAATGCATGATGGTAACCCTGTGATTTAAAGGGGATTCCGCAGCCATGTACGTGTTTTATCTTACTGATTGGTGCTTTTCTAATAAAGGTTTGGTCGCACTAGTTACTCCACAATATGCCGCCATGTCTCCACCTGCAGTGAACGTCTAGGGCCGCCTTCCCACGCCCCCGTGCTCAAGCGCGGGAACCAACGAATATCGGAATGTAATTGTATGGTACGGACGATCACTTCCCCCCTTAACCGTGTCGGATACCCTCTATCCGCCGGGGCTTCAAGCCCTAATCTTACAAATTTTTTCGAATTTCGGACAAAAACGATTGGGATTTATGGTCGTTCGAACTTCTTAGAGGCCAAGTTTGGAACGTCAGTGTTTTTTTGATTGTGATGGGACAATGCGCCGCACTCTATTATACAGGTTGCTCATTGGTGCCTTATCCGCCTTTTGAACGCGTGTGTCCTTTATTTCTTGCTCCATTTCTTGACGATTTTTCCGGTGGACCGAGATTCCGTGTACATCATATTTATCGTTTTTCTCATACCCTACATACTTTGAACCCCTGAAGTTCGGAACCCTTAGGTACCTCCGCTTCTACATCATAGATATAATGGTGTATGTACCGTAGACCATACGATTGAACCAAGATGCAGTGACCCATACGTACTATAGCGCCTTGTCTACCGAGCGACCAACGAGGGTTGGGAAGGTCAGTACCCTTTTCTGCCGAAGGCTGGATGACCTGCTACCGTCCCTGTCAAATACGTATTCACAAAGATTGCAGCATACAGATCAAATGAGATGCGGATAAGTAATGGATGCAAGAGCCACTGGACTTGTGACCCTTCCATCTTTCCTCACTACCTCCGAGGTTAGACGTGTGAATGGAGAGTAGATATGGAATCACAGGGCTGAAGCTCATGTGTATTCTGCAGCGCTCAGGGTCTACCAGATCCTGCCAATCCTATTCTGGCACTCTCCATAGTGATGCCAGGCTCATATGCGGCTATCCATTCCAGATGTCGGGTACTCAAGTGGTAAGCTGTGGCGGCATTAAAAGTATCCGGGACAGTCTGTGTGAATGCACAAGCCACATTGATGCTCCGAGCCTGGATTCGGTGCTATTCAACAGCGATTTGGAAAGATGACATCCGGACACGCAAACAGTTATCTTTCCCTACAGGGTGCAATGTGTCTCCCGCACTAGATTTTGCTGTGGGTGAATAAATACAGTGTCTCGTTTTATTCTGTGTAGTGTATGTAATTTGAGGCTGTAGAATTCCGCTATACCAATCCATAGTTGCGATCGCGTGAGCACGATTCGCTCTTCTACTGACAATGGGTGCGATAGTATTGGGTAGGTCGGGCTGGCGCCAATGTTTCCTTCTCTCTGAACCAGTGGAATCCCGTTACGTCATTTCTGTTGATACGAGAGAGTATCCGTATTTATATAACGCAACAAGTAGACTACTACTAAGACGCGGTGCCTTGCGGCACGTAGAATAAGAGGTAACTTATCTACTACCTGATGGTAAGTCGAATGGAGGCGAATAGTGTACAGTAAGCTTGTGGTATATGTAGGGCAGTGACAACTGTGGTGCGGTTATTGCGCAGAGGATCTGGGGTCAATAAAAGGGCGAGGCTGAGCACTTGCCTTAGGGTTCAGTTGGTGTTGGTCTTGGAAGTACTGAGAGGGTAGTTCTGAGATGAGAATGATATAAGAGAGACGAGCTCGTTACATCCTGTGGTGTATCCTACAGGGTATATATATGTTTATGGTGCGCACGGACCAGGTAAACCAGCACCATGATAAGAACTACCATAATTGTAAGTAAGAGGACCTTCCATATAGGTACTACTCTGTCTTTCTACTAGGAACGTGTTATCCGGTTATCCGGTAGAAGAGAACACCATCGAATAGTATGGAACAACTATTCTTAGATCAATAATCACATGTAAGTGTGAACAGCCGGTGATTATTTCAACACTCCCCCTCACTCTAATTCGGTTGGTTAACCAAACCTAATGACGAGCGATTTTCTTCAAACTTTTGCCAGGTTAAGGACTTGGTTAATCCATCAGCCCTTTGTCTTGTAGTATTGACATATTCTATGGCGAATAACCCTTCTTCGACACATTCACGAACAAAGTGCCATTGAATGTCGATATGTTTTGAACGACCATCTGAGACTGGATTCTCTGCAATAAAACGTGCACCCATATTATCGCAGTAAAGAATGGTCTTGTCCATCTTGAACAACAATTCTTTGAAGAGCATGTCAAGCCATTTGATTTGTCTGGCAGAATCGCACATCGCCATATATTCTGCTTCAGTAGAAGAGAGAGCGATAGTTTTCTGTTTTCGGGATCTCCACGAAATGAGAGAATTGCCATAATACATGGCATAGCCGGTAGTTGAATGACGAGTGTCTTTATTTGATGCCCAATCGGAATCGGCAAAACCATAAATTCGAGCTTCATTTCCATGATAGTAAAGCTTTAAGTTCGAAGTGGATGTCACATAACGAACTATATGAAGAGCTTGTTTAAGATGGAGATCGGTAGGATTTGACATATACTGTGACATTCGGATAACCGAATATGCAATGTCAGGTCTGGTTCCCAGAGCCATATAGAGAAGCGATCCTATAACCGATTGATACCTTGATCGAAGCTGAGAATTTGATTGGTAACTTTCAGGAGCTTTCTCAGGAATATAACCTGCTGGTAAAGGTGTGCGAACCGAAGTTGCATGCTCCATTCCGAATCGTTTAATGACCTTTTGGACATAAGGGATTTGATCTAACCAAAGTTCATTGGTTCGGCGGTTTCGAGTTATCTGGATACCAAGATACTCTTTGACTTCGCCTAGATCTCTCGATTCCCATTTCTTCATAAACTCGTCTTTCTTCTTTCGAAGTAGATTCTTGTGTGAAGCGAGGAAAAGTCCATCGTCAACATAAACCAAGAATATAACTGTTCCGGCTTTAGATTGATAGTAGTAAACTCCGGCGTCAACTTTAGAACGAAGGAAACCCATTCGCAAAAGTGATTGGTGTAACTCTTTGTTCCATGAGAGTGCTGCTTGCTTTAATCCATAGAGTGCTCGCAGCAACCGATAAACTTTGTGCTCTTGACCTTTGACTTTAAATCCATCCGGTTGTTCCATATAAATTTCCTCATCCAGCTTGCCATATAGAAAGGCGGTTTTCACGTCTAATGCTTCCATGTCCCAATTGTGCTGCGCTGCGTGAGCTAGGAGGATCCGCACTGTTTCGAAGCATGCGACCGGGGAAAAAGTATCTTCGAAGTCTATCCCATACTCTTGTGTAAAGCCTTTTGCTACTAATCTGGCTTTGTGACGACCGTCGCTTTTAATAGCGTAGACCCATCTTGATTTGACCAATTTACGTCCTGGAGGAGGATCCACTAATGTCCAAACTTTTCTTTCTTCGATCGATTTCAATTCATCCTTCATGGCGTCAAACCACTTGGTTTGTTCAGTTTTCGGGAGTCTAAGTACATCCCTAAACTGTTCCGGTGCTTCTTTAATTCGCGCAGCAAGTATTGACACGAGTGAGGCATCAGTGCTCTCATCGGATTGTGCTCCCGGAAAATGCGAAGGTCCTGCTTCTGGTTGTTTTTCAGGTTCTGGTTCAGGTATTTCTTTTTCTTTACCCTTATCCTGTGATGGCTGCAGATACCGCTCAGGGTATTTATCACGCATATAGCGTTCTGTTTCCTGAACCATCTTGTGAACCGCATCCCTTTTCTCTCAAATCTCCTTTTCTATTGTGACCGGGTCTCTTCTTTCTCCATAAACATTTCCAGGTCGTAGAGGAGGAACTCTAATTCGAGGATGTCTGGGATGATCTCTTGCAACTATGACTGGTCTTCCAGGTTCAGCAGGAACATTGTATGGTCTGTAAGGATGTTGCAACCATTCTTCCCTAATTTGTGGTGCATTTCGATCGGTACGCGGGTTCGCCCTTGGTTGAGGGATGTCCCTTGGTGGTATATGCGGAGGTCCAGCATCCTGGTCATCATCACCATAATCCCACGGTGGGTCATTTTGTTGTTGTGGACTTTGTGGTCGAGATTGGGGTCTCTCGTCCATTGGCTGATCAGGCCCATTATCCATCCAATCATCGTTGGTAGGTACGTTTGTTTCTTTTGGTCGGTGGTCGTTCACAGGGATAAGGTCGGAGTTATCGGATTTGTTCTCCTTTCCTAAATTCGTACTACAAAAAGGAAAAATTTCTTCGGCAAACTTTGCAGTCCTTGCTATTACTACTTTCTGGCCATTCAAGAACCGATAGCCTTTGGTATTGGGTTCATAGCCCAAAAATACCATTTCAACAGCATGAGGTTCTAGTTTGTCTTTCCGTTGATCTTTTGGAATCCAGACATAAGCTAGACATCCAAAGACTCGGAAGTATGAAATGTCGGGAATTTTGCCCAAGAACAACTCGCATGGTGTTTTCCAAAGGGATCTCCTCAATGGAGTGCGATTGTAAACATGTAAGGCAGCATCAAAAGCGAAGTTCCAATAACGTTTTGGTACACAAGCATAATGGCGAATAGAGCCAGCTTTTTCAAGGATAGTGCGATTAAAACGTTCTGCTCGTCCATTTTGTTGAGGTTGGTCTGCAATAGACAGCTCGTGAACAATTCCCTTGGAGTTGAGGAGCGATTTAAACTCTGTACCCATAAACTCTCCCCCTCGATCCGAACGGAAAGTCTTGAGGAGACAGCCAGTCTGGCGTTCAACGATGGATAACCAATCGGAAAACCGAGACAAGGTATCAGACTTGAGTCGGAGATAAAGGCAAAAACCAAAGGAGGAGTAGTCATCAAGTAGAGTAAAGCAGTATTTGGCTCGATAGTAAGACTCAACAGGAAGTTCAAGGAGGTCTGCATGAACCAGTTCAAGGGGTTTAGAAGCCCGCTTGGACGATGCATGAAAAGGATCAGATGCCATCTTGCCACTGGCACATCCTCGACAAGTGGGCAAGGATTTCGCGATTAGCTCAGCAGGAAATCCGGAAACGTGGCGAGAACAGTTTTTAATAATAGAAATGCCTGGATGTCCAAGGCGATTATGCCAAAGTATGTATTTGTCCAATTCGATAGTCCCTAGGTCTACGGTCTTAATGGCGCTGGAGGAATGGACAGGAACTCCATAGAACCAGTGCAACCGCGAAGTAGACAAGCATGTCGCCTTGAGGACTTCACGACCATCGGGAGTACGAATCACCTCGTGCATTTTCGTTGCAAAGCTCTTGTAACCATCTTTTAAGAGCTGATTGCGGGAACATAGGCGTTTGGAGAAGTCTCCATGGATTACATCTCGTAATGTCAGGTAGTTGTTGGATTCCAACTTTAAAACGACAGTTCCTTTGCCGTATAATTTAACAGGTTCATGTCCAGCGGTGTGTCCAAAAGCTGGTTTAGGAAACAGTCTGTATGTCATGAAATCAGTGCGACAAGGGGTCACATGATTTGTGCATCCCGAATCTAACATCCACATGCAATTCTTACTTGCCTGGTTTGCTATGATGTGATTGGTTTCCAAATCACAAGGATAAGCGTCATAATCATAGTCATTAGAAATGCCGTATGAAAAACCAGAGGCACCCTCTATACTAGGGTCCGGATCATAATCGTCAGGTAAGCGTACATATTTAACAGGTTTAGGATATTTATGCTCGGATACCGAAGCATGAAACTCTTGTAAGGATACCGTTACTCGAGGACGGTTATGCCTAGATCCTTTAACCTTTTTACGAATGCATGGTACGCGTTCCTCTCTCTCATCACTAATGCCGTGTGTGGCGGCATCTTCCATTCCACCTCCGGATCGATCAACACGTGTATCGGAGTCGGATGGGTCATGTGTTGCGTTTTGTACGTCAGCAGACATCCATCTCCTCCTCTCCAGAGCTGGAATACCACGTGATTCGGCCAGATCCGGTAGTACCCGTAGATGTAGTCGGGATACTGTCCGTAGACAAGTGGAACATTGACATGGAGGATTAACAGTAGATCCGGGAAGAGCGTCATCAACATACTCAACTGTTTTCGGTTCGTCCTTAGACAGAACCGGGACTGGAGTTATGCCATCATTAAACTCCTCAAAGCGAGAAGCATCGTCGGCAGAAGCAGTTTGTAAATTGATATGGTACGATTCGTACCCCTGATCATATTCCTCGTTATATTGGTCGTATGATTCATCTTCTTGTTCCTGGGATTCCTCAGGATCTTGATCATTATAGTCAACGGCGGAGAACCGTCCGCGACCACGACCACGAGTCCGACGTGCACGCTGCTTTCCTTTACCCTGTCCTTGTTGTTGTTGATGTTGATTTGAGGGAGGATAAGGTGCTCCCCCTCGGGAAGGACCGCCTCGACCTCGGAATGTACCTCTTCCTCGGTTAGACTGTGACCTGTCTACATGTTGTTCGGTAGGATGATTCCCGCGGCATTTACGGCAATGCGGTGGTTTAGAGAGACGATTTATGAGAGGTTGTGCCTGGACACGAGAAGGTCCGGCTTCGGCATTATTAACTTCCAGTTTAGGCAAATTAGACTGCCCAGTGCGATGTGACGCTAATTCTTTTAGACGTGGGACAACGTCTGCCATTTTAAGATCTGCTGTTTTGACGGAGGATAAAATGTTGGTAGGACCAGCTCCCCATTTGTCGGTAAAGGCTCCACATAGCATCATACACTGGACTGGTTCGGATAAAGTAATATTTTGAGTCGCAAGCGACCCAAGAATCATATTCACTTCCGCTAATTTGGATCCCAAATCGTCGGAAGGATTAATCCGAATCTTGAGAAGTCTCAAGAAGTCAGTGTAGGCTGAAACAGCCGTCGGAGCTCCATAAGAAGCTTGGAGTGTGGTCCACATTTCATAAGCGGTATCCTTGGATTCCAAGGAGACGGCAATTACGGGATCACAATAAAGAAGAATGGTTCCCATTCCCCGATTGTTCTTTGTGTCCCATGCCTTAACAGCAGCGGCATTGGTAGCAACAGTCCTATCAGGACATGTTTCATTGCCATTGACAACTCCCCATACGTCAAGAGTCATGAAATATCCTTTAATCATAGCTTTCCACGAGGCATAGTTAGAACCGTTGAGACGAGGGATGTTCTTGGAGGCAGAGGTTTCCTTTTGATCAGCCATGGTGAAACTAGAAATGTTCTAGAATCAGCATGTCGTCAAGAACCTGATCGCTATCAGTGGATTTCCAGACTGCGCGACGGAAGGAACGTCTTTGTCGTTGCGAGGGTCTTTTCTTGCGGGTCTTCAGGATTCCTGAAGCCTGTGGTTTATACTTTTGTAGCGGAGTAGAGTTGCCTTTAGCCGTATAACGTCGCCAGCCTAAGTGTAATTTTTCGAATTCATGGAAATCCAGATCTTCGAAATAATGATATGCCAATAGATGAGGATAGCCAATTTCCAAAAGCGAATAGACTCTATTTTCATCCCGTAGAGTTATACCTCCATGGATACCAATGGAGTAAGGGAGAATAAATTGGTCATATCGCTGAGACTTATGGCACATAAGTTGAAAAACATTTATCCTATCGGCATAGCTAATATCTCCGTAATATCCCTCATGACCATAACCGGCATAAGGCTCAGGGAAATTTCCGGGAAGCGGATAATTCCTTGGCAGCTCGGTTAGCATGTGCCCTTTGACGACGTCGGGAATAGATCCCTCGTCTGGGCCGAGCGAAGATATTTTTTTCCATCACCCTTGTCCATTTCACGCTGAAGGTCGAGTAAAACCGTCGACTTGCTGGGCCATAAGACCCAACGCGTAACTCTTCCAATAGATCGCCAACAGAGATGTTGCGATTCTTCCTCATACCACATTCTCCGCTCCAGATTGAGACTGTACTTGAGATCCTGCAACGATAGTACGACTCTAGGGCTTCTTCTTTGTTCACCCGACTTCGATCTGTCCCGGAGATATCCGGGGGTGCACCCGAGGCTTGTCTTGTCGGAGTTCCAAACTCCTCGGAAAGTGCTTTCCAGATGGCGGTTCCAAACCCAAAGAGAGGGGATGAATCCGGCAAATTTGATGAAGTCGTAGGAAGGATGGGCTCTTCCTTTAAAATAGAAGAAGATGTCGTTGGTGAGAGTGAATGCAGGGATCGTATGTACGGCTGGATCTTCATAGCAGAACGATGGAATGTCTACACCGTTAAAGTTAGCTATGGCATGCGGAGTTGATGCGGGAGATAATTTCGGAAGGCAATCAACAAAATATGAATGGAAGGACACGTGCGTGCGCGGGTCGTAGAAAGGTGAGGAGAAATCGAGGTCATCGGGCTTTTTGAGATAGCTCCAGGAGAATTCCATGGAGATGGCGGGAACTACGGCGTGTTGGGTAGGCGTACGTAAGAAAAAGGCTCGCTCATGGTCTCCATAAGCGGCTTGTCTCCAATGTTTAGCTTTGTCATGGTATAATTCTTCGATGTATCCGATAATGTGCTTGATGTACCTAGCGTGAGAATGCGCTTCCGTTGTACTCACTTTCTCCAGGGCGATAGCGGTTTCCTTTTCAACCGCCACTGGGAAAGGTCGGGAAGGCAGCTCAGGCTTGGTAATTAGGGCGTTCTGGTTGATAACGACAGCGGACATCTGGATACCAGAATGTGCGTCAGAATAATGAACTCGAGAGGAGACGATGAAAGGACGCGACTACAAGAGATCGAACTCGGATAACCGGTTCGGATCCTCGTCATCCTCATCGGGAGTCGAAGGAAGTAACTCAAGAAGATCGTTGGGACGACCTCCGAGTAGATCTGGGTCAACCGGATTATCCAAGAAAGCACCTGGCCCGCTAAAACGTTGCGGCCATCTCCGATAGAAGTTAGGGTCATCTAGGACAGGCCTTTGATGAACCGGTAACTCTAGTATATAAGGCGGCGGAGAAATCGGATATCGAGGAACTGGGTCAAGATCTGGCTGATAGTCAAGATCCCGAAATTTGTGTGCCTCATAAGAAGGCGGGGAAATCCGAGGAGGTTCCAGGTCTCTGGCCTCAACAAGGACACCTACACGAATGCGCAACTGACGATAGCGCCCCAAGAGAATACGATACTCCTGATAAGAGGAGTATATACCATGCCAGGTAGGGAGACCTAAAAAAGTACCCCACATCACAGTAGAGAGAACCGACGCAAGATTAAAAGGACCGCCAACCGCATTTACGACATAAACCGCCTGACAAACGCCTAGAATGAACGAGAGCATCAAGGTGGCCAACGCCCAACCTAGCGCTTCAGGTCCGTTCAACGGCATAGTCAATGACGAACGTCTTCCTCAATGAACTATTGTCCGTTAGACGATAAGCACCCGTTATGCGGGGCTCATAACCTATTGCGCAGAGGATCTGGGGTCAATAAAAGGGCGAGGCTGAGCACTTGCCTTAGGGTTCAGTTGGTGTTGGTCTTGGAAGTACTGAGAGGGTAGTTCTGAGATGAGAATGATATAAGAGAGACGAGCTCGTTACATCCTGTGGTGTATCCTACAGGGTATATATATGTTTATGGTGCGCACGGACCAGGTAAACCAGCACCATGATAAGAACTACCATAATTGTAAGTAAGAGGACCTTCCATATAGGTACTACTCTGTCTTTCTACTAGGAACGTGTTATCCGGTTATCCGGTAGAAGAGAACACCATCGAATAGTATGGAACAACTATTCTTAGATCAATAATCACATGTAAGTGTGAACAGCCGGTGATTATTTCAACAGCGGTATGTATAACGTAGGAGAGTATGTTGGTGAATTGATAGTAGCATGTAAAAGTACGTACCATAAGCAGCTCAACGGTGGGTCGATGGCATTATTCTGATGGCAGGGGCAGCTGCAGGTCGGTGCGGTTGGGGTTGGCTCTATTGAGTTTCTTGAATGCATCCGTCTCATTGAGGAACTCGATGAGTGCTTCGATTCCTTTCTCTGTTCCTAGCAGGTCTGTTACGACAAGATCTGAGGCAGAACGTGGTATGTCGCGTTTGCTCTCATATGTGGGGCATGATGCAATCACGTGTTCGCGGGTTTGAAAAGGTTCGCCGCATGGGCAAGAGGGATCCCCCAGCGGTACAAAGGAGGAGAAGTATTCGCCTACAAACGCATGCCGTCCTGTGCGGCATTGAATCAGGCGCTCGTACGTTTTGCGTCGAGTCTCGCAGGTGTTTACGGGGTTTGAAAGTGGGTGGCATGCCTCTGTTGACATGAACCACTGAACCCTAGCGAATAAGGTTCAACTGGCACCCGGAAAGGAAATTTCCATCGTATGACGCTGGATCCCGCTGTGACCGGAGTGACCCGTGTCACTCCCTCGGGGTTTGCATATCAAACGCAGCGTACGTACAAGCTCGACGGGAATGACACGTGCCCATCGAGCCCTGGTGGCAGAGAAGTGCGTATGTGATCTAGTTTGACAAGGAGACAGGACAAATATTTTGGGCCGACACTGGCAATGACATCGGTGTCCGTGATAGGGAGCTCATCGGAATGCAGAACAACGGCCCACTTTGGACACTGGTTTCCTTATAACGGACTGACTTGGTGCGAGAAATTTGCAGGTGACCTGCCCGAACGGGAAGGCAGGCCGCGCCCACGTGACGGCCCGCTTTGGACACTGGTTTCCTTATAACGGATATACTTTGCTTGCGTTTTAATGGTTCAGATAAAAACGGTGTGCGGATCGAATTTGAATTGAGCTCCTGCAAGTCACCATTGCTGGCACTTCAGTGATTTACGTAAGCCAAACTGGACCTAGGTAAACTACCGTCCATGCAGTGGTATGTTGCGGGTCCCCACACAGAGGTCGTATCTCCGAAGCTTAAATTCTGGAACTGAACTTCCTGTAGCTGCAAGATATGCCTACAAGTGAACGCCCATCATAGACACCGATAATTGAATAGCGACAACTGCTCTAAGCCGTAACTTGTGTTCTGTGAGCCATATGTGGGAAGGGGACCCAGCCCGAGAGTTGTTTGTGATAAAGGTACTCACATGTCACTGACGGGGCCATGCCGCCAAATCTATCGGCTCTCCCAAGGAGCCGGGGGCATTGGTTTTTGTTGCCCTTAAATAATTCTTTGATGTATGGGCGCTTGTCCCCCTTCGGTGTTGGAGGTGTACTTCGCGGATATGGCGCGCAAACGCATGCCGAGTAACGTTTTTGACGCAACCTCTCCACTTGCAGCGGATCATCTCCGTACGAGATTTGTTCTCTATCCCATGGCTAGCAAAGTGGCTCGGAGCTGTGGCACAACTAATCTCTTGCAAACACAGCGTCTCCTCCGTACCCGGATAGAGGCACCGCGTTGTTGGGCAGTTGGCATACCGAGTCTCCTGCAGATATGATGCTGAGTGAACACATGACGCGAGCAACCCGTCGTCACGAAAAATTGGACAATAATTGGTTGAGGCCCCTGCATCCTGTACTGCACTCCGAGGTAGTCCAATGAGAGCATCATCCACCTGGGATAACCCCGGCTCCGCATCGCGAGTAGTATTATCAAGTGCGCAAGTTACCCCGGAATGCATCACTGGATTTGACTCTGAGGTATATTGAACAGAATCACCAGATGGGCACGGCCCGCAGACAAGTCCTTTGGCCTTGTCAGGCTGCGAACAGAGAAGGAAAAAGCTGATTGTTGACCTCGTAGTGAAGGACCGTTCGCCTCCTCACCCAAACAAGTAGGGTTTATTGCGCTGGGGACGAGTTGCTGTGCTCACTTTGAGCATATGTGCATGAGCTGATTGGTCAAAGGTAACGCACAGGTTGAGCAGTCGTGAAGTAAGTGTCCCCCACAGCACCATCCAGAGTGTAGGATCTACTTAGTGAGTACATCTCGAGAAGTATTGAGCAGGGGAGGGTCAAGTTAGAGGGGTCAAGATGTGCAGACGCTCTGTCTGGATAAGTATGCATTTTTGCTTTGCAGGACCCCGACATTTTATAAGGCCAGCTATCGTACGGCTGCCATTGGAGGGCACCTTACGATTATCGCAGCTGCGCAGGGAACGTGGGGTACCAGCACAGGTCAGGGGTTCGAGCTGACGTAGCTCGGCGTGTCCAACGTGCACCCAAACAATATTGAAGTACACATTGATTATAAGATTCCTGCAAAGATTGCGAGTCACGCAGAGTGCGGTGTGTCCGCTAAATCCCACCGAAGAACCGGCCGCTGGATATTCTGGAGGTGAATTAGTTGATTAAATATTCCAAGCACGGAAGCTGGTCGTGGATGTCATGCCATCCACTGCATCATGCGGTGCTTAGGAAGGCCTGAGATCTGAAGATCAAGACTCTTCGGGAAGACGGACACAAAACAAGGGGAACAATACTGACCTGAGAAAGTCAATTCCCAGTACTAATGAAAACAGCCCTCAGCGTCAAGCTGTTGAAACTGCCGCCATGTTCATTTCGCCAATGGCCCCGGTGGTCTCCAAACCCTTCAGTGCAGGAAACAGCTTGCCCAATTGGATTACACGCCACTGGTTCAAACACGAGTAAGCATCATCTTACCCGAGTGACCGCCTCCATTGGATCTGGTGAGCCGTGCCAGCGTCGTGCGTCGACCCATGCCCTAATCTATCTCTAAACGTGCAGTTGTAATTATTATTTAGGGCGTGATCGGGGGGTGGCCTGTCTGTTATTATTTGGGGAAAGTGTCGATATCCCGTTAGGTTATCTGCCTCCGCACCCCATTGCGATCGATTGCTCGGCGGTTTATTCCTCAGTGGCGGACTCCAGGCACGTAACATGCAGAAAATATAGTCCGCGTGAGAAGGGAGTTAGTTCCTTCTCACTTTTCCCTGAACCGCTCACTCGGATTCGCCGTTCTTTGCTCCTGCCCTCCACTCCCTCTCGCAGGCTGGCCAAAGCAACCGGCTACGCTCCGGTTTGTCCGATGCCTCGAGGTCGACGTCCACTCGAAGTTGACCTGTTCGGCGCCCAGCCTGCCCTCACAGCTCAGCTTAACCACTCGGGCCTGGCTTTGGGCCGGAAAACCTACTAGTTTTCGTCCAAAGCCGTCTACAACCGTCTCCCTTGCACTATAGATATTTCTCCAGGGCAGATTTCATCCCATCGTTACCGTCTCCCTATAGCTGACAAGACGAAGGCGTGGAATCCACCTTTCACCCGTTCACGTGGCTGTGACCGACATCTTTGGTGAATATCAGTCGCTTGTCGTTGAGTGGTGTCTGTTGACTTCTGGTGCCGGTGGTTTTTCTGCAGGCTTTGGTGGTTGTATTGCACTTCATAGTATGCCTCGCTCCCATTGTGTCGGATTAAGGCAACAGATGCCGGTTGGATATGTGGGGGTTGGTCATTTTGACGGCTGGCGGAAGGAGGTCGTAGTGAAAGACGGCGGGTCTTGTACGTATTGTTTTTCCTTCTCGGAACAGTCCTGCGCTTTATCCACTCGTTTGCGGCCCGTCCTTTTCCATCGTTGACCTCATGAGTGCCCAGTCAACCCAGGGTATGCCGCGTTCTACAACCATAGTAGCATGTGGTGTGTTTTTCGATCTACAATCGCTTTCTAAGAACGGTCCTGCGATTGACCTCAAAAAACGCAATCAATGTATTTCTCCGGCATTGCATAATACGTTGTGGAAGGGCAGGGTTCCGCCGCATTGCAGGTGGGATTCCCGAGTGCCAATCGCGCCCAAATTTCAAATCAGACCTCTCACCAAAAAGTCAAGGTGATCTATCGTCGCTTGGTTATCCTGTGGCCATCTGTACAAAGCGATCGATACGAAATAGAGCAGATCTCGTGATCGATAACGATCTGTTCTGAACAGGTGAGTGGTAACTTATCCACGCAGTGGGGCTGATCATTGAGCTCCATACAGGGCACGTCAAACCATGAATAAACCAAGTTAGCGACGTTGGAAACATCAAAATTCAGATAGAGAGAAACCAAACGCAGTCGATCGTATCGGAAAGAAAAGATCGCACATACAACAGATCTATGCACGCAAGTACTTAGTAGTCTGGAGTGAAGCAAATATCCTTGGCCAGAGCTGTACCGAAAATGAGTTATACATACATCTGTGCTTGGGATCAGAAGATCCGGATTGACCTGGAAAAACGGGTAAGAGGATGCCAACGAAGGCGGATTCCTACGTGTTCAGGGAACACTCCTCTGTACGGATCCTGCCAAAGCACAGAAATATGTGCACCAGGCCATGCAGCTTTGCGCACTTAAGCCGGGAAGCATAACGATCAATCATAGCAAGGGATGAGAAGATCGGAACGGCAAGCTGCGAGTCATCGATCCGGGTAACGCAGTACACCGTTTCAAATCATACAGTGTTACCCCATGTACTGAATGACATTGGCCGGCTGGAGTGAGGTCCTTGTTGAAGATACGACCGCTGTGCGGGCATGTCACTACTCGAAAACACCTCAAATGGAGGGATGCCAGTCTGACTGATAGGTGGTGGTGGTCCGAGAGTAGAACTAGCCATGGACACGATGGCAGGATCGGTAAATTTAGGGCCAGCGGTCGGATGGTAGGATAATCCAGAGCCACCAGAGAGTGAACTGGCCGCCATTGTCGACGGACGCATCGTTGGACTGGTTACACTGCTTGGAAGCAAAGAATCTGAGGAAAAGGCACCAACGGTAGATGAAGAGAACCCAGACAAGCCATGCGGAGGGATCCGGTGAGACATAGTCTGTTGCGCGGCTTGTGGAGAGCCAGAGAGGCTTAACGACAGGGTCCGATGGTGGCTCGGACCGGGGCCGCGAATTGTCTGAAACGATTGTGGTATGTGGTGTGCATCACTCATGGGAGTGGTAGCATGCATAATGGGAGTCAAAGGTGATTCAGTTGAACTCGTACTGGTGCTTATCCCCAATGAATGATGTGAAGCACCGCCAGCGAGCGAAGGAGGCCATACAGACGTCAACCCTGCGCCAGGAGTTGACACTGGAAGGGCATGACCGTGCGCGGATATATTCGTGTGTGTATACGGCCGATTGTGCTCCCCAAGACTGACACTACTCTCAATGCCCTGACTCAACTCGACGGTTTTTTGGTGAGAATGAGTAGTCGGATGGTCCCGATCCAACGAAGTAGACCAAATTGAAAGCGGCGAACTCTGCAGCCCAGCTCCAAACAAGAATGGCTGAGATGGAACCGCACTCGGAGCCAGACGTGGAGATAACCCCAGACCTGGACTTGCGCCAAACCCACCTGCAGTCCCATTCCTCGATCCCCCCAACGACATGACACTATTTAATAAATCCTGAGCGGTTGTTCCGGCAGCAGCCGAAGGTGATTTAGGCTTTGAGGATGCGATCACACGATTGGGCGGGAAAGGCAGTGCTGCCGAGTTGAGACTTGGAGTCGCCATCACAGTCGGCTCCTTCGGTGGCTCTGTGGGCTTGACTGTCATCGCATCGGCTGTGACCATTTCTGGCAAGGTAGGCGCAGTGGGTATCACGGTTTTCGGTGGTGACGTTATCGGTCTGTGCAGGTGTAGTCAGCAAAAGTGTAGAAGGGCAAGAAAATCGATGAATGCTAGCACATACCTCGGATTCCACACAATCTGGTCTTCATCCTCCTCTTCATCCAATTCACTTCCGGACGAGGCACGGTTGTCCAACACTTCTCTAAACGCGTCTCGTACAGGGTCATCGTCTGTGCGGCATGCATCCGTCCCTGCATCGTCTTCTTGCTCTTGGTCAGACACTACCATGGACTGCGTCACACGTCGTTGCTCGCGTGGCTGCCGAAGAGGGTACGGGTGAGGTTGTCCTCGTGTGTCTAGTAGTTTGGGTGAAAAAGCTGGACTTGGAGGGGGACTTGCTGCTGTGGGTGTGGGAGCGATGGGAGATGTGCTCTTTGTTCCGATCACAAATCTAGCGTCATCTAGCAGAAATTCCGCACCCTCCATACGGACAGGGAAGTCCTGAAAAAAAAAAAAAGGAATACGAAGTCAGCCCACGAGTATCATATCGAATAACCGTAATCCTCACCTTAACCTTGGCCAGAGCTTTTGCGTCCGCGAGTAGGTCCCAGATGCGCATGAGGTGCTCTTCGTTGGGGTGGACTCCCCCGGCCGCACTTGTGGGCGCATACGCTCCAGACCCGGCCTCGCCACCCCTCCGCCTACTTACACCCCCCGCAGCCGAGGACGGTGCGGTTTGTCCTCTTCCATTTCCGATATCATCTCCAATCATCTTGCCCCTGAGCGGTAAAAAGCCCCTTAAATCGACATCCTCATCGAGCGGTGCTTCCAGCCTTGGTAGTCTTTCGAAAGGAAACAACTTTGCAAGTGCAGTGTACAACTCCGTGAAGCGAATGAAAAAGAGGGCAATACCACCATGTTGGGCATCTTCTATCTCCCTTCCCTTTGTATCGTTTATGTCCGCCTCGGGGGAGGTTGCTGAGAATACTTTGATGATATAGCTCACGTTTCCCACCATCCACTTGCTGGCCACCCTCAGCGCAGGGAGCATCCTTCTAAAAGTTGCCGTAATCCTTGGTGCCAAATCATTTTCGGATGCGTCGGAAGGTGGGGGTGTCACGAGTTGTGCCGCACCAACTTCAAAGAGGACTCGATGGAGGGATATGAGGTGCATAAAAATCTGAGATTCAATAGCGGCCGGAGTGTCGACGTTAGTGTCGTCGGCATTGGGACCGGTCGTTTCCTCGTCGATGCCATCCATATCCCCAGACTGAGACCTCGAACGTGATCGCCCATCATGTTCCCGGGATTTGGAAAGGCGGGGAGAAGGTGGCGCCCTTGGCACGTCACGAACCATCCGGTGTTTCCATAGAGCACTCTGAGCGAGCACGACTACCTGAGTGATCATATCCGTAGGCAAAGCTCGCTCAGATACCAGAGATTTGAAACTCTGTGCGACATGTGAGGCTAAGACATCTGCGCTAACATTGAGCCTATGGAACCGTTGTGTTAATTAATTTCGCGCACAAACAACAGAGGTAGTGATAACGGCTCACCTTTGAGCTCCAACCCTCAATAACGCATGTAAAAACGCAATATTTTCCTTCATCTGCTCTACCTTCTTAGCCAATACTTCTTTGTCGCCTTCTCCCCTCGTAACTTGGTTAGACCATTTCGAGGCTCCCTCAGCAGCAGCCCTCGCGAGCACCTTCCTGACGTTCTCCACGGCAGCTTCGTAAGGTACCTTAACAAAAAGGGCCCTCCAATACCAATACAGCGCAAGAAAGATATCACCTCCATAAAATGCCAAAATACCAAGTTGGTGCGCTGCGTTACCATCACTCGGGACCAGCGTGCGTGCATGCTGGTAGAAGGAAATCGATCGATCATACGTGCGCGCTCTTGTAACCTGCCCAAGTCCACTACCATTAGGCCCTCCGCGACGATTCCGACCGCGACGAGCTGGTCCTACACCTGGCCCATCTTCGTGTCCTGCCTTCGGCCGGCCTCCGGACTCGTTATAGAGTTCGCGGTACCTTGCAATGTCACCAAGACACACGAGAGCCTTTGTAATAATTGCCAGTCCAGCCGCACGCCTTTCAGCATCGTCGATACCAGGGGACGGTTGTGAGGCGATAGCATCTTCAGGTGGGAAACCAAAGTAGTCCCGTGGTGGGCGGGTTGTGCCGTCCCCGGCCAAGTTGTTCTCATTCTCCGCATTAACCTCACTGTTTGCAACGGAAGGGCCTGCAACGCCGCCCTCACTCGTATCTCCGAGTTCTGGGATCCTTATGTTCACCGTGGAAGAGATTTCGCCGAGTTCGACCAGGACTGGCCGAGCCTCGGCTATATTGAATTGACGATGGTATCGAGCAACGAAGCGTATCCAAAACTTCTCTTCTTCGGCTAAGAACTGGCGGAACCGCTGCATGAGCTTACGATACTCGACGGGCCCATGTTTACGCTCGTCCTGTTGCTGTTGGTCGGAGTTTTCATCTTGCGGAGCACGACTACGGCGGGGAGGCCGTCCTTGTTGTTGCAAAGCACGGTCAAGGTTGGAAAGTTTTTGCTTGTACTGGGATATGAATTGGTAAGATGTTTGCATCCATAGATGCGTCTCCGCATCCTTGGATTCTTTGGCATGTGGTTCGACAAGGAGGAGACGGAGATAAAGGCGGCGGAGGCTTTGTGACAATTGCATCATCGAAAGATAGACGTTAGAATAACGGCGGATATAAACGTGGGCATCGTCAGAGAAACACGTTTAAAGTGCAGTCGACTTCCAGTCAGCTCCACAGTAGAAATAAAGGGGGGAAATACTTACTTTTTCCGATTGAACTCGACCTCCTTATCCCAGGGGTTGTGTGTTTTGAGGAGCTCTTTAAGGCCTTGGTGAATACCTTTGGCCTCCCTGTACCCCAATCCATTCAAGCGATTCCACCCGCAACAATGTCGACGTCGATAGTCATACCAAGACCCGATGCATGTTCGCAATATCATGCATGGTAACCAAACATGTCATCAGAAAGCAAAAGACAGGTATGCCGTCAACAACCAATGAGAAGAGCTAACAAAAGAGAGGGCACCTCGCAATTTGAGCAGCTGTTGCACTTGACATGAGTGTAATTCGAGATGTAATGACTCTGGGGGAATGACAGCGGCTGTCGGTTCTATTCTTCTTTTCCCTGCTGCACAGCTATAGGTCCATTTCCCGTCAAATTCTTGTCCGGTGTCGTGGTCAGCAAAAGTTGAATGACAACGTTGTGGATGGTTGCAGATAGGATTGATCAGTTGCACCGCTAATTGGCTCAGCAAGCGGAGGGGGATGCCCCGTGGGAAAATTCCCAAGTCGTCGCCACAGACGGGCGGAAACAAACTCGATTGTTGTGTCGTGGTCGCACCGGTGCTTATCACGACTATCATGTAGCTGTGCGTATATTCATTATCGTATTATTGTCTTGGTAAATTGTTCTCTAATATGTAGCGGTCCCGCATTTTAGGGATGGGCAATTTGAATCGGTTAGCTGTTATATCTTAATCATAAGGGGACGATGCGTGGGAGAGTAAACCACGTGGAATTCGTACTCAGACAGAGAGACTGTTCACCGAAGGATGTGGCAATTTGAAACTCCGCCTGAATATACTCCCTGTGCATCCCAAGCCTCGCATGCACATGACATTTAGTCAGCCAACTTGAAGGGATTCCAACAATACACAACATGCTATGTACAACTCAAGGTACAGGGTAACTTAAGTGTCAATTCTTCCCCTTCAGCCCTGCTATCAGTGGCTTTAAAGCTTATATTGAATGAGTGATACATATGGTATGAGGCAACAACTGTGACATGTGTATTGGGTACATACATACATTGACAGAACAAAAAAAAAGGGGGGATATGTAGAGAGACAGAGTAGGGACATATGCATGTATACCACACTGTGAAAGTCTACACATTTACTGTACATATGGGCTACTACAACATGTCAGTAAGTAGGATACTGTCAAATGTAAGTGTGCTTACCCTCACTACTAAGTAGAATGTGAACAAGTGAGGGTACCATATACATTGTACTAATGCTCCAGGGGATCATATGAACAGCCTGAACCTGCACTCAAGTCAATGGACTCAGGGCCAAATTACAGTTTCCAATACACATATGCACATGACCTTGACCTAGAAGTGGGGTAAGTTGACAGCCCATGAAGGTGGGTAGGCTACAGTGTGTCAGTGAGCATGTAGAGGGATGGACTTCTCACCATAAGTGGGATCAACAGGCCATACCAAGGGGAAGACAGGTTCCATCCTGAAAGTGGAGTCAATAGAGTGTGGTGTGGGATGGACATCCATTCTGGAAGTGGGTTCAGTGGACTTGGTGGGTGATAGACATCCATCCATTCTGGAAGTGGGGTCAATGGACCATGCTGGGGGATGGAGGATGGCTTTCCACCCAGATCCTGAAAGTGGGATTGGTGGGCTGTATCTGACAATGGACACCCATCCTGGAAGTGGGGACTTCTCTTCTGAAAATAGTGTCAGTGTGCCATGGTGGAGGATGGACTTCCTTCCTGAAAGTGAGGTCAGTGGATCATGGTGGAGGAACTCCCCTCTGAAGATGGGGCTACTGAATCATGAGAGGGAGGACTTCCCCCTTGAAATGGGGTTAGTGGACCATGGTGAGGGAGGATTTCCATCCACATTATGAGAGTAGGATCAGTGCACTATCCCAGGAACAGACTCCATCCTTGATGTCTTCTCTCCCAAAAGTAGGGTCAGTAGGCCATGGTCAGGGATGGACTTCCTTCCTGAAAGTGGGGTTAGTGGACCATGGTGGGGGAGGACCTTCCACCCCAAACATTGAGTCAGTGGTCCATGGTGATAGAGGACTTCCCCTCTGAAGATAGGGTTAGTGGGCCAAGGTGAGGGAGGTCATTCCCCTGAAAATGAGGTTGGTGGACCCAGGACCTCAGTGAGGGAGAATTTCCCTCCTGGAAGTGGCATCAGCAGACCACACTGGGGGACAGACTTCCATCCTGGAAGTGGGGATCAGCAAACCATGCCAAGTTTCCATCCTGGAAGTGGAGTCCATGGACCATGCTGGGAGATAAATTCTTATCCTGGGAGTGGTACAAGCTAATAAGTCTGATGGGATCATTGGTCCATGGTAGGGTAGGACTTCCCCTCTCAACATGGGGTCATTGGGCCATGGGAGAACTTTCCTCTGAAAATGGGGTTGGTAGAACATGGTGAGGGAGGACTTCCCCCTCAAATTGGGGCCAGTAGAAAATGGGATCAGTGGGCCATGGACATGGGAGGACCTCCCCCCTGAAATGAGGAATGGTGGGCTGTAGCAGGGGGGGACTTCTGTCCCAAAAATAGTGTCATGTGCCATGGCAGGGGATGGACATCCCTCCTGGAAGTGGGGTCAGTGGAGCATGCTTGGAGGTAAACTCCTATCTTGGGAATGTGGCAAGTTAACAGCTCTGAGTAGATGACTGGAATCTTGATGTTACTCCCATTAGATATGTTTTTGAAATGTGCTCTATTATATGAACTGTGATATCACACTCAATGTGGTCTTCCATGACATACAAAATGGCTCAGAGTTGCATTGGCCATTGGATTTGGGTTGTATACAGTGTCACTCATCATCATGTCCACTGTCAACATCACTGCCTATACTGTAAGCAGATCCTTGAAATGTGTTCCATGTAACATCTCTGACAGTGATCATGATTGTCTATACAATTTGTAATATATTCACACAATCCCTTTGGACAGATTTCTGAAATGTGTAATATTGTAACATCTCTGATCACAGATTTTGTACTATATCAACACAACAACACTGTATACAGTATATGTGACAAACAGAAAGTGTGACTACTCCGTGGCAGGCCACGGGTTAGGTTGATCTGGTCATTCGTGCGTGATGCACACCCCTCAAAATGCACACAGACGGCGCTCCTACACGGAACACGTGTATCGAAACATGTGGACTTGATCTAGTAGGTTCTAGACGGTGGCGAAGACGCTTAACATTCACAATTGGTCCCCAGAACCTATGACCAATCTCACATCCCCGAAGTTGCAATGCAGTCGCCAGTTGGCAAGTCTGCTGATTGTTTGATCTTTCCTTATATGCAAGCTTTTGAGCTTTGGCAGGCAAGTCGATGGCGCTGTTGAGCGCTAAGCACTGATCAGTACTGATATGATTTCCGGAAGTGACTTATTCGCCCGATCAGCCGGTTCCGGATAATTTTGATTATCCGGATGTGGAATGGGGAACACGACGCAACATAACTTTGGGTAAGATCCAGATCGAGGGGACCCATTCACTGTAACCCAGCACTCGTACCTGGATTAGCTTGGTTAGGAGAATTTCTGGCCTATTGAATTGAAGATTGGGCGAGTTCAATTCGCTGTTAATATCACCATCTCGAGGTCCATATCGAGAACCGCCTTGACTGCCGTCATGGCCGTTCTAGGTGAATGCTTATCTGGATTCATTATTCAAGCTAAGCCGTCATTACATGCAAGAACCCAAACGAACCCGATGCTAAACCCAAGGTATACAGAGTGGTGGTGGCGATTTCTGAACAAACTTGGTGAACCGCGGGTGCTGGCTTACAAATACAGGTGGTATCCCTGCCGAAATGTCAGGCGGCACATATGAAAGGGCCTGGATGGTATAAGAAAAGGCCCTCCTGCCGTGTTCGTCGCAGTCAGCTGCGTAAATCGTGAGCTCAAAGCATTCTCATTACGTGTGGATTAAAAGACGAAACATTACTCGTTCAGCACCTTCCACTTCGGGCGGCCATAAACCATGTTTCGTGCGCCGGATCTTTTCCGCTTTTAAGGACCTTGTCAAACGGCTCCCCCCGTCAGTCATTCGTTGCTTGCTCCTCAATGACAAAACTTAGTCTCCCGGTCACTTAATCCCGATGTTGAGAACATAAGTTCGTGTTTCCACACTAACATGGTTGTGGGGGGCTTTTATCGTGCAACGTAACACAGTTCTCTGGTGAAATGAAGTTCGCTAGGTAGCTTCGGATTTTACGGACCAAGTCGTCGATTCATCTCGAATTCGAGTCTTGCGACTTTGCTCGGCCCTGACGTCGAGATTGGAGTGCGCTCGCTTGGCAAGGCGGGGCAATGAATCAAAAGGTTCGAAATTGCATCCGTGCTCGCCGCGGTCCTCGAAGACGCGAATCCGAATTTCACTTACAGAGACTCACCATGATCTTCTTAGTTGTGTTCATGAGCAAGAGTGAAGTCGGCGTGCGCTCACTACCGTTTCGTTATCTTGTATGATTCTAATAATATGTGACTGCTCGCGAGCGACTTGTGGAATGTGCAGAGACGCTCGGCCGCATTGCGCTCACCATCGCAACGATATGCAATGTGTACGTAGAACCTACGGAAGATGTTGTGTTGTCAATACTTACTTTAGTTGGAGTAATTTTGGACTATATCGGCAAAAATTACCGGAACACAGAGACAGATAATTCCGGGCAGTTGACAGGTCCTAAGCTCATACGTTCACAGCTCTTTTTTTGGTAAATAGACATGGACGGGCCTAGTCTACCGGAGAGCTGAAAACTGACATCGATCCGAAACGTCTGACAAACGGATGCCTGACTGACAAGTCTTGTCTATGTTAGTGGCACGGCAAACGGCTGGTGGGGACGACCAGCGATCTCGTGACCGATTTAGAAGAGTTGACCAAGTGATATATATGAATTCGAACTTGGGAGGAACTTCACAGACAGATCTCACGCAATTTTTATTGATGTACGCTGATCCGGGCTTGCCAAATCGCGACAAGGAGGTGACCCGAGGTTTGATCATGTCCGGTGTACCAAGAGAGTACAAAAATAATTTGGGTCGTCGCGGAGAGGGCGGGGTCCCTGGAATTCACCGCTTACTGTTAAGAGCAGGTCTTATTATGCATGCATCAATGCATCAACGCTGGACAGCACACCGAAACCGGATTCGTGTTGGTAGGACCGAAGGTGATTGTGAGACGTTAATTTACACATTTAGGGATAGATTGGGGCATACGTCGACGTTGTCGCGTTTAATACACTCGAAAGTAATGGATACACCACTATAGCCTGAGGGGGACTCGTCTTTTCCGTTGGAAAGCTTCCACACTCATAAGGCTTTACTACAGCAACCCACCACCAGCCACATGTCCTTCTGTCAGACGAATTCGCCTGCCTATAAGTGCATGCTGTCTTGTTCCCCTCCACTCCCCAACTTTCCGCCTCCCTCGGAGTCTCCTTAGTGAAGTATGCCGCCATTCTACGAACTCGCAGTTGCTCGTTTTGTTCGCACTGGCTCCTCTTCATCGTCACCCTCATCCTCGCCACAAGACTCCTCGCACTGGGTAATCGCCGTCACCTTCTCCTCCGCGTCTGGGTCTCTCCTTTACCAAATATTGGGCACACATTCCGATTACGCGCTTGCAGCACCCGCCTCTGTCACTCTTTCCCCTCCGTCCTCTCCGAAATCGCCTCCGTCCCCCAGCTCATCCAAGTCGAGTCCACACCAAACCCCACAAGACTCTGAAGGAATACCCCCGGGGTACCGCTATGCCGCCAAAGCCCCGATAGGATATGTCGACGCCGACATACTCCCCGCCCTACATGCTACACTCACAACGATCCCAATCGTACGCGGCGACCCTACATGGGGCTCTCGAAATTGGGTGCTGGACGGAGTGAATGAACTGAGAAGCGTAGAGGGATTCTTCGTGGAAAAACATGTGTGCGAGCAATGGATTAACGACAAATTGGGTGAGAAGTAGAGCTTCTTGTCGCTACTAAAGTGTAAGAGGTGCGAGGCGGAACTAGTTTAGTTATGTTTCTCCTGTCTGATCGGGACTCGGTACAGGCCGGACCTTCTCACATTCCGCAATTTGCATAGAGGGAGACTCTGCACTGCTTTTTCACTTTTGATCATATGTTGTAGTCCCATTGTTCTTTTACTCCACTATCACTTTCCCTTCTTCGTGCATTCCGTGGAGATGACTCCCCATCGTGTGATTCTGTCTCGTCTATCTACCTCCGGGCATGCGTCGCCCACCTTGTGACTTGAGTTGCACCCTTCTGCAACATTACGAGTCATTATTGACAGGGTCACTAGTTCGCACGACAATGAAAGTTGCCCTCGGACAGAAACAGGGTCTTGATCGGACCAAAGTGGTGCTGACTTACAGCAGTCTGCATACTCCTAACGTACTTCTTCATGACCAGTCCACAGCTTTGGTCATATAAGAGCCATCTATTGATAGCGATTCAATGGATGGATAGGAATCTCCTCAAAGGCACGGTCATAAGAACTGTCGGTAAAGTCACTGGTCACGACTTCATTCACGCTGAAGCCTTTTCACTCATAACGAGGACGAGGCGTGCTGCCACGTGCCTGTGGCCCCTCCTCCGATCAATATCTATCGATATCATGGCAACACTGGTACCCCGAGTACTCGAACATAATGTGTTGCCCGTGTTACCAGAGGTACTGGCCATGGACCATCCCGACGATTGGCAAGTGTCCAAATGTTACTTCGGAGTTCATCCTAACACCACCATTGCCCAACAGTTCTCCTTTTCGAAAATGTATGCTGCAATAGAATTCCGAGTTTCACTGGTGCATCCTGCTGTCCCGCGGACAATATCTAGCAAACGTTGTCATATCTCACGAGGCGTTCTTCTGGCGTATGGGATTCTAAAGCTCGCATACACTTGAACATCGTGCAACGCCGTGCCCGCGGCGGCCTCCTATGAACCACGCGCACGCAAAGGTCGACAAAGAAGACAGTTTGTGGGAACGCCGGCACCAGGCGACTGGGTCAGGACTCAGGAGTGTAAAGATAGTGGCTAGGATTGACAACGGCCGCGGGGTTTATAATAATTCTGGGTACGAAGGCAGACCCCTCGGTTGCCCTCCTGCCAAAACGAATCTCTGCGCCGACGATGATGCCAGGTGGACGGACAACGCATTCCACCGAAAATACTCAGTCTGGAGAGAGAGCACGGCTGCTGCCGAGCCCAAACGAGGTGTTACGACGGGTCGGTGATCTGTGTTGCGTGGATCAGACGCGGACTTGTCAACTTGAATTCGCGTCGAGTTCACTGACTTGTCTCAGATTGCCGACTACACACTAGCTTGGAACTCTACCAGACTGGACGTGGTGTGGCAGCTTGAACTTTGTGTGCTGTGGCGGGAGCAGTACTTATACATACATATCAACATTTCCATGCCGTGTAGGCGCCTGATTGAGTTGCTAGATGAGAAACCCGTTGACAGCCTTGCGCCGAGAGTTTGAGTAATTGCATTTCTGTCGCGAGTCTCATGAAAATGAAGCTGACAACGATAGGAACGGGGGTATTCTAGGCCCGTTTTGTTGCGGCACGCGAATATACATAGTATGGGAAGTACATACATACATGGGACACTTGATCGCAGCTGGTGATGAACGTACATGTGTATACAGATATAAGGGTGCTAGTGGTGTCTGCATGATGGCATCAGCGTCGGTATTTTTACGTGCACGATTATCCTTGCGCGGCACATACAAAGAAAATACATTCAAGGAAGCCTCGGAGCTATACATTAGTCGTATACTTCTCACGGTAGACAGTAGCTTCATGGTGCCGACGGGTGAGCAACTTCCCAGGGTTTCTGCCTTACTGGCGCACTGGACAGGCTGGGAACACACTCCTGCTCCATTCCCGAAATATAATCCGTTATCGGTGGGAGTCGTTGCGGTTTGTAAAAGCGTCACAACAAGGTTTCATTTTCAATGCCATCAAGCGCGCAGGCATTCGTGGATAAGCGCAAGCCGAAGCCCTACCCGGAAGCTGAACACGTACATTCAATTGATCGGGAATGTGTTTGTTGTGAGGAATGTTCTCGGTGTCCCCGGATTCAATGAGGTCTTTCAACTCGGCGAAGGAGAGAACACGAGGTGACTTGTCCTGTCCTTGGATTTCGGGCAACTCCACTGATTCATCAACTGCGGGGGGTAAGTCGGGAGTTGCCAAGGGAAACCCTTTAACATCTTCGAGCGCAAGGTTGCGCCCCGTTTGTCTGTCGGGCGCGACCATAGGGTGACAATATCAATATCAACATCAGTGTCGGCATCAAATTATAGCAGAAGGTCGCAACCATGGAGTACAATCAATGGACATGATATAGTTTCGGTTTTCGTGTCGAGAAGGTGGATTCGTGGAAACGGGTAAAGTGCGTTACGGATGCGAAGGTGACGTCTACCACATATATGGACGGCCGCCGTGAAAAGAAAAGGTACCCACCGGTTAAAGTAAAATAGTTGTGTCTTGAGCCTAATTTCTGATTTCTCCTCTTCCGAGGTTGGTCGGGGAGAAGAATGGAGGAGGACTTGAATCAAACCTTGCTGATATATATAGGTTAGAATTGTCAGCATCGTAAAGGATGGAAAGCGAGTAATCAGGAATATGGGAGAGTCGGCTCTACCGTAAGATCTTGCCGGTTTTCGAGATTGTAGTACGCACTACGTACCTGAAAGACTTCGTCAGACGTGAATGGATATTCGTAGAATTCACGGAGAGCCTGTTCTTTTGCAGCCTGCGTCTCGGTGGGTAGAAGAGAGGCAAATGAAGAGGACTCGTCAGTGGGATTTCCAGACATCGCAGTAAAGATGAGCGTCTCTGCGACTACAGTACCAAGTTAGTTTACTGTGCCAGTAATTGATTCGGGCACGAAAGCTCACCGCAAGGCAGTTTCTAGCCCAGTGAGTCCCTGATTTCTTGCCAAGGCAAATGGGAGAGTCGCACCCCCTCTCTGGGGGTTGTTTGCCACACTTGGTTTTCCGTGAAGGGACACGCGCACAGCAAGCAGCGAAACGGTGAGGCGTTGATTTACAGTCAGTTCAGCTCGAATTGACCGACAATTAGACAATCCTTGTTACTTTACACCGGGATGTCGTCTGGAATCAGCAAGATTGCGGCAGAGAGGAACCGTCGCGTTCTCATGGAGCTTGTCATGAAACCTGGGAACGGTGTGTTCTGAGCAGTAACTCGCTTTATTAGGCGATTGACTCCTCATTTTCTCTCCTGTCCTTGGCTTTCTTGTGCTTCTGTAAACATTTGCGTGCCATACAGATGTTTGTGCAGATTGTAAAGCTCGTGCCCCTAGATGGGCTTCGTTTAACATCGGCATCTTCATCTGGTATGTCGCCTACCCACTTCTTTTGGCTTTCCCTGTTCTGCATCGTTGTCGTGTTCCTAGAGCTGAGTGTTCATGTTACCCGACAGCATGAATTGTGCAAGCATCCATCGCAAGATTGGAACCCATATCACGAAAGTGTGCGTATTTTCTCGTTCTTCTGCGTAGTGTGCATCAAGAGCCGTAAGTCTGGGGCTGAGCTGTCTTGTGCGGATTTTAGAAAGAGCCTTTCACTCGATGAATGGTCGAAGGAACAAGTCGAGGTTAGATTCTTCTTTTTTCCTCTTCTTGATCCCCCTCCCATTATGGTCATTGACAATCACTTTTCAGTTCATGAAGCAAAACGGAAACATCAAGTCCAATCAACTATACAATCCTGACGAGGTTCGACACCCTCCCCCTGCAAACCTGATAGGAACAGAGAGGGACAGCGAGCTAGAAAAGTTCATACGCGGTAAGGTCCATGGCTTCTTACATCGTGTTTGTGGGGAGCGCTTCTTAACGTTCTTTTGGTATGTGCAGCGAAGTATGAATACAAGCGATTTATGGGGAGGAAGCCGCCATCAGCTGGACAAGGAAGTGCAGTCGTACCGCCGCCAAGAACGGCATCCGCATCCCCATTTACACAACCGCCACGAGGTAGATCTGCGCCATCATCCAGGGTAGCAGCGCCTGTCGAGCGCAAAACTTCGCCAACACCACCGCCTTTGCCTGAGAAGACCCCTGAGAATATGCCTAGTAGAATATTCTCATCTGCTGCTAGCTCGTCTCTTTCTCCGTCTTTACCATCGGCGACTTTTCCTCAGTACAGTACCCCACCAGCACGTGCGGTCTCGCAACCCCTCCCTTCGTCAGCCAATGGAGCGCTCGCTACTAAGCCCACAGTCGCAAGCAAAGGCGGTGTGTGGGATGAGCTCATCTCACTACAAGGTCCTGCGCAGAATTCTTCACTTCCCCTGCAGTACCAGCCGTCGTCGCACAGTCCAATGGCCCCTCTGTCCTCTTTGCCAACTCCAGCATCTTCCGCAGTAGTGCCGCCAACTGGGCTTCCGCAACCCCTTACATTTCCAACGCTGGATATGCCTCCGAATCCATTCCGGAACATGAATGTAACAGGTGCGGGTGTGTCGACGAGGTACCACTTTAATACGGCCACAGCTCCCCTTGGCACGCCATCCATCAATTTGCCGACCGTGAATACGAACACGAACCCGTTCACAGGAGCAAGTATATTCACGTCGCCCTCGCTCACCACGTTGCCCATATCCCCACTTACTAATGGTGCAGCGTCCACCGCAAGCCCGAATCCTTTCCCCCTAGGTTTTGGAAGTGTTGGTGGTGTGGGCACAGGCACGATAAACCCTCCACAGTCTTTTGGGAATCCCTCGCTGCTAGGCCCCCTGACACCTTCCCTCGTACCCCACCCCACCGGCCTGTTTTCTCCCCAGCCTCAGACACCCGCACTACCCACACTTCCATTTTCAGGGGGTGCAATCTCAGCTCCGCCTACTCCATCTCCGTACTCGACGCCCTTCATGACGAGTGGAACATTACCACAACAGCGGCAACCGTTTGAAAGGTCGTCCCCGTCATTCTTACAGCCGCAGATGCAATTCCAGTCCCCTACGGATCCCCAGACTCAGCAACAGGCGTTTGGCCACAACGGTTTATTCGGTGGGTGGCGGGGCTAAGTGACATTGGCAGCTCCGAAGCACCCCATACTTGTTACTCGGGATAGAGGATTAGATGAAAATATTGGGATCTGTGCATACGAGTTGCCGAAGCTTCTTTTTTTCTTACTTTCGTACTGGAGGCTGGATTTACATACCTATCTACTCATGTTGGAATATTAATGGATCCATAGCTTTAGTAGTTTCAGTCGTATTTTTGTTGCTTGCAGAACTGATGCTCTATCAATACGTGCGATGGACTGTGATGGCGTCAAGAATTTCCAGTGTAGGTATGTATCTACGGAACTCGCTTGCTACTGGAAGTGGTCCTACATAGTCTCAGAAATCCGGAAGGAGAAATACTAGATATATACAGAGGGTTAGTGGGAATGTGCTTGGGGATAATCAGCCGCTGTTTCTACGGGTAGGGAATGTGGGTGGCCCGCGATGGAGTCCAACCAATTACGCGGTCCGTCAGTCTTCCGCTTACGATATACATAGCCCATCTGAGGTTGATGTGGCCTAGAATCGCTCCCCACGACCAATGACAGTTACCTGTGCACCGGTTCAAGTTATCTGTCTAATGACATCCCGTGAGACGCAGAAACCCACCTTGAACCCGATCGATCTAAGCTTCTGTGCGTCAACGAGCAACCTCCCATCAAACACGAATGCGGGCTTGTTCATGCCTCTATACACTGCCTCCCAATCAATGTCACGGAATTCACGCCATTCGGTAGCAATGACAACTGCCTCTGCATTCTTGCAGCAATCAAGGGCGCTTGATGCAATGTCAACCTGTTTCTGCACTGTGTGGGTTGGGACAGGTATCAATTACGCGTAAGAAAGGGAACAAAAGACATCGACATACGGTTGTGCAACGGAACTTGAGGCAGAGCCTCGGAGAGATCCGTCCAGATCTGGGTATGCTCGACTTGAGGATCGAAGATGCTGACGCGGGCATTTTCGAGGAGGAAGTCCCTGACAAGGGTAATGGCTGCAGACTCGCGCGTGTCACCTGTATCAGCTTTGAACGCGAATCCAAGAACGGCAATGCGCTGGCATTTATTCATTGTGAGGAAAAGCGCAAGATGAATCGTGAGAGAACAGTGACAGTACCTTGCCTGTGATAGTTTTGAACAATGTGTCGACCACTGTTTTGGAGAAGCGCCGCTTCTGATATTCGTTCATTACGACAACTTGTTTCCAGTACTCTGCAACCTCGGGGAGATGCAAGCTCTCGCTCAGATAAACGAGGTTTAAGATATCTTTCTGGAAACAAGACCCTCCAAAACCGACGGACGCGCGGAGGAACTTGGGTCCAATACGCGAATCGTACCCGACGGCATGTGCAACTTCGTCGATATTCGCGCCAGTAGCTTCACAGATCGCGGAAAGCGCGTTGACGGAGGAGATACGTTGCGCAAGCATTGCGTTCGCTGCCAACTTGGAAAGTTCAGAGGACCAAAGGCCAACAGTGAGGATGCATTCCTTCCTGTGTACTTCGTGTCAGCAGATTCAAAGACCTAAGTCGCCATACTCCGGAGGACGAAGTAGCATGAGGTAGGAGGAAGGTAACTTACGGGACCCAGTTCGTGTATATCTCAACAAGGGCACTTGATGCCATGGCTCCCTCGGGCGTCTGAAGGGAGCCAATCAAGACACGGTCGGGTTTGAGCAGGTCGCTAATGGCCGTTCCTTCAGCGAGAAATTCGGGGTTGGAGAGGATATCAAAGCGACAATTGGGTTTAGAATTAGCCTCGAGGATAGTACGCATCGATTCTGCGGTGCGACACGGAACGGTGGACTTCTCCACGACAATTTTGTTTGAGGTGGCCACCTTGGCGATGCGGCGAGTGGCAGATTCGACATAGCTGAGAAATCGGGGAGAAGTGAGCAGGGAGTGCAACCGAGCATATGGCACATACTTGAGATCTGCAGCGAAGCCTGCACCCACGCCAGACTTTTTTGTCGGTGTGTTGACGCTAACGAAGATAAGATCGGCCTCTTGGATGCTCCCGTCGATATCCGTTGTGAAGAAGAGGTTACGACCGCGCGCCTGGCGGACGACGTCCTCGAGGCCTGGTTCATAGATTGGAAGGTTGTAGTCTGGGCTGTTCCACGCGTCGATTCGAGACTGGTTGAGGTCGACGATAGTTACTTTGATGTGGGGGCATTTGAGGGCGATGACAGCACACGTGGGACCTCCTGTGGGAATGAAGGAAAGAGAACGTGAGACACGGTCGGGAAGGTCATTCAAATCTTGTGAGGCTCACCGACGTATCCAGCGCCGACTGGGTGGGTGGGTGACGAACTACAAGTGAGCCACAAGGAATGTCGAAGGTAACAACGAGACGCACTGCAACAAACTTTGGTAACAGCGGGCATGATGGCGAGTGTTTGAGGCTAGGGCAATAGGAAGCGGAACGCGGAATAGGGTGAGGAGGTGGAGGGGAGGAAATGTAAAAATGGGGAGGAGGCGATCGAGTAACTTTGCCGCGTGCGGTAGGACGTACATACTTATTACAGTACTTACCGCCGCACCCAAGCCCTTCATGTTCATCATGCTATCAGTCCCCGACGACATTTGGCTTGTCGTTACTCACGTCTAGACCGACTAATTACGATTGATTACGCAGATACGCTGTAGCGGGCTTGCACGATTACGACAAGCTACAGCAGCTTCCACCGCTCGACACTGGACGTAGCTTACGACCGGTATGGTGCTACGCGCGTTGTCGGCCCGAAGTCCACTCAGCACAAGCAATGACATATTTTATAGGACGGGCGTTTCCCAAGGTACGGCAGCTTCAAAAAGTCTCGTAGAGTATGCTACATACTGCCTTGAACTCTGCGGCTCGTCGGCGGACATCTTCTTTTGGGAGGTTACATAATAACAACTGCTGATTCGAGTGGGAGCCGCTAGGCTGATGACGTCACTGCCCAGAGTGACCGCTGGACCACCTTGTACTACAGTACTGTATTACTGAAAACCAACAGTCAGGTTCTAATACAGTACGATAAAAGCACTCCAGAATACATCTATCTCTATTCCTAGTCATCACTAGCGCGTGTGCGCATCGAATTTAAATGGGCATTGGGGGTGGGGGGAAAAAGGGACCGATGTATGTTGTCCGTCGCTTCCTCCCTTATCGGCTTACCGTCACCGGGTTTACTATGTAAATCTTGGTGAGTGCCCTGAAACATGGCTTCTTGCTTTCCCTTGTCTTCCTTTGCTGTTGGCTTGCTGTCAGCTCACCGTATCACCATCTTGGCGGTCCCGCCACCATAAAACCAGTGTCATGAATGTTGACTTGAAGGTAAGCTGTGTCTATGGTATGGGGGACATCACGTAAATCTTGGTGAGTGCTCTGAAACATGGCTTCTTGCTTTCCCTTGTCTTCCTTTGCTGTTGGCTTGCTATCAGCTCACCGTATCACCATCTTGGCGGTCCCGCCATTGGCACATACGATGCTGCCATGATAAACATCAGATTACTTGACTACCATAGCCCCTCTTTTAGGTGAAGAAGATATTGCCCCTTGTACAGCTCACCACCCCAACTCACGACCAAAATGCTCAACGTTATTTCATACCACTACCTGGGTTTCTCCCAGTCACACGGCGGGTGTGCCGATGCGGTCGAAGATTCTTCAAACGCCACGGTGCCTCGGTGCACGGAATACATTTGGAAGGCAGTATATGCGACCCTCGTCTGATTGCGGAGGCTTCGGTCTCGCGCTTTGCTGGCGTGTAGGATGTGTTGACCTAATTTCATGGGATTCACGACTAGATCGACTAGGGCAAATTTTGTCTTTTCATCCCGGACAAACATTGCTACATGTCCATGCGAACGCGTCAGAAGGAAAGTGTTGCGCACGCGAGGGTGCTCGAGCCCAACGACATGGGTAGTCTGGAAGGGTTGTTGCGAGGGGTTATGGCCTGGGGTCAGCCCAAGACCCATCGGTCGCGCAGGACAGGTACTTGTGACCGTCGAGGGCTTGTATTATAGGAAGGCATGGTCATCAATCTACGAAAGCTCTGAAGAAATACAGGGTGAGCCCTTGGATCCTTTCAGTCGCTTAACTGCTATGCATTGGAATCCCGAGGTCGTGGAGTGACAGATTATTTCAATTTTCCACCTGGTAGTGACGCCCTCTGGCATGAGCACTTTTGCAAAGTTCTTTTGGGTATAGATATGGTACAGGACCCAAACCTCTCATTAACATTCCTCGTGTGCATGGTCATTCCGGACCGCACGCCGTGAGCATGACACCACCCGTCCTTACCCATACGTGACTAGCATCATGGGGATTTCATCTGTTCCTGGCCCTACAACTTCCAGAAGCACTTCTCGTGCGCTCCGGATCCGAGGCACGGAGGCATTTGCGCAGTCTAGTATGCAATGCTTGTTATCTTCGCGCGGGCTTGAAGATTCCGGAAGCCGTGTTTCCTCACTTTCGGTCATCCCTTCTCTCCTGTCGTACGTTTCTTGGACCTTACCCCTGGAAAGCTGGCGGCACACGCATGGATGATGCGGGGGCGAAAACCCACATGACCCAAAAATGTGGTCGTCACATGTTCTGCGACGCCTCCGATAGTTGGTCACGTAAGATTTTGTTGCGTACGAAGGACATCAATGTTTCGTCGAGGGCGTGCGATGAGCCGAGAGACTCGAGGGATCCCAAGCATGGAGGACGGCCAATCGAGGAGCTCTCGACGAGAGAAGTTAAAGTCGTCCATTCGATCCCTCCATATGTTTCATGATATCCACGAATACCTCTGGTCTCACCGTCATTTATAGACATGGTTGTTTTATATGTATGCGTGAGTGTACAATGGTGTCCCTGGTTGATTGCACATCTGGGGCGTCGCAAGTCTTGTACTGCCACACATTCTATATGACTCGGGCAGCCGCAGACAAAGATATTCGTCCTGTGAAAGAAGCCTCGTCTAGGCCTGTAGTGAAACAACGGAATTCCTGGGAGATTATCTCGTGGCGCACAGTAACACGTGTCATCGAGTCAAACGACCACGTGGAAGTTCCTGGAAACCTTTTGACGAAGAAGTTCGCGTTACAACATGTAGCAACCTTGCCAGAGCGATCTGAACATCCAAATTAGTGGGCGCAGCTCGGGTCGTCCAGAGAGTGTGGCAGAATAACTTGGACAACGCCGTACGAATTGGCAGATGAATGTCAAAGATGTGACGGTGGCATACGCATCAAAGGACGGATGTATAGTCATGACAGGTGTGCAGCGGACCCATAATGAAAAAAGGTACCAAGGACACTCGAGGAATGACAAACGTCAGTTACACACAGTTGACGTATAGAAACGTGGCAGCATGCAGGTGACGTCACCGACAAAAGTGTCCACTTACCCGAGGTAAAATTGCGATAAGAAGTAGGCAAAACGGTCTGCAGTTCAAGTGCCAATGAAATAGGACCACGATTACAATCACTGGCAAGTGGCAACTGAGTATTGGCGTCAAACCGTATTTATGTAAAAAAGGTATTTTTCCACACTCCAGAATACTGTGGGTTGCCGTCAAAAGTGGAATTGTTTGAATCCGCCCGCCACCGTGTTCACTGACTTTGCTGCGGCCCTAGCTTCTCCTCCATCTTCGCCGTGGGGTGACCGGACCCTGAGATGAGTCTAATAATGACCACTGGACGACGTCCCCGTTCGCTCTCCCCCTCATCGTCACGGGACCCCTTCCAGGTGAAGGGATCGTCGGTTACACCGCTCCCTCTTTCTACCATTGCCACATCATGTCCTTCCACGGGGCACGAAGCGAATGCGTACGCCGGAAATCGAACCATTACACCGATATCTACCCCTTCTCTTTCTGTATCATCGTCTACAAGCTTAGACGACACTGTCCTCGACGAGCCAGACGATCACGACTTTCGCACAACACTCGCTTCAGAGCAAACTTCCAACACGATTCACGATGAATTTGGCTACTGCGCCAACCAGAGTTACCGCTGTGTTTCTCAGCATAATCCCGAAAAGCCAGTCGCAGAAGATGAGATAGAAGAACCACCATATTATATCCTACTCACGACGTACCTCAGTTATTTGCTCGTCATCGTTTTTGGTCATCTCCGTGACTTGATTGGCAAACGATTCGCAAAGTCTTCTTTCACCCATTTGATGCCATACGATGTGCGTCCTTTGCCGTCCAGTTTGGTCCTCGTTGCTGATATCTGTTAGGGATATGCACCGCTGAATTCCGACTTCGACTCGTTTTATACGCGTCGCCTCAAGCAACGCATAGACGACTGTTTCTCTCAACCTATCGCTAGTGTCGCTGGCCGAACCACTCTGATCTACGACCGATACTCCAAAGACTTTAATCGTACTCAGATATATACGGGAAAGACGACCAGAGCTCTCAATGTCGCTTCCTACAACTACCTGGGTTTTGCCCAGTCGCACGGGGGTTGTGCTGATGCAGTTGAGGAATCCATCATACGCTATGGTGTCTCGACGTGCGGAACACGTCTGGAAGGGGGTACATGTGACCTTCATAGAATTGCGGAGGCGTTGGTTGCGCGATTCGTGGGCACAGAGGATGCGCTGATTAGTTCCATGGGATTCGCGACTAACTCGACTATCATCCCTGCGCTGGTGAGCAAAGGTTGTCTTATCATCTCGGACGAACATAACCACGCGTCCATCCGAACGGGTGCGAGGCAAAGTGGTGCACACGTAAGGATGTTCAAGCACAACGACATGCGCAGCCTGGAAGGGTTGTTGCGAGAAGTGATTAGTCAGGGACAGCCTAAGACGCATCGATCATGGAGGAAGATACTCGTGATCGTGGAGGGCCTGTATAGCATGGAAGGAACGATGGTGAATCTCCCAAAGATTATTGAGCTAAAGAGGACATACAAGGTGTGACTTCTACACCATTCTAGTTGCCTAACACCATCGCTAAAGTGGTGAGCCAAGTTCTACCTCTTCGTTGATGAGGCACACTCGATAGGCGCGCTGGGACCCCATGGTCGTGGGGTGACAGATTATTTCAACATTTCACCTAGATGCGTTGACGTCCTTATGGGCACATTCACAAAATCTTTTGGAGCTGCTGGTGGATACATTGCAGGAGCCAAGCCTCTCATTGACAGCCTTCGAGTGCATGGTTACTGTGGATCATACGCTGAAGCGGGAACACCTCCTGTTCTTACCCAGATTGTTGCGAGCATGGCTAGCATCATGGGAGTTTCATATGACCTTGTCCTTCCGACTTCGAGCAGCATGTCCATATCCGAGTCGTCCACGAGCGAAGTATTGATGCCCAGCGTAGCAGACGAGCGCCCGCTTCCAAGTATGGTGCCGGCCTCTGCACTTCCCACTTGGCTATCATTACCTCCGCATCTTTCTGATGGTTCCGAGGCATACGAGCGTATCCGCCGCTTGGCATTTAACTCTCGTTATCTCCACGCGGGCTTGAAGAAACTGGGTTTCATCACCTATGGTCACCCCTTTTCTCCCATCGTACCTCTGTTGATCTTTAATCCTGGAAAGATGCCAATGTTCGCGCGGATGATGCGGAGGCTGAAGCCGACACCCGTAGCCGTAGTTGTCGTCGCCTATCCCGCGACACCCCTCGTGACTAGTCGGGTGAGATTCTGTTTGAGTGCTGCACATACAAAGGAGGACATCGATTTCGTATTAAGGGCGTGTGATGAGTTGGGGGACTTGATGGATCTCAAGCACGGGAGAGGAGAGCGATGGCCGATCGAGGAAATAGTGGCAAGAAGCGTCGAACTCGTCCATTCGATCTGATCCTCTTGTAGAACGGGCATTTGCACGAATTCGAGAAAAAATACAGTAGATATGTTGTACCCGTTGCAGCAACCACGTTCATATTCTTGCACCAGTGATTTTATACCTATCTGTACGGGTGTGGCTTGAACGTCGCGGAAGAAGATCGGCAATATTTCCCTGTGAGTGTGTTTTCCCTAATAAGGGAAGAGATGATATAATCCTATGTTTTTCTGTTGCTTATTAGTGGACCGACTTTTGCAAGCACCACTGCGCTCGTCGGAGGGTTGTGAGTGACGATGCCCTCCCCGATTGCCCTCAGCCCGCCCTCGCCACCTGCGTCTCTATTCTTGAAGAAGAAGAAGTCTTCGCTTTCCCAACTCCCTCCCTTCCCCACCGCTACCTCGTACCTCTCTGCGCTGCACGAAGCGGATGCGCGGGCTCGCGGTCAGGTCGTTACCCCAACTTCTACCCCACCCCTCTCCATTTCCTCTTCCCTGACCTCTATGTCTGGAGATAACGCCCCCATAGAGCTTACCGACGACCGCTCTGGCCTCACTTTCCCTCTCACAGCCCCCAACTCTGAGCAGGTCTTCACCACCGTTCACACGGAGTTTGGCCATTGCGCCAATCAGAACTTTCGCTGTGTCTCTCAGCACGATTCTGGAAAACCAGTCGGAGAGCATAAAATCGAGGAACCACCGTATTATATCCTGTTGACAACTTACTTTAGCTACCTGCTCCTTATCATCTTTGGCCATCTCCGCGACTTCTTTGGAAAACGATTTGCAAAGTCTTACTTTACTCATCTGGTGCCGTATAATGTATGTTTTCGCCTTGATTGCTTGTGCTTTTTTTGCTAAAGCGTAGTAGGGGTACGCACCTCTGAATTCTGACTTCGACTCGTTCTACACGCGGCGCCTTAAGCGTCGCATGGATGATTGTTTCTCTCATCCAGTCACTGGTGTTGCAGGCCGAACTATCCTGGTTTATGATCGCTATTCAGAAGACTGTAACTACACACAAATATACCCGGGGACGAAGACTCGAGCGCTCAATATCTCATCATATAATTACCTCGGTTTTGCCCAAGCGAGTGGCGGGTGCGCCGATGCGGTCGAAGAATCTATCAAACGCTACGGCGTCTCGATGTCTGGCACACGTCTGGAAGGAGGTACATGCGACCTTCATCATATCGCGGAGGCACTTGTCGCGCGGTTCATTGGCATGGAGGATGCACTGATTAGTTCGATGGGCTTCGCCACTAACTCGACTTTCATCCCCGCGCTGGTAACCAAGGGTTGCCTCGTTGTCTCGGACGAGCATAACCACGCGTCCATCCGAGTAGGCGTGAGGCAAAGCGGTGCGCACGTGCGGATGTTCAAACACAATGACATGGACAGTCTTGAAGCATTGTTGCGGGAAGTAATTAGCCAGGGTCAACCTAGGACCCACCGACCGTGGAAGAAGATACTTGTCATCGTCGAGGGCCTGTACAGTATGGAAGGCACCATGGTAGATTTACCGAAGGTCGTTGAGCTCAAACAGAAATACAAGGTGCGATGTTTCTTCAATCTCCGTGGTGTACGGACACTGAAAATATCCTTTTTTTTAGTTCTATCTCTTCGTCGACGAGGCACACTCAATTGGTGCGCTTGGACCCCACGGCCGCGGAGTGACAGACTATTTCAACATTCCACCTCGTTCTATCGACGTTCTGATGGGTACATTCACCAAGTCCTTTGGGGCCGCTGGCGGATACATCGCCGGGTCCAAGGCACTCATCAATAGCCTTCGGTCGCGTGGTCACTCTGGACCATATGCGGAAGCGATGACGCCACCCGTCCTCACCCAGATCGTCGCCAGTATGGCCAGTATCATGGGTGTTGCTACTGCACCTAACTCCAAGGCTCCTTCACACACACCTGCGGTCTCTTCAAGGGCAGATGAGTATACGCATCCAGGCATGGCTCCCGTCTCCGCCCTTCCCAGTTGGCTTTCCTTACCTCCTTCGCTTTCCGACGGATCTGAGGCACGCGAGCGTATCCGACGGCTCGCATTCAATAGCCGATATCTCCACGCAGGTTTGAAAAAGCTTGGATTTATCACCTATGGCCACCCCTTCTCCCCAATCGTGCCCTTGTTGATATTCAACCCGGGCAAGATGGCGAGTTTTGCGCGGATGATGAGGGCTAGGCGACCGACACCTATTGTCGTGGTGGTGGTGGCGTATCCCGCCACCCCACTGGTCACTAGCCGGGTCAGGTTTTGCGTGAGCGGGGCGCATACCAAGGATGACATTGACATAATTTTGAGAGCTTGCGACGAGGTAGGGGATGTTTTAGATTTGAAGCATGGACACGGGGAGAGGTGGCCACTGGAAGAGATCATGAAGAGGAGTGTAGAACTCGTCAATTCAGTTTGAGCCCGTGTATTAGTTGTTTACCCGTCGCACTCTACTTACCCGTAGATCATGACATTATATATATAGCTGTGGGCTTGATAGAAGGTAAAAGTTTGACCGAACAATAGGTTCTGCGATCAACTCATCCAGGACTTGTCGAATTCCGCTTCGGGTTGGTACAGAACAAACAAAATCGATGTTAGCATCAATACCTCATCACCACTACCCCACAACAGAAGTTTGCTAGCAATCATCAGAAACTATGCACTCAATGAACTCATCAATATATCCTTCCCCTCCAACTATAGTATCGTGATGTTCTGCCAGTTCATCCACTAGGCTGATTAGATATGCGAGATTCACTTTCCCAATGACACCTTCGACTGGATACCATATTCTGTGCTCTTCATAGGCCCACTTCCACCGCTGTTCCACAATTTCAGGTCTGAGCGCATCCACTTGGTAGATACGAAACGAACATACCAAATACCGGATGAGTTCTTTATCGTTCGGCATGACATGCTTCCACTCCTCTTTCGCTACGGCTTCAACCGGCCCATGTGGACTGGTGCAAAAGATTCGGAAAGAATCAAAAGCATACGGGCCCACACCAGGGAAGTGGGATATGGGGGTATCAGGGTAGGAAGACCTCGTCTTCCGCTTGCAGGGCTTGATTGAAGTAGCGCAAGAATCCGTGAAATATCGTGGCGGGTCCTCGATGTAACATTGTGAGATTTCTTTAAACCACTTCGCCCGTTTGTTGTAGAGCCCTAGAGGACGAATGAGCTCGATTAGCTCATCCAGAGGTGCTAGTTGAAAGTATAGGACATTAGTGAGAACATGAAAATTGTGTGACCTCCAGGCATGATACGTGGGAAGGATGCACAGCGCCGGACTTGGGACGTACCATTTACGAGATCCTGAGGTGTGGGCCATCGATGCACAATCTTCCAGAAAATTGGAATAGCCATGCGACCCGTCGTAACATTGAGCAACCTGACGGCAAGTAGGACTTTCCAAGGATCATGGCATACGGCCTCTGCCACATAAATGAGTGACCCATTCAAGTAAACCGGTACCATTCTGATACGAGGTCCAGTAGCAGGATACTCACCTTGGATTAACTTCGGTTTAAGGATCCGGAGCATGACCATAAAATCTTTTACCAAATCCTCATACTTTTCTTGCGAAGAGACTTGGAAGTTAGGTCTAGGAGGTTTTGCGAGAACCGAACCGCGGCACGCGGGAAGTTTGGCAAGTGCCAAGGTTGAAGTCGACGACACAGTTGGCTTAGTATTGGTATCCAGGATGGTAGAGGCTCCAGAGGTAGGGAAGGAGCTCGCAGGTAGATATGGTGCCGTGAAGTACCTGGACGTCCCCAGTGGAGTCACTGGCGTCGCCGGTATCGAGAGCGAAAGCGTGTCGTCCCGTTTTCGACGAGGACGCGACGCAGACGACCGCCGGGGTTTGTTCAAATGACTATTGGCCTCTTTTCTCTGTGTTTCGTCGCGTGTCCTCCGCTTTCCGGAGGTTCGGTTAGTGCCGCTACGACAGGTGTTGGGTGCCTCCGAGCGGCGCGTGGAGCTTGTCTTGCGCTTCCGAGGGACAGCAGAAACGGAATCCTCGACAGGTAAATCCGACGCCCTAAACCGAGGGTTGTATCCCTGGATCTGCGTCCAGTCACACATCCCTTTCCGTAGAGCATGTACGTCGTGCACAGGATGCTCCCGCTTCGCAATCTCCACAGCCTCCAATATTACTGGACGACCCTGTTGTTTCCATTAGATGGGATGCGTAAATGATGTGCTATGATTTGGAATTAATACTTCACCGGGAGTCGTAGTCGCGGTGCACACGACCGACGATGCAGGGTCGGACCGACAAAATCGATCGTCCGACAAGACTTTGTTGTCAGAACGTGTCTTGGTCCGACCAGACGTTCGTCGTTTCTTCACTACTGGAAGCGTCTCCTCCTCGACAGGTGCATTAAAGTCTGCACTCTTCCGCCTGGCGCCCGGCCTGCCAAGTGACAGGTTCCTAGACTTTCTAGGGCCAGTGGAGGATCGAAGGGGCGTACGTGGGACACCAGGCGTGGTGAACGGTGTTTCTGGAGTGAAGGAAAAGGACTTCCTCAACCATTGTGAGAGAGCAGGGTCTACTGGTCTTGGAGTGGTACAACCACTGTCCATCAGAATCCCGCCGAACCGAGCAACAAAATGCAGGCTCGATCCTGCATCTGCAAAATGGATGGATTACAGCATCCGCTTCTTACAGTTTTTGAATTGTACAATTGAGTGTTCGGCAAGTGTTGTAATAGGATGTCGTTTGGCAGATGTGGCCCGGACCGTCGGAAGCTGCCGGACCGGAAAACCAGTCCCTATCAGTTCAAACATCCACAGTTGATCACAAAAGACTTCGAAGTTGGACCATGGCCGCCCGCACCAAATTTGTGGAATACGTCGACCAGAATGCAGAGAGTTTCATCGAGCGGCTGGCACAGGCAGTTAAGATTCAGAGGTAAGGCATCGCACGCGCCGTCGGGCTATGGCGATGTTGATCCGTATCGTCTCTGGTGCAGCATAAGCAGCGATGCGCGACATCGTCAAGATGTCATTACAATGGGAACCTGGCTGAATCACCAGCTGGTATCTCTCGGCGTGACGACGAAACTTGTCGATCTCGGGTCTCACGTCATGCAGAGTCAGAGGCTCCCTCTCCCTCCCGCGATTTTGGGGAAATTGGGCGAAGACAAGAACAAGCGAACAGTATTGATCTATGGCCACTATGATGTACAACCTGTCAGTAATCCGTTCTTTTTCTTGTACTTTTCCTAGAGATCCGTTTCTTCCCTTCTTCCACTTCGAACATGAGGAAGAACTCAAAAAAGATATCTTGCATTTGATTAGGCACTCAGATCGGACGGTTGGAATACAGATCCATTCGAGCTCGTCGTCGATAAAGAAGGGGGAAAACTCATCGGACGCGGCGCAACAGACGACAAAGGTCCGATCCTGGGTTGGCTCAACGTAATCCAGGCGCACAAGAGCCTTGGTCTCGATATGCCTGTCAACTTGCGTTTTTGCTTCGAAGGTATGGAAGAAAACGGAAGCGAAGGACTTGATGAATGCGTTGTCGATGAAGTCAGAAAAGGAGCAGAAGGGTACTTCAGCGGGGTAGATTGCGTTTGCATCGTGGGTCTGGCTTTTCTTGAATGAAATTCTCAGCGCGTCCGGTGTGCTGAAACCTTCGATTGTAGTCTGACAACTATTGGCTTAACACGCGCACGCCAGCGTTAACTTATGGGTTGCGCGGTATCGCATATTTCAGCATCAACGTCACTGGGCCCGGCCAGGACCTTCACTCTGGCCTTTTCGGCCGCATGGTACACGAACCAATGACGGATCTCATTAAAATCATGAGCAGGCTTGTGGATAACAACGGAAATATACTCATTCCTGGCGTGGATGAAATGGTCCCGCCCCCAACACCAGAGGAGGTGTACGTGTAGTCATCTCACCTCGTGGTTTACATTTAATCGTGCCATAGAAACTTATACAAGAAGATGGACTACACTACAGCAGACGTGGAAGAAGCCGCTGGTGGCCCGGTATGCGTCGAGCTCCACACATAGTATTCCGTAGATGTAGTTCCTGGCTAACCTTTTGCATAGATCGCCATCTCGGAAGACAAAGTGACAGTGCTGATGGCACGCATGCGGAGTCCATCCCTTTCGCTGCACGGCATTGAAGGCGCTTTCTCGGCCGCTGGCTGTAAGACTGTAATACCCTCCAAGGTTGGGGGCAAGTTTAGTATACGGTACGCCTTTATTCTATGTGGTCATTCTTATTACCTATGGCTTATCGCGTTTTTCGAGCGTTGCAGACTTGTTCCCCCTCAAACTCCAGAGAAAATCATCCCGCTTGTCAATGCATACCTTGAGTCAGAGTTCGCCAAGTTGAATAGCAAGAACAAGATGACCGTGGAGTACTTGCACGGAGGGAAGCCTTGGGTTGCAGACGTGAAACATTGGAACTTCGAAGCTGCCAAACGAGCGATCGAGGTGCGTCTTATTCCCTGTCAGCTGACTCGACTTTAACAACTACCGTGTAGGCGATATACAAGAAGACACCCGACTACACACGCGAGGGTGGATCGATCCCTGTTACACTTACTTTCGCGGAAGCTTTAGGCGTGAACGTCTTGTTATTGCCCATGGGCCGTGCAGATGATGGTGCTCAGTAAGAGGGTCTGTTTAGTTGGAGTCAGTGCCGTGGCCGTTGACATGCAAACTGCAGCTCAACGAACGAGAAGTTGGATCGGTCCAACTTCATCGAAGGGGTAAGTGTTTCCTTGTAGACCATAGAAACGAAAATGGTTTATGTTGAGTTGCGCAGACGAAGGTGCTGGGTACCTATCTGTATGAGGTAGCCGCTGCTATGTGAAACTTGGAACGGGTAGAAGTTATCATGAAAGTGTAACTATACCAGATAATGAAAGGGTCTTTGATATGTATCTACAGCGGTCTTGGGATATCTGTGCTTTCCGCTGTAAGATAAAGAGGATATTCGCATGATATGAAACCTCCAGCGAACGAGATGACCGAAACCAGTTCACCAGCTCGCTACCATGTCATAACCAAGGTCCAACTTATTTTAGTTTTTCCCTCGTCTACATATGCCGAAACCTCTTTCAGGCCGATTTCCATTCTGATCACTGATTGGCTGGGAAGGGGGACCAAGTGGATCGCGCAGGACGGTGACCACAGGTTGTTGGCGTGGAATGCTGTGCTGGGAGTCAGCTGTTGCGGCAGGACCGCTTGATTGTTCTGTGGCCATTTCCGATGTTGGTGGCGTGTTATTCACTCCAAATATCCGGTTTCGAGCTTCCAGGTATTGAGCCTCCCGTTGTGCGAGAGTACTTTGGTTGGGGAGCGTGGAGGAGGTGGAGTTCGACGGTGACTGAGATTGGCTGGGACGCTTGAGGATGCGCAATTGGGGTCTCAGTGCGGCAGCTGGAGGGGCGATGGTACTGTGTCCTGTGCTCGAGGGGTTGATAACGACTTCAGGCATGGGAGCTCGGACGTTACTGTAAACAAGCAGTACGTGAGGTCAAAGAGCACATTCCTGCTTGCCAAGCGCTAACACCACGATTGGCATCGCTGCACCAAGAAGACTCACGCTTCATGCCACATATCGACGTTTCCATCTCTCTCATTGAGTCCGACATCGGTGTCCGGTGTTTGTTGTGGTAGGGTGGTGGTGGTAGCGGTCTCACTACCGTCGTCGTCATCGTCATCATCGTCGGCGTCCCAGTCGTCCCGTATCGCCTGAGTTTTCTTCTCTGTTCTGCTCCTCGTAGGGAGTACGTATGCGGGACGCAGTGCGTTGGAGGGCGAATTTCCTGGCAGCATCGTCGTCGAGGTCGATATCAGGGATGGCTTACCACATATGGTAATAATGGGCGCTAATGTTCCTTTGTGCGAACTCAGGTTCGAGCTTGACGCACTTTCCCCCTCCAAGGAAAAAAAAGAACAAGAAAGGATGGTTCCTCAGCAGCAGCAGGAAGTGGACCAGAAACGTCGGAAACAGACACTAGAACGGGCGAAAGTAAACCATGTACGTCTCTGCTCTAGCACTACCACGAAGTGACCCGACGAACCACCGTTTCATATCTGCAGCTGTCAAAGCAGCTCCAGATGCGTCTACGGTATGCGAGGCTCAAAGTGGAATATGGTTGGGTGAGTTCCTTTGACCGATAGCCCTCGGTGTGCGTGTGTCTCAAGACAGGGCGTAGCAACGACAAAGTTTGAATGAGGTGGAAAATCTCTACTTTCACCGTTCACACCTTCGTACTTCGCGGGTGCCACCGCCAGCCACCGTGACGAAACCGCACACCACAAGCACTGGTGACGAGAAAGAGGACTCTTTGTTTGCATCCATGCTCGTAGATGATCCCGCCACGAGTTCACAGCAAACAAATTCATCTAGCAGTCCAGACCGGATGCTGGCTCTTCAGGTGTCGGAACCGCCTACGATTGAAGAGGTCCTGGATGCTCCTCGTTCAGCCACCATAGGTACGTTTGCGTCGTCCAGTCTGCCAATCATGCAAACGACTGGCTAGGACAAGGTCAGCTCCCGGACACCTCATCGCAGCCGTCCCAATCGCAACCCAATCCAGCTGGCCCGGCGCAGAGTGCGAACATAGACGTGCAGACGCAGACACCGACACTGCAAGGAGCCCAGGCAGCCTCCTCGAGCCATTCTCTTCCTATGTTTGCCCTCTCAGATCCTTCGATCTTGATCCGACTTGCGCAGTTGCAATCACAGGCACTGGGAGTCTCTCAACCGCAACCGCAACCGCAGATGATACCACCGTCAGAGGGACAGTCATTACCAATTCAATCTTCTGGTTCCATCTCATCCATTCCTCCCATCCAACCTGGTCAAAATCTGCCGCCACACTTTTCGTTGTTATCCCCACAACCCTCTCATTCAACTTCCCAATCGTCAATATCCCCTCAGCCCCCATCTACGTTAACACCCACACAACCGTCAACCCCAGGACCCTCACCACCACCAGTCTTAGCAACCCAGCAACAACAACAACCAAGTGCCCCGACGCCACTCCTAACTCTGTCATACCCGACTTTGTCTCCAATGTCATTCTCGTTCGCTCCCCCATCCGCAACCCCAGTGTCACCACCGTCACCACCTCTATCGCCACAACCACCAACAACGAGTACTACGATGCCATCGTCGTGTTCAGCAAGCACGCCCGCACTCACAGCCACATCGACATCCCCGTTAACATACGACTCTTTCTGGTCTACACACATTTCGGCATCAGGCATGACACGCCCACTCTACCGAACCCAGGCCGGCTTCTCCGCAAGTACGAACAGCACGGGTCACGTCGCGATGCTGACCCCGGGTGGCCATACAGGGGTGATGACGCAAGAAGGTGTGTATGTTGGGGGTGCGACAGCTGGAAGCGCGGGTGTATAGATCTTTTGCCTGAGAAACGGCAGGGATTTAAGCAGAACATGTCTTGGACGGTGTTTAGTTTGTATGATTCATTTTTAAAGTTTGGTCCAATTTTTTTTCCGGCCGCGGTCCATCAAGTGGGGTTACTAAGCGTACAATACTGCAGTTTTTTTTTTTTTCGTCGGTACTTACTGCCTAATATACAGTTGTTCGCTCATGGCATAATCGAGTACGAGTGTCAGCTGTCGGAGGTGCATCCGAGTTACTTGCGGCAGTCTATGTCAGCCTCTTGCTTCATTTCGATATATAAGCCATAGAGACTTATCACAAGGGAAAAGGTGGTAATCATGCAGATTCTGGACTGGTTGTGACTGGTAAATTAGCAACCTGCCTCGGTGCGGAGATCAAGTGAAGGTCCATGGAAAGTTGCTGAGGCTGACAGATGTCACCGCCACCTGCTCATTTTCCGGAATAGACTGACTTTATCAAGTAGCTCCCACCTCGTGTCTTGTCCTTGCCTCAACCGTTCCTCTCAGTTACGCATCCCCACCTCCTCCGCTCTCCGCTTCCCTCCTGCCGCCTGCCCGTTCCCGTTTCCCTAATGGCGGATAATATATGTGAAGAGTTGTAGGGACATCGTTCATTGTACTTTAATTTTTCCCTACTTTGCGACGTGCTTCACATTCCACCATCCGAGATTGTCCGAGTCTCTGTGCCAAGGAGGAACAAACCAAGATCTGCCCTCCAAGTACACCACGTGCCATAGTTTTTGATGAGGACTTTCACATAATTACAGACGGATGTGGACAAGCTCCTAGTAGATGTAAATATTATCAGCCAATCACTGTCAATCACATGTGGGTGCAGGCATGAGTTTAGCTTGTAACAGGTGAAATGGAAATGCCATCATCGCAGAAGAACCAATTTCATTGAACTTTTTGAATCTCTGTTCATCACCCAGCAGAATCCAGAAAAGAGTGAAATGGTATATGCAACAGCAGCCATAATGTATGTAACCGATCGTATAAAGACCACATGTAGTACTAGTAGGTGCGGGGAAAACCTGTGCCGTAGATAAAGAAAATGCACAAGTCAAGAGTGTTAGGAGACAAACGTCCTCGCGGACATTAGACAGGGAAGGTGAATCCGATAAGAATGGATGATACGAGTTGGGAAAAAAAAGAAACTGATACGGAGAAAGTAAACGTCAGCCTATAGCACGAAATCCAGCGTGCGTGTCATGCCATCCTTGCCATTTCAGGTCAAGTGGTTGGCCCACTTACTCATCGTTTGAATGGTCGTTACTGTTCTATTTGGTTGTCGTCGGCAGCGTCGTCGTCAAGTTCACGGAAAACTGTTGCCTTTCGTTGACCATTGAGGGTGCATAGTGAGAAAGTCGTCGAAATGAGAATGAGGACCAACTCAGGAGAAGACGCCCCCGAGCCACCCAAGGACTTTGAACAGGCCCCATAGACAGCCTCCAGTGATGATAGGTAGACTGAGGTTATCGTCTACGGAACCAAGATCTTCACGACTGTCAAAAGAAAAACGACAGCACAGAAAATGTGAAACTGACCAAGTGCCTCAGCGACGGCGGTTACGAGTCCTGTCACGATCCCAATTGTGGCTATCCCCGTCCACCCACTAAACATCTTTGAGCCTGAATCCGCGAAGGTTCCTCCAACACCTCCTTCCCATGTCCAACTTAACTCCGAACTCTGCTCCCGCAGTGGTGCTACAAATGACCAGAAGCCGACGGCTACAGCCGCACCCGTTATTGCAGCGGCAATGAACCCTGCAAGACTCTTCCGCGACGCAAGGGGAAGACCGAGGATGGGTAAGCGTGCAGGTAGGCGTGGTGTGAATTGGCCATAGAGACGGCCGAATGTGGACGCTGCAGTGTCAGCCCATGAAAGACTGTGGATAGGACGTGTCTCAGAAGGAAGACAGTAAAGTGGGATAGAAAGACGAACATGGCCACGGAAACGACGGCGATGTCGAGAGGAAGGGTAACGAGGACGGTGTTAACACCTATCATGTACCATATCACGCCGTTGGATGTCCGCTGATCCAGATGACAACGGGCAATATTAGGGTGATGTCAATGATATGAGCGGTAGCGAGACGTACCCTTTCGCTATCTCGCATAAATATGCCAACACACTTCTCAAAGGCGCGCTCGAAGGAAGGGTAACGTAGACGGAGGATGTCAACCGGTATGAGCACGGCGAGAGCAGAACTGAGCGCCATGACTACGTGGTCTCGCGACCCATCTGATGTCCACAGGTATAGCGTCAAGAAGCCTAAAAATAGAACAAGCAGGCGCAGTCGGAAGACATGGTAAACGACAGAGAGAAGTGAAGATTAAAGCAAAGTTACCGATGGACGAATGCAAGGCCTTGCGGGGAATCTCGAAGTCGATCTTGTTATCTTTTTTCTCTGGATGTTTTCTATGTCTGCTAGTACTCGAAGCGGAGCCATTACGTGCGCGTGACTGCTTTTTTGCCTCCCGAGGTACGACCTGAGCGTCAACCTCCTCGACGAGCTCGTCGAGAGTAGGGGCGTCAGATAGTGAACCCATAGAAGCACTACTGTAGTGAGAATCTCGCATAGATGACGCCCTAAGTTTGTGGGCGCGTTTGGCGCCCGCCATGCTGATGTTGGTGGGAGGGGTGGACGAGCGGCGCGGCAGGGAGGGCGTCCTCGAGCGAGACGATGAGCGGCGTGGCTGGTCGTGAGCAAGGCCGAGCGAGAAGGCGTCGTTGGCGGGGAGGGCCATTGAGGGCTGCAGCTAGCTTTGCACTGGTGGTCCGAAAAGAACAGCTTCAGGGTTGACGTGACAGAGAGAAAGCACATCCACAGTTACCATCAACTACGACATACACGCCATCTCTGTGCTAATACGACTATATACGAAGAACGATGTCGACTCTACAGTGAACGGACGACCCGTCGACGCAAGGAATCGCCGCTGTTTGGTTTCTCGAGTCAAAATCCTTGTCTCGGAGCATTAAAACGAAGGCCGGGTGAACAAGAAACTGCCTCGTCAATCGTAGTTATAACTCCGAGAAATAAAATAAGAAAAGCACCATGGAGCACTGTATACAGGACAAGATCACATTTCATCATCATGGATGGAAGAGGACGACGAGAACGAACGCTGCCGACCGCACGCTTTATACTAACACCCCCCTCTTGGGGGTTGCTTCATTCCGAGACATCGGACGTCCCCTATAGCCAAAATGAGGTCCAGCATATGCGATCGAAGCATATCTACAGCACAAGGTCATACCGATAACCAGGCAGTGCAGTAAGTACGGTTTTTCGAAACTGCAGCATCCCCGAGAGTCATGACAAGCCACAGAATTTACTGCTAGCGAGTCGGAGTAGGTCGGAAGTCTTCTGTCGCAAGTGGACCTGTGCAGCCCGCTTGGGCGTGGCCCGTGGGCGATATCCAGTTGACGTTGTGTCACTTAAATTGCCCTGACCGTGTGGGTTCATTAAAACCCTACTCGCATACCCACAGGTGAACCGCGAGCCTGTCGCATTTCGTTTAACGCTGAGTTGTCCTTTCACAGCCAATGTCTCGGCAGCCGCAGTGCACAGCCTTAACGTCTATACTTCGCTGTCGTTCGAAACCGCGCCACAGTAGCAACCAAAACCTGTCCGTTGCTGTAGATCGAAACTTGCCTCATTTCATTCCGACCAGGATCCCATATATTTAGCTGCCGTTTTTCATGCTATCTACTCTCTGAAATTGACGCTAGAACTGTTCGTGCAACAGACACGGCTGAAACCAAGAATGAAACTGCCGTTCACCAAGAGCAAGGCCGCCCGTAGGAACCATTGTCCTCATACCCGATTACCAGTTACTGATACCACCCTGCAGAAGCCAATGAGGTGGTTGAGACTCCTCCGAAACAGCCAGGCTTCTGGAAGTCCTTCGACTGGAAGTTGATGCTTGCCCTCTTATTTCCTGTCACGCTCGAGACGCTGGATTACACAGGCAGGTCAATTCAAATTGATACTGTTCTGTAAGACTAACAAAGTAATGTTTCCTAGTGGTCGCAACCGCCCAATCGCATATAGCTGTGAGTTGTTTACACGTGGTTTCCTTGCCCCTGTAAACGATGATGCCCTCACCAGTCCGTATTTAATGCTCTAAATCTTCAAAGGTTCAACAGTCACCTCTACTTCCACTGATCCGTATTCTGATCTTTGTAACAGCTGGATCGGAACGTCATACTTATTGACATCCACTGTTTTCTTGCCGTTCTTTGCTGCCGTGGCCGATGTTTATGGTAGACATTTCGGTCTCCAGATATCTTTACTCTTTTTTCTGGTTGGAAGTGCCCTAAGTACCGGGGCCGTCAATATTTTCATGGTGCTGGCTGGCCGAGGCATTGCCGGTGTTGGAGCTGCTGGTTTGCTGACAGTGCGTTATGTTTATACCAACGAACTTTTCCCATCTCATGCCATGCTTAGATTGTCAGAACTATCTTGTCTGACACAACGTCTCTAAACGCCAATAACCTCCAACAATCAGCCATGTTTTTATTGTACTCTGTTGGCTTCTCCATCGGACCAGTGATTGGTGGCTTCCTCGTGACTGCAAGTTTCCGCTGGGTTTTTGCCATCAAGTTCGTAGTAACGAGTACTGCGATGCGTACCATATTGACCACCAGTTTCAGCTTGCCGTGTGTGGTTCTTGCAATGGTCTTTTGTTACCTGTTCCTCCGCAAACGAGTCCGCGGGGCAAATTCCCCCGATGAACTCCCCCAAAGCGGTCAATTGGACACGTGGATCTCCCGGATCATCTATATCGACTGGATTGCCACATTCTTATTTATTTCCTCAGGCATACTGGTCCTCCTTGCGCTCAACTGGGGTCCAACTGACAACTGGAAGTCTGCGCGTACTATTGTCAACCTAGTCATAGGCGCCATTCTTTTCGTCGCATGTATGGTGTGGGAGATCATCCTTGAGAAAAAACGACATTCGCAAGCTGGAGTATCTGGCGTATTTCGTGCTCGTCCAATGATCCCACTCGAGATGTTCACATCGCTTGACATGTGTATCGTGCAATACGGGGCATTCGTATCCGGAATCGTGTTGTTTGTAATGTTCTACTTCGTGGCGATTTTCATGACCGTCGTCACTGGTCTTCCATCTTCTCAGGCCGGCGTTCAGCTACTCTACTTTGCACCTGGTCTCGTAAGCTGCAGTATCTTTATTATCCGTACTGGGCTCACAGGACACTACCAGGGTGCTGGGTCGATGCTCTCAATTCGCCTCATACAGAGGTTGAGACAAGCAAGTACACGTGCCATATGGTAGCTCTCGATACTTACGATGAACCAAACAGCCTATCTACCCTATTTTACTCGGATCGGTAATCATGACGGTCGGTCTTGGGCTGATCCAAATGGCCATGCAGAAGAACGTCCAAGGGGAGGTCGATGGGTGCGCATGTCACTTACAGTCGTGCTTGGGTTCGTACGCTAATGTATACATGCAACAGCTTTATGGCGATGTGCGGCGTTGGCGTTGGCCTAACTGCCGGACCACTCGTTGTCCAAGCACGGTTCATCAAGCCCGACCACATCGCAATTTCGAATGCGATGTTGCTCTTCGTGAGTCCCAAGTCATCGACTCGTCTTGACAGGGGCTTATCCAGGTCGTCCTTTCATGATTTGGTACGCATAGTTCCGCGCTTTCGGGGGTACCGTGGGACTCGCCCAATGCTTTACGATAATGAACAGCAAAGTCGACTCTTACATCTTGAACGCTATTTCGAGCGGCACAATCTCGGATACCGACCTTGCGGTGCTAGCGGGACTATATGAAAGCGGGGGACTCTCTTCCATTCAGAGCTTGGACGGACTCCCGGACGAAGTACAAACAGTGATCAGGGATGCATTTAGGAATGCAGTGAGATGGAGCTTTGTGTCTCTCATTCCCTGGGCTGGGCTGGCCACCCTGAGTACGTTGTTCTTGTCCAAAATCAAGGACACGGACGCCAAAGCTACTGCTGAGGCCACGCAAGGGGAGGATGCTACCGGGGAGAAGAAGAAAAGTCGCGGCTCGAACGGTGGTGAGGTTAACAGTAGACAGGAGCAGTACCACGCAGCAGCGGTGGTATGATGGAATGCTTCAACTTCAATTAATGACTTCAGAGCAAGTCAGTTATTTACTTAACGTCTCGGAGTGATATTAGTGCCAGACCGCTTATACACTTGTAGCCGATTTCCTACATGAAGTACCTACTAAGTTGTTGCTTTCATTTCCTACATATACCCGCCATGACATGTTTTCTACATACACATTCTTATGTATAAGTAGTCCGGGGGCTACAGTACTATCCAATACGGTGCATACAACAATCATTTCATGGTATCCAGCTTGGGATTACGCTGCATATACGAGCGTAAGCGAGACGAAAACCTCGCAAAATACCTGTGATGTCAGAGCAACTACTGCTCTACTTTGGCGACCAATCTCCCGACAATTTCCACAGCCCTGTTAAAACTCTCGATTTGCTCTTCCGCAGGGGGTTGCAAGGCATAGGCAGCAGCAGTTCCATAGGGGACTCCGCCACTGATCGTCTGTACAGGCGGAGCCAATGACAGTGGCTCCTGGATGGCGACAATGCTGATGTCTTTTCCATAAAAATCTTGAGCACCTGGGTATTGAGGGGGTATGCTGGACAGTATCCTCTTAAGCTCAGCCAAGAGTGCGATGTCGCCACTGTTGATGGCCAGCGTCCTGGTCACAGGAGGTTGGAGAGCAGGTGTACCGTGCGGACGGATTTGCGAGGAGATAGTGAGATCAGTACCGTCCTCGCCGACTTCCAGAGAGTACAAGGCACTGGGAGTAGGAGGGGCAAAACCGCCCGTTATCCCTGTATAAGAAAACAACACGATGATTGGAATTGAGATTCGGATCCTAAGGGTGTGGAGGGGTCGGACGAGGTCCTTGGCTATGCATACCTTTCTGGAAGACAACGCGGTAACCTGCAATTTCCGCAGACGACATGATCTCTCAGAGTGAGTGGTTGGTCTTACGGTTCACAAGGGAAGGAGTAGGAGGTCTGAAGCACAGCAATCACAGTGGCTAAGCCAGTCATATCGGGATGCATCTCCTCGATCATGTCCAGAGCCGCTCCCTGCTTGGCCTCTTCATAGGGTTAGGGTTAAGTAAGTGACATCATCCACATACCGCCTCCAATAAATGTTTGCCGCCACCGCAGTACACCTCACTTTACCCCATTTTCAAGCCATCATGCACCACGTCGCCACTGCAGACTCTGTCAAAGTACCTCCTGCTGCACGCACGACCAGAAAGGACGTCGTCTTCGTCCAGCCTTCTCGGATTTCCATGTCTGCTTCTACCCCCCCAGCGGCATCGGAGCAAGGTCATTCAGACCCACAAGCAGAACAGAGTGGGGAAAGAGAGCCTTTAAGGCTACGTGGGGGATGTGTCCCCTGTCCGGTAGTATCGATCGTTTATTTCACGAGTCCAGCTGACTGTTCTCTGCTCACAGTGGGGGTGGTGTTTCATCATCCCATGTCCGTGCATCTGAATGACGTAAAAGCGGGAATGCCCATCCCATACATACGATAATGTGATGCCCGTTATATCTTTAAGAACGAGAACCATATGTAGTGCATCGAAAAGTACAAAGATCTTTGCGAGTAGCCACATCATAATGTTGAAATGTCCATGTCACTTGCGAAAGCCGGTATCAGTGTCATCTCTACCCAACACTAGCCCGGATGTTACTTTAGGAACCTCCAATCGCCTCGAAACATGTTGTCTCCACTCAGATCTTTTCTGGTGAGGGTTTGGGCGGATACCATCCCCCTACGGTCTCCCACTCTGGGCCTGGCGGTACTGTCCAATTTCCAAAGCACCCCCAAGCCCAATCCGTGTCTCTGATGGTCTGTTTCTGTCCTTCCAAGAACGCTTCAAGGGGACAGAGTCCATGTGGAGAGACAGGGCACCGCTGGATACCGTGAAGAGGCACGGGCCCATCATTGATCACGATGCGGATATGACTGGGGTCCGAGCTGGGGGTGTCCCTGGGAGAAAGGCGGATGTCCGCGGGGCATCTGAGTACTACGAGAAGTTCGAAAGGCGTTAGTATTAGGTAAGCGTAGGGTAAAGAAATGAATGACGGGCGCGACGATAGACGACTCACGTTGGAATTGTACGTTGGTGGCGAATGGTGCGAGGTCGGACGCCCTGAACGATCGGTTTGCTGGGATATGGTCAGCAGGAAGAGGACCTGTCTCAGCGAGTGTCGTCAGGTTGAGCGCAGTGAGGACTACGTCCAGCAAAAGTGGTATCCATATAATCCCCATCAAATCCCAACGATATGTCAAAATTTCATCCTCTTCAAAACCAAGCCAATTGACGCACTATTCAACACCACCACTTCGTGGGTCGCGTCAACATATAAGACGTCATAGAGTGGCCACGTTTCCTCCTTATGCCACGTGGCATTCGTACTAGAATTGTGAACCTCAATTGGCATGTGGGTTAGTCGAGACACAAGCTCTTGGATGTAACCGAGCCCCTGGATGCGCGCAACGGGGGAGCCGAATGCAGAATCATACCAGAAAAGAAGGTCCATGCTAAAGGAAAGTAGTAGATGCAACACAGGCAGTAAAAATAACTACATGAACTCACGAATAATTAAACCCTTCCCACTCTTCTTCCGTAAAAAGTTCGCAGAATTTAGAGTAACCTAGGGCAACGGTCTGGTATCACCGTCGTCTGCATCAAAACACTGTCCAACCCAATGTACACCCAAAACACACCTCGTATGCGCACATCAGTTGCATGCTGTATACATGTTGATCGGTCAATGTGAAACCACTGCCCGCCTCTCCATTGGCCTTGATACTGGGGCGAAGCTCAGCTTGCAGCCGCGCCTTCGCGCTCTTGAGGTACAGGCTCATCCATTCTTTGACGTATGGGCCCGAACGGTCAGCCTTCCCATGCGCATCGGCGTTGGGGCAACTAAAGCATAAGAACGCAAGAGTGGCTCAGAAGCGAGAACGGAGAAAACTGCGTGGAAGCGCTAACGTATCGTATGGAGCCAGAGTATTATTAAACTGGCCGAGCGGACGTAGTCAGTGACTCGGCTGCTCCATTACCCGACGCAACTACTTACACCGCCGGCTTCGATCATCAGTACTTGCTCGTACTTGCCATCGAGAGGCCATCCAAAAAACCCGAGTGCAAAGTTAACGGCTGATGCATGCATCCGATCCCTGTGACCGAAATGTTGAGAATTATGAGCTCCAAAAGCAGCACGCAACGAGAAGGTAACGCGTCGGATGCTTTAGGTCGAATAGCAGGCACCAGACCTGCTATATGCACTACTCACTGGGATTCCGTTCGGAAAACAGGGATACTGTCCGCAGCGGTGAAACTCTACGGGGATGGTATTAAAGGTGCCCACAAACAGTAAATCGCACGTTTAACACACCTCAAGCAAAAACCCATATTTCAACCGCATCGACACCCCAAGGTCGACTGTGGAGATCGTCGGAAAATAGACAAAAACGCTAAATGGGACATACATAGTTGTTGCCTTCCGAAGGGTGTCAGAACTGAGAACGGTGTATGTGGGTATTCGTCGAAGCCCACGCAAAGTAAGTGGAGGGTAAAAAGGGAGGGCAAGATCGAAGATAAGTCAGGAAACTCGTCGAAGGGTACAACTCGAATTCTATTTACCTTCCTCACCAAGCTTATATGTCCTGAGAGTGCGTTACCCCGTCCATCGGAGGTTTAATCACGCAGAACAGCATATACCCGTACAAGGCCGTGAGAATGACAAGGTTGATGGTAGCGTTTCCACAGGGAAGGGAGTCAGCGACTGAAGGCAATAAACAGAGGGGGGATGGGCCCCGACTCACCAATCATTCAAGAAGGTCAATGATCCAGTTGCTTCCCACTCTGCAGCGCTCTCATACAGTTGGGTAGACAGGATAGTAGGACCCGATGCTGTACATACTAACCTTGAGCTCAAGTTTGGCATTAGGCGATGAGGTGAGAAAACCGTTCATCCGCAAGAAGGGGCTCGGCGATGCCATTTATTACAGGAGACTTACAAGAGCCTGTTGGGTACCTGGCACCATGCCTATGCAACAAATGTACGCCCACAACACCGCAATCTTGTGGGGGCTCCGGGCCTTCGTCGATGCCAAAGGAACCTTTGGGAACGCTGTACCACGGGGATAGGTTTCCCCAAGAACGAAAGAGATTGAACTCGCGTCCTCTCGAGCTTCCTGTCATGTTTTTAACTTTATGCTCAAAAAAGTCTTCATATAGTGAAGGAGGGAGGACGAGTTGAGCAGCACCAGTTTGGATGGGTAGTGAGGGTGCCGTTAGTATAAGAGCTGGCTCTGCACCTGTTGGCGTGCTGCCTGGGTATCCGACACTGTCAAGCGTGTGTTAGGAAGAGAGAGAATAGTCGTCCCTAATGGACGTACTCCGTTGGGAACAAGTCTGGGTAATAATTTGTCGGGGAAGGAGGGGGGAAGTTGTGGACCTGAGTCGAACCGACAAAGGGTGATGCGAGGATGTTCGCCTGGTCTTCTTTATCTATATCGCTGGAAATATCCGGTGGTGGACACTTCAGCCGCTGCATGAGGAGCTGAGCAATAAAACAGAGTGTGACTCCGCCCGCAAACGAGGACATGAGATGTGAGAGAGTAAATCGCGGGCCCCGAGACGAGTTCTGCACGGTGGTAACCCGAGCATCGCCGGGACGCTGCTTATGGCTTGTCAGAAGACCCTCGCGCTCAGCAACTGAAGCCTCCAAGTCGTTGTCGTGTTCCATTACGTGCTGAGTGTATGAAGTATTAATTGAAAGCGTGCCCACATTATTGCACGTGACTAGGCTCGTCACTGGTCAACTTCGCTCCAAAACCTACCGCTGCCTGTTCTTATGACAGGCTCCTCGGGATTAGTTCTAGCAGACGATGACGGCGGCCTGGATCGCGGCTACTGGGCTGGAGTCGCCAGGGTACTGGGTCCCCCGTGGACACGTCTCCCATCCCTTACCATTGGTTTCTTCGGAGTGCAAGTCCTCTGGTCAGTCGAAATGTCCTATGGTTAGTTTGGTCTTTCTACGTGTCGCCTTGGCCAGTCTTAACCATTTCTTTTTTCGCTTGGGTCCTTCAGCCTCCCCGTACTTGGTGTCTCTCGGAATGTCCAGGTCGGGAATGGCCGCCGTGTTTATTGCTGGCCCTCTGTCAGGTCTTATCGTTCAACCCATGATAGGTTTATATCATTCCATGACAGTTTGTGCTCGGCCATCATTCAAATCTCACTAGGTATCATCGCCGACAATTCTAAGTCTCGTTTCGGTCGGCGGCGACCCATCATTTTAGCTGGTGCAGCGCTATGTTGCTGCGCAACCTTGTTACTTGGGTATACCAAATCCGTGGCATCTATCTTCGTACCCAGTGGGTCATTGACGGTGTGTTACCTCCAATCTTATTCTGCTTTTCTGAGTTGCAATAGCACGACGTCCTCACCGTTTGGCTTGCTGTACTAGCCATTTATTGCATTGACTTCTCAATAAATGCAGGTGCGTCCACCCCCCTTCCATCACTTTATAATATCACAAAATTGGCGGGAAAAAAGTCCAGGCACTTGACCGTGCACTCATTGTTGACATACTTCCCACCTCCGAGCAACCCAATGGGAACGCCTGGGCAGCTCGCATGGTAGCTATTGGCAGTGTGGTGGGATTCTATGTGTATGTTTTCCCTTCGGTCTGTAACCCCTCATACCGAGTTTCGCTACATAGTGGCAACATCAATCTTCCTTCCATCTTTCCATTTCTGGGTCATGCCCAACTTCAAGTCGTTTCCGTCATAGCATCCTTTTTATTGCTTAGCACGCATCTATGGGCAGCCTGGCGTGTGAAGGAGCGCGTTTTGATCTCCACCCAGTAAGTGTAATGTCCACCCACCCGTATGCTCCGTCTTTACTTGATAACAGTGGTCCCGCCAAGACACTGAGGCAGGAGATAGTAGAATTGTGGCGTACTTTCCGCCGGCTGCCACGCTTCATTTTTCGCATCGTAAGTTCTGTCTTTGATCATTCTCGGGGAGCAGTTACCAATGAGACGCTAGTGTGTCATCCAGTTTTTGTGAGTTTACGTTTCTTCAGCATGGCAAACTTCTGAATTAAGGGAAATAATTTTATCAATCCGATATTGGCCTGATTACCCTTTGTAATTTCGCTGTGACTGATTCCCAGCTCGTCGCTCGCCTGGTACCCTGTTCTTTTCTACACTTCGTTGTACATTGGAGAGCTCTATAAGCGCTCATTGCCGAACACTGTTGCTGATGATGTCGACGTCGAAGCGGAAGCAACACGTTTAGGCAGTCGTGCACTATTTTATAGCGCCCTAGTCGCGCTCCTCGCTAACCTCGTCACGCCTTCTTTCGTCATTGAGGATGAGCCCGCCGTCGAGACGAATGTAGCACGTGGAACTGTCTGGCGATGGTGGGTTAAGGTGCCCAAAATACGCCTCTCGACTCTCTGGGCATTATCCCACGCTGTTTTTGCGGGATGCATGTGGGCCACCTAGTGAGTGTGATCTTCAACTTTTTTGTGCTTCCTGCTTGCGTCCTGGTATCACTGTTCTGACATTCCTTTATCTCTGCTTTGGTTATCTCACGTTTTAGTTTCACGACGTCTGTCTCGGGTGCAACGTTTGTTATGGCAGTTACTGGGTTTTGCGCGGCAGTTGGGTCATGGGCACCCTTTGCCTTAGTAAGTATTCCTTTCTACAGATGGAAAGCCACGCTGCTAACGTCCCCGTTGCAACGTACACCTCCCTCTCTCTTGGTGATATGCGCATTCTCCGATTTCAGCTCGCCGAAGCAATCCTCTCTCACTCACTTGCGCCTTTACCAGGATCGGAGGCAACCATCGAGCTTGGCTGTCACACGGGGGAGCTGGGCCTAGAGCTCAGGCAGGGTTACAACGACGGAGACACCGAACCGACAGCTATACGTCGTCATCATCATGCAGATCGAGGTCCAGGGGGTTCTGAGGGAAGTATGGCAGAGAACGCATGCGGCGAAAACATAGAGGAAATGCAGAGGAGGGAACTATTTGAGGGATGGGGCGAGGATAATACCGGATCTGAGGGAGATTATGGGATTAATGATGTCCACACCAGTCGCGGCTCACGACCGCAGGCACTGCTTGACGCTGTCACCGAAAATGACCACCAGGCGCGGGAGAGCAGTCACTGGAGGGCAAGGGACGAGGGTTCGGAGAGGAGGAGTAATGCTCTAGACGTGGATGATGGAAAGTATCATAAACGGACGAGTGACGAGTGGAAAGATGACGAACGCGAAGGACTGATAAATTCTGAACGTCTGCGTCCTGGCGATGGACAGTGGTCGTCACGACCGCAGGCGACCGATACCTTGGAGCCCGACGTGCACCTACTTACCGGTGGTTCTGGTCATGGAAGGTTTTCGGGAGGTAAGAAAAAGGGAAAGGGACTCAGTGCACATGCTGGTACGGTCCTTGTGAGTGTAACTCCATTCTCTCCTCTGCTATTGGCTTTCCTTTTGGGGTGGTCCGGGTGGCCCCTTTACTGCCGAGACCACCCAAAGTTTCTCACCCTCAGCCGTTATTGTTAAGGCACTAACCACTTTGAACAGGGTATACACAATGTTTTCATTGTTCTTCCTCAATTTCTGGTCACAGGCCTCTCAGCATTCATCTTCGCCCTCCTAGACCCTGAGAAATCTGTTCTCCATGGACACCACCCGGGAAGCTCAATGCCGGTTGGAGCTCCTGGAAATGGAACGACTGTGCTAGGTACTGGTACTGATGAGGCTGAAGGAACCAGGAGGGGATTGGTTGAGTTAGGGCATGTGAGTTCTCGTGCAGTCCAGATGGTAGGCGAAAAGGCACTGCAGCTTCTGCGCGCGCGCGCGGAAACTGAGGACAACACTGTAACCGGTAACCCGAACGCGCTTGCGGTGATATTCTCGTGCGTGGTTGTTACATTCGCGCAAAGCATTTGGGAAACTAATACTGCGCTCCTCGGTCATTTGTATCACTCACCTTTTCCGGTGCGAATGTCATCCACACTACCCATATCCACCTGACGGTCACCAATACCTTTACGCGGGATGTTGGTGATGCCCGTATTCGACTCATTTTCGTTTGATGTGAATACCCGCGTTCGGCGGTGTCTGCACAGATTGGGAGGCTTTGCTTCCCTAGTCGCCTTCGTACTTACGTGTCGTCTTGCACGATGATTGAAGTTTGTAATGCAAGCGCGGGGTAATATATCTGTCTTCTGGTCTACAAGCGTTCTCCACTCCGCAGTCAAAGCTTCTATCGTTGACCGTGGAAATGAGTAGTAAGCTCGGATGGAGACGAATGACGTAAGCAGACTTCATGTCCTTCCTCCGCCAACTCGTGCGCATACCTGCGTGCACACGCGTACGCGCCCGAATTCCGTTGGCTCTTCGGTCATCGTGGGACGCGACGTACAGCTGTAGTGACAGCTCGGGGCACGTTCTTCGGAAGTATTTCCATGGGACTCGCAGTGCGTGTACTCCCTCGGACGTTTCTGTATCATAAAGGCTCATGGTGTATACTATGTCGCACTTCATCTGGCGGAGCAGTACGACGACATGGACAGGTCACGCGTCCAGATCCAGGAACAGGGTATCTCACCTTTATTTCTCCGTTGACCACAGTATTTCGCTCACTGCCGGAGGGAAGCATAAAACTTCATTTCAAAGACCACAAGGGAACTCCCATAAAAACGATCGAAGCTAACGAAGGCGACGATATTCTATCACTCGCACATGAATGGGACATAGACTTAGAAGGTGTGTGTTTCTAGTACCCGCTGCCTCTTTTGCCGTTCCCTCATGTTCCATCTTTTTCGTACTATTGCGGGATGACACTGTATAGGTGCCTGTGAAGGCTCAATAGCATGCTCCACTTGCCATGTTATCCTCCAACCCGAGATGTATGATGCCCTTCCAGAGCCCTCCGACGATGAGAATGACATGCTCGACCTTGCATTCGGACTCACCGACACCAGCCGTCTCGGGTGCCAAGTGCAGGTCACAAAAGAGATGGACGGTATGGAGATTCGACTTCCGAGTGCTACGAGGAACATGTTCGTGGACGGGAAGAAACCTACCCATCATTAATCCACATTGGTTTACTGTGGTCTCGACCCGAGATGCGAGCAAGCGTGGGAGTTCTTGACTAGGTGTTTTTCCCAAGAACGTCCTACGTTCGAACTTCAAGGCGTACGTTCTGGTTAATTTACACTGTCAAGCGTGTGCTATACTTGCCACGCAGCTGTAATAAACACCCCTCTCTATTACAGAAGATTACCTTGGGACTTGGCAAATCGGGGTAGTGACAAGCATCAGCACCCTTCATCACTACAGGTTCTTCTAGTTCTCAATTCCACGATGTTCATACACAACTTGGGTCCAGGATGGCAGCACACCACTTCAAGTTTGCGGACGAAAGAGGCGTACAGCTCACAGGCTAACAGAGAGTGCAGAAGAGACGTGCTGTCGTCGGCAGCCGTTGATAATACGGTTTCACGAGATTACTTCCGGTATGATCGATATGACCATGCCAGCGATCATGCACATGGCTTATCAGCATGTGTGCAGGTACACAGGGAGAGAACAAGACATTGAAGATATGTTTTGTAACTAGTAGCGGTACCGTATTACTCGAGTTCATTGTTAGGTTAGAGCACAGGGCTCATAGCCTGTTGAAGGTGAGGCTTACTATGTACGTGCTTGTGTTACAATGTCAGTAAGTTGCCCCCTTAAAGTTGGTTGTCAGCGGTTCCCGTTGTCTATGATGACGCGATAATTGAGGCATCATGCATCATGCGTCATACCGCTCCTCCTTTGAACCTGCAGTCCGGTCTTCTGCATGGTGTATTGTCCTCCAATCGTCAAGGCCTCAAATACAACGAACTCGAGATCGACACGCATGGTGCCGCCAGAAATCATGGGCGATGACTCAATGGCGCCTCCCGAGTCCCCCGGGCCGTTACCGTCTCTTGAAGACGATGATTTCAAAGCTCTCAAAGCCAGATGACTACGTGCGCAGATGGGGAACACCGACAAAATATATATCTCAAGGGCATGCGAGTCTCCCCTGAAACCGACTGTGGGGTGGCGACTCACTAACCTGGGGGTCATCCAGATCGATAAAGTTAGTTTTACAGAATGAAGGCATCTTGACTTTGTTTCTACCCACTTGGAATCATCTTTGCTCAGTCAGTCCTATTTCCGAGCACCAAGATACAGTCGGGCCTCTCACCCGCTCCGTCACTGACGCAACTGTCGTTCTCAGCATTATCGCAGGTCCCGACCCAAATGACGATTACACTCTTGCCCAACCATCCCCAGTACCTGACTATACGTTGGCATTAAACACTAGTTCCCTCGTTGGCAAACGTCTCTGTGTGCCGCGCACCGTGTCCCTGAGTGACGGTAAAACGGGAAATAACCCATAGGTTAACGTGGACTTCTCGCAGGTACTCCAGGCATCGCAACGGTTATGTGCAACCATTGTTGCTCCCACTGACCTGCCGTCCGCAAATGAGATTGTTACTTCCACCAACGAGACATTTTCCTATGGGCAGTTATGAATGTTTTTGTAGAACCCATCTGATGTCCGACGCCCGCAGGTACAACCCAATGCCTGGTTTGGAGCCTGGTTGCGAACTCATCCAATGTGACTTCTCTGGCTGATCTTATTGCCTTTGATAATGAATATCCCATCCTTGAGGGGCCCGCCGGATATACGAATCAATCGATGTAAAGAGCTTTCTTTCTCCCCGTAGTTAGCCGTCCAAATGGACCAGCTGCTTCCACCTCTTCTTTGGACAGCTTGATTGAGTCGGAGGCAACCACCGGCCGCAACGCGACCTTCTTCGAAGCTCTCGCATTCAATCGGCAGATGGGGGAAGCCAGGGAATCGATGCTGCTCTCAACCAATACAAACTTCGACGCTCTGATACTGCCCGTCCCTGGGTACACGACAACACCGGCCGGTAAGAAGTTTGCTGTCCATCTAAAGTAGAAAGGGACAGTAAACGAGCTGACCACAACTGCAGCCATCGCTGGGTGTCCGATCGTCACAGGTACGTTCCAGCACCGTACTCCTAGGGCCAATTATTGACGGTGCGAGACCGATAGTCCCTCTTGGGTTCTATCCCCATTTGAAGCGCAGGACCTAATACCATTTACCCAGCTCCCAGCGTCCCGGGCGGTTTTGCGGTTTCTTGGGATGGAGTGGAGCAAATTCAGCCTAATATGGTTCGCCTACGCGTACGAGCAGAAAACGATGACTAGATTGCAGAGGAAAGCATATACCGCAGCCATTCCTCAGACGCAGCTGGCAGATGTGATCGGCAAATGATAGATGAGGCTGGCTTTTCGATGCAAGGGTTCCCAGGACAATAATCTGTGACAGTGAATGCCAAAGGGAGAGCGAGCAGCATTGTATATACAGACAGTGGCACATGAGCCGACAAAGTAAAAGGGGGCCACCGGCTGGTAATCTAGTGAGGCGACACTTGTTAGTTGGTCTCGTCTAGCTAGAAACTTCACAGCTTAGAGACAGCAGGAGGAGAGGACTGTTTTGCCAACTTCATCAAGTTAGATCTTAGCTGCTCACTCATTTGAGTGCTCCTGCGGGAAGTACTTTCCACAAACACGTGGGTATATCCGCCAACAGCACAAGCCGTGTCAGGTGCCTCGTTGCTCTCTTCGGAGGATGCTTTCGATTTGAACACGCCCACCTCGTAGGTAACCGAGCTGGTTCCAATACGGGAAACCCTTAGGCCAAGGTCCAGCACGTCTGGAAACGCCACAGGTGAAAAGAACTAGGGTGGTCATCGAAAGCTAGTTTCATGCCGGAAGAACTGAAAGTACACGATACCTCGCAGAACGAGGAGACGACGAGTCCGATGTGCTTGGACTTCGTGGGATCCAAACCGCACTGTCCGATGAGGTAGGTATTTACGATTGCATCGAATAGGTGGTAGTAAATCGCATTATTGACATGGCCATATTGATCGTTGTCGCTCCTGTACCGAGAAATCACCAGAGCATGAAGTCAGCATTCAGCGGAGGATATGTAAAGCAGTTGTCTCTCTTTCAGTAAAGATTGCAATGAGAAGCGAGCAAGAAGTGCGAACCAGCGTGTGCGATACGTGAGGAAGAATGGGTAGTCGGTCCTCAATCGTCGCTTCTTGTCATCCATGGTGAATGTTTTGACTTGCGTAGCCGAACGGTAAAGGTACCCCACGTGTTCCGAGTTCCGATCCGATTCATTGGCACCGCCACCGCCTTGCCACGCACATTTCGGTCGAACGGCCCTTTCAAGTCGTGGAACTTCACGCCTCTGCGTCGGCGCCATGAATCTGAGCTCGTCCGTGCCAGAAACATGTCATTTCGTAAGTTGTCCCTTCCCGGCGTGAAATATATGCAACGAGAAGAAGTTACAATTCCTGACAATCCTGTTCCCAGGCTTCAGATTGGGCGGCTGACGCCCTCACTGTAGCCCTCGTCTTTGGTATGTTTGCCTCCTATATTCCACAGGTGAGTTTCACATCCATTCGTGCATGGAAAAGCAACCGACTATGCGAGAAACATCCACGAATGTTTCCCCAAACTGAAATGTCTGTCTCCACAGCACCTTCGCATCATCCGAGCAGGCACGTCCATTGGTTTCAGTCCATGGTTCCTTCTTCTAGGAAGCACATCCTCTGCAGCAGCAATGCTCAACATGTTAGTATAGCGCTTGAAATGACCAGTGGTGGATCCGTGCTCATTTAACTCGTACAGCATTACGATGCAAGGGCCAGTGCTGCGTTGCTGTCTAGAAGTGGTTCGTGGAATCTTGTAAGATCGTTATGCTCTGCTGATCCTACTGAATATGTAACTCCGCAGAGTTTCGGAAAGTGCGTTGAGATTACTTCAGGAGTCCTCCAAGTCGGCTCTCAGTGGTTCTTATTTTCTATGATGTACGTGACAGATGACGTAGCACGCAATTTTTTATCGATGAGTCTGCAGTCTGGTGCTCTACATGGTGTACTACCCTCCAAACCTCAAATATGTTGAGCTCGAGATCGACACGCACGACTCGCGTCCGGTCCAACGTGTGCGATCAGACATCAAGAGTAATGAGTGGCGGCTCTCCATCATTGTCTCTCAAGCTGTGGCCATTCATCTGTATGTCTTTTTCAATCTATGCTCTCCTGCATGACAATATCTCGCTTCTAGAGCTTTATCACCCTCACTACATTTTTCCTTCTATTTACCGCCGATCCTTCACCCGATCCGTCTGGTCCACGCCCTTACCAGATTCAACTATGGGCAAAATTCCTTGGCGTCACTTCAGGTATTCTTGCTGCAGTCCAATACGCCCCGCAACTTACAACGCACTTATCGTCTCAAACTTGTCGGTGCTCTCAGCATACCTATGATGGTCATTCAAAGTCCTGGTGGCGTCGTGATGGCTTTATCCATTGCTATGAAGCCTGGCACCGACTGGACAAGTGAGTCTTAACCTCATGACCATCCCCTCATCTTTTTTCCATGGAGAATAGTCGGACTGACGGGACAACCCTGTAGGCTGGGTGATGTACGCAGTCTCTGCTATTATGCAAGCTTTCTTGCTTGCTATGTGCATCATGTGGAAGATACGTCAGAGACGACTTCACATAGACGATTTTGGCCGCCCACTGGGTCCACCGCTATCTTCCAGCACCGAAAGCATAGTCACCGCTGAAGACGACGACGGAGAGTTCGAAAGTCATGTTGTGGATGTCAGGGTGGTCGAAGAATCGAGCGAGGCTGACGAAGCTGCGCCACTTCTGAAACCCCAGGTTAGGGTAACTCACAAGGGTGGAATACTTGGGTGGTTGGAACGCCTCCGATCATGATATGTCGACTCCTGTGTCGGTTATATCGTTTACCTTGGTCATCACTTGTGCGGTCTCCGTGTACTCCATGTCCATTCCACACTTTCCCCTGCGGCCCCATCTACTCCATATATTCCTTAGACTTAATCTACAGCATTTTTGATAATGTGTGCTCCGAACCTCACAAGCACAGAAGCAATTGAATCCAATTTTCCATACTGCTCCTGGTGGGGATAATCGCCCTCAAAAACCACTGAAATTTAACCCGCATGCTGAGTCTCTCGTACTTAGGCAATATACCGTCTCCCATATTTATATATTTCAATGCCTGGTCACCAATAGCACTCGTCGCAACCCGGTTATAAGACAGTGCCACATGGGATCGGACGTAAGATCTGGATTTCTCAACAGTCGTCGAGTGCTTAGCACATTCACGTATGCCGTTTACGGGCAGGGGCACACATTACCTACACAACTTGACTAGCTAGCAGTGTTTTCATCGTATTCTACTAGTCTCTCGAAAATCCATTATTGCGAGGTAGGTGAGTCGAGTAACTTCCAAAGTGCGACGACGTGAGTTTCGCAGATTGCGGAAAAGTAAAACTCGTGTTCAGAGTTATGCGGCTCTACGAGATTGTGGGCTATCTCGTGCGCCAAGGTGAAGAACCTGTACCGCAAAATCAAGCTTGGCTTGAGATGAAAGTACGTAGCACTTGCCATGATGTCCGGGCCCGTGAGAGGTCTCCTCTCTTGACGTCTTCGTCATCTTCAGTGAACAGGGGTCAGCTGTATGGGGGGTTGTATATAAGCAAATCACTTACGCCACGCTTCAAAGTAACGGAGGTTCAGGAAGAGACTGCCGTTGCGATTGAAGGCAATCAAGCCCCCAGCCGAGTCACAGAAAATGTGAAGCGCCGTTATTGGAAGACCATACACCTTGCTTAATGGAGTTATGACATGGATGAATCGAGCGAGTACTTCAAGTTTCCGTGTCATGAAGGTTGCCGGTTCCAGCACGTCTGCGACTTCGTTAGTAAACTCTCGACGTAATGTCGAACACTAAAAGATGACCTTTCGTGACAAAGACCTTGATGTCGCCAACAGTACCTAAGTGGTCCAATTCCCCTACCTGCCCGGAGACGTCACAATATCCTTCGTCCAAAGATTCTTTGATGATTTCCATCTTCTGTCTGTTGCGAAGGAGCTTTTCCTGCTCCGGTCGGCAAGCTCTTATCGCCATATCCACATTGGCGCCTAAAAGGTCGTAATTAGCAACAAAAGGAGAGGGGCAGACGTTGGCTCACGTATGTTGGTTTGAGGTGTGGCTTCCCGAGAACGCCTATAACGTGTGATAAGAGAATCAAATGACCCACCACAGACTTACTGGGATTGCACAGCTCTCGTGATCTCCTGTGAAAGGTTCTGCGGAGCCATTCCAACCAATTTGCGCGTTAAATTCTGCAATGTATTACTAAGGGGATTCGTTCCCTGTGTGACCTCGTCGGTAGATACTTCGGCCTCTTGCAGGACCTGCTGTTGTGGCTCCCGCGGAGCCGGGAGAGCCGGGGAACCTGAACCGGTTTCCCATCCTCCCGGGATCTCCGGACGTCTTGCAGGGGGCCGAGTACGAACGGGTGCAGTATCAGACTGAGTCGGAAATTGTGGAGTGGGTGTTTCAACGCTGACGGAATCAGAACCAAGGTAACGATTCTTAGCTTCCTCCGCCATTTGTTTCTCGTGTTGCTGTTGCTTGAGAATCTTATCGACTGCATGAGTTGTCAGACAGAGAAGATCTGACCAAATAGTATAGACATGCCGTTGTAGCCTCGTCGTCTCAGTGCCTTCAAGTCGGTTGACAAAATGGTCATAAAGAGCAACGCATCGTTGACTTTCACTGTCTCGAACAACAACCGACACAGTGATGTTGCTACCCTACGTGAAATGCTTGAGGGGTACGACGGAAATAACAAGCCAAACAACTCACTCATACATGTCCACCTGCCCACTGGAGGAAAGCCATAATTCTATGGCACCTTGCCCTATCCGCTTTGCAGCAGCGGATGCATCCTGCGTACGCGTTGACCGAATGCTGTCCGAGTCGAGAGTTTTGACGATCGTCAATTTCCCAAATACCTTGACCTTGAAATTGTCCGGTTTCGAAAGCCACGAAAAAGAGACTTTTGTACGAGCATGCGTATGCTCATGGAGAAACAAGGGAAGTCTTTCCAACACAAGTGCACGTGTTTCCGTAGCGGTCTTTGTATTGGGAATTTCACGGCTAACTTTGTACTCCTCTCGAACAACTGCACTCAAATGCTTGCATCCCAGCCAAGTATAGAAACCTGCGACTGTGAGTCAACTAAGGCCCACACATTGTGGGCAGTAACTCACTCTCTAACAAGTCTTCCTGAGGTGCGGTAAATATCGAATCTCCGAACAGTTGGTAGGCATTAGTATCGTCAGCAATCACAATATCACGTGCTTTGAGCAGGTTGTGCTGAAATTCCCATCCATCTTCAGTCGATTCTTGTGTACTGTTCGTAGAAGTGTTGTTTGCTTTCTGACGACGAATACCGAGTAAAACTGGAGAGGTCCTCATTTTGTTGACAGTCGTCGCGGACAGTAGACGCCGATTCACAGCAAGATTGCGCAGTTCCGTCAGGAAACTGAGTAAATTAGATCGACATCATGTGCAATTTGACGACACACGTACTTTTCGAAACCTCCCGCCGTGTCATAGAACCTTCGAGGGTCAGCCAACAATATCTCGGCAACTTCTTCCACAGATGGCTCATTTTTTGAGCCACATGCACTAAGGAATCGGTTCGCGTTGACTCCAAAGTCGACGAAGATAAACAGCTTCGAATGAAATTCTCCGCCCGTCGGTTTGCCCAAGTAACACCGGCTCGGAGCTAACCATCGTACGGGCTGCGAACCCGACCCTTTGCTCGGTACAATTGGTATTTTCGACAACGAGTTGAGTTGAGCTGGGTGAAAACCTACGCAATTGTCAACTGATGCAAACATCCAGGAATCTGGAAAATCACTTGTGACACGTTCTGATAGTATCTCAAACCATTGCCGAGCCATGGTTTCGTTCTGAGGAGGTGTCTTCTCCAACAACGAGAGAAGCATAGATGCTGGTGGATGTTCTTGCACTCCAAGCTTACTAACAGCATCTTTGTGGTTGTCAGTTTGAACAACAGAGAACCCCAGAAGCTTCCACTGAGGATTGCCAAAAACCTTGTACAATGATCAGCACTGGCATATAGCGTTCGTGAGGAGTGCAATACTTCTCGGACTGTGCCTAAGTGAAAGCCATCTTCATTTTCCGCAGGTATAAATGCCACATTCGCGAAGTTATCGGGCTTGTAATCAGGATACTTTGCAGAAATATTGTCACAGAAATACTTGAACGCTATCGTCCTAACAGTCGTATCTGGAGAGGTGCAAAGCCGGATGATGGTATCTAAGGGCGGAGTGCGTAGTAGACCGAGGCGAAACAAAAGCTTGGCTGAGGGAAAAGGAGAGTTATGCGTGCACATACGTCTGAACCGGCGAGATTAACTTGCCTTCTTCGGAAGTGCTCTTCCACTTGGGTTTTTCACCCCAGTCTAGAACCGGCAACTTTAGCTGACGGAAAACATCGACTGGTTCATATAGATCGCAAGCCCGATGCCTGGTCCTCTTCGCACCGCCATCGCCATCTCCACCTTTGGTGAAGGCTTTTGTCGCTGATAATCTAGATATTTCTTCAGCGGACAAATCGTCCTTTACGGAGACAAGATATCCTATGAGGTCCGGTACAGTCCAATCGCCAGTCTTGATCATCCTACCAAAGATGTCAGATGTCGTTCAATCCTCTATTGTACCTCAATTCACCGGTCAAAGACTAGTTGAAGGTCAACATGTTTTCTCACGCCAATAAAGAGTAACATCTTTTCCATCGACCCCTTAATTGGAACTCCAGAGATGTTGACAATCGGGAGGTCACTAAAGATCTTCACTGTTGGAAAGTATGACCCTTCAGGAGTCTGTAAGCCACGCGTGGTCGGTATACATCTCTTGCCAGAGAAGAGCGCCTTCACAGAAGTATGGGCTTCGTGTGACAAGGTGAGCCAGGTACGGGAGAGGATGGTTAAAACACGTTCCGACCACTCAACCGACTTCGTAAAGTCATGGGCAGGGTTTTCCGTCATTGTTTGTGGTTTGCCAATATATTGTAACCAGTCGATCACTGTCAATTCCTTCCAACCGAAGGAAACGAGCTGTGGCGGTGTGAAGTGTCGAGTAACATCGAGCGGAGCGAGTGACGTTGGAAGTGGACCGTCCAAGGGAATGTGCACGCCAACACCTCGGGCATTGATGAAGTATTGTATTGCAGATAAAGGGAGAACTTTGCCCTCGCCAGAACTGGGGCACAGAACAGCCGCGTTCAGCAGCTCCACGCGCATTTTGTCCATATCGATGGTAGAATTGCTGAAAGGCAAATTGCTCCACCATTTAAGACATGCGACCAGTTCCTCTTCGTTTAAAGGGTGCTGGCGCAGTTCTGATAAAACGTCGTGGAAAGTAATGGGTGAAATTAGTCCCTGACTTTGCAGGGATCTGACTACGAGAGCCCCCTCTCGTGCCACAACCTCGGGGAGAACTGGAAGATTCTTCAAGAATTGGGAGAAGGTGGGGTCGGGTTCTCTGATGTCAGAAGCGCTCCGAACCCCAGCGGATGAAAGTAACTTCAAAGGGTTAGTAGAACATCCATAAAACGCTTTCTCAAGTAGGTGAGAAACCTCCGACGACGGTGTGGACACACGAAACGTGAAGAACTTGAGGGTATGAAGGAAGCGTTGGCAAAGCCAACCTTCTAGTTCAGGTTCTGGGCGAAAACCGGTGTTGCCTCTTGATTTTGCTGCTGCTTCCCAAAGGTCATTGATAGCAGCAAGCTCGAGATCGTATGCCACACGAGATAAGAAACCGCCAACGTAGAGAAGTTCTCTATTCCAGACTGACCCAGCGATGAGCTTAAGCCACATGTGATGCTCGTCTACTCACCCGCAACGTTTTTGTCACTCAAGACAGGTATCAGCATGAATGAATAACGGTCATGACAAAACTCACACCAAATCTATGGACTCGCGCTCAACCGTGGGTATGAACCGCGATGCCATATGTCCTCCTATGCCCGTCGTCTGCCCTGTAGCGTGGCCCTACGCAAATCACTAAATGAGCGCATAAGATTCACGTAAGGGCTCATACAATAAACAACCGAGCTTGGCCTGCTCTGAAAGTAGTAATAAGCTACTTCACCCCAGAGTGAACTTGGGAGTACGGACCCATCCAAATCCGCTCGAAGACCTTGGAAAATGCCACCAGCACATTCTGGTTGATCCTTCTCAGCGGCGATGCTCAGATCATATTCGCTCTTCCCAGTCTGACATTTTCCTATATCAGAAGTGAAATTAAGGAGGCTCGGGGACCACATACGTAGATGAGGTTGTAACTGAGATGCTGCGGTGGGTTCTTCTTTGTTGAACGCAGCAGCTCTGCAGATAGTTTCTTGTCAACTTTTATGTTGACCTCAGCAGTGAACACAGTGAGTGCTACGCTCGTCTGGTGAAGCTCTGTCATAGCTCTGGGGGGCAGCTGGGGTACCGGCGGTGACACCGGTCGACGAGATGTAGATGGAGTCGTAAAAGACGCAATGAGCGACGAGAAAAACCCGGTCTGCGGCTTACGCGGCTCGGATGCTTGTAGTACCGGTCGTTTCTCAGTGGCCACAGTATACACGGCTCGCATGACCTCAGCTTCTATTCTAATCTCTGCAGCACGGTCAGCTCCACATAATGGTCGAAACTAAGGAGACGTACGGTGGGATTGGATGTTCTGAATATACATGATACTGAGGCTGCTGGACTTCTTTAATCCTTTGGGGATGTCAAGTGTTTGTGGCGAGCCAGTGGACTTTGTCAGATGTCCTATGCGAAAATGGTCGAAGTAAACGCTAACATCGTTCAGGTGAACCATAAAGGTGATTGAGGATGCCAGGAATCGCATCAAGTCGAAAGCCGGTGGGATCGGGCTCGGCTCTCGCAATGTCATTTCGAACGTCGTCCACGGGTCTGGATTTCCTTTTGATGGTAGATCACCGCGGCGGACGTGTAGCTTGTCTTTCGAATAAGCAAACGGGCTCGTTTCATGGAACACCCGAGCACACCTGATCTTTGTTGTCTTTCCAGTAGAATTGCATCCCACGGCCTACAAGCAAGCTCATTGTATCGATGACATTCAAGAGCAGGTGGAAATTTACCTCCAGACGATACAAACGGATTTTCCGTCACTGAGAACAAACTGTAAAAACCTAATTCGTTTAACTTAAGAATCCACGACATGAGAGAAAGGCATGATACGACGAACCGACACCAAATGCTCCAATTTTCTCTTCGTCAGGATTCCCCTCAGCTTCACGGCATAGATGTGAGGTCAGAGTGTAGCACGTTATTGGGGCCTACGCACCAATCTTCCGCAACCTGGACCAATCTTCGTCTCTAAAAATTATGCCATTGTTTCTAAAGGTCCACTGCGCGACCTGAACAGAAACGCAACATCGTCAGACCAGGACACTAGCGCATTCGACATGGCACCCGTACAGGTGTGGTCTTCAAATCGGGCAGCGCCTGCGACTCATCACCACCATTTCTATCCCTGCGAACGTGCTGCTCTGTCTCAAAGCGAATCTCAACAGCGGATGATCGAGCATCGTCAGAGTTCTGGAGAAGTTCCCGGAACACTGTTGCGCAGTACCATTACCACGCGAGGTTACGAGGATACACATGTCCAGGAATCTCACCAGTGAACTCGCCGGAGTACCGCGCAAGCACCTTGTCTATCAATGCACGTTGATTCACCTCAACCGATTCGTCATGACCCGTATTCCACTGGAATTGTCGTGGATAGTAAGCGACGCGCGTGCAAGCTGCACATCCGGGGTGCGACATACCAGTGCTTCCCGATCATGGGACATTATATACTCTGAAAGAAGCTGGTTGAAATGTGTGGTGCTTGAGAACTGGCCGTCCACCTGTTTCGATGAGTATTGGTGCGGGCAAGCTAGTGCCCTAGGCCTTGGGGGTACTGGCACTTGGTTTACATAAGCACAGCTCCAACACCCGCAGTATGAACTGTTACTATCATGTGTACTCAGGTGCGACACCAGTCTGATCAAACAATCTAGCAATGGGCCTACCTAGCTTGGCCCCCAAACCTGTAACACAAGCTACTGCAATCCTAACGACAACTCAAAGAAAGTGTACCATTATAAGAAACGGCATGCACTTGATGCAAGTATAAAGGTCTGAACAGATAAAAGCGAAAGATGCGGGAATCAACATGTGATGAAAATATGCAGTGATCTGTGCGTGTTCCGTGAGTTGCTAAGTTAGTATCCAATGATGGTTGAATATCATGCGAAAAGTGCCGTAGCAGAAAGCCAAGGGGTTTGGCCATAACGGAGTAGGGGCGGAATATGCGGGCTTAGGGCGAACAGAAAGAAGAGATGTAATCGATAAAGAGGATGCATAGGGTGATTCGTTTTCGTAAGGCGGACGATCGAGCATGTAATATGTTTGCAGACGCTACCGTGACGTCGCCATTCAACCATCACAAGGATCGGATATCACCGATTTGCGGACAGTGCGACTGCAAACCATCCGAAGATGGACATCAAAAAACGAACCACCCATGCGGAATCAGCACCCATCCCAAGCCCTGGATGCAGCTGGAGTGTAAGGGCAATATCGAATTCGGGCACGGCTGACCGATAGGCGCGTCGGCGACCATGCATAAGAGGCAGAATTGCCTCGTCATGAGCCAGCCGGGACGGAACTGGAGGAGATGCGCTAGCGCGATCCGACCACGAGGGCCGAGGAGGGGTGGTGGAAGACAGCTCTCTTGTCACGGGATTGTTGGGGTCACGGGGTGAAGTTTGAAAACATGAAAAGGCAGGTGGAGGCTGCAGCCTGTCGGTGGGGTGATCTGTGGATGTTCCGGTGACGTCCAAGGGAAGATCGCAAGCGGGATGAATCGGAGTCATGTCCAAGGCATCTTGAAATTTTTCGGTGTCATCCCCATCCGAATCAATGTCTGACGTAGTATCGGTATATTTGGCAGTCTCCTCATCATATAAACCACGCTTTTCCACCAGGCGACAGGAATTTAACTGCGTATGATCTTGTGTGACCGTAGTCTCTGGTTGTGGAAAGGGGGCTCTCAACTTTCGGAAGTGTGGTAACAGTCGCCATGTTCTCCTCGAGGCGAGCATGCGCGAAATGAGAAACTTGGTGATATACAAGACCAGCAAAATACAAGCCAAAGCCAAGAATGCAGCTACGCAAGACAGCGCGAGTACCAGCAACGAGAAGGTCGGTTGACGCTGGTTGCTGTCGAATGTCGCGGAGCGACCGACAGCGACAGAAGGGCTGGTCGGCGCGCGGGGTGGGTCGACCATTTCCTCGTTACTGCGCACAGCATCAAATCCATAGATTTGCTCGTCTGATGCTGTATACGGGCTGCTACGCGATTCACCGTCCGTGTGCTCGAGGGTGGACAGATCCTTGAGGGACACCACTGGTTCTCCAGTCGAGGGGACTACCTGGAAAAGGTACTCGTTCTGTTTTCCGTCATCCGAAGCCATGAACGACACACGTGCTGCATCACTCCTGTATGCGTCTTTGCTAATTATGTCGAAGCGGAATGAAAACCAGTCATCACGATGAAAAACATGAGGAATACAAGTGGAAGAAAAGCACCAACCCTGCACCGGTCCGGAAGGTGGTCTGGGCAGTCTCAGCGTCAGGGAAAGGCCGAACGTCTCTGGAGGATGATGGAGTCATTAAAATGATATACCCAGCCGTAGTTTGTTACTTACAGCTCGGTGCCAGACAATATGGGGCGACCAACGACGAGCACAAATAAAGAGAAGGAGGCAAGTAGACTCATCGATGATATAGCTAACAGTAACAGCTTGTACTCGGTCTGAACTCGACAAGTGGAATGGAGCGAACTGCCTCGCGCCAAGCACGCCTCCCGCCCGCGGCGGCTACCTTTGTACACGGGGTCGACATCACGTGATGCACCCCCCATACAGACGCCCCGGCCATTGCATTCGACCCTGTCGAAGTAAAAGGCCAGCTATCATTCAGTCACAACAACCTCCGTGCATGGGCCCTCGCCACACGTCACACCAGCAACGCACATCCTTCCATCCACCGAATGACCCAGCGACCTACCGTGATTTACTCCTCTTCGAGGAGAGACTAAAGACGAACGCCGCTTCTCTGCAGCGCAGAAAGTCCCGTTACCAACGTGGGTAGTTTGCTACACACTTCTTGCATACGTCGCTAACATGACCCTAGTGTTCCTCTTTAACCTTATTTTTGCCATCGTCTTCCTCTTGTCTGAAGTCTTGCTGCAGACGGCGTTTCTAGACATACCATATACCTATGTCCTCCGAAGCGCCTTCCCGGACGTATACAGAAATGATCAGGTCATCAGGCTTCATCCCTACATCCCTTCTGGCCTCTTATTTGTCGCTGTCACTGCCCTTTTCCTCTTCTTTGCGAGTGGGATGTACTCTGAGAAGATTGCCTATGCTAACCGGTGAGCAGCGTTACCCCTTATCAGTCCCTGACGGTACTGATCGCAGACGTCTTTGAAGCTACGTCCCCCATGCCAACAAAGCACTCCGCTCATTTAATATGTATCTCAATGTCCGGAAGCCGCCATTGCGATCCAAGTTTTCTCTTAATCCCCTCTCGTTTTTCTACCCGCGTCCGCACGCGTCCCTCGAATCTAGTAAGAAGCCTCTTTCCAAAACGACAATACACGACCGCAGTACGTCCGTTCCCATATCCCCGATTCCCCCTGCGACCAATCCCCGCGGTGAGCTAATATTCTCATCGCGCGTGGAACGATCGTTTCGCGAATCTTACGAACGATATCGCACGGCGTTTGAGAGGAAGCGACAAGAAAGGGAGAGATCTGCCGCTATGCAAACATGGCGTGGTTGGCTGTACTTCCAGATGCCCTGGAACAGGCAGGCTCCGACGGAGGTCGTAATGCAAGTCCGGAAAACTTCTTCGAACAGGGGAAGGGGAATTGGAAACGCGATTTCAACGCCGTCGTCATCTAGGCGGTCTAGCCGCAGTCGAAACGTCCTTCCTTCTGTACAACCGTCTGTCCATATTACCTGTAATTAATGAAATGGCTTTGACGGCTGCGGCGGGCCACTCGTTATGCGTATGTTTTATTCCGTCAGCGCCTTATGTAGAGTACTTCCCTGGTACGTGCAGAATTTGACACCTTCTAGCTTAACGCCACCCCGCAGATATCGCATATCTCGCAATCACACTGTTAATGTTATGGCATGAATTGAATTCCTCAGGGCACAGAAGCCGACCCAAAGTTTTCGAATTTCACATGCCCGTCACACTTATCTGTACCTCCGCCCTCCTCACGGTTCACCATGGCCTGAAGCGTCGTAAAATGAGGTTTTACGTGGGTCGTGGTTGTCATCGCACGGACTCGACGTAGCGTCGAGCAACTTGAGATTACCTTTTGAACGATTGATTACGTAATAAACATGTCGTCGAAGGCTTTATCGGGCTAATAGATGACGATAAGCTGATCTTGAGAAACTGCCAGAGGCAAGCGGTAGTGGATGATGCTCAACCTACGTACGTAGATTATGCCTTTCAGTCACCACTCGCATTCCGGTCAGTTTTGCAAACATGCAAAAGGGACCCTGGAAGAGGTTGTTCTAGCAGCGATCAAACAGGGATTCCGAGTCTACGGACTCACCGAACATGTTCCGCGGTACAGCCTAGACCATTTGTATCCAGAAGAGGTTCCTTCTTTTCTTCAAATGAGGGTGCTGAGACAAACTCATGACCCTGACTATAGATAGAAGCAGGGCTGTCGCCTGACGGCCTCATGAAACAATTTACGGACTTCCTGGACGAAGCTCATAGGCTCAAGTCAGCCTACACGTCCCAAATCACCCTTCTGGTTGGCCTCGAAACCGAGTATATCACCGAAGATGATCTGGATATGCTCTCCAACATTCTTTCGGAACACTCTAACCGCATCGAGTACATCGTCGGTTCAGTGCACCACGTTCGCGAATTACCTATCGACTTTGACCGCGCCACGTTCGATGACGCTTTGCGCAGATTCGCACCCACAATCAAAACTGATACCCCCCGTGCTAGTCACATGGACCAGTTCCTCTCGGCTTATTTTGATGCGCAATACACGCTATTGAAACGTTTCCGGCCGGAAATTATCGGTCACTTGGACCTTTGTAGACTTTACAATCCCAAGTTGCGTTTCTCGGAGTACCCGGATGCCTACGACAGGCTAGAGCGAAATATATCTTTTGCTGCCAGCTATGGTGCCCTGTTCGAGTTCAACGCGGCTGCATTGCGGAAAGGGTGGGACACTAGCTATCCTGGGAGGGATGTCGTTGAGGTGCGTGGAGAAAATTACCTCAAATGTGTATCCTCATGTCTTTCATTAGTTGGTTCATGCCCTAGGTGGGCGTTTTACCTTGTCGGACGACAGCCATGGACCTCAGGGTGTGGGCGAAAAGTACCCAGAGATGCGAGATTATCTGCGTGGACTAGGGGTGTCAGAGCTTTGGTTTTTGAGCAGTCCCACCGACGGTTACGTTGGCCACGTCTTTGAACGGGGTCTTGCTGCCACCCGCGTCGGTGGCGAGTGGTGGGATGACCGCTTCTGGAAACGCTAGTCGCAAGCTGTTCAGCACTGATCACGATGCTGTGAGAATAACTGTTTTTGCTTACTTGGTTTGGACTTTCTGGCACCTTTCACGAAAGAAATGCATTTCCACGACGCGTTGCCATTTTCCCTTGTGGATTCAAGCGCTTACCGATCTCCATACTGACCCACTCAATATCCACTAGCAGTTGGTGCGTGCACCTGGCAACCAAGTCAGTCGATGTAATTGTTGTACAGTGATTGCGCCGAAAATTTTCGGTGATGGAGTCCGAATTTACAAGGGCACGGAAGAATCTGCTGCCTCGTGAGCCGCGGGTGCTGTCTGAGCAAGGCTTGCCCTTAATTTTGCGTACATACTTTCTTGCCGTCCTCAATACTTACGAGCAGAAAGCCCAAACGTAAATAGACGCGTTGCATCATTTTCTGATCTTTCCGGGGCACGCAGAGCCTCAGCTTTGGTCAGTTCTGCCCACGCTAACCACCGCCAGCCAACCTGTCGGTCGTCTCGCTTCGTAAAGCAAGGCAAGTCAGATAATTTATGGACACACGACCAATCTTGGTATGTTCCCGGTGCGCGACTGATCATGTGTCGCTAATGCAGACTCCGCGAACGCAGCCAGTGACAAGCTAGTGACTTGTGAAGTGAAAAAGCTTGCGACCCGGACATAAGTCGATGTTGCCTGTCTTCTGCAATGTGACGCGCTCAATAATATTTTGCATCGCGCTAGCTGATGCCGTGATCGATATGGATTGTTGGAAAAAAATCACCCCACAGGCATTGTCCGATCGCTGATGGGGGTTTCACTTACACCGGGTCCACGTTCACCAACGACTCCCCCCTCTGCCACCACGCAATGCGCGGACTTCAAGCTTTTCAAGGGTTCCAATGGTAGGGTATAAATATTCTACTCGACCTGCTCTCCAATTCCCAACACAGCAAACAACCCCGCATCTATCAGCTACCCTACCTCGCATTCCTTAATTCTGTGAGGCTCGCTCCAGTTTCCACGGTATCCACGTCTTCTTACTTGCGCCGACAGTCCTACGCCGCCGTTAGTAATATCATAATGTGCTACCGCGAAGTGTACAAGACAAGACGCTCCTGTGGTCACGAAGAGCCCACGAGCGAGAGAAGAGTGAGTGTTCCGAACGTTCTGTCCTCCTATGCGAGCGTCGGCGTTACTCACTACTGCTCGCTCAGGTTAACTGCAACTCACCTCGGTGTCGATACAGCTCTGCCCACCCGAGCCATTGTCCAGCTTGTCACGCAACATGTGCACAACAGTAAGTTTGTCAGTGTCTTAACCATCACATCTAACGTATTCGGCCCAACAGACTCGAATCAGCACGACAGATGGTCACCGGAATCGGAGATGGGCTCTGCTACCACTGCCGGCGAGGGGTTGCGTAAAGAAAGATCGACAAGTTAGTTAGTATTATTACCTGCCTGATGAAGCCCCCGTGTACTATTTAGTTTTGGCTTGATATGTATTGATCACGAGTGATGCGGTTTTGGTGTTGGTACCTCACGTTAGCAGCGATGGCCTGATTTGCCATATGACCAACGACGTGCGGATGGGGGAAACGGAGGTATTGGTTGTCGGGTGACCACATGGACTGACACTCCGTATTCGACCAGGTGCCTCAGGCGGAGAGCGCCTTGGTACCACGAATTAGACCACAGATGGCATCCGCGCATTTGCCGGTCACCTCTTCTGTCAAGGTTCATTAATGCCATCGCACACGGCGAGACAATTGCGCCGATATCCTAACTGTCAGGTTTATTTCGCGGGAGGACCTGAGGGTTCTGGGGTAGTTACCTTCGGGGTAAATGCAAATTGCGACGGGACATGTCGGACAACGTGGGGAGCACGTAGCAAGGCCTTGACATCCAATGAAACAGGCTGATGCTTCGCTGGACGTGCGAGCCACGGGCGTGGGCAGATGGGCCAAGTTACTGGCCTCGAGGCGCGGTCCCAGCTGACTTCAGATGATGATGACGCTTGGTAGAGGGTTGGAGCCAGGAAGCCACTGAGCTCGATAAAGTATAAGGTTTGTCGCCACCGCCGTTATCAAATCTCATGATACGAGTACTTCCGACGACGTTAGGTCCGTTGGCATTCAAGTTGTCTAGGGAAAACCACCGTCGTTCCCCCAACCCACTGTACCTACAAACTAAACGACTGACGCAGACATCTTCGCACGTCAAAGTCACAATGCTGGCCCTAAGTCCAGAGAATCCCGTCACTCGGGCAGCGTACCTACGAACCCTACCCTCTATCAGAGAGCGCTGTTCTCGAGTTCACGAGCTTGCAAAACAGGGTAGGCTGCAGTACTTTGATTACCACCCGGACAAGGAAGATGCTGTGATTGAATTTTGTGCGGGTATCATCGAGGTACCGTGTGTCGTCTTCGTCCACCGTCCAGCGTCATATGAAATGCTCCTTTACTAGAGAGACTTCGGGAGCAACTTTTCAGCCGTGAGCGCATCACGATCGCCTCGTTAACCCATACGTTGGCTCAGCTGTTCCTGTGACCTGCTTCTCAGATCCCCCCGCATGGTCGTTGGCGCCATCTAGATGCGGGTCAGGCTCGCATCGAACCCATGTTTCGCAACTGGGACATGTCAGGCACACCTATCGACGATAAAGAGAAATGCAAACGTTTGATTGATTTGTTCCTCGTGTCCGTTCTGCTTGATGCTGGGGCAGGCAACCAGTGGTCTTACACTGAAAAGGAGACTGGTCAGACGTTCAGCCGGTCGGAAGGGTTAGGTGTCGCCAGCGTGCACATGTTTACGGATGGCGTTTTCTCAAGTTCCGCGTCGCAGCCTTTCAGGGTAGATGGTTCTTATCGTCTTCCATTCTCAGCGGTGTATGCTAGCTAATGAGTACATGTGACACGCGTTCTTGCAGCTCAAGGACTTTCCAAGATTACTCTTGATAAGGTTGCAAAGGCGATGCAAGTCAGCAGTTCTAATGTGATGGCGGGTCTCGAGGGCAGAGCATCCCTTCTGTCCAACCTTAGCTCGGCCCTTAAAGCGAATCCTCAATTCTTCGGCGGCGACGAAAGACCAGGGAACATCATCGGTACACATTTGAGTACATACCCCGTGTTTTTCATCTTCGTTCATGGTGCGAATTCTAGATTTTCTCGAGAAGGACTCAATACTTGAGAATTCGACTCGACGTGTTCACATATCCTCGTTATGGACTGCTCTGATCGAGGGTTTGGCCCCAATTTGGCCTTCAAGATTGACCCTCGGTGGTATTGCGCTTGGAGACGTCTGGCCGTGTACGGCATTAACGCAACCTGGTCAAGCTGAAGGAGACGACTTGGTGCCATTCCACAAGCTGACCGGGTGGCTCACATACAGCCTCATGGAGCCCATAGAAAGGATCCTTGGGTGGAAGTTCGATGGAGTAGAAGATCTGACAGGACTGCCGGAATATCGCAACGGTACGACTTGGGATTCCGCCTCGGGTCCACTCCCTGTTTGACAAGTTGGAACAGGAGGCTTGTTGGTTGATTTTGGTGTCTTGACCCTTCGCCCAGCCGTTCTACCTCCGGAGTGTTACGCGCATGGCAGCGACATTCCTCGGTTGAAACCCTCTCACCCTGCTATTGTCGAATGGAGAGCAATAACCGTCATCGAGCTGTTGGTGTCACCATCACATCATACTCCCCAAACCGATCACTGACTTGTATTCTGTCAGAGATCGCATTGCCGATGGCATCAGGCGTAAATACGTATTAGGCAAGGACCAGCTGACACTTGCGCAGGTACTGGAGAGCGCGACGTGGAAGGGCGGGCGGGAAATAGCTAGGAAGCTCCGTCCTGCCACAGGGGGCCCCCCAATCGAAATAGAGAGTGATGGGACAGTATTCTGACCTCAACTCGATCGATGGCGGAGCACGAAACGTGACAGGGTGAAGCAACTTCGGGTGCGCGTAGGACGGTGTGTAATGTCGGGGAAACGGGACGCTAGTTTGATGGAACGCGAGGGAAGTGTATGACATTAATAGAATTGCGGAAGGCAACTTGAGTTTGAAAAGAGGTTCCTTCCGGAGGGCGCTGATGGCGGAGTCATCGTTGTCGAGGTGTGCTGCGTTCTGGAGTTGGTTATCCATTTGCTCATCTTGGGTCGGGTCGTGAAAGTCAGATAAATTTTAAAGAGTTGACACGCGAGATTCCTTTCCCGGTAGTGTTTTCACGATGCACAATATCAATATTGTTTCCCTGAAACAGGTGTACTGGGTGTGCAGGGCGCGTATTTAATCTGACGTCAGGGTATTTTTCCCGAGCGAAGTCGCCATGCACCGTTGCCTTAAGAGGACGACTAGATTATCGATGGGGACATGGAGGGAAGGCTGTGCCCAATGACAGAAAGTGATGTGCAGGATGTCAAGGGTCTCTTGCCCTAAGATCGAGATATGTATGAAAGGTGCTAGACACGGGTGTGAAAGAAATTCTCCATATGCGCATGGTCGTAGTACCATTATGGACGACCCGACAGAGCGACTGAGCTACGCGATCCGTTTACCAAGGCTGTGGTTGCCTGCTGTCTGCGTGACCTCAGTGGTTTTGATCGCGAGGCCTGATGTTGATGACGCTAGGTGAGAAGACCTATGCATGCTTTTATGGCGTGTGAGAGATTTCCGCCGAGGACGGTAGAGAACGTAACGTAGCTCTGAATGGTGTCCAAGCGACCCTGGAATCGAGGTCGTGGCGCGGGCGTTAGTACTCGGTTGACGAGACAGGTTCCTAATAGTACAACTTTTGCGGCCTCGTATGTGTCGACGTCATTCGTCGAATGACACGGCCTCCGCAGGATACGTTGCACCATGTCAACATGGCCCATCTTGTAGCCTAGATCGTCGTCGCATGGAAACGTGACTCGTAGAGTAGCAGGGACATAACCTGTACATGGCACAAGACCACTTCCAGGAAAATTGAGGAGTGACTGCGAGTTGGGGCATGGGGTAAAGGCAAAGTGACCGACGACGAAGTTTCCGCCAATTTCCCCGCACACGCACACCCGCTGCCTCGCGGACGTAATATACGACGCTGGACAAATTCCGAGCGGCGACATCAAACATCAGAGAAACACCTTCCCGAGAGATTGGTATGTGTGCAAGGTCATATTTCCAGCTAGAAGGACTGTAGGTGACGTGTACGGCGGACCTTATGAACGACGAGATATCAAAACAGGGGCAAGCGAGCCCAGGAGAATCGATCAGGTTCACAGTCGCCCTTTGTAGTAAACCTGTTCCGATACTTTTGAGGCGGACGGCGCGAGATCCGTGGAGGAAGTCAGACACGTCCGCCCAGCCGCCAACCGCACGGTGGTGGGTAATGTGGTGTTTCTGTTACCCCGGCCATCGCTGCGGATTCTAGCCTCGATTGTTTCCCGCGTCCTTTCGGTAGTATACTAGGATCCGGTTCGCCCTGTTGCCACTTGTTGAACCGCACGTCGCTCATATGGTTTTGACGGCTGTTGTGGCGACTCATCAGGAGTGACAAAGCACGTCGGGCCCCCACCTACTTATGAGAAAGTAGACCAGCATTACATGGTCACCCTCTTACCAGTAAAGAGACAGCCGGCTGATAGTGTACGAAGGTGAAATCGATCTTACCTTTGAGGGGACAGGCTGCTTCATGGTCAGAGTTTCCGAATACAATTGGCTTGGCTGGTGGCATGTGAAAACTCCAACTCTTTCTTTGTCGGCCGACGCTCGTGACAACGAAAAGTACTGACAACACGAAACGGGTTCGTCGGAGACACCCAGCAGAGGTTAGGTCGCGGCAGACATAATGTTGGCGCGTGTGCGACGGCGACTCGTCATCTCTTCTTGTATTACAAGGACGTTGCATGTCTCGACAGCGAGGCGAAGGCAACCGTTCGACCCGTCTGCCGTGGAACGGATCTCGGAAGATGTAGACGTCTGCATAGTGGGCGGTGGCCCAGCCGGGCTCAGCGCTGCCATTCGGCTTAAACAACTCGAGCAGGAACGGGGGAAAGATTTCAGGATCGTCGTGTTGGAGAAAGGTGCAGAAGTCGGTAAGTTGTGACATCCTTGGGCTTGATTTCTTGACGTCTCACTTGGCTGCGCTGTCTACTCACAGGCTCTCATATATTGTCTGGGGCTGTCATCGAGCCTCGCGCTCTCAACGAGCTCCTCCCAGGTTGGTCTTCTCGGCCAGACCACCCGCTTAAGCAGCCTGCAACTTCCTCCACCATGAAATTCCTAACCAGTTCACTTGCTGTCCCAATCCCACACCCACCGCAGATGAATAACGACGGAAATTACATTGCCTCACTCTCGCAATTTACTTCTTGGCTTGGGACTATCGCAGAGGAAATGGGTGTAGAGGTCTATCCTGGTTTCGCCGGGGCAGGTATCGTATACAGCGATGATGGCAAGGGAGTTCTTGGTGTTCGCACTAATGAGGTTGGCCTCGACAAAAACTTCCACATGAAAGAAACGTTCGAACCAGGCATGGAATTCCGTGCCAAGGTCACGCTCATTGCCGAAGGCGCACATGGGTCTCTCTCGAAGGAGCTAATTAACAAATTCGACCTACGGCGCGACGCTGACCCTCAAACATATGGCATCGGCCTCAAGGAAGTCTGGCGTGTCGATCCTAGTCAGTACAGACCCGGGGAGGTCGTGCACACCATGGGATGGCCTCTCGATTGGAAAACGTACGGTGGGGGGTGGGTATATCACATGGCGGACGGCCTTGTTAGTCTTGGGTTGGTGATTGGTTTGGATTATGCAAACCCGTGGTTAAGCCCGTACAATGAACTCCAGGTGCGAAGATCTGCATTCCTTCCACTGAGGTTTGACATCTTGACGTCACGCCGTTTGTTCTGCAAAAAAGCGCATGAAGCACCATCCTTGCTTCTCCCGCCTTCTCTCCGGTTCATCAACTCGTATCGCATACGGAGCTCGCGCTCTGAACGAGGGTGGACTGCAGGCCGTACCCCATGTTCACTTCCCAGGCGGTGCGTTGATTGGCTGTTCCGCTGGATTCGTAAACATTGCGAAGATTAAGGGTACACACAATGCTATGAAGAGTGGGATGCTGGCTGCAGAAGCGGCGGCGGATGTACTTTGCCGAACTAATGAAGAAACCACTGTATCCGAACCGGTATCGTTGCGTTTAAGCGATATGAGCGCGTACGAGACAAACCTCAGGGACAGCTGGGTTTGGTCTGACCTTCACGAAGTGCGCAACATTCGCGCAAGTTTCAACACACCGTTAGGCATCTGGGGGGGTATTGCTTACTCTGGGATCGACTCCCTTTTCTTGAAGGGACGAACACCTTGGACATTCAGGAATGTGTCGCGGATGTCCGACGCAGCACATACACGGCCCGCCTCACTCTGTAAACGCATAACATACCCACCACCGCAGCCACCGCTGAGCACGGATTTACTCACGAGTCTTACATTGACGGGTACAAACCACGCTGAGGACCAGCCTGTGCACCTGCGTGTGCGTGCAAATGGGGTGGAAGATGCAGCAGTGCGGAGGGACCACGTGCGACGGAACGTTGGAGAGTATGCAGGGCTTCTTGGGCGCGCTTGCCCTGCGGGGGTTTATGAGTACGTTGACGACGAACACACATCTGCCGTAGAAGACGGTGGATCAGAGGGTTGGGGAGGGAAGAAGCTGGTCATCAATTCACAGGTGGGTTTCTGGCCAGTAGACCCCTAAAGTGGGATTGAGCTAGGTAATGCAGAACTGCATACACTGCAAGCTCTGTGATATCAAGGTGCCTACCCAGGATATTACATGGACGGTACCAGAAGGAGGCGGAGGACCCAAGTACAGTAAGTGTCCTTGTATTGAGCCTTGTCATCTGCCAACTTATACCTTGCAATAGCTATCACCTAGAGCCGCTTCAGACAGAGTCCGAGATCGACATGTGGAGGGTTACACCTTGCAGTATCGTCTTATTTGATCTCAGCTGCTCATAATGGCCAAAACAAAACATCTTTTTGTGCTCACATATCCTCAAGGTGCTCTACACTGACGAGGTAATACATATATAACATCCTTACCATTGAAAGGAAACACACATCAAGTGTTCGCCTTGCTCAGGTTATGCGTCGTCTGGTCCACAGTCTTCTTACTGTCTAAACGTTCTTTCGTGTCAGTTACGTTAGTTGGAGAGACACATATAGGGGGAAGGGGAGAAGGTACATGTATAAATTGTAAACCCTCCCCACTCATTCGTGGCATGCGCCACAAAAGTTCTCCATTTCGGTAGGTTCACCGTCTCCTCTACCCACGCGCTTCAGGGCCTCGGCCTGCCTTCAAGTTGTGCCTAAGGAACTTGGTCTGAAAAACACCGAAAACGTCACTCTGGACTCTGAACCCTGGCGGCCCTTCGCCACGGAGGGCGACTACATCTTTGCCACAATTGCAGTGGAAGCTGGGCTTAGTGCAGCTCAGGTTGACTCCCTTCTCAGTTTGATCCACCGTGTAGCGCAAGGAACGGCTCGTGTTACTCTATGTAGCAGTGCCGCGCTGCGCACTGCTTTGGGTAGAACTGGGTCATAGCTCACACGACTAAGTTTCTTGTTACTCACCACACAGGGAGTCATTGACTTGTCCAATTGAATTCGGACTGGGTGGTAACTAGTTGACTAGTGACTCGTGAGTGGTAAGTAGCGCAAAGGTTCGAAACGAGAAGAACAGAGGGTGTAGAACAAAGTCTTGAAGGACCCGCATGATGTCCATCACTTTGAACGCCTCTGCGTTAACGAGCCGTTAAAGAGACACCTCAATCTATATGGCACAATTCGCCCATGCAGGGGGCACTCGCCGGAATTCACTCTAATGATTCGTATAACTCTCGGTACATAGTGGTATGCAATCCTTGGAGTATAGTTCACAGTGTGCCCTTTTCAGCAATCAGCTTCTAGAACACAACACATCAGATCTCAGATCCAAAGCAGGCATCTCGAAAGTTATTCTCGTTACTAGGATCGCCGCGCATCACATAAGTCAAGTGGTCTCGAATCCGTATGATATATATGTGGTACTCGCTGATATGGTTCGATTGCTTGACACTCCTCCACTTCGCATACGTCTTCTCCGGTACCCAGTCGTCCCCTTCAAACCAACAGCCTGTTCCCAATGCCGACCAAATAATATCTGTACTCCTTTGCAATTTCAAGAACGAATTCATTGCACGTAAATGAGAGTGTGCAAACGGGACAGAGGGAAGGGGTTTCGGTTTTTGGATGAAATTAGTGTGGAGGGAGGCAGCCTGGTCTAATTGAAGTCACGTGTCGATGTATTGACCGCGTCAAGACCGTGTCACATCTGTTTAGTACCTCGCTTCCACCATGATCGTCGCCGCATGTGCAGATAGCGACCACGAAGAATACCAATACTTGAACCTCGTTCGACGTGCCATCGAGAATGGGGAGTCGCGAGAGGATAGAACTGGAACTGGCACTCTGTCTATCTTTGCTCCGTCTCCCCTGCGGTTCTCTCTGAAGGACAGAACTTTTCCGCTTCTTACCACCAAGAAAATATTTATGAAGGGCATTGCTGAGGAACTGCTATGGTTCATACGCGGGGACACGGACGCGAAGGCCCTTGATTCCAAGGGTGTCAGGATATGGAATGGCAATGGCTCAAAGGAATTCCTCGAAAAACGCGGTCTCGGTCACAGAGAGGAGGGTGACCTGGGTCCAATTTATGGTTTCCAATGGCGGCACTTCGGTGCCGAGTATGTGGATTGCAAGACAGATTATACAGGGCACGGAGTAGACCAACTACAGGACTGCATAAGGAAGATCGTGGAGACACCCACGGACCGTCGCATCATCCTCAGCGCCTGGAATCCAGCTGGTAAATATTGCTAGTGCTTTCGTGACTCGTCCATACTTACTAAATCGACTGTCTCTCCCTCTTTGAAAGCTATACCACAGATGGCATTGCCCCCCTGCCATATGATGTGCCAATTCTACGTCCATGTTTCCCCCGACGCCTCCTCAAAAAATCGTTTATCTTGTCTCATGTATCAACGTTCCGCTGACCTCGGGTTGGGCATACCCTTCAATATTGCGTCGTATGCGCTGCTCACCCATATCATTGCACAAGTCACCAATACCGAAGCCCACGAGCTGATCATCCAACTTGGGGACGCGCACGTGTACAAGGACCACGTGGAAGCGCTTGAGAAACAGTTGGAGCGTCACCCTAAGCCGTTCCCGAAACTTCGGTTCAAGAAGGAGTTGAAAAGTTTGCACGACGTTGAACAGTTGAAGTATAGTGCCAAAGCGGCCGAAAGTGATTTTGTCGTCGAAGGTTACCAGTCGCATGAGGCGATACCGATGAAAATGAGTGTGTAATCGTAACTATTGTTGTGCTCTTAGATACCCTCTGTACAGGCACTTACTCGCAGCTGTGTATGTACACTAGATGTGGATTGTGTTGTTCCGTACGGAGTAGATAAAATTTTTGGGTAGGATTGTATTATCCGACGGGGATCATGTGTCCTAGTCGCGCGCCTGTTGCCCGTACAAAGAGCATGCGCTGCCCCAAGACGTGGAAATCAGTCGGTTGCCTGCTGATAACATACCTGATTCATGACTTTTGTTTTCATCAGGTCCGCAGAGGATAAAACCTGGTTTGTGGAAGTCAGCTCTTGCGGACGAGTTAGATTTACTCGCGGAGTTCTCGGGTGGTTGGCCTTCTTCGCTCAAGCACTCACGTTTGACTTCATAGTTATGGTAGTGGGTGATAAGGAGAGTTTTAATTACCTGAACACGGCTCCAATTTTTCGACATGACTGTAAGAGTTCGAGTCCGCACTCGACTGCGTATGACACCGGAGGGCACGCTAGGTACTGTACCTCTCTCTCAGCTAATAACACAATCCTCCTTAAAGCTTAGATTATACATTGTCTTGTCCACAGTCTTCTCGATCCTCTTCCAGTCTGAACGTCTTTGGATGAATTCATAAACATCCTAAAAAAAAGTGTCGGGACCGCAACTAGAACTAAGAAGGGCGGGTAATACCCACCTCCGGTCGGTATGCACCCCCGTAGCGTGTCACGTCACGTACGATTTGGGCCAGGTCTTTCGCATCTGCCACGATGAACACGTGCCCTAGCATTTTCAGGTGTTCGAATTCAGCGGTAATGGCTGGGACCTATGTCAAGTTGCATAAGTGCGGCGGATGTCCATGTCAGGGTAGGTCCATACCTTGAGGGATGCGATGAATGCATGGTATGCGTTCAGGTCCGCAATTACCTGGAATCCACCATTCAAGGATATGATCTGACGTTTGATATGCTTCTGCAGGATCCTACACGCGCATCACCGATGGGTATTTGAATTAACTTATACAAGTAAGAGGGTGAGGACCTACGCGAGCAATCGAATTCCGACCTCCTGGTAGAACACCTCCAGTACCTCGCGGCTAGTACTTCCCCGAAGGAGCTTGCAATGCGACTCGAGGCACGCGATAGCTTCTGTGCACCCCTGCGTCGGTTTAAGGTCAAGGGGTGTATCTTCCGTTGGATAATACTCCCGCAGTTTGGTGCGAGTGAGAATGATATGCTCGACCTGTGGAATCGTGGGTAAGCCAGAGTAACTAACAGTTATAGGGACGGAGTACATGCCTGATTCATGAGCGCTTGTGTACCGGCGTTCAATCCGGCAGCCACACAATCATCGAGCGAGTTCTCGAATCTCTTCTTTTCTCGGACCACTGCATTCAAAAAGTCCGTCTTATCAATGAAGGGTGCCTATACCTCCCAGAGCAATAAATCGTAATGCGAGAGGTGAGAGAATGACGCCAGCTTGTCAGCCTTATACACGACGATAAGCAATAGGACTATATGCACACCATTTCCTTGTCGAAGAACACTTGCACCATGCTTTGTATGGTATCCCCAACATGCACAAGCTCGAAGAACTGTAGTAATGGAGCGACACTCGTTGTTTCTTGGTGTTCTGCAGGCTTGTAGACCATCATGCGGTCTGTGGCTCTGGTGCGCCCGGTTAATTATACCGCCTACGCCATAACAGAAAAAAAGACCGAAAAAAAAGAAAATGCAAGTGCAATACTTACACGCCAAACCCTCTTGCGATATGCCTTGTAGAGAGCGTGCTGAGCATCTCACAAAATACATCTTCCAGTGTTTCGCGGACGCGCGTGCCGATGGGACGTGGGTAACTGCTGAAAGTTTCTAGCCGCTTGAGTGCGTCCCGGGATGCATGGATAAGTTCAAGTGAAACGTCTAGGGATAGTAAGAGGTCGAGGGCTGCGAACTTTTGCACATGATCAGGTGGTTCGAGTTGAGTGGGCGGTGCGACGCGGCTAGCATGTTTAGAGATAACCTTTGTAGCTGCAGGTTTGGCGGCCACGGGATTAATAGATCCATCCGCTGGGCGAGAGGTAGAGGTGCAAACAACACCATCAGTTCCTTTTATTGGGCTCACGCTCCCGGGCGCTCGTTCGCTCACTATTTCTCCCCATCCAGCCTCATCATCAACATCATCGTCTAATGTATATTGTGTTTCCTCCGTGACCTCGGTTTGTCCAGTATCTTCGTTCCCTTCGTCTTCACCAATTTCAAATAACGAACCATCGTTCGCGAAACTCTTATAACCTGCCTCCGTTGCGACGCCGGAAGAATCAGCAGATTCTCCGCCTGTCCCCATCCATCGTTGTGGATTCAACATCGAAATACCTTGCACAACACCAGTGCCCATAGCATTCAATCCGGAACCAACATTGGTTCCTAGGGCACCAACACCTGCTCCAACAGCACGCGGCACGATTGTCACGGGTAGGAGAAGGACGTCCGTGAAGGAAGCCAGCACGTTGCGCTTGGCGAGCGCGGGATTTTGAGAATCAAGGAAACGAGCTTGTGTTGGCGGTTGTCCGTGTAGGTGCGGGCCAACCACGTCGCTGTTCCCAGTAGACTTGAAGAAAAGTGAGAGGGTGGAATGAAGAGGATCTCTATAAAAATGGCCAAAACGCTTACATCGCTGCCTGTAATACGGGCCAGTGAGGTGTCCCATTGTTTGCAAATGGACTCCAAAGTGCGCTTGAGCTCGTCGAGCTCGTCATCGAGGTAATCGTCCATGTGTGGTTCGAACATTTTGAAACTTAAGACCCCAAGCCATATGCGTCTGAATGAGAGCTAAGAAGAAACGGATACAGCAGCACTCACATGACATCCTCTGCCTCCTCCGTCGTTATAAACCCTCCCCTCGAAGATTTGATCCTGCTGTTTCGTCTGGTTTCTGAAGGTGCTGGTGTATTTGCCGGCTTGACAGACACAACGAGACCGAGGAGCCCGTCTACCACCCGCCATGCCTCCCTGAAACACGCGGCGGTTGCAGAAAGAAAAAAAGGGGTACCGAGATTGCGTGTTTCCGATAACAAAGGAGATATATATTCCCCAACCTAGATGGTCATAGTGACACACATGAAAAGACGGGAAACCATATAGTCAGCGGGGAAAAATGGACGCAGCATTCCAAGGGACTCAAACTCACAACTTCCCCCGCTAGCCGCTCTGCATATGCAAGTAAGACACCAGCTTCGGGAGGGAATACTCGCATCGCCATCGCACCGTCCTCTTGCAGAGCCGCGAGGACCCGTGACATGAATGTGTCCATCGCAGTGAAGTCTAACCGCTTGTCCTTCCTACGAGTGTGACATACATAAATTGGTGTGCAAAGGTGGTCAATCTGAGGGGAGGGGAAGAGGAGAACATACGTGATATTCGCTAATGGGTCCCATTTTCCCTGCTCATAGAGTACTTCTCTCTTCTCTGCCCACGTGCGCCCCATCTCCCACTCGTCACGCATACCGCCCTTGGTCCCATTGGGGTGTAGACACAACCAAACTTGCCAGCTTGCAGCTGCAGCCTCCGCCATCCGTTCTTCGTCCTCTTCCGTGTCTGCCATGTCGAACGCAGTCAAGAGCCCTGCATCGAATCTGTCAAGGGCAGTTTTGAGCAATGCGAGGCGGGTGTCCCATGAAGACACAGGTTTGATGGCTGGTGAGAGAAAGCGCGTGAGCAGGTGAAGAGTACGACCTTGGGCAGAGAGAGAAGACGTAGTCGACGTTATTGAGGCCAGGATCGTGTGTGCAGACGAATCGAGAGAGGGAAGTAGGGGGATAAGGAGCATATGTGCACGGATATATTTTCCACGGAACGTCGTCGTAGATTGGGTCTTGAATACATGATTCAGGGGTGCCGTGTCGCCTGTGAGATCGAGGAGAAGTTGGGGGGCCTGGTTGGCAGACGCCGACTCGAAGTCGCCAAAATCGTCGTCATCGTCAAGCGAGGCCACAGGGATGGTCGCAGGTCCTGTAGGTGCACTGTTATTTCCTCTGGTCCCCCGTTCATTGCTGGTTTTCTCGGATTCCAGCGCATCTAGCACGTCCCCAAGCCTGAGCCGGTCAACAGCCAGATCGGTCCATCGTGTCTCCCAGAGCCTTTCGTCGCTCGTGACCCGTTGCGCAGCCCGGCTGACTCTGGCATATCTCGCAACATCTGGGATCGAAAGGTATGTCAATATCAAGAGATGGAGGTCAGCAGGAAGGCGTCCAATGAATCGTGACGCTGGTTTGCTAGCCTGCAGCATTCAGGGCCAGGTCTTGACTGATGCAGTACCAACTACCTGTCGCTAGCTGCGAAGTTTAACCAGTACGCCGCTACGACACAGGTACGAGTACACGTCTAACGACAAACGCCTATCCTCCGATACATTGTGATTGTACATTCCTCCAATCTCTTCTACATGGCTATGATATCTTGTCTACTTGGATGTGTGCGAATACTTATTTCTGCTTGTACAACGAACGACCAGTCATGTCTGCCACAGCTTCAGTCAGGACGGGCGCCAGCGCCATGGACGTCATGCACTTACCCTTCGGTTGAGGAAGCCCCATGACTGCCAATACAGTCGGTGCAACATCAGCAAGGGCGCCTGCGTCCTCCACATTCTTGCTCTCCTCATCGTCTTGAATGAGTTCGTGTCCGGTGCCGGTCATAATGAAGGGTACTTTGTTCGTCGTGTGAGCCGTATGTGGTGCACCTGTTTCGGGGTTGATCATTTGCTCTGCGTTGCCGTGGTCGGCAGTAATCAAGAGAATATATCCCGCCTCCTCGCACGCTTCATAGATGGTTCCGACCGCCTTATCGGTTGCCGCAATGGCCTTGACAGCCGCGTCGTAATTCCCAGTGTGACCTACCATGTCCGGAGGCGCAAAGTTGCACATAACGAATTCGTGCTTCTTGGTTAGGAGAACCTCGGCAACTTTATCCGCAACACCCTGTGCGCTCATCTCCGGCTGCAGGTCGTACGTAGCGACCTTGGGGGATGGGATCATATGGCGTTCTTCACCCGGAAACTGCTTCTCCACACCGCCATTGAAGAAAAATGTCACGTGTGCATATTTCTCCGTCTCAGCGATATGAGCTTGTGAAACGCCCTCTTTTGAGAGCCACTCTGCGAGGACGTTGGTCATCGCTTGGGGCAGGAACGCGACGGAGAACGGGAACTCGGCCTTGTACTGTGACATGGTCGTGATATGCTGCGAAGTGCCATGAGCGAACGAAGAATCCGCCAGTACAAACCTGGGCTCACGAGGTTGTTGGGGACGTGGACTTCGACTGGTTTGTCAGGTAGACCAAGTACGCTCACGATTTCGCGCATGCGGTCTGAGCGATAGTTGAAGAAAAAGAGCGTGTCGTCGTCCTTGACACGTGCCTCATCGCCGTTGACGATGATTGGTTTGAAGAACTCGTCCGTTTCGTCCTTGGCATAGCGTTCCTCGATCGTCTTGAGAACGTCGTCCGTCTGTTCGCCTTTGCCATCGACAATACCCTCGACCGCGACTTTGATGCGCTCCCAGCGTTTGTCACGGTCCATGGCGTAGTACCGCCCCACGACAGTAGCGAGTTTGCCATAAGATTCCGACTCGAGGAAGTCGAGTAATTCCTCAGCGTACCCCTTGGCAGATCTGGGTGCGGTATCACGACCGTCACCGAAGAAGTGTATAAAGGTGTGAGGGACCCCTTGCTCTTTTGCAGTTTCTAGCAAGGCCTTGAGGTGACGAATGTGGGAGTGGACACCACCGTCAGACACCTAGGGGGTTAAAACGGGCAACGTGGTTGACTCAGGAACATGGCTAGGACGAGGCTAAGACATACTAGTCCTAGTAGATGAAGCCGGCCGTTCCCCTCCTTAGCGTGCTTCATGCTGGCAAGAATCGTCTCATTCTTGTGGAACTGTCGCTTGGCGATGGACACGTCAATCTTCACGATGTCCTGCCACACGATGCGGCCAGCGCCAATGTTGAGGTGTCTACAAGCATCGGGAATGAAAGGGTGGTGCAACGAGAGGGCGCATGAGTACACACCCGACTTCGGAATTGCCCATAAGACCGTCGTTGAGACCCACAGCATTTCCATGGGCATACAGGGTGCGATACGCGTAATTTTTGGCAAGGGTATCCATGTTAGTGGTGTCTGCTGCTTCGATGGCGTCACCTTTCATTCCCTCCTGTGGGGCGATACCCCAACCATCGTGCACGCTGCACAAGTGTAAATACAGGTTTCGATGATACAGAAACGACATACATGAGGCACACCTTGTTTTTGACCTGAACCATGGTCGAACTCGCGAGGGATGGAGCAGAGGCGGAGGCAAAAAATCTAGTTTTTATCTATATTGATAAGCCGTGACGCCCCGAGTATCCATGCACGTGACCTCGCTGCCACGTGACTACTTTCGGGAATCTCCAAGAGGACTGTACAGTTTTGGTTCGCCACTGCGAAACCTTGGCTGGACTGTTGTCGACGCTGTATTCAACGATCCCAACGACATGGCGAAGAAAGAAAAGCGTGCGTTGCTCGTCTCCGAGGCGCGTATCATACTTCATGGCCTGATCCTTCCCTATAGTTGGCGCGACCGGCAAGAAGTACCGCCTCACACTTGGTCTGCCTGTCGGGGCCGTCTTAAACTGTGCCGACAACAGCGGTGCCAAGTCCCTATTCCTCATCGAACCCTATGGCTTCGGTGCACGTCTTAATCGACTACCAGATGCTGGTGTGGGCGACATGGTTGTCGCATCCGTCAAGAAAGGCAAGCCAGAACTAAGGAAGAAAAGTGAGTGTTACTCGTCCGACATCTTATCGGCCTCGGTCTGCTGGACTGGTTGTTGATACGGTGATGTGCAGCCATGCCTGTGGTAGTCGTCCGACAGCGCAAGGCTTGGCGGCGACGGGACGGTGTTTTCCTCTACTTCGAGGTGCGTAGTAGCCCTACCGGGGCTTGCTCACCACTCATCCTTCCTTGACGGTAGGACAACGCTGGGGTAATCGTCAACAACAAGGGAGATATGAAGGGTTCCGTCATCGTCGGACCTGTAGCAAAAGAATGCGTAGGTATTTCGTTGTCCCCAGTGTGGATGTCAATTGACAGTCCTACGATGATATCAGGCCGACCTATGGCCTCGTATCGCAGCAAAGGCTGGTACAGTAGTATAACATCGCGTTGTAACTTTTGGGCACCACCTCTTCACTACACTTTTTTTTCACTCTTTCCCATATGCATGTCTACACAGGTCGCTCGCGCTATGCTATGATAATCATGAGCTCCATGTAGGACTCCCCAGGCTCACTGATCGCAGGCGTGATTCAATGACCATCACTGGTGGTGTCAGAACTTGGACTTCGAGCGACTCATTCCCATGCTGATGTATTATGCTAAGGTATTGTGTCATAGCACAGCCTCTTTCATGAAGCAGACCACTGTTAGCAGTATTTGCAATGAATGCTTAGGTTATTTCATTCGCAACACATTTTTGTAGACTTGAGACGGGGTTCTATGAATAAACTGAAAAATGCTTGCAGGTCCGTTTTCCAGTGGGAGGGACTCCGTATTCTCTTGCTATTTAGCATGTGTTAAATTGAACGTAAAGAAAAGAGCTGTCGATCGGCGTAATAATAGTAGGACAGAGTGCGCAGCCACCTTGTTATAGGGTGTGCTCCATCTTGACTACGTATCCTCTGACCACCAAGCTCCAACCCATGTCTTTCGCAGACCAAGCAAACGTTAGTACGATGCCCCCAGGAGTCACCGATCCCAACTACAGACCGTTGCCAGGGCGTTTGGGCAACTTGACCGCCGCCCAGCAGCATGCATTGGATACCCTGAGGGGAGAGCTCCAGGCAGAGGGTCATTTCGTTCCAGAGAGGATGGATGATGCGACACTGCTGAGGTGGGTCCTTCGTCCTACGCTGGAAATCGCGTGCAATCGTCCGTCCAGAGAATCGTGTGCGATGGATCCTTGATGAGGACGTGGTCATTAATGACGTCCTGGCTCACAGGTTCTTGCGGGCACGCAAATTCGACGTTGCAAAAGCAAAGGCCATGTTGTTATCTGCTGAACAGTGGAGAAAAGATTTCGGGATCGACGACCTCATGGTGTCCGTGCTTCTCGTCTGCTCGTACTTCCCCGCACTCACTCATCTTTCCCACATTTTCCGTGCTACAGGAACTTTGAATTCACGGAGAAAGAGGATGTAGACAAGTATTATCCGCAGTACTACCACAAGACGGACAAGGTACGTTTCTGACCCTTGTACGATGTCGTCGTTCTTGTCATTGACCGTCTCGTGACCTCTAGGACGGACGACCGATATACATAGAGCGTCTGGGCAAGCTCGATATTACCGCTCTGTACAACTTGACCACACAAGAACGTCAACTAAAGCGTTTTGTGATGGAGTACGAGCGGTTCCTTTCAGAACGTCTTCCTGCATCTTCCAAGGCTATCGGTCACCCCGTGGAAACTTCATGCACGATTCTCGACCTCCAAGGAGTTTCCATCACCAACTTCTACAGGGTCAAAGATTACGTCTTTCAGACAGCCAAAATCGGGCAAGATCGGTATCCAGAGTGCATGGGTAAATTCTACATCATCAATGCGCCTTGGGCGTTCTCCACTGTATGGATGATCATCAAGCCCTGGCTTGACGAAGTCACGGTATCCAAGATTGATATCCTGGGTTCAAACTACAAAGACAAGTTACTAGCGCAGATCCCGGCAGAGAACCTACCAGCAGATCTTGGCGGAAAGTGTCGGTGCCGTAGCGGGTGTTCGCTTAGTGATGCCGGGCCTTGGAACCCCCAGCAGAATGGCGAGGTATAGGTCACTCTCGGACTGGCAGATATATACGTACCCACCTTGGTACATACATACGCTATAGAAGTGTGTGGGTTCCCCGAGCATACCCCCATCGAATAGGGTACGCGGCTGAATGGATGTATTTGGAATGAGGACCGTGGTTGGCGCCATGTAAGAACGACGTAAGATACTTTTGGTCTGGCTTTGCGGAAATTACTTTTGCGCAGTGGCCGATATCCGCTCCCCCTGACTGATGCGCCATATGTCGACACCGCCCTCTCCTCCAACACACAACGTATCTCCCGCCCAATCTACGTCCAAGATTTTCATCCCTTGCCATACTCTGAAGCTCGCAATGGCGCTGCGCACGCTACGCAAGTCCCACAGGCGAGCAATACCATCATACGAGCCTACCATGACTTGTGGCGCCGTAGACGTGCGCGGGCAGACAAGACAAGATGGCATCGCAGGGTGCATTAGCGTCCCAACTGTGCTGGAAATGTCTGATCCACGAAGATCGAAGATCGACACAGTGCGGTCTGTTGATGCTGCCAACAGTATGTTTTCATCGTTCGTCAGAGACAGATCGAGCATCGGCCGCTCCGGCGTAGTCTGGTCGTAAGGGTGAGAATGCGATAACGAGACAAAGGTGACGTGTTTGCACGGTACGAGGAAAAAAATAAGGTGGACTCACGATGGTGTTCGTACACACTCCTACCTCGACGTCCCAACGACGGACCGTCGAATCGAAGCCACAACTGTGTGCATGCTGGCGTGAGTTGAGGGCGAAAATTGCCTTGGAAACGCGAGCTGTGTGGGACTTGAGAACCGTGGCTGGAACCTTGTTCTTCGGTCGATCATTGTCGCCTATTTTCCGCCTCTTCTTGCGGTCTCCACTCTCCGGGACCACGTCGTCTTCAATGGGGACAGCGCTGTCCCAAACACCGATATTCCCGTCCCAGGACGCTGTCAGAAGGGTTGAACCAGTGGAGTCTGCAGCTACAGAGGTCAAGAGCGAAGTATGTAGGTGAAGAGTTGCAAGGGGTTGGGAGGGCTTTGTTGTGTCGTCTGCGAGCGATATTTTTGTGAGGCGGGCAGTCAAATCGTGTGACGCGCTAGCGATAATACATGATTGATCGCCCGTATTTGGACCCGAAACGAGGGCAACCGATGTGACTGGTGCGAGATGTGCGGGCACGTCGCGTATGCAATTCTGAGAATGGTCAAAGAGACGGACATGGCCATCATACGACGCTGTTAAAAAGTGCCTCGAGCGATAGTTGAGCTGGAAGCTTATGATTCAATAATGAAAGGACGTACTGAGATATACTACATGAAACGGAGGACACCCAGTCGTCATGCGGGAGCGAAGAAAGGCGCTGAGGGGGAAGCACGGACTCGAAATATTCGACCTCGAGCGTTTCTTCCTGTTCCCCCAGTAATTAAAAGACTAAGGTTGATCTCTGAACGCTCGCACCTCTCCTACGCCCTTTTCTGCTGTCCATTCAGCCAAGCTCGTCCGCAGTATCTCTCCATGAACGAGGAAGTCGAATGGGATGGGGTCTGTCAAAGAGAGAGCCTTGTTGATGAGCTGGGAGAGCTGATATCGCCTCCATTCGACAGGTATCATAAACTTCTGGGAGGGCAAGACATAACCCGTCTTTGTCGTGAACACGACCGCCTGTGTCGCCATCGTAGCCTGTCCGTTGTCTTCGTCGGCTGCACTACTCACCTGGGGGGGTATAGACCGTGTCTTACGTCAGCAGAGATTATCTCCCAGCGAGTCAGTCGGTCACTTGTATTACACTGTCATCGACGAGCAATGCGTTACTACGAACAGCGGTATCCGGAGGTGGACGAACTTGTAATGGTGCAAGTGCGCCAAATAGCAGAGATGGGTGCATACGTCAAACTAGTGAGTCAGCCCTGCGTGAGGTCTTCAGTGCTACATGGCGTTTTTGACGTTCTCAGCTCGAGTATGATAATATCGAAGGAATGATTCTCCTGTCTGAGTTGTCGCGGAGGCGCATCCGAAGTATACAAAAACTCATTCGCGTCGGCAGGAATGAGGTCGTCGTCGTCCTTCGTGTCGATCGCGAAAAAGGTTTGCCCATATTTCCCGCTTGGCAGCCCTATAGCACTCCGCGTCGTGACTCATTCAAACCTAGGCTATATCGATCTTTCAAAACGTCGAGTCTCTCCAGAAGATATAGTCAAATGTGACGAGCGCTACACAAAATCAAAGACAGTTGCTAGCATCATGCGGCACGTCGCTTCAAAATTGCCTGCTGCAGCGGCAGAAGAAGGTGCAGACGCGGGCTCAAGTGAAGAAGCAGCCCTCGAAAAACTGTACGAAGAAATCGCGTGGCCGCTTGGCCGAACTTACGGACACCCGTACGACGCGTTTAAACTAATGCTCAGGTGTGTTTATCTCCCAGCCGTCCCACACTGCTGAAGAATAAAACGACTGCAGCGATGCGGAAGCAATACTCGCTACACTACCTGCGCGACCTAGCGAGGAGATTGTCCAAATCTTGCTCGCAACCATTGCACGTCGCTTGACACCCCAACCAATCAAGTTGCGCGCAGATATTGAACTGACTTGCTATATGCCAGCGGGCATCGATGCGATCAAACGTGCACTACGAAAAGGAGAAGCACAGAGCACGGAAGCCGTGCCCATTAAAGCGAAGCTTGTGGCACCGCCGTTATATGTTCTGAGCACAAACGCAACTGACAAGGTCAGCTTCGCATCCTCCTCTCTTCTCCTTGCTTACGCATGCATGCGCCACGTGTCAGTATGCAGCAGTAGAGAGACTAGAGCGCGCAATCGAGTCGATACAGGCTTCCATCGAGTCACAGAAGGGAGGCTTGGTTGTCAAAATGAAGGCAAGTCGTTATCATATTCTATCGATGTTTTAAGTCATTTATCCCTTGCGAACAGCCGAAGGCAGTGTCTGAAACCGAAGAACAAGACCTCGCACAGCTCATGGCTAAAGCTGGACAAGAAAATGCTGAGGTATCCGGTGATGAGGATGATGAGGAGGCGATATAGAACGGATTTTTTCGCAGCGTGACAGGACATGACTACTTTCACACTGACTTCTAAACTACCCTGTAGACAATGAGCTCTCAGAAGCACGTTGTCTGTGCAAGGACAAATTCACTGGTCCCTAATCACATTCACTCAGCCAATTGTTCGCCTAGGTGTTGGCTCAGGCCAGCAATTTTGTAGTGTCATACCGCATTAACATACAGGAGGGCGAATGTGTGTGAACCTAGTAAACATATCCAAGGAGCTTTCCACCGACGTTTTTGCGGCGTGCCTCCTCATGGTCCATGATACCAGACGATGTTGTCTGTACGATCGCAACAGTTCAGCGGTTAGGCAAGAAAAAATCCAGCAATTAGCACGAGGAGGCACGTACTAGGATAATGTAACCGAAACCACGAGAGGGTAGCAGCAAGTTGACCCAGGATTCGATCTGGGTCACCTGGACACTGTACCGTGGGGAGATGACGCCCGTCTTGTTCAGACGGCCGTTTAGTTGTATGACAATCTTGCCTGAGCGGTGATCGTCGATTATCTCAAATTCGCCAATATAACCTAGTAATTCATCAGGAGATGGTAACTTCCAATTAACTTGCCAAGGATCACACTCACCATGTCTTTGCATGACGCTGAGGAATTTTACGACGACCTTTGATGAAGGTCGAATGAGCACCTGCCGCTTTCCACGGCGCTCAGCGTTGACAATACTGTTCTGTCGTGAGAAGCTTAGGTGTCGGGTGAAGATGGTGAGACATTCGAACCCACAAGGCAGTCGTTCTAACTGGAGCATCAGCAGACGGCGAAAAAACGCCCTGACGCGACAGCACGCACCAATACGGAGACGCGAACCATTTTGACGGCGAGGTATTGGTAGGGGATCCGAAGGGCGTCGTGAACTGTCCGTCGAAGGAAATCAATCTGGCGGGGAGGGCAAGCAGCAAGTTTGGCCGGGTGGCTGAACCCAGCTGCATAGTAGTCTCAGCCACAGCTCGGTAGTTTCCGGTCACACCTTCAGCAAGACTCCATACACACACACCGTCCCCCAGCGACATCCTCGACAACCAAGTCTCGCCAAAATGGTATGATATACTGTTGGCAGTGTGTACCGTCTTTGCATGTTGATCGATTTGTAGGGTCGCGTCCGTACCAAAACCACCAAGAGGGCTTCTCGCATGCTCATTGAAAAATAGTGCGCAAGCCTACTCCCAGCGTCCGTATTGGTCGAGATTGTTACTGACACCAATGGTCCAGTTACCCCCGCCTTACGCTCGACTTCCATACCAACAAGCGTATTATCGATGAAGTCGCAACAGTCCAATCGAAACGTCTCCGCAATAAGGTTGCTGGCTTCACGACACATCTGATGAAGCGTATACAACGCGGACCCGTCCGCGGCATTTCCTTCAAACTCCAAGAGGAGGAGCGCGAGAGGAAAGATAATTATGTTCCCGAAGTCTCTGCCCTTGATACAAGCACTTCTGGCCTCGATGTCGATGCCGATACGGAGGTACGTATTTTCGTGCTATTTTTTCATTTGCAGCATTGATCGGTAACTTGGGGGTGATGCATCTTTTTTAGCTCATGCTCAAAGGTCTTAACTTCGACATTCCTGTGAACGTCGTCCAAGTGGTAATTGCCCAACCTGAGCGGGGTCCCCGTCGGGAGAGGCGCACAGTTCCGGGTGCTGGTCGATGATGTTTCAGTACACGAAGTACGCGACGATGTCAGTATGCCGATCAACATGCTACATGCTCACTCCCTAAACCCTGCGCCGGTATATGCACTCGAATGTGCCATGTCTAATTGCGTTCACGTCACCTGCTGTTCTTGGCTGATAGTTGGGTCTACTACTGAAGATGATTGTATTCTTGTTCAACTCACAGCTTGCTGCCCATGACTGAGGTTTCAACCATGGAGTTCAGGTGAGCAGCCACAAACGAAAAGGCTGTCGGGACACCTGCGCCTGCCCCATTATGTTCTGTGAAGAGACAATGAACTTGAGTGAAATTCTGCTCCAGATGACACAACGGTGAAGAATCTAGATGCGAGCTCATTGACCACAGGACCTCTGTCATGACTCCGGTTATGAATGCGTGGAGTTGTAAATCTATGTCGAAACACGACACCCCGAAACTCTGCCGACGGTTTAGAGTCGTCCAGGAAAACTGTTAGCAAAAGACTCAATGTTTCAACAACAATAGGTACTTTCACTACATTAACGCATTAGCTTTCAGGAGTCAGACGCCGCTCAATGGCAACATGTGTTCCTCTGTAAACCCAGGCTGACAGGAATGCAATGACGCCTCTCCGCCGTGTTTCTCAGCAGCATGTCACTGGGATAAGTAAGAACGTTTCTCTGCGGTACTGCTCTCGCAGTAGACAGGCTGCTGTTCGTAATTGGTGCCCGACTCGAGGCCAATGGCCGTTATGGGAATGCAGTGAAGGCTAATGCTACCGGCTAATCCTTGCGGGATGTCTAGCGATCCAAGCAAGCTATGGTTGATCGTTTGCCTGCATCGGATCAACATGATTCAGGAGACAGAGCATAATATCTACCAGCTACATGGGCTCGCAATAGCTCAGGTTAGCCAGTGTCGCCATTACCGCCGTCCCTCGCGACGATATTGGGCACAGCGGCGGCCGCGAGGATGATGACAGCTAAGAACGCAGACGCGCGAGGGAACATTGGACGAGTATCTTGAAAGTAGGCGAAACAGTTCGGCGGTCAGGAGGACCCACGTTGGAGTGAGGGATTCTGGGATGGACATCCATAGCTTTATGGGCCTTTTGTTTTCGGGATTCCATGCACGGTGGGCAATACGAAAGACTGGTAAGGCAGGTGACGCCCTTGCGTCATCACAACAAACGGGTCGTTCGGTCCTTTACTTGGACATTGACGGCTGCTAAAGCCCGGCGGAGTCATTCATATTCGTCGAGAATGTTCCTTCTCCGAACAGGATGTAGTCGCGAAGCCGTGCCGCAAGTTCGACCGGTTGACCGCTCACCTACCGGCGCACGAGAATGTGCTCCGTTCCTTGAGCACGTACCAGCCTGACAAGTCAGCAGCAGGTCCAGAAAAAGCGAGCTGGATTGCACCAGCACGTCCTATTGCGCGGTCGTTCCATCTAGGCAAGGGAAAGACAGAACTTTATCGTACGAGAGCTTTCACCTATGCCTGCAGTGCTATATTCCAACCATATGGTGGGGTTACATGTATCCATGGTGAAAGCAGTTAGTGTTGCGTCGCAGAACTAGTGCATGACCTCGCCACCAACAATGTCGAGGTGGACGTCTGATGCCATGGATTTACTAAGCGTGAGGCTGCCTTTGTTTGTTTGTTTTTCCCAACCACTGCAAATACTCGGTCAATACAATACGAATATTCTGTCCATCGGGGTTCATATACGTGTGTCTCAATCTACTAACTCTCGCGAGTGGAATTTCAGGACTTCTACTCTGCCCAGGCCAAAATCTACCCACCACGGCTCCAGGCTCAATCGTTCAACGAACCTTCTACAGAATGTTGATGGCATCGCAGTCAAGGCCGATCAATTGCTCATTAGCCTACCAATACCGTTCCATCACTAAGTCGAGGTCACGGTAGTTGGTGAGCAAGACTCACAAAAGTAGTGCCTTGGCAGCAGACAGCCTGGGCATTGCAGCTAGTATCTCCTAAAAGATCAATGATATCGAGGTTGACACATCCAATGCCAAGGTCTCCAGTCAGGGCGTTAAGGCCAAGGCCCAAAAGGCCACCAAGAAGGTCTTGAAGTTGACCATACTAGGGCAGAGTCAAGGCATTCTAGAAGAAACAAGGTGCGAGCAGACTTACCGACCCGACATTATCGCAGCATAGTGCGTTGGCATTGCAGTTACCACCCCCTTCCCCACCCTTCGTGGGGCTGGTAGGGACGGCAGCAGCGATAGCCGCCAGGGCAACAGTGAAGAAGACGGATGTATTGGCGAACATGAGGTTTGTGAAACGAGTGCACAAAAATCAACTGAGCTTGCAGGTTCCGGGAATTCTAGGTGTGTACTCTAGGCTTTATGTGTTTTCTGCACGATTATTTGCTATATGGCAGGTTTCATATCTGTCCGGAAGAGGATCAGTTAGTCCCAGTCAGTGTCGAAATGCAGGTCATTCAGGGCACCAAGCGCGTAATAATGGACGGCTTAGCCACTTCATGTGATACGCATGTCCCAAAGCATTTATCCGGTCGATCGTCGGGTTGTAGGGTGCCATGGCCGGCTGCCTTCGCAACCATCAACGTTGCAATCTTAAGGACCAACGGCGTATTTGGTCATCGGAAGACGTTACAAGCGAGTCTAATAAGTCGTTGGAACGGCCTAATTAACTGACAATTCCTGAGTGATCAGGGATTACGGTTTGGAGCCGGTCTGCACGGTAGTGGCAAAGAATTCTTTTGGCAGTGGTATCACCCAGCACACCCTGGTCCAGGCAATCAACATGGCTAGCATGGTTGCTGAAGCGTGGTAAACGCGTGACGTATCGCTACGTTCCCGCGTAGCTCTATGGGTATCTCCGAAGTGTCCTTGGAGTGTTTTTCTCAGATTGACACCACCCGTTGAACTAAGGAAGATCTATTCAGATCATATTCACCGATGCCATGCGATCAGGAACAGATATTCCTGTTTTTCACAAACCTCATATCGTGTTCGTAAGGTTTAGGGGTCGCCTAGTAGGGCTCCCCTTCCCGTATTGCCTATGCCCGAGGCTAGGGTTCGTACATGTACTTTTTCTTCCGTAACCTGTAGTGATCACTATATTGAAGGTGTCCTATGCGCGTCCACCATACTTTGACAGTTCAATTACCAGGGTTGTTGCTGCGTTCGGGGTCACAAACGCAGGCTTACCCTTCGGCCCCCAGCCATCACATACGGGAAACTCTTACAATTTGCCAACGTGCGGTACCCTAAACAAGTGACAACCTTGTGTTAGCGCGTCTATTGTGTAATTTTTTTTTTCTTTCTTTCAGCTAAGTCAGGGAATCCCAAAACTTTATCATGACGTTTGGTTAGCGGTTGGATCCTCAAAGGCGACACGGGAGCCTTCATTTTGCTTGTGCACTTTTTTCTTCTTCTTACAGCCTTATGCATGACTAGGTCAATTCACCAATCGCAGAAGCACTCTTATAACCAGGAAACGACCGACAAACGTGCTGTCCATTGGGGGATCCATATCAACTTAACACGTGCTCCAATATACTACCTTTCGCTAATGCCTTTCTAACATTTTTTCGCTGTACAGGCCATTCGCCTACCACAACTCTTAGGCAGTCCAACGGCACAGAGTGCACGCCCTCTAGAGAACTTTGAGAGGATCGCAGTCAAGCCCGATCAATTGCAAATTATCCTATCAATGCCATTCCTTGTCACTGAGTTCAGTCCACGAATAGGTATGACTTACGGAAGTAACTCCTTGGCAGCACACAGACTGTGCATTGCAGGAGGTATCTGGTATTAGAGCAATAACCTGAATCGGGATACAACCAATGCCAAGGTTGCCGGTCAGGGCGTCAAGGCCAATGTCTAACAGGCCGAGAAGGCCTTGAAGTTGTTCATACTAGGGGAAAATGAAGGCGATGCTAGAGGCACAAGATACGAGCAGACTTACCGACCCGACATTATCGCAGCACAGTGCGTTAGCATTGCAGTTACCGCCACCAAGGTCAGTCCCGCCGTCCCTGGCGAGGTTGGTGGGAACGGCGGTAGCAATGGCCGCCAGTGCAACAGTGAGGAGGACAGAAGTCTTAATGAACATGAGGCTTATGGAACGAGTGCAGAGGGATAACCGAGCTTGCGGGTTCTGGTGATCCCGGATGTGCGAAGAAGGTTTTTATGCGCTTTCTGGACGACTACCTTCACTACCGTCAACGTTGCGATCCTAACCCCCAACGGCAACGTCGTTCTTCGCGAAGCACTGCGAGTGAGTCTAATTAGTCGGTGGAGCGGCCTTGCTGACCGATCACCCTCTGAACGGTCAGAATCACTGTTGAGGCCAGTGCTAGAGCCTGGAGCTAAAGGACATTTTGGCAGTGCGGTTTCCCAGCGTGCGCTGGTGTCGAAAACCATGTCGGCTAGGTTCTCTGCTAAGGTGAATGGTAGTCAGCGCGCGCGCAACGTACTTATCCCTGCATTACCGCGCAGCATACATCATAATTATCCCGAAGGTGTTTTTGGAATCTTTTTTTCCCAAAGTTCTAGCGCCCACAGAACTAAGGAACCCATAAACCATTCAGATTATATTTACTAATACTGCGCAGTCTACAGGAGGCTAATTTCTTGCCGACTGCATTGCTACCTCTTTTCCGCAGAAACTCATCGTCCTTGGCAGGAACCCTTACATGGGCGTTGCATTATTCTACTAAGATTTGGAAGCCGTCTTCGCACTCCCACGCCGCCTGGGCCCGCGGCTAGTGGCCCATGCAGGTGCCCCCGCTTCCCAGATTTACAGTGACGAGTCCATCAAACGTGACCTACACGCTCATCCACCGTACAATTCCTGGACAACTCGATTACCAAGATTCCTCAAGGATTTCATTGTGTTGGATGTAACTGCCTACAGGCTTACTCACAGCACCCAGCGGGCCTAGATGGGAAGCTATCACAATTCGCCGGCGTGCGGTATTTTGTTCGGTACGTCTGTTTTGTGGTTTGTCAACTTAGTCTGGAAGACAGGGTCTTGCCACGGTGTTTAGTGAATAACAATCAAGGACAACACGGGGGTTACCGTCCTGCTTGTGTCGTGTGTGATATGATTTCGATTTTTCCTCAAACAGCTCTGTGCATGAGAACCAATGCACCTTCCATAAATCACTCATGATCAGGAAACAACAATTACTGGGGTGATCATATGTGTTCCATCCTGCTAACTTTGGCTAATGAATTCTAATGTTCTTTGCCCTACAGGTCATCTATCCGCCAACGACTCTTCAACAACCTAGAAACATGGAGCACGCGTCCTCTAAAGAACCTTAAGAGGATCACAGTTAAGGCCGACCAATTGCAAATTAGCCTATCAACGCCGTTCCCCGTCACTGAGCTAAGTTCACGTTAGGTAATGGGTGGGACTTACGGAAAGAGTGCTTTGGCAGCAGACGGCCTGTGCATTGCAGGACTGATCTGGTATCAGATCAATGACATCAATCGCAACACAACCAATGCCAAGGTTGCCGGTCAGGACATTAGCGCCCACGTCCAGTAGGCCACCGAGAAGATCTTGGAGTTGCTTATACTACGGAAAAAGTGAGAGGCGACGCTGGAGAACCAAGATATGAACAGACTTACCGTCCCGACGTTGTCACAGCACAGTGCGTTAGCGTTGCAGTTACCACCACCAAGGCCAGTTCCGCCGTCTCTGGCAAGGTTGGTAGGAACAGCAGTCGCGATGGCTGCCAGAGCAACAGTGAAGAAGACAGAAGTCTTGAAGAACATAATGTTTATGAAACGAGTACACAGAAGTCAACTGAGGTTGCGGGTCCTGGCGATTCCAGGTGTGTGACGAGGTTTTTATGCGCCTTCTACACGATTACTTGCTAGATGAGAGCAACGCTCCATGAGCAAGCACCTTCACTACTATCAATGTTACGACTCCAAATCCCAACGGCAAGATTTCTCTTCGCGAGGCACTGCTGCACGAATTAGTCCAAGTAGTCGGTGGAGTGGCCCAGCTGACTGACAACTCTTTGAACGGTTAGGACCAGCGATATGGAACTAGTCTGCAGTCTGCAGTGTTTTGGCTCTGCGGTTTCCCAACGTGCCATGGTCTCGATAACCAAGACAATCACTTTGGGTTCTGGTTCAAAAGTTAAATGGTGGTCATCTCACAATGTATCGCTGCATTGTCACGTGGCATCTTGAGGGGCATTTCCAAGGTCTTGTCTTGGAATATTTTGTCAGAGTTCAGAGCACCACTGAAGTAAGGAACCGTCTAGATGGTACTCACCACACATTCCACATAACGCCAGCATCTTGTCGACCCCATCGCGACCATCCCTAGCAGGAGCCGATTATACTTACTTGTCTTCACACACGGTACATCGTAGGGAGATTTATGGGTAGTCTTTGTCTCCTCTGGGCAGACAAGAGATCCGACGGGAGACAATCGCTCCTTTTCAACTGGGGTGATACAGGCACATCCCCCACTGAAGGCAGGCACTGTGGAGACTGCGACGGCAACGGCTACCGAGGCGACAATGGAGGGGGTGGAGTCACCCGTCCGCGAAGCAACCTTCGGTGCGTATTCTACCTGTTGAAGTGATGCATCTTCTGCGAGCAGCGAACTGCGCTTGAGAGGGTATGAACCAGGATAGGAGATTGGCCGTACTACCATCACCTCTGCTCAGCAAGTGGCGGCGGTAGCACCAACCCTATTTGGCAGACTACGTACACCAAGTTTGTGACATTACAGTCAGCAGGGGAACCGCTGTACAGCAGCAAGGAAACAAGTGTTCTAAACAGTCCAGTGCGCGATGGCCCGGTTCACTATTTGGTCTTCACCCGTTGTTCCGCCGCGGACGTGTCTCACTTGCGTTTGCATGCTTTATCGCATCCGTTTGGACTGTTTAAGACAGTTGCTTCTGTGGCTGTGTTGGATGCGCAGATGATGACGTGCGTGCCCTCAGCTATCTGCAAGGGGTAATTACGGTGATCTCGCAGTGTAGTGACTCTCCCCAGGCGGAGTGGATAGCATGTGAGCATAGTTGAATGCAGAATAGATAGTGAGTGGTACAATCACTTCTATCTCCAGGCATAGTTCAGACGATCAGCGTGAAGCCGTGAGGTACCATTTAGTCTTCACAGCCACTAACGACCAAAGTTAGGGGGTCACTGTCCTTAGATGCTCAGCTGTGTGGAACTCCTTAGAGAAGCAGCGATATCAAGGTCATTGGTAGCAGACTGAAGGCAACTAAATTGTGCCTGGGCCGTCGCGACTACTGCCAACTTTGGTTTGCCACTACCCCCGAAGCTTGTCCTCCAAAGCAATTCTACCTATTGCACTGCGATCGTAGTCTTTAGTTATATCTCGATTCCAAGCAAGCTCAAGGCTTTATTGATGTTAATCTTGTCAGTGGTGGGAAACCGGTTATACCGGCACGAGTTGCCGGAAGATGCTTCTTGGGACCTGGAAACAGGGGTAGTGCCCGACTTGGTGAGAACATTGCTGGGCGCGTGCAAGTTCTGGTGACCCGGGTTGAGTACGCCCGCTACTTCGTCCGATCGTTATGACGAAACCCATAATCGGGCTTAAGTTGACCCCAAGTTGCAAGTAAAATGAGCCTTCAAGAACAGGTATCTTCTTACAAGAGTAAACGCCAGATGAATCTGACAAAGATGATGGATGATGTCCCCTCTGAAAATTACACAGGGGGACCATGGATGTCATCTAGACGATGACAAGACATTTACACTATACCGTAAGGGAAATGCTGGGTCGTATCCGCCGTCCTGTGGAATCCACCGTTGGTACCAGTTGCGCACACCCCACCTCATGATCTTTGCTATCCGACTGCAGTTGGGCCCGGCAGAGGCAATTTCGGAAGTACAAGGGATAAACAAGCTACAGAGCCGCTCCGTGATGGATCAAAAGGGTCCGCTCCACAGTCCATGCACGGTTGTCCGTGTGTACCACCAACGTTTGATGGTTGCAGAGGTGAATGCAAGCCTTCACATCGGCTGGCTCCAAACCCCTATTTTCCCAAGGAGGCTCTTGAATGTCCATTCGAAACGCCATGTTGCCTTGACCAAAGACCCATAAAGGCGTGCATGATATGCCAGTGAAACAACAGCTCGCGTCTCGAATCCTATGTTCACTAACACTGCTGCACTTTTCACCGTCGCTCTGGCAGCCATTGCTACGGCAGTCCCCACCCACCTCCCCAGGGACGGAGGAGGGGAAGTTGGTGGTGGCAACTGCAATGCTAACGCACTGTGCTGTGACAACGTTGGTTCGGTACGCTTGACTCTATCTCGTTTCCCCAAGTACTTCCTCACTTTGAGATTTGTCCTTCTAGGCCGACAGCCTAGGCGACATCGCTGGTTTGTTAGGCATTGCCGTTGGCCTCCTAAATGGCAACCTTGGCATTGGTTGTATCCCAATCCAGGTCATTGACCTCATACCGGACGATTCCTGCAACGCCCAGGCTGTCTGCTGCCAAAGCACTGCTTCCGTGAGTCATACCCGTTATCGATCGTAAACTTAACTTAGTGATCGTTCAAATGGTATTGATAGGCAAATCTGCAATTGATCGGCCTTGACTGCGATCCCCTCAAACTTCTTTAGAAGGCGCGAGCTCCGTGTTTCTGGATTGTCAAAGAGTTGTGGTGGGTGGACGGTCCGTTGGTTGGAACGTTGTGTGCAACGGAGAGTTTAAGATATCTTTTGGTTGAATGTGACGGACGATAGCAGATTGAAACACGTGGTACAGCGTTGGTGTGATGTTTAGTTTCATCCAATTGGTGGACAGAACGCCCTGCATGCCATTGTCCCAATTACGTTGCACGCCTTCCCCCGCAGAGGGGCGTGCATTGCGGAGCCGACAAATCGTCGGTTGACTAGAACAGTAAGAATAGAGTAGGAAATCTCGTGGCAAAGCCCGCCCCTTCGAAGAACACGTGCAACTGTGCGTCTGCAGTGGATTTGACGCTGCCTAAGTAGCACTTTGGCCAATCACCAGCGTCCCCTACGGAGTCCTCGGTATTTGGCCTTGCTTGGCTTAGAATAAGTACGATTTAGTTTTGCCTCGGCGCTGTCTTAGGCTCCGGGAAGTGGTCCAATAGAATCTGTGATCATTTCCCTACGCCAGAACGATTCCTCCGACATACATAACAATGTCGCCAGGAAGGACGGTCCCAAATAGACACGACAACACGACGTTGAAGGTACGAACGTGAAAGCGCTGTAGTACAGTATCCTTCTTGGGAAAGTCCAAAGGATGTTGCAGTGTATGTAATCGGATCCAGCCCCGATTGGAATGAGCTGATACGGGCAACTTCATGATGCCAGCCTCCAAGTCAGAGTTTGCGAATTTATGTGATGTATGCTCAAAGCTGGACATATTACAGCGCATGAGACATCCCCCCCATCCCTGCCGCAAACCTCTACCCTGCTCAACAAGCCCAGTCCAGTTCATATACGAGGCTGGTGTCGCTCTTGGATCCGTTGATGAAATCAAGAGTCGGCGATTGGGTTGTGACCTTTGCCAACTTATCGCCAAATGCCTGGACAAAGAGCCCTCAGATCTCAGTGGTACATGCCGTGTCACGGAAGAGTTTTGGTATTTTCAGCTGCAGAGAGAAGTCGAGGTTCAAGATCCTGGCGTCACGCATTTCCATATCTCAGAGGCTATCGTGGTTTTCGATACGTCTGAGATGGATCAGTTTAAGGGGCCCTCCCTCCCTTGGGAAGTCAGGGAAAAAGATACTCGGGGAGGCCACCGTATTCTTTGGCTTCAGGTCAGCAATAACTATACTTTGTGAAGCTGACACTAAACAATCAACTCAAGGCTAGGGCCGGATCTTGCATCGAACCAGGAGATCCAGCTGTGGATACTCCCCAAACGGAACAAGAATCCCTCGCAACTATCGGCGGCAGATACGTTCCTGCACAAGTAAATACACACCTCATACGGGCGTGGCTCCACCAGTGTGAAACGAAACACGGGAAGGGTTGCAGGCCTTCCCTTCCACTTTCGTTGGAGCAAACCAGAGTGCCGACCTTCGTAATCGATGTGATCCAGTCGTGTCTCGTGTATTCTCCTTCGCAATGTCGCTATGTCGCTTTAAGCTATGTCTGGGGCGCAGCTGCTGTGTACAAGCACCTCCGAGAGAATACCCAAGATCTTCGGAGGACGGGTTCCCTACTCTCGTTGCCTATCCCCGCCACAATCAGGGATGCCATGACCCTAGCACACGCCATCGGAGAACGCTACCTATGGGTAGATTCGCTTTGTATTATCCAAAACGACTCGGAGATGTTGCAATCGGAGATCACACGGATGGGATCGATTTATTCGAAAGCGCTGTTCACCATAATTGCTGCCTCTGGGGATAGTGCAGACAGTGGCCTTCCCGGCGTTAATTGGGGATCTCGTGGACAGGTGCAGAAGGCTTTGAAGTTTGTGGACGGTGAATTGCTGACAGTCATCGACTTGGTACCAAGTGGGATTGATGGCACGCCATGGGCACAACGGGCGTGGACTTTCCAGGAACGAATCTTATCTAACAGGGCGCTGGTATTCTCGGCGAGTGAAGTTTACTGGAGCTGTCGTGTGGCAGCGCACTCGGAAGAACGCGCTCTCGAAGAAGTCAGGAACATTAAACGGCTTCATTTGTCATTTCCCCAGAGATATGCCACTGAGTTTCTGTCCTGGGAGCCTTTACAACCATCCGAGTACCGTCTTCTCTACAGCGACCTGCTCTCCAGTTACCGACAGCGGCGCTTGTCCTATCAAACAGATATGCTGAACGCCTTCAATGGCGTCTCCGAAATTCTTGCAGCACTTCAGGACGACACATTCTTCTGGGGCCTTCCAGGATTGCTCTTTTCGTATGCACTGGCATGGGATTTCATTGGTAATTCCGCACGAAACCACGTTCATGTCCCCGTCATCGGAAGCAAGGACAGCAAAGAAACGGTTCCCATTCCTTCCTGGAGCTGGGCGGCATGGTCAGAAGAGAACTCAAAACATCCTCCCTACCTCCGTGCTGGAGAGGGCGGTGACATGCGACCTGTGATTGAGTTCAACATAGTGGATACAAAACACCAGCTGGTCAAGATTAAAGAACGGTCTTGGCAGGACCATCTAGATGACGACATTCGCGCTTCGTGGCAGGAGCGGGATCCTCGCCAACTTCCATCTCCGATACAGAACTCCCTTTCGCAAATTGGTTACTTGTATTTCTGGACTAGTCTTGCGAACGTGAGAGCTGCCCGAATCTGGAAAGGGGGGAAATACATACTTTCCCCTCCAGGCCCCCCTAATTTTTACAGTGAAATTGTGCACCAGGACTTCATCGTGATTGGAAGATATAGTGATAGAATATTGCTCCTTCTGGCTATCGAATGGAGAGATGGTGTAGCATACCGAACGGGGTCAGCAGATATCGACGAAAGGAAATGGGTTCAGATGGAGAACAGGCAGTGGCGGTTGATTACACTGGGATGACACGAATACCCCAGTCACTGCCTACCATCATACCTCTAAGATTGTACTAGGACGGTAGCTCAAGCATTTGAGTATGTAAATTGAGTGACAATCTCCTAGTACAGATGTTCCGAACCGATCAGCTTGACCATGTTCGATCCAGCGCCGAGACCCACCAAACAAATGGGCCGTAAATGAAACCAAGTCAGGGTGGCGGTTGTTGCCAGTACTATGAGGGGCTTTGGGCCAGAACCGGTAGGTTTTCCGGTCCAAAGCCGAGGCCTGAGAGGTCGAGCTGAGCTGTGAGGGTGGGTCGGGCTCCGAAACAGGTGAGCTTCGAGTGGTCGACGAGCCCATGGCGTCAGGAAAACTGCTGGGTTGCTAGCCGTCTCGCTGACCTGTGAAAGGGAAAGAAGGGCGGATGCAACGAACAACGAGAATCAGACGAGCAGCTCAGCTAATAAGCCTTGAAACGGTGAAGTGGGTGCACTGAGAAAAGAAAAGACTAGCTATTCTCACGCGTAGACTAAATGCTACTTGCCTTCGCTACAGAGGAAGCTAATGTTTTCTTGCTTCTTGCTGCGTCCCTGCCTGTGTCTGCTTTGGATAGTGAATAGCACATAGACACCACAACCTGACAACCCTGGAGGTACGAACCTGCATGTACAACCCTTCTTGGGAGAGTCTAAATAATACTGATTGCAGCGTGATCGGAAGCTCCGATTGGAATGAGCTGATGTGCCATATTATCAGCAGGCTGACCCTGCAACAATGTTTTGGTGCCTACCGTCGATCTCATGACGCCAGCCTCCGAGTCCGATTTCGCAAAACTTTGCGAAGTATGCTCAAGGCTGGACATACGGCACATGTCGCATCCCCACCATCCCTGCCGCAAGCCTCTACCCTGCTCAACAGCCCCAATCCAGCGTAGATATGAAGCCGATATCACTCTTGGATCTGTCGATGAAATCAAGAGCCGACGGTTAGATTGCGACCTTTGCCAGCTTATTGCCAAATGCCTGGATAAAGAGCCCTCGGACGTCAGCGGTACATGCCGTATGACACAAAGCAGAGAATTTTGCACCTTCAACTTGCCGAGAAAAGTCAGGGTTCAAGATCACAGCATCACACATTTCCATCTCACCCAAGCTTCCGTGATTTTCGATACGTCCATAGCGAATCAGTTCCAGGGGCCCTCCCTCCCTTGGGAACTCAAGGAGAGAGATTCCCAGAGAACCCACTACATCCTTCGCCTCCAGGTCAGCAATAACCATACTTTGTGAAGTTGACACTAAACAATCAGCTCAAGGCTAGGGCCGGATCTTGCGTCGAACCAGGAGATCCAGCTGTGGATACTCCCCAAACGGAACAAGAATTCCTCGCAACTATCGGCGGCAGATACGTTCCTGCACAAGTAAGTACACACCTCATACGGGCGTGGCTCCACCAGTGCGAAACGAAACACGGGAAGGGTTGCAGGCCTTCCCTTCCAGTTTCGTTGGAGCAAACCAGAGTGCCGACCTTCGTCATCGATGTGATCCAGTCGTGCCTCGTGTATTCTCCTTCGCAATGTCGCTATGTCGCTTTAAGCTATGTCTGGGGCGCGGCTGCTGTGTACAAGCACCTCCGAGAGAACACCCAAGATCTTCAAAAGACAGGTTCCCTACTCTCGTTGCCTATCCCCGCCACAATCAGGAACGCCATGACCCTAGCACACGCTATCGGAGAACGCTACCTATGGGTAGATTCGCTTTGTATTATCCAAAACGACTCGGAGATGTTGCAATCGGAGATCACACGGATGGGATCGATTTATTCGAAAGCGTTGTTTACCATAATCGCTGCCTCTGGAGATAGTGCAGACAGTGGCCTTCCCGGTGTCGAACAGGGATCCCGTGAACAGTTGCAGAAGATCTTGAGGTTCGCCGAATGTGAGCTCCTGTCGGTCATCGATATGACGCAAAGCGGAATTGATGACACGCCATGGGCACAGCGGGCATGGACTTTCCAAGAACGAATCTTGTCTAACAGGATTCTGGTATTTTCAGAGAGTCAAGTTTACTGGAGCTGTCGTGCAGCAGCTCACTCGGAAGAGCGCGCTCTAGAAGGAGTCAAAATCATCGAGCGAGTTCATTTACCATTTCCCCAGAAATACAGCATGGATTGTCTATCCTGGAAGCCTTTACAGCCGTCCGAGTATCGCCTTCTCTACGACGATCTGCTCTCCAATTACCGACAGCGGCGCTTGTCCTATCAAACGGATATGCTAAACGCCTTCAATGGCGTCTCCGAGATTCTTGCAGCACTCCAGGACGACACATTCTTTTGGGGCCTTCCAGGATCGCTTTTTTCGTATGCGATGACATGGAATTTCACTGGTCATTCTGCACGAAACCAGGTCCATGTTCCCATCATCGGAAGTAAAGGCTTCAAGGAAATGGTCCCGACTCCTTCCTGGAGTTGGGCAGCATGGTCAGGAGAGGACCCAAACCATCCCCCTTTCCTCCAAGGTGGAGGTGATAGCTGGGTGCGACCTGTGATTGATTTCTACCTAGTGGACACCGAACACCAGTTGGTTAGTATCAAGGAACGGCCATGGCAAGACCATCCAGATAATGGCACTCATGCTTCATGGCGGGAACAGGGACCTCACCAGCCTCCGTCTCTCACGCATCATTCCCTTTCCCAAATTGGTCGGTTGTCCTTCTGGACCAGTCTTGTGAACGCAAGGGCTGCCCGACGCTGGAGATTACAGGGGCTGCATCGGGTAGGTGGAGTGGAATACACACTTTCCCCACCCTCAGATTTTCGAAGCCCCTCCCATTATCGCAGTGAAATCGTTCAGCAGGATTTCATTGTGGTTGCAGCAAGCAGTGCTCGAAAATTGGTCCTTCTGGCTATTGAGTGGGAAGATGGTGTGGCCTACCGGGTAGGGACAACATACGTTGATGAAGAGGCATGGGTTCGTCTGGAGGATAGGCAGTGGCGGTTGATCACACTGGGATGACGCGAGTACACCACTAACTGTTATTACCGGAATCTCCAAATTGTACTGGGATCACAGCCCAAGTATTTGAGCAGACCGACCGACAACCTTCTAATGCACTATACTGAATCCATCAGCTTAACCACGCAATCGCGGACCGAGACGCCAAATCAACGAGTCGTCGTCAGTAAACCCACCTCCATTGATGTAGGCAAGTCGGGCAGGCAGTGGTAGTCGCCGATACGATTTCCGTGGGATGTATCTGGGAGGTGAGATGTCGATCGGTGTAAGGTGTAGAGGCCGTTTTCGAAACACAAATGATGGCGGGACCCATCTCTGATTCAGCATCACCTGACAAAGAAGCGAGATGGAATTGGAATTGGTTGATTGCACGAGTACATGGCAAGTTACGGATTGCTTGTTGACGCCTGCGCCGGGGATTGTGACTGCTCCCCGATCTTGGCCTGCATAACGTTGATCAAATAGTTTACATTTTCCTGCTTCTTTTGTATCGTCTCCGACAGGGACTCGAGATTACTCCGGATGTATTCAACTTTGGATGAGTAGTATTTTCTTGCTTCCTCCCGCGTCTTGAATTGGGTCAGTATTGGACGGTGAGGTGTAAACCGACCAACTATCTCACTTTTTTGACGTAGTACCCCGTGCCAACATCGACGATGACATGTTCCGGATCGCTCAGCTTACCAGGAACATAGAGGGAGTTTGTGAGCGGGACGAGTATTGTCGTGCCTGGCGAAGCGATTGAACCCCCAGCAGAGGAAAGAAGAAGTGGCAACTAACCTGTGTTCTTGTGTTTTATCTCTTGTACATTGTCTACACACTGCTTGAATTTTGACTGCGCTTGCTTGAGTTGTGCGAAGGAGTTGGTGAGATGGGTCAACTCCTGTGAAGAAAGAAAGCATTAGAGCAGGCACATTTAAAGGTGACATCTGATGACCTCTTCGAGTTGGCGTCGCACTTCAGCAAGTTGCTGTATGTCCAGATCGGCAATGTTAACCTGCTGTGGTTGGGCGGTGCTGGCCATGGCTTGACGTTGACAGTATTGGATCAACGTCAACTTCGACCAAGGTCTGTTTAGCTGAGTCGACCCCCCTGGCGATCTTGACCCCCCTTCCCCCGGAACCCTGTCGGGTATCGGAATCGGGCCCTTCCACTGCCAAAAAACGCGCAAGCAAGGCAGCACTGATATTGGCAGTGTTCGCAGTGACGAGGACGGCCATGTCGGACGGACAAAGGGGAGACTTGGGCAGACCTCCGCAGGACATCGGTCAGTTCATTAGTCGTATGTTTCTGGCATCGGTGCACTCACATCACAGTGATTCCGTTTCTGTCTTCACCATTTACTACTCTCGTGGTGACAATCAGTCGCCATCTTCCATGCTTCGTTTCACCCCACCAAGGGAAACGTCGTGGATTGGTGTCTCAAGGCAAGTAAGGGTAAGTTGTGCTCTGGCCCCTCGCTGGTATGATGGTGAGAATCACATGTTCATATGCAGACCTTTCCATCGACGGCGTGGAGTTCAGCACTTTGCCAAGTGGCCTGCACCTCGTTGATCATGATGTTGTGTAAGTCCCGTCCCCTAACCATGCGCTCTTTCCCTTGGCATCTAATTTGCTCTGCACGTACCAAACTAACATTGTACACGACACGCGACGCTACTATAGTTACTTCACCAAAGACACTCACCCGGGTGTCTCCGTATTTCGCCGTAGACGTACCTCTGAACATGGTCAACGTGGTTTCCGCCTCTCCGCGCTAGGGGTCCTTCTCGCGCGCTCTTCCCGCCCCCGTCCATGGCTACACGTGGACGCACTCAATGCGCTCATAGACCAAATATACACTGCCGTCGAAGAGAGGGGGAGGGGTATGTCCAATCAGAACCAAGGCGTCATACTTGAGCCGTCGGAAGACGCCGGTGATTGGGAGCCTGCACATGCGTTCTTTGAGGAAAGAATGGTCAGAAGAGCAGACCTCCGGGGTGCAGGACAGTGGAGAGGTTGGAGCTACGAGCTAGACAACGTGAGTCCTATTCTTTCTTTCTTTCGTTCATCCTTATCTATATCGGTGGCGTCGTGGTGTGGCTCTCCGTCATTGTGCCCGATCGATGAGATTACTGACGTTCATGATTCATAAAAGCCTGCCGTCCCGCCGACACCCTCCACCCCAACACTACATCTCCCGCATCTCCTCCGCATCCTCGGTCCTTCTGCTCTCACGTTATACAAACATGTGTTGGGGAGGCGGCGCATCCTGATATACACACTACCACCTGTCGAACCTGCATGCGTGCTTTGCCACGTGGCAGCAGATCTGTGCTTCGAGGCACAATGTAAGACCGTCTATGGTGATAGTGGACCGGATGACACGGAAGACGAAGAGGGAGAATATACTAAGGGGTCCCGGAGCGGTGGTGATTATCCGACACAATTAAGCAGTCGATCAAGAGAGGGCATAACAGTGCTCGGAATGGTCACGTTGAGCGACCTCGACAAGATGCATTATGAAGGAAAAACTGGCCGAGGTTGGATCGCATGTATGTTTTTCCTCATTTCCTGACCGCAGTACCCCTAACTCTTCTGATCGCATTCTTTGACTCATCGGAATGATTGTCCTTGCTAGGCACGACGGACGCGATATTTCTTGAGAAACCATCTTATTATGATCTTGTGATCGACTTGACCACTTCCACCCCCCTGCGGTCGACTCGTCCAACGCTTTACGTCTCCAAGCCCGTTCACCAACAGTCACCAGGTTCGCGAGGACCCACTCACAAACTGTCGCTTGTCCGGTTCACGTGGAGCGACGTCAGACTTGTGCGTGTCTCAGCTCCCGTTTGATTCCATTTGTCCGGCGCTCTAACCACTCAACCACGTCACTCCAGTGGAACGAACTCGAGCGAATCTTGCAACTTGACGCCGGGGGGACTGATTGCCTGACGACGTGCTGCCGCCCGCCTGTTGATTCTCCCATGCTTAAACACCCGTCCTCCAGTTCCGCTGTTGCAAGTACCGGTACCTCGAAATCTCCCGCACTCTCTTCCTGGGCGGACGTGTGGCACATGTATGAAGATGTTTGCCTTGTATGTGCGTCGCTCTGGATAGGCTCATGGCGCGGCAACTCTACGCAGTCATACTCCACCGTGAACCCCGATGGATCGAGAGCAGACTGGGGAGGAGTGCGGTTGACTGGTGACGACGACCTCACTATGAATGGGCCTCTTGTGAGGAACATCGGGCTGGGAATCGAGGGACGGCCGAGCATGATGGCGAGTGGGAGCGAAGGAGGACCAAACGTGAAGGGGATGAAACGATCTCGAGACATGTCGCTTGGTGTGGGAGGAGGCTCAAGTGCAGGCGAGGGCAACAGTCGCGGACGGCAGGCGTCCACGAGCTCGGGGATGTCCGTCGAGGATAATGGCATATCCGCCATGCATGCGCCCGACGATCCAGTGGCGCAGAGGTTCCGGGAAGAACGGATGGACAGACAGATACGGACGACGCTGGCCCTACTACAGACGTTCCATGCCAACACTTGTTTCCAACTCTCCAGGCTTGCAGAGTTAATGTCGCCGGCGACTAGTGGAACTAGTGCGACGGCAGCGGCGTGGCAGCTCGTGGATGTTCCGTCCATTGCGGAGACGCCCGACCCCTCTGCACCGGCCTTGCTGGACAGCGACGTGATTTACCTTACGCCGCGGGACGTCCTCTCGTTTGAGCTTGGTCCGTTCAGCTCCCTGGACGCACGCTACTTGGAGTGGCTTGGCGAGGAATATGGAAGTGGGAAGAAGGTCGTGGTGAGGAGGGGTTGGAAAGACTTGTTAGGTGTACTTCTTGGATTCGGGTGAGCGGAACGCCCTGTCATATCTCGGTCTCACATGCTCGCGCATCCCTTACATTGGTGCAGTTCTCCTTACTTTGGTTTCATTGTGCATTGCCTACGACGTCGTCATGAAATGATGACGATGATGATGATACCACATTGTCCGTCGCTTTATTCATCAGGGGCAGCGTAGTTTTTTCTCGCTTTGATACTGCCACTTAAACATTGTATTCGAGATGCAGCGGAGGGATCAGGCCAAGTCCAGTGTACAGCTATGGCCACAGCATCGTCGAGTGATGTAGATAAATAGCCGACAGCACTTCAAGTTGTCTTGCGTTGTTTGGGAAGGCAGCCACGCACTCGTCTCCCCCTTAGTGACAACTTACTCGCTAGTATTGCCTCCGCATCGACCACACCGGTGACGGACACCCTCCGAACTATCAGTATGACGACGACGACGACGAGGACCCAAGTTATTCCAAAGGCCACCGTCGCTCCACGCGGGGGTGCTATGAGTGCTACGACACCGCCGTTGTCTGCCATTCCAACTACCCACGCACCTTCCGCTCTCCTACCAGGGCACATACCCACAAGTCACAACCATCACACCTGTCCCAATGCTAATGCGATGCCCCACAAACTAGTCAGTCCGTCGGAAAGGGTATCGACGTCGACTTCCGTAACCCCAAACAAGAGTAACAACAACAACAAGCTTGCCATGTCCCGCGCCCTCGGCGCTGCTTTCCTTAGCCACCAAGTCGAACAACTCGAGAAGTCAGTGTCACACCAGGATCATGCCCGTTTGGCGGGAAGGAAAGATCTTCCACGGGATAGAGACGGGGACGCTGACGGGGAGAGGGATAGACGCCAGCCATTCGGAGAGCACACCCCCTCCGTCGGGACGACCATCCACAAGCGTGGACCCGTAATTCATCCGGCAAAACAGCGCGCGCCCTCCGGAGCTAAACAGAGCCCTAGGAGAGACTATCCCGAAAGGCCAGGATACAAGACACATGAATACCAGCGGGAGACGAAAGATGCTGACCTTATCGTGCTCGATGCGAGCGTTCTGGTGCATGGACTCCACAAAGTTAAGAAGTGGTGTAAAGATGGGAGAGAGGAAATCATCATCGTGCCCCTGGAAGGTATGTCCGACACCGTTGTCGCATCATGACTGACGCTAAACTGACGATTATTCTTGCTAGCTCTGAACACACTCGACTTGCTCAAGAAAGGAGCGAGTCCCCTTGCTCAGCGGGCAAGGTCGGCATCCAGGATATTGGAGGCGCAGGTAGGCACCAATCCTCGCATCAGGGTCCAGAGAGACGACGCTTTCGTGCCTTGGGACCGCATTGAATTTAAAGATACTCATTCTGAAGAGGACGGTGATAAACCCATTGCTCAGCCTCTCCATCTATCTGGGTCACCGGAGTGGGTCCGCAGGATGATATGCTGTGCCCGCTGGGAGGTCGATAATGCCACCACTACGCTGGACAATACCTTGAAAAAACCCCAGGTTGTCCTTGCTGTGTTATCTCAGTTGAAGGCACAAGAACAGGTTGGCAAGAATGCGGATTGCGCTCCGGAGATCGCCTCTCCAGTTCCACTTCCTGCGCCTGGTCCCCATTCACACAAGTATGAACCGCGCTCCGCTGGTCTCTTGGTTGCGCACTGGGCCGCCAGGGCCGGAATAGACTTGTTGGAAGTCGAGCCAAGTTCTGCGGGCACGCCGCCAGCTGGTCAATTCCGGAACGGCGACGAAGACGAAAGGGGCAAGAGGCCAGCAGGGCGTGGGAGGCACAACTCTCACACTACCAACGGTTCGCCTACCACTCGCGGAACGGGCCTCGTCGAACGTCCCGCTGCAGTAATGCAGATGATGGAAATGGTCGCACAACCTAGCAAAGTGGTCAGGGTCCTTGCGAGAGGCGAGAAATTGGAACCTGACACATGAACGTCGAATTTAGCTCGTTAAAGGTGCGTATCCCCTTCTGCCGATCTTTTTTTTTACCTCTGAATGTGCAAAAGTCTCAATCCAGGACTTTTGCTCGCTTCTTTCGTCCCTTGTTGACGAGACGGACAAGAACGCAACTTCCGTCTTGCCAGGTTACAGAGTACAAGTTTCTTGCAGTAGCAGAAACGTTCCTCCATGCATGTAGAACATCGTCTGTGGGCCTGATCCTCCTCGGGGGAGTGGTGGCACGCGATGGATGGATGATAGTTACCATAGTCGGCGCCTTCAAGTGCTTACATTTCTCTCGTCCAGCGCTTATGGACCCTTTCCGGGCGAGAATGGGGTTTCGTCTTGTTCCGTGGCTCTCCACCCTTCCATGTACCCATGCTGCAGTGGGTCTGGTCTATGTACCACCTCTCGACCTTGTCTCTTTCGCCTCTAAATTCTCAATAGTGACGTCGCGTATGACTCCCATGTATCTTGTTTTCCCCCAAGTGTCGGTCTGATCTATTTTGTCTGAATAAAGATTTCTTCCGTTTATCCGTGTACGCACCGAGTTTTATTTATATCCTGAGCCACTTCCGACTGCACCAAAATAAGCTCCAGCGGGTTATCCAGCACTATGACATATGCCTTTTACTATACCACCGTCTTCGTAACAAGTCCGCCTAGATAGTGCCACGTCACGTCGGACCAGTGTACGTCTCGCATCGCTTGTACATTTGCAACGCTCACCGCGTGGACAATACTGTCCATCAACAGGTGACCTCGGGGAATGAAGATGTCGGGAAAGAAACGGCATGATGTCATCCAAGTGCTTTCGGAACACTTGTCTGTGGACACGGAGCTCAACGTCAATCCACCCGTGGATCGTAGCGTCAGGCTGAGCCCAGAAGTACTTGCGTTTCTTGCGAACGAAGGCATAGTAAGTTGTATGCCTCGGTGTTTGTACTAGTACATACTACTTTGACCCGCGAGTCGCTAACCTGGGTACATTTATAGGACCCTTCCGAACTTTTGCAACAGGCCGCAGTGCATGTGCCTTTCGTAGACGACACTCTCCCTTTGAGAAATTATTTTATCTCGTTCGTATTTGCTTCCTTCCCGGCGCGTGTCATAACACGAACTCTGATGTCAAATTCGATGTATGTGCAGGTCCTCACATAATACCTATCTTATTTCATGGCAAATCCTCGGACGTGCTTCTGCTGAGGCCTATACTCATGTACTTTCAAGGAACGCGCGATGCGTCGAAATAGATGTCTGGTCTTCGTCCAAGGGTCCAATCGTAACCCACGGCTATACCCTCAGCCGAAGCGTACCCTTTTCGTCCGTTTGCGATGCCATCGGTACCGCAGTGACTGCAGGCAACAAAGACACTGTGTCGGATGTCGACAATGGTAACGACTGGCCTGTATTTGTCAGTCTCGAATGCCATGTTCCTGTAGAGAAACAGGACGAGATTGTGGAAATTATGAAGAAAGCGTGGGGCGAAAAGCTCGTTACGAAGGCCGACATTGCGAGTCTTCCGTCAGGGGACGTGGTTTCGCCTCGTGATTTGAAAGGACGAATTGTACTTATGGTACGGTGCCGATGCAACTCATTCTTTCCGTTGTTTCTTTATAAGCTCTAACGTCAATTCACAGGTAGAGTACTATCCCGATGATATTTGGAGTGACACGTCTGCGATCATGCCTTCCTGCGGGACGCCGGTTCTTTCAGATTACGACCACTTTTCGTACGAAGCAAACCCACAGCTCATGAAGCCACATCGACATACCAGGATTGCAGAAGGACTTGCGGACCTTGGGTTCTACGCGCGAAGCATGAAACCCGACAAGGGTTGGGAACACGCAGGTTAGCATGACCTTTTTTTTTTCGTTCGGGGGCTGCCCTCAACAAGCGTTTAATTTGTGTTGCAAGGATAGTTTTCCCTAGTCCACCGTACCCGCCAAACGTGATGCTAAATATTGATGAATCATCGATTGTCTCTCTAATACCCCAGAAGCTTGCAGACCTCGTAGTCAGCGCCAAACGCTACTTCCGTAGAGTTTACCCTTCCGGTTTGAGATTGAACTCGAGCAACCTGGACCCGCTCAAAGAATGGGAGAGTGGGACCCAAATAGCATGTCTCAACTGGCAACATTACGATAAGGAAATGCAACTTAATGAAGGACTGTTTGCGGGTACTATGGGTTACGTCGTTAAGCCCCCACTAGAACCAACGCGGGAAAAGCGGAGCATACGTTTCACTGGAGAAATTATGGGTGTTAGTTCCCGTAGGTCTTTCCCTCTTTGGGTTAGGAGGGTTCTGATATACCTTTCATTTTGACTCAGTACCGCTCCCGGAGGGCCGCGAAACATTTTTGGCATATGTTTCCGCCGAATTACTCCAGGTCACTGCAGGTAAACAGCGCTGGCGCACAGCTAAGACGGAGTCCAGCGGCGCCGGGGGCGTCATAGATTTTACGTGGAGGGAAAGCTTCGAATGGCAATTTAGCGCAGACGAACTTGCGTTCCTCAGGTTGGCTTTCGCATGAAATCATCTCCTAACCATCCTCACCATTTTCTAAAGATTACAGGTTTACCGGTCCGACGACTGTCTTGCGAGTTTTTGTGCTCGGATCAGTCAACTTCAGCCGGGATGGAAGTTGATACGACTGTTGAATGCGAAGGGTAAACACACAGGTGCAACCTTGTTATGCCGCTTCACAGTAACTAGTCATGGGCCTGGAGGACTATGGTAGGAAATATTTCCGTATCGATCCGAGCATACTATATGGACTATACGACGCATGTAATGTAAGGGTATGAGAAAGCCTTAGGTCCATCAATTAATGCCTGAGAGGTTACCTCCAGCGGCTCTCTCGATTGCCTTCTGCATGGTTTCCAGTCGTTTCTCTGCGGTGTTTTCCCTGTCTTGGCCTCTTCCTCGTCTATTGGTGCCGACCTCTTGTTCCTCGTCGTCATCCGTAACTACTTCTCTCGAGCGCTCAACCATAAACTCTGCTGTGAAGTTTGCGACAGCTTGCTCGCCAACTTCACTATGAGCGCGATTACCCCAGCGCCATTCATACGCTTGATTCTCTTCAGCTGCAGCCTGGGTCGCTGCTGGAGCACGTCCCCGCTTGCCACCGGCAGCCTTGTTATCACCGGGACGGATACAGTCTAGATAACCCTGACGCGTAAGCTGACTAAGGAAGGCATCAAGGGGCATGGGTTTGTGCGCAGCCTGTTCATTCACGGGGATGACAGCATTCGAAGACAAACCCAGTCTCTTAAGGTTAGCCTTGAGGTCCACTGTCACCCAGCGTCAGTGCCCACCGATTCTGACCAGAATATTCATCCACTAACCGTCTGACATCGTCTTTCCGTTGACCAAAATCAATGCAAGAATAACATACAAAATGCCCAGAGAGGCTAGTTGGTCGCAAGTACTCCATGAAATAATGCTGCCGTAGCGTCGAGGGAGCTCCTCGTCGGCCTCCTCGTCGGGAGCGTCATTCATTTGTTCCTCAAACAGTCGTTCATCGGTGATAGCTGCTTGCTCGATGATCGTGGGATCGAGGACGGATCGCAGGATGTATGTTTTCGATCCAGCTGCGACAGCTATTTAGGACGTAACAGGTAGTTAGTACGGGGGGGATTGTGTGCGAAGGACTCGTAACGGCCGCGGCCGAAAGATTGAAACGTATCATACACTCCACCTGTGTTTTGGGAGGGTACGACTGAGTACGCAGTAAAATGACGCAGGGGAATAGCATGATTCCGGCCACTCCGACCATATGGACAGCGACGGAAGGGGGCACTTACCCCTCTTCTTCACACCGGTGGCATTGCGGGCTTCTTCATTCCCGTCTATGAGATCTTCTTCACGATAATTCCGCGACTGGAGTTCCACCAACTCCATTCCAAACGTCTTGTGTAAGAGTTTTTGTGCCTTCTCTAAAACGGCTTTAAATTGCCGCGTATTGGACCCGAGAACTATGAAGCCCGTTGGACACTGTAAAGGAACAGAAAGAAAGAGATATGCACCTTTCTTGTTGATATCTTCCCTACGCAACGGGACGCGTTTTTGCTCCGTGAAGAGTGCAAGCCTGACTAAATCGCTGGCTTTCCTATCTAGCTCCTGAGACGATCTTCAGCAAACGACGACAGAAGCTATCTTTCAAACACAAAAACACACCGAATCCCTAGTAGGTTCGCCATCGTCGGGTCCCATTTCGATGTTCTCATCTCCGTCCCCAGGTTGATCCTCTTCTTCTTCCTCTTCTTCGCGGGCTTGGGCTCTGCGGCTTCTACGAGTGGCTCTCTGGGAATGATACTGAGACGGCTTTGGACCTCTTTGTGATCTTTGTGACTGGCTGGGGCCTGCGCGCGACATATTATTATTGCTCGGTCAGTACTTGCTTGAACACGTATGATGCAGACACGCGACGGTCGGTCAATTGACTAGATTACGGTGTGACCGTGACGTGACAGACCGTGTCATCGGCCCGGCAAATAGTTAATGACTGGTGCGCTCGTCTGACCCAGCGACGCAGTGACAGGGGTGGTTTCATTCAGCACTAGTCGTCTCCACTGCAGTCCCATGACGTCAGATTAGATATGCTCAAATATTGTTGGAGGCATCGATGCGGTCTGCATACAGTCATTCTAGTACCCCATTGCTTTCCGACTTCCCAGATTCAAAGATGTCTATTTTTTCCTTGCAAGTTTTTCTTATCATCTTGTCATGCACGAGCTTCTAACCCTGTGTAATGGCAGGCGAGGATTACACGTAGGTTGGGTCACCATCATGCTGGCCCTCCTCGCGTCAATGGGTGGTTTTATTTTCGGGGTGAGTCGAACACCTCAACTTCATCAAAAAGCGACTCCGTACATGAGGGTATACAAATGGATAGTATGACACCGGGCAAATATCAGACATAGTTCTTATGCAAGACTTCCTCTCTCGTTTTGCAACATGCACATCGCCAGGCAATTGTGCATTTTCTGCTGTGAGAGAAGGTCTGATCGTCAGCCTTCTGTCCATTGGGACGCTTGTTGGTGCCCTTATGGGAGCCCCGTCAGTCTAAAATATCACAACATCTGGTCCTTCATATATACTGACCTCGATTTCGCAGTGTTGCTGATTGGCTTGGTCGCCGCTATGCAATGACGACGGAATGTGGAGTTTTCATCATTGGCGTGGTCGTTCAAATGACCTCTACCCACGTCTGGCAACAATTTGCCGTAGGAAGATTCATCAGTGGACTAGGTGTTGGTGCCCTCAGCGCTGCTGTGCCCATGGTTCGTTTTCTTCCATGCGTGCGGTTGTCTATCGACACTGACTGTTCTCCAAGTACCAAGCTGAAACAGCTCCACCCCAGATCCGCGGTACCTTAACGTATATGGTGCTTGCAGTTCCCGATGGAAGTCTACTTATGATTTTCCAGGGCTACTTACCAGCTTTTCATTACCTTTGGGATTTTGGTTGCATGTACGTCTTGTAAGATTCTGGCGCATATTTTTTGACTGTCATGCACTTAGATGGCATTTCAATTGGCGCAAGGTCAATTGGACAATCCGGGTCATGGAGAACAGTCGTAGGCATCGGTATCCTATGGGCCTTGATCCTCGGTATTGGCATAGTATTCATGCCAGAGAGTCCGAGGAAAGTTCTTTTTCACTGTATCACGTTCTGCAGAATGCACTCACATCTCGCAGATGGCTCGCAGCTCATGGACGCATGGATGAGGCACAAGCATCCCTTGCCATTACTCGTGGCATCCCTGCGAGCGAAGCTAACAAGCATCATTTCATTCGTCACGAGGCGGACGGTATCAAGGAAAACGTCGAATACGAAAAGCATGTGAAAGGTGGCTGGCTCGACTGCTTCAAACCCAAGGGCAAAATCTTGTATCGCACTCTACTTGGCATGAGTTTGCAGAGCCTTCAACAGCTTACAGGGGCAAACTACTTTTTCTATTATGGAGCTACGGTCTTTTCATCGGTCGGCCTTTCTGACCCCTTCATCACGCAAATTATATTAGGGGCCGTCAATTTTGTCTGTACCTTCGGTGGCATGTATGTTATGGAAAGGGTGGGTCATCATCCGTTAGCATTCTTTCCCCCTTTTCGAGTTCCTTGCATTTAGTTCGGACGACGATTGCCTCTCATCTGCGGAGGTTTGTGGCAATCCGCGTGGCTGTTCGTCTTTGCCTCTGCAGGCACAGCTGTTGATCCGGTGACGCACGCTGGCGTTGGAAAGCGTAAGTATTTTTCCCGGCAGTTCATCTTTTCCTCAAATGTCTGCCACTTTTTTGCAGTCATGATCGTGGCTGCTTGCATGTTCATCTTAGGTTACGCGATGACTTGGGCACCGTGAGTAGACCTCCCTGTACCACTCGTATTTGTTGGCATACATGATTTGCAGTGGCGTTTGGATATTGATTGGCGAGACTTTTCCTACTCGGACGCGCGCAAAGCAGGCCAGCTTGTCAACAGCGGCAAATTGGATGTGGAACTTTTTGATCGCATTCTTTACGCCATTTATCGGGAACGCCATCAGCTTCAAGTATGGTTATGTGTTCGCAGGTATTATACCCCTTTTACTCGATACATGTCGTTTTTACTCAAGCGATACTGTAGGTTGCAACCTTCTCGGAGCTGTTGTTGCATATCTCTTCCTCTACGAGTCATCTGGTTTGACATTAGAGGAAGTTAACATGGTCCGTTGTCGTCTGCTGACCGCCAGTTCCAAGATTTGACCGGGAATGCAGATGTATACCGACCCCAACTGCAAGCCGTGGACGTCACGTCAATGGGCACCACCAGGTTATTCGTCGCGGCAGGATCTCCTAGAAAAGGATAGAAGCGACGATCCAAACAACACTACTGGTTCAATGGCCGAGAATGCTCCAGTGCAAAATGGCACAGACAGAACCATTTGAATAACCTTTTATACACGATAAGATCGTGGACAACACTATTATTCTACTGTCAAATTGATTGTTATGAAGTTTACCTAGTATATAATACCGTGGCCGACAGTTGGAGACTCGAAAAAAAAAACATTCGGATACCGGGAGTCGAACCCGGAGCTGCTGTGTGAAAGACAGCCATGTTAGCCGCTACACCATATCCGATACTTGCCATGTTTCCAGCCGAGAACACCTTAACGACGAAACGGCTATACACAATTCGTCGCAGTTGCCTAGTACACAGTTTTACCTCATACAACACAACAAGTACTAGCATACAGAAGTTTCAGTACATATCATAGCCTACATCCTATCATACATGGCAAACCATATAGAAAGTATCCACAGTCGCGCTCATGCTTTCATGCAAATGCTAAGGCGGACCACGTCACCACAGCACCAACTGCCATGGCTGCAGCAGTCTGTGCCACCATCCCCATTGCCGTCCGCGCGCGTTTGGTCTGTCTGGGTGAATCGGAGCACATTTGTGGCACGGGAGCTTCCATTTTCGCCACGTCGTTGTTGTCCGTTTCCTTCCCGGGCTGATCTACACACTCGTCCTCGACCCGTTTACGCTTCAGTGACTTTACGACCTGTTGTACCACATCATTGATGAGTGAACGGAACCTAGACCACATGGTGGAAGTCATACCTCGACCTCGGTAGCTATTTCCTTCAATGCTTCTGTGCGGGCAGCATCGATCGCCATCATCTTCTCGTCTATACGCTTTTCTGCGTCTTCGCGCAACGTCTTTAGCTCTGTCCGTGACGTCAGCTCTTGGTATGATGTACCAAAAGCCCAATAGACAAACCAGTAACAAGAGAACTCAGCGCTTCAGCGCACGCCTTGACATCACAAGCGGGCAGTTCAGTGAGCTGCGGTTCCGGATTGTCCAACCTGCTCTTCAATGCATTCACTTGAGTTTGAAGGGTGGACAACGACGCAATGTTGCGTTCCGCAAGATTGAGGCGACAGAAGAGGCGGTCCGACTCCGGCTCAAGCATATCCACGTGGGTTTGAATATCCATAACATCTTCTTCAGTGAAAGACTGGCGAGTTCTCAGATCGGACATTGTTTCATGCATTGCAGAAATCCGATCCTAACAAGTACAGTCAGCGGCGTTGTTCACATCAACGACCACGCATCTACCTCGATAATCTTGACGGATGCCCTTAATTCGTTGCTGAACCTCTCGGTTGTGAGGTTTGGTGCGGGAAGGCCAGATGGAGTAGGATGAGTAGCGTTGAATGGAGAGGTAAGGTGTCTCCCGAAAAGCGGCCCGACCGGGAAAAACGGCGGTGGCGGAAGATCAATGAAGTTGCAAGGATGAATATCCGAGAACGAGTCGGACACTCTTTCTTGGGTAGTGGCAGACACCAACCCTGTGGAGATAGGCTCGGCAGGCACGGGAGGTGTATCTACTGCAACACCGCTATCGCCCGTACCGACGCCATCTTCGGCCGCAGGGTGCGGTGATTCAGACCGAGATAACGGCCATGCACCAACAACTGGACGCTCTGGGTGATGTGCTTCAGAGGTGGCAGATGGCGACGGGGTTGACATCTCCATTGGCGAATGAGATCGAGAATTCGAGACGGTGTCGACAGCCGCAATTGCTGGGGATGGTGTTCTAGGGTCCTCAAGCGAGGGGGAAGGTGTCACTAGAAACTCTGCTAAGGAGGGGCAAGTATGCTTGGCGGGAGATAAACTTGATCCGTCGTTGGACCTGCAAATGCTGTGGACGAAAGACCTGAAAGCAGGGATCTTTATATGTAGGGGAAGCTTCCGGCTGGGTGAGGGAGCGGAAACCTCTTCTATGTCAGAGTCACGATCATCAGACGCTGAAGGAGATCCGTCGGATAACGCGCAGAGAGAGGGCGAGGAGTGTGGCGAGGGGGTGTCGGGGCATAACGGAGGGTAGAACAATCCATAACGCCCCGAACCACTCCTGGTACGGGATATCAAGTCGACTAAGGAGTTGATAGGGGTTAAGGAAGAACCCAGCGGTGAGGCGTTAAGCGAGAGCTTCTCCCTCACCAATTCCACCCTAGCAGTAACTGGAGGGACCATACATGAACCAGATCCTACAGCTTTCCCGAAGATAACGATGTCGCCATCTGCTAGGGCGGTTTGGACTTCGGCCTTAAGTGCTTTTGGCTCCTCTTCGCCTCTCAGAAGATGCGTTCCATGTCGCGAGTGAAGATCGACGAGATAAACCTATCAGTCGGGGTGAGGACGTTGCAGTGCTAACGATGCAGAGATATTACCTTGCCATCGGAGAAAAGCAACTTTGCATGCCTAGCGCTAACTACTTGACATGCAAAAACTGCATTATGATCATCATTTTCCTTTCTCAATGCTTTCTCCCCAGAGGCCGATTTGCGACCGATGTTGACGTAGCTTGACCTTGAGCGATGGAATGTAATCTCGTGAGCAGGTCTGTCGCCGCATCTCTCAACGTGCAGGATTACTCCTGTGCAATGCGCAGATATGAGCAGCGCCCCCAAAGAAGGGCCAGTGTAGACTTGCCTGCGACGACGCTTGGTGCCTCGAGGGAATCGGAAAGGGGCTCTGGATGGGCAAGCCTTGTGCCCAAATATTGTATTTCTTCTTCCATGACACTGACTCCAACCCACTATCGGTAAATATCGAGAACGGTACGGAGGGGGGACTGCTTGTGGGTGAGGGTAAGGATGAGAGTTGGGGCGTCACTTTGCCTGTGACTCGCCCGGATGGCAATGGCTTTTATCACAGGTAACGCTTCATGCATGTGGTCACTGTGACAGACCCAGGTCACTTGGTTTCCCCCAAAAGCTGTGTGTTCCCCCTCCACGACGACGAGGGTGCGTGCACGAAGAATACATACTAAAGACATTAGAGATATTGTAACACCAGTTGCTGTAGTGGTGCGCGAAGCCAATGCAGAAGATCAAGGGCTGGGTAACAGAAAGAACGGAATGCAAAGATAAGAAAACAATTGGTATCTATCAACACAAAACATCTAGTGACCGTTCACGTAGAGTAGTCGGCGAACCAGGGGTGCGACAGTGCGCGTTTCGCTAACCTTGGCGTCAGTACCGGTGAACTCCTATCCAGGGGAAATATTACCAGAGATACGCTTTGCAGTATCATACGTTAGTGTTCGCTATCGTTTTTCCCGCAGTGAGTAACCTGCACACACAGGCTTGAACCTTCCACCCACCGATAGCAGATCGATGCCCATATCATCGAGGTTTGGTACCACACTACGCAGGTCTTGCCGCGACCACTGAGGGAACGTCTCTTTGTAGTCAGGAAGCTGGCTGACACCGGGCCAGACCTGTTCATTCGGCGTCCCGAGGATCCTGCAAAGCTACTCAGTAGCCATCCCACAAAGGAATAGACATACCCACCTGAAGATTTTAAAAATCTGGTCAATTTCCGAATCCCCGGGAAAGAGTGGGTTCCCCTTCATGATCATCTCAGCGAATATGCATCCGACCGACCACATGTCAATGGCAGTGGAGTAGTGTCGTGAACCTAGTAAAACCTCGGGTGCACGATACCAAAGGGTAACGACCTAGGCGAGTCCAGGCAATGAGAATGCAGCCTGCGCGCATACAACAAAGATCATGCCTCGTGCGTGTATGTCCTCATCGGGATGCCAAAAGCCCTGGCCAGACCGAAATCGGCGAGCTTGAGATTATTGCGTTTATCGATAAGTAGATTTTGAGGTTTGAGATCCCTGTGGAGAATGCGATGGGAGTGGCAGTAGAGGAGCCCAGAGCTGAGCTGGTGCGTGAATTTCTGGCAGATGTCAGACTTTGGTCAGCATCTTCCCAGATCAAAAAGGCTAAATTGTGCGGCGAAAGACATCCCCTTGCATCCACTCTGCTTCAATCCAGAGTGCACCAGGACACCCATCGACACGTTTGAACGTAAAATGGCTGGACGTCGCCTGCCACCGAGTGATTGGCGCCCATGCATGTAACGACCGACACGCGTTATCCTCGCGCCAGCCATGACACGAGTACGAAACCACCTCATGTGTTGCTACGGTGAAAAGCGCAGCTCACCTTTACGATGTCTGCGGAGATGGGAGTGCCGCTGGCGTTCGCATGTTCCATATACCGTTTGAGGTCCACGTCGAGGAACTCGAACACGAGGTACAACTTTTGATCCGCGTGTACAATGTCCAGCAGCCTGAGAGCATATAAGTATCCACAGTAATCCAAGTACGAGAGGGTGGGGAGCGTCCTGAACGCACCGGACGATGTTGTCGTCCTTGAGTTCTTTGAGCAAGCTAATTTCACGAATAGCCGTACTAGGGACGCCTTCGTCTTCAGCCTCCAGTCTGATCTTCTTGAGAGCCACTATCTGATTGGTAGTGACATCGCGTGCTTTGTAGACGACACCGTAGGTTCCTGTACGTGTGCCACACAACGAAGGTGGCCCGAAAATGCAGCATAGAATCAGCAGGCGATAGAGCGAGGAGCTGAATAGACACACCCTCCCCTACGTCGTGCCACACGTGTTGGTGATGAAATGCTGAGCTGCGCTCGGAGTGAAGCTACGCACCAACTTTTTCTATCTTCGCGTAACTAGCGATGATAAAGACATGCGATCAGCCCACGAACGCGCTCAAACGTAGCCGCCTACCGATCCATGTGATCAAACACAGAGATAGCTAAATTAACGCAGATTGGCCCTTGGTATAATGGAGGGTATGGATAGTGCAAGTCAATGGATCCAGTGACGTGAAAGGGTATGTCTAACGGTGTGAAGTCGGGTGCGTGAAGGTGGTGGTGGAGGGGGGGAAAGGTAAGTGACAATTCGCTAACCCCGTTCGACACACAGGCTAAATATTATGGAAGCTGTCATTTTACATACGGGCGGTGCAATGAACCGCAGTGTCAGGTGGTTTCGGCGCCTCACCCCTCCGAAGGAAAGGCACTCACAATAAGCTTACAGTGAACGTTTTGTGTGGACCGGATGAGAAATTGACGGTGCCATCGCCCATAGGCTAGCGAAATAATGCGTAATCTTATCGAGCTGGCACTGCTCGGTAAAAAATGCACCGCCACTTCTCGGTCTACCACACAACCGAGTTATCACAAACAAATCCGTGAAGACTTCTCGTTGGAAGCCATATGTGCTACATGCTGTTATAGCCTTAGAAGCCTTCCCATGCGCTTTGCGGGACGAATTATTTCATTTTTCGATGTAATATTGAGGGCACATCTACGAAAAGAGTAATGTCAAAGCCTGACAAGTCCCGGACCGAAAGCAGTGCCGGGAAGCCCATCATTATCCTCCATGCTTTCTGTCACCCCGTCGTCAAGGTCGAAACGATAACCTGCTTCTTCCCATGACGATACGCAGAAGGTACCTGTGACTAACCGAGATTATACCGTGGTTGCGAACGTACGCGGCGTAGTCGTCAACTTGCTTCCGACTCCAAGTCTTGAGTGTAAACAGATTACCAAACACCACTAGATAGCTGGGTGCCCCCTATCTGTAACTCGTGTAAGGGTGCTTGAGAACACACTGGCACCAAGGAATAGGAAATGAAGGGCATACCGACACTTCTGCGCTTGCTGTCTTTCCTGCGGGACTTACGTCGGTCTTGGCCACTGTGCCTGCTCGTCACTACTCCGCATACGTGTCACATCGATGTACTGTCCAGGCCAAGGTCCTTCGCCTAACAAAAGCGACGTTAACAATCCACTTCATCTCGGTAACGATGCGATGAGCATACTTCTGTCAATGATGTCGACATCGAGATCGTCGTCGTCTTCGTTCTCTTCTTCTGACTCCCATTTATCATTTGCGCTTCGTGTGTCTTTGTCTTGGTCTAAACTGAAATCCTTCATGAAACGGTTCATCGAATCCTCTTTGGCCTCTTGGAGCGACCGCTCCCGCGCAGCCCGGGCACGAGCAAGCTCCGGCAGGTATTCCCTTTACCACAGTTCCATTCATCGCTATGGTCAGAGGAAACGAGGAAGAGCTTACTTCTCATAGCTGTCCCGAGATTCTTCCACGGCATCAAAGAATTCCTTGATCCCATCACCCGTTAGACTGGACACGCCGACCGCCTATAAATCGATATATGAATATCTTCCGACCACTGCAACCGCTAGTACTAGTGTAGGCTGACCTTGAGGTGCTTATAGAACTCGTCGAGGACCAGGCTCATGCTATTCATCAGACTATTCATGTACGTCGGCTCGCCTTCCGCGTCTCTTGACCCCGAATGCGACGCTAATGCAGTCTGAAATGCTTCAAAATCTCGCATCCATTCGAGAGCAAAATCATGGGATTCGACGTCCGTCTTATTGAAGACGAGAATAAAGGGAAGTTTTGTCTTGTACATTATACTATACCAAACATTCAGTATACGGTTGCGATTGCCTCTGAGCTTGAAAACCGCACCTACAAGCGTAAAGCATATTAGACATGAAGGTCGCTGGTGCCGTCGTTCGTGGAGTGTCGACAATATATGCCACAACAGTGGGGAATGAGGAAGCAACAGCGTCGGTTATGATAGCTCCTGATGCCGACCAAGTGAAAATCTCAATTTGCCCAGGTGTGTCCAGAATAACATGTCTGCAAAGATATATATTTTTCCTCATCAGCAAGCCTCGTGGATCGTTTGAGAAAAACCGATATTACTCGACGTCATGCGCTCTTTTCTCCATGAGATCCAAAACCTGATCGAATTTCGTCGTGAACAGATTAAGAGCGGTTAATATGCCGCCGTTCGGCCCAAGATTATACCTAGTCGTGCGTCAGTTAGTGCAACCGACACGAGATCCACCAGAAGGAGATTTACTGCTTCATAACTTCCTTGTAATCGACCGTATCTCTGATATCGATGTTAGGCTCGAAAGGGACATGTGCTACCGCGGGATCGAGGTTCAGAATGTAAGGGGACTTTTCATGATTTTGACGCAGGTAAGAGTTGATGCGTTGTACGAAAGTCGATTTGCCTGCTCCTGCCATACCGATGGTGATAATGACGCTCGGCTTCGGTGGCGAATTTTCACTACTAGTAGATGCCGAGGCGTCCATAATCGAGGAATGAGCGTATGGTGCTGGTGCTCGTCGGATAGATTTCTCGCAACGGACGAACTTCCATCATAACTGATTACGTCACCCGACTCATAAATGATAACCACGAGCTCATAAAAATACTACATAGTGCTACATGCAAGGTTGCCAGTAACTTGTGTCCATCAAATATGTATGCGAATATCCAAGCGACTACTGTTTGCTGAATAGAGATGGAGTACTATGCCCATACTTGGCCCGGACATCTCGCGCCAAAGAACGGAGCATCGCAGGCGTTACCAGTAGTGTCCTATCAAGGGACTGTACGGATGTGGCAGCACTAAGGGATGGGGAAGGATCGTGTGAAGTAGATGGCAGACTCTCTGAGTCCTCAGTGAAAATGGAAGCCTCAGAATCCGATACACGCCTCTTCTTAAAGGCTGAGCGGTCACTTCGCAACTATCAATGAATGGCCAAAACTGGAGTACGGAGGAACCGACCTGCTAGAACTTGGGCTCCGCTTCGGAGGATGCCTTAGCCTTGCAATGTGGCTATTGAATTCGTCCTCCAGGTTCGATTTAAATGAAAGGAAGGTCTTCTTTGCATCTTCTAGGGAATCCTTTCGGATGCGCATCTGGACACTAGGATCCAGGTCTGCATTATATGCGACTAAAGCACTCGCTAGTGTGTATGCTTGAGACACAAAGCTAAGCGTTGGAAAATCTGTGAATACAGTAAGAAGAATTAAACGACTACTGTCAGCCCTCATACACATACCTCGGTCCAGGCTCCTGTGAGCAGTGATATCTTTGATCAGATCTTCTTTAATGTCCATGGGAGGGAGCTGCTCTAGCCAGCTTAGCACAGTATCGAATGTTGAACTACGGACAGGAATATCATAAGGAAAAGTTTGCTGAGAAAACAAAAGACATACTCGGTATCGACGATACTTGGTGTTTGCAAGTGAGGCAGGTCGGCCTGGATGACGTCCTTTCGAAATAACTCCACCACGGTGTTGACGAGATGACCCAATAACTTAACAACGCGATCTAAGAACCAGAAGTGAAGGCTCCAGTTAACTACATGGGTCGATGCAAGGGTGAGCTTCTTAGAGCGGAAAGGGGAAAAGGTACATACATTCACCGTGAATGGTGCATTTCGCAAGCCAAGTGGTCATGTCATCCCATATACGTTCCCAATCCTCCAAAACGCCTATATGAAGTGGATTAGGGGCTGATGAGGCCATAACGAAGTCGACGAACCACCGATTGAGATCGACCTCACAAGGTGACCATCGCGATCAAAAGAAATTGATCTAAACAACGCCTCGAATTTCGACTCCGTATCCAACGCGCCGGAAGCAATGAGCAGTTGATGACAGGACGTGAACAAACCTTGAGCGGTTGCAGCTACGACCTGCCACAAAGTCACCAACTTGAAATAGTGGGCTAATGATACGGTTACAAACCATGTCGTCAAAATCTTTTGTGACGTCTGGGGGCTCGCTCGTCCACGATATGCAAATCAGTGAAGGAACATAATGTCTGTCTGGTGGTAATGTCTTAATGATATCACGCAACCGAGCACAGTCGTCCAAGATCCGGTATTTTCTGAATAGTGCATGTAAGCAGGACAGAAAGCAGAGGCAATGGTTCGGCTTACTTCTCAAGCACATCCGTACTACTCACAGGCGTTCTCTCGAAGATGATAACTCCAGGATAGAACCTTTCTACGTCAATGTGCGATCGTGAAACCGGCATCTCGAAAACATTCTCAGATTTCCATTTTCCTGATTCGGGGACGTCGAACTTCTGCTCAAGCCAAATGGCAGTGCCGTCGTTTTCTTGATTAAGTGACAACCATGCCGCCCAATTCGGGGGTAGACGTGAGCTCGGGGGTTCCAAGAAGTTCCGAAGGAGGTGAAGGAAAGAACCACGTGCCCAGCGGCGTGCATGCTCTTCATGATTCTATCTAATGCATTAGAGAATCGTATGGGGGGCTTACAACAGCAGCTCACTGTCTCGAATCGTTTGGCAAGTTCTTCGTCTGTTTGCGGAGACTTGAATTCGCTGGCAGGGCGGCTTTTTGTACGCTTTTTCAGGGGAACGGAATCTTCTGTAGGGACGATCCTCCGCTTCTTCGCGGGGACAGTAGTGGTTGTACTACGTGAAAGTCGTTCGGCGTGCACTCTTTGGCTGTACTCCTGACTTCTTTTGCATGCCTCTATCCATTTCGCTCGGTCTGATAGGCGGTCGCGCCATCGTGAAAAGTAGGTCTTTACAAGGTAGCATTTACGAGCAAACTTCAATGCTGCGGCTCCCAGCACATCTATTTGATCGGACTGGGCCAGAGATTGTGCTTTGGGCTTGTCCTTGTAAGTCTCGGAGCTGGCAGGGACAGTACTCGACCGAAGAGGTGACGGAAAAGAGTCGCGACGAAGTAGGTGGGGAACAGAGGATGGTAAAAACTTGGAGGTAGAAGGGGACGGTATGATGAGGGGGCTCAAAATCTCGGTGGAAGACGTCGACAGAGACGACGTTTGGATACTCCTAAGAGAACCAATATTTCGGCGTGAACCCTGGGATGGAGTTACAGAGTTCGGAATGAAAATCGTGGCAGTTGGAGTGGGAGGTAATGAGATGGGCTGGTGCCTATTCAACGGCGGTGGTTGACTGGGTGGGGTCCCTTGAAAAGATTCGTAAGTTGCGTTTAGTACTGTTAAGTCCGGTGTAGGGGTTGGTGGGGCGGGAGGGGGATTCGAAGAGATTGAAGCCTCCTCTCGGTTAGATGAACCAGATTGAGTCGTTGCGGGGGCAGCCTTATCACTGGACTGCGGTTGCGTTTCCAAGGTCAGATGCGAGGTATTCAAGGACGACAGAGCAGATGGAATGCTGGAGGACGAGGATGATGGAATCAAAGGTTCCGCTGCTGAAGAAACGATGGGCTGTGCTTGTAACACTGGGGGTATAGACTGCACTTCAAGGACCGATGATAGCTGGACGGGGTGTTCATTGTTACCAGCCGTCTGAGTAGCTGGCAGTGAAGATGGTGGTGGACTGGATACTGTAGGAAGCGAATTAAGCTCCGCGCTCGCCACTCGGCCATTCTCTGGCTTCGACTCTGAGAACTCCACGGGTCTACGGCCATCTATTGAGGCAGAGGGAATAATGGGTCCGTCAGAGAATACTGGACGAAGGTGATAGCACTCAGCACTAGTCTTCGCTGAAATATGGGAACATACCTGCAGGGCTGGATGACGGTTGAATAAAAGATGGAGGGCCCTCTAGGAACACGGGAGGAGGCGCCGTAGGGAGGAACGTCTCCGAGGTGGTCGAAACACCGAACGTGCCCGTGCCGAACACGTTGGGTACCGATGGAAGGTTTGAAAACGCAGATACAACAGTGCCAGCAGTCGCCTGTGCGGATGTCGGAACAGAAGGGACATTAAAGATCGTGGATTCAGTGGGTTTAGTCACTCCATTTGGTAGCAAAGCACGTGGTGATTGTTCTGCTGGGGGTTGTTCAACTACAAATCCTGAGGAGCCTTGCCCATCTTCATTAATAAGCATTGCATCATCTTCCATGTCTTCGGTCTGAGGAAGTGGACCAGAATAACCATCGATAATATCAGAGTAGGTCAGTTCGCCCCGGATGGCTTCAATGTCCTCGATCGTGTCTTTTCCAAACAAACGCTCAAGGATGCAAGCGATAAGGTATGTCATCACGACATTACCTTCCCGACGTAGGACAGTAGCAAGCTCCACGAAAATTTGCATCGCTTCTGCGTCAACAGCAAGAGTAGAACTTTTGGTTATGGGGGCACTTTTCGCCTGAACACGTGCGCGGAATCTTGTTGTGAGTTCGAATACGGGATGTTTGAGTAGAAAATCAGGTATATCTTCGTGACGTTCTCTTTGATCCCGAATATGAATGAGACGGTGGTAAACGCGCATTTCCAATTCCGTCGGTGACTGATAGCGACCGCGTTGGTCTTCATAAAACTCTTTCAGACTTTGTAGAGCTTTTGGGCGGTTTTAAATGCCGGATGGGGGATCCATTATGAAGGGTCACGCACTGTTCATGAGTTGCTGTTCTTCCAACGGGATGGAGAACCCAGGGGAGTCGCGCTCCAGGTGGATGGCAAGGATGTGGAAGCGAGCGCATCGATCATGGCACTCTATGGCCAGCGGTCCCATTTCGTGTTGCATTGTGAAGTCGTTTCTGACCGCTCTTGAGCGGTCTCGGATGAAACTAAAAGTCGCAGAAAATCCGCCGCGAGGCAAGAGGTCATGGAACAGATAATCGAGAGTGCGCTGGAAAACAACTCAATTAGCACCACGTAAAAAATGCCAACTCTTCTTAGCACACCTTGAGCACTTTGGGTGGTCGAAGGTCTGATGGTAATGTTTTGTCCCCAGCTGCGCGTTCATACATTTTGACAGCCCGTTTGTGATCCACCCTCTTCGTCCCGGGGATCTATAAAATTATCAGCCAACATCTGGGCAGGCCTTGCACTTCGCAGTCTAAGGATTCGTACAGTCTCCCACTCAGTCAGGTTATTCTCGCGTTCGCGTCGATACCGTTCAAACCGCGGACACATATCCAAGCACGTTCCTACCATCGTAATGGCATCTTTTAGGGATTTCTGTACCAGCGGGTCGTCCATCTTGCCTTCGGCGATAGCCTTCTTGCGCTCTGCTTCACGATTTTTCACTAGCTGCAGAGGGGATGATGGAGTAGCGTTAAGCACAACCAGCCTTTGCCACACACCTCTTGCCAAAATCTCTCCCGCTCCTCCGGTGTTTCGGGATCTGGAGGGTACGCCTCTTCCACTTCGGTTTCATCGTCCACCTCGCTGTGTTCCCCCTCGCTTGCCGTGGTACCGCCATCTACGACACCCCGTCGCAAAGGAGTGACAAAAGCATTACTGGACTTGCCTCTGGTCGCTCTGACTCGTCCCCTGCTTCCTCTAATCCCACCACGCTCCCACCTATCGCTGTCACTACCTGCTTGGGGAGTATTCGTGCCACTGCGGGGAGCAACGCCGTCGGCGACCCATTGCCTGTTTCTGTGCAAGGGTCGTTTGCTATTACTACCGTCGTGGTATGGTGCGAGTCCGCGACCCCTTGCCGCCCTATGAACTGCTGGCTCCATTGCCGGAGCGGATGAGGTCGACACCAGCGCGGTCGCAACTAATCACCGGCAGGACGTGCAACGTGACTTGTGTTTGGTTATATTTGTTTCCAATGTGCTTATATAAGCAGCTCTGCGCCAGCCCATCCAGTCCGGTTCCAATTGGAGTATGTACAGTACTAGTGTATCGAAAGCGGAGAAACAGCATATCGAATATCGAAACATGGGTAAAAACAGTATGTGGACACATAGACTAAGCTAAAGTGAGAAGATATGAGACGAACGAATACTAAAAACCCGGTAGAGAAATCCTCGTGTTGCCATGCTATAGCCAAGTACATATACAGACGCCCTGTCACGCACTGCCCTCCCCACCAATTTCTCCAGACGAAGGCGTGTCCCCATCTTTATCCGGCAGCTCCGTAATAGCTGCTGCCGAACTCGACATCGTAGTCGTGGGCTGGGTAGGGGTGTGCCCCGCGTGACCTGGGTAGCCATTGTATGTGTGCCAGGATGCTGCGGGGTACCCACCATAATGTGGGTGTGAATGAGGGTGAGGGTGCGACGGAGGTGGCGGGAGGAAGTAGGGGTAGTAGGGTTGAGGGGGAGGGACTACGGTCTGCTGTGGATCGGACGGCGGTTGGGGCGGAGTATACGCAGGTCCTGAGCCGGGTGGAGAGTACCCATACGGTGGTACCGGAGAAGAGATCGAAGGAGAAGGAACTTGTTGTGGATGCGGGACGCCGGGTACGCTAGGGTGTGGTGAGCCTCGATAAAAAGGCAGGTATGGGAGCGGTGCGTACCCTGGAGCACTGTAGTATCCCGCCACAGGGTAGGGAACGTAATGAGGAGGTGGTGGAGGCGGAGCGCTTACCGCTGTCGTGACGCCCACGTTGGGAGCTTGTTCTTGATCAGGATAGGATGCGGCTCCAGAGCGTCCCTGGGTAGGGTGAGAGCTCGAAGGAGTAGACGGTGAGGGCAGTCCGACGGCTTGGTTGTCTGTAGGCGAGTTAGACTGGCTTCCGCTCCCTCCCTTTCCTCCCTTTCCACGTCGTTTCGAGTTGTTACCGTATGGAGCGTAGCGACCGCGCTTGTTTCCGTCCGAGACCCGGCCGTCGGTGAGTAGAGGCAGGCCGGTCGACAGTGGGGCCGCGAGGAGTGAGGCGGATGGATCGATGTCGTCTGCTTCACCGCGATATCGTGGGACACCATCAACACCAACTTCCACCTTGGGAGGATTGCGAAAATGAGTTTTGTCAAGATAGTCGGCGCTGATGTCGAGCGAGGCTAATTCGGGTAACGACGACGGGGAGCGCAGACGGCCCTGTTCGACATCCTCTATCTTGTAGTATGATATCAGGTGCTGGGCAACACCACCGATGGTGAGGGAGAAGGTCTGTGACGGGGTGTGATAGGCAAGCGTGAGAACCGCATGGGAGAGACGGGAGGCGCAGGGCATGGCATACATACCTTCTTCATGAGGCCATCGTTTTTGAATTTATAGCTGTTCGTCAGACTACCAACGAGAACACGCTCGCGATGCCTGTCTAAGCCAGTTGAACTTGCCTCGCCCTTTGGTCGGCTGAGAGAGTGATGATCATGACGAGAGCCGTCGTTGCACGGGTGGTGGTCGTCAACGGAGTCTGAGCGCGCACCTCTGTGCCCTGCACCACGTTTGTCCGTCTCCCGATAGAGTAGGAAGTTGCCCAGTATGCGAGATGGACTCCAGAAGAAACCATCGGTCCAGCGCTTGATGCCGCTCTCTTCCTCGTCGAAGACGAAGACGGAACCAGAGGTAATCATTTTCCGTTCAGAGTCGACGAGCCGACGAGTAACTCTGGGGATAAGGCCTCTTCTGGCGGCCTCGAGGATGAGAAGAGCGTCGCCAGTTGTCTCTATCCACCCCGACCAAGGCGGTTCAGTCCAGGTTGTCGGCGACGACTGCTGGTTGCCATTTGGGCTGGTGGCGCCCGATGGGGAGTTGATCTGCTGATTGGCAGACATTTCTTGGAAGAATGCTTGCTAACTACATGGTACATCATGATGGATCAGAGTGAAGTTGTACAGATAAACCGAGATGATCAGCCACTTTGAATCAAAGTTCATGAGCCAGACAAGGTTGACTCACCGAGCAGGTAGATTTGCGAGACGGAGGCGTGAAGATGGACTATTTAGGATTTTACAAGCAATTCACGCCACAGCTGCCCATAACTGGTCCGTGCTTTCTCTCCCTCTACTGGCATTCTATTACTCGAGTATACGTCGTAATCTACCCTCTCAGACCACAGCGACAGGCGCAACGGCCACTTTTGGCCTCTCAACGAGAAGAATGAAGAAACAGAGTTTAGGCGAAATCCAATGAAACAAGCTAAGGTTTCCCGGCACACAGCTTAGTCAGCCGCCATTCCTTGTCCGCGAAGGTTAGGTAAGCCCTCGTACCACCACGCCAGCGAACTGGAAAGGACATAACATACAGGCTTAATCAATTCATGCCCTTTGGTCTTCCCCATCCCTGGCCCTCGGAGTTCTGCAACTTTATGGCTGAGGCTCTGCAAGTCAAGTGCTCTCGTGTGCCTAGGAAGCCTGGAACTTGACAGCGCCCTTTCTCTCTATGACAACCGTCGTCTTCTGCACGAAAGCATGGCTTCCTATATGGAACGTAGTAGCCTGCTTTTTCTCTGTAAGTGAATAATGTTTAACCTATCCAGCTCACTGCATGCATAGCAGGAGCGTACGCTCTGCAGCTGAATTCTACCGGCTGTTAAACCACTCACCAGCGTCCACGTGCCGGTGCCTCTAACATGAGGTTTCTGATATTCCCTTGAACTCGGGGGCTGGCAGTCCCAGTTCAGCGCCCTCTTCAGTGTAAACGATTCAGCCGATATGATATAGCTTCGCAGAAATTGCGATGTGTTGTTCCAGCACTGCGAATTCGATCATAGGCCGACCAGGTGTAACAGGAAACTATGACCATTATCATCAACAGCCGGCCAATGAATGGACGGTGCAATAGTTGTTTCTGGCTCTTTTGAGTCTGAGCGTGAGCGGGGGGTTGGCGAGACTAGTCGATGTATCGCTTGTGAACGTTTCGTACTTTACCTAGCGTCACACCGCCCATTTTCGGGCGTTCCTCTTTATTACCAAGCTCACCTAAAGTTTTACCCTGAAGCAGGAACAGCACCACGCCACCATCTACAACGACATCATCATTCCATCCGCTCGCGACGGACATTTCAGCCGAGGTGATGTTCCAATTTCCCATTTAGCAGAATGTGATGGAGAAGAAATTCTACACATCGGCCACTGTCTTTCTGGGATTAATAGCAAGGGACAGGACCCAGTATTTTGGGGGACATCGGATGAGGCAATCGCGCAGGAACTGCGGCTGTAGTGGTACGTGCCCCGCATCACTCCGATCCTCTCCGGATTTCAGACAGCCCACCACAGTCGAAGCAAAGGCAGCAAAACTGTTCTTTTATACCCAGACTGAAAATACAATGAAATCTCATGCATTTCGCGATGCTCTATCCAGTAGCGAGGTTGGCCTCTGCCGTATTCTGCAAAGCTGTATGGCTTCTCTTTGGTGCATTCGCCACTTGTACCAGTCGTGAGCTGTATCTACTTCCGTTCCTTATCCGTTCCTCATTATATTTATCCATTCAAGAAAAGAAAACCCTTTTCCGATATATTTTTTTCTTTCAGAGTTCTCATCATGCGAGATGCAGTATAAAACCATCGTCATTACCAGCGCATTAGAGGTAGGGTGGCAAGGCAGAGATGATTCTCTCAATCTTCCTAGGCTTGCCTTTGGTGTATGCGATCATCATACCGGTACTTTCTGGTTCTAAAGGCATCGACCCTTGCTGACCCTGTCAGAAGAGAGATCATACTTCCACGTTCTTTCATCGACATTCATTGTACCACCGCTCAACACTGGGCAGTTGGACGTCGTATGGCTGCTGGACGTGAGCGGGAGACCCTCTCCGTTGAATAAGAAGTGTCTAATTGCCTTCGATCCAGCGACAACACCGGCGCCCGCACGCTCAGCGCCGCTTCCTACACAAACACGACTGGTATGACAGTCGAGTCATGCATTAGTTTCTGTTCTTCTGGAGCCAACTCGTACGTCTATGCTGGTGTAGAATATGCCCAGGAGTGTTGTGCGTAGCATTCTTTGGTTGTTGTGTCGTCTGACGAGCGTTACAGACTGCGGGAATTACCTCGCTTCCGATGCTTCTAACGTCAGCATGTCGGAATGTGACATGACATGCACCGGCAATGCCTCTGAGCTTTGTGGTGCTGGAGATCGGCTTAATGTTTACTGGAGTGGTACTCAACCTCCTGCACCGCCCATCATCGTCCCCGGCGTTGGTAACTGGAAGTCACTCGGGTGCTACAAGTAAGTGAGCCTTGTCTAGCTCCGTTGAGTACACGAGGTAATTTGGCGCTAGTGACTCTACGACAACGAGAGCTTTGGCAAATGGCATGGGGGTAAGCGGGCAGGTTACAGTCGAGTCATGCACCGCGGCATGTCAGGACGCTGGGTACCAATATGCCGGGGTTGAATATGCCGATGAATGCTGTGAGTGACGTTATCCACTCTTTCCTTTCACAAAAATTAAGGGGTAAGGAAACAGACTGTGGAATGACCCTGGATAATGGCTCCGGACCCACGCCAGCATCGAGTTGCGACATGACCTGCGCCGGAAACTCTTCCGAGTATTGCGGAGGTCCTGACCATCTTAACCTCTACAACTACACGGGCACGCCGACAACCACAGACAACACTGGCGGTGGAACTGGCACGGAACTCCTCATTACACCCAGCCTCTCTGGAGGTTGGACCTACGGCGGCTGCTATGTGGATAATGCTAACGGGCGAGTCCTCGGTGATGAGTTGGATAGCAATGACATGACGGTTGAAAGCTGCGTTGCTCACTGCACCGCAGACAATTTCACTATTGCAGGTCTCGAGTATAGCACGCAATGCTGTGAGTCATGTTTATCGGCAGTAAACAGGCTGTGAGTGCTTTCACTGACGCTTATACTTAGTCTGCGGGAATGAGTTGGTCGACGGAGCTACGAAAGCGCCTGACAGTGATTGTAACATGGCGTGCGGAGGAAATGCAACGTTAGTAAGATGCTTCTTCATGTCCTGAGACGTGGCTAATGTTGAGCAGAGAGGCATGCGGTGCAGGAAATCGACTATCCGTCTACACTTCCACGGGGAATATCACAATACTTCCTGTTCCCACCCCACTGACCACGGGACTCCCTGGTCAGTGGGTGTATCAAGGTTGTCTTGCGTGTGTAGCGTACCTGTTTTGGGTAATCGTCAAGCTCATTTCTAAACTCTAGTGAACCGGCTCCTGGATCACACTTGTTACCATACGAAAATGATTGGACCAACAATAACACTGTCGAGGCATGTCTGAACCAATGCGCTGCCTTTGGCTACCCAGCGGCTGGGTTGGAATATGGGGAGCAATGTTGTAAGTTCTCATCTACCTTCCTGCAGGCGGCAAATAATGACTGGGAATAGTCTGTGGGGACATCAGTGATGTGGTTGACAATAACGGCGCCTTTGTCTCCGGTTCTGAATGTAATATGCCTTGCTCAGGGGACCCAACTCATCTATGCGGTGCAAACAATCTAATGTCGGCATACTATTGGAATGGAACAATGAACGTCTGGCATACCCCAGAGAATATTGGGCGTTACGAGGCAAGTGCTGGGCAATACCCTTCCCAGAATCACTATTTTTGACCTTTCTTCATTAGTTCCTGATCGGCGGCGTGGTGGTTCCACTCATAGCGACGGTCGGAATCAACAACAAAGTAACCTTCCTCGAAAAATATCCGACGTCGGAATTCGCAAACTCTACTGGAGCTTACGAGCTGGACATAAGCCTAGTAGACAACTATTTGTTGGCCTGGCGTGAGATGCACGTCAAGTCGGACGTATTCTGTTCGGGCAGCATCATTCTTCCCGACAAGGGTGCACGTCAAATCAATGTAGGAGGATGGTCACTTGAATCCACTTACGGCGTCAGGCTGTATACCCCAGACGGTCAGCCAGGTGTCAATGGAACGAATGATTGGGAGGAAAACGCCAGTGAACTATCACTCCAGGTTCGTATACCCATGGAACATATTTCTCTGCAGTTCACTTCTTTCTAGAGAGGTCGCTGGTACCCGACAGCGATGATGATGCCTAACGGAAGCATTCTCGTGGTCGGAGGTGAGACTGGTAGCAACGGTCCTCCTCAACCGAGTTTGGAAATCCTGCCAAAACCACCGGGAGGTGACACAGTCATCACGCTCGATTATCTGCAACGTACGGATCCAAATAACTTGTATCCATTCCTATTGGTACTTCCGAGTGGTCGCTTTTTCATTGGTAATATCCGAGTGTGGGCCATGCAACAATTACTGAACTATTTTTTAAGGGTATTATAACGAGGCGCGCATATTAGACCCCGTTACGTTTGATACGGTGACGGTCCTACCAAATATACCTGGAGCGGTCAACAACTTTCTGGCGGGGCGCACGTATCCGATGGAGGGTACCGCCGTCTTGCTACCGCAGCATGCACCATACACAGACCCAATAGAAATATTAATATGTGGTGGTTCAACCCCCGGAGCAGCTATAGCTCTAGATAACTGTGTCAGTATTGTCCCCGAGGCGTCAAATCCCACATGGACACTTGAGAGAATGGTACGTTCTTCCATGCAGGAGTAACTCGGTGATAATTGATGTCCGTGCATAGCCATCGAAGCGAGTGATGCCTTGCATGGTCACGTTGCCGGATGGGTAAGTAAGAACATGCTGTGTCATTGTAGTGTTTTGTACTGAATATGACTTTAGGACATACATGATCCTAAATGGTGCCCATCAGGGTGTTGCCGGGTTTGGCCTTGCTTCAGATCCAAACTTCAGCGCTCTCCTCTACGACCCATCCCAACCCGTTGGTCAGCGCATTTCTATCTTAAATTCAACAATTATCGCAAGGCTGTATCACTCCGAAGCGACTCTTCTTCCTGATGGCAGAGTTCTGGTGTCAGGCTCGGACCCTGAGACGAACTATCCGAATGGTACTGCTGTCTACCCTGAGGAGTTTCGTATCGAAGTATATATCCCTCCGTACCTTAACCAAGGATTCCGCCAACCTGAGTTTACCATTGCGGAGACGGACTGGGCTCTTGGCGGGCAATACAACATTATCGTTACCCTCTACCAAGGAACAACATCCACAATGCGAGTGTCTCTCATTGCAGGTAAGCATCCTCGCAATCGTATATCACATCCTCACTCGATTGACACCTTTGGTTGCCACTCTCAGCTTCATCCAGTACCCACGGCAACGTTATGAGTGGTGGTCGCATCATCTTTCCCGAGTTTTCGTGTTCTGGAAACACCTGTACGATCACCGCTCCCCCCAACGCATTTGTCTGCCCTCCAGGCTGGCATCAGTTGTTCGTCCTGGACGGACCGACGCCGTCTCATTCGGCTTGGGTACGTATCGGAGGGGACCCAGCCCAGTTGGGCAACTGGCCAGACTACCCAGATTTCACCACGCCAGGTGTATGAAGGAAGAAAATCGGAATCTCTATTATTTATATTCATTTTTATTCGTATGTCACGTCGGTCTTATTTATGTAGGGGAATGCATTGTCGGTCCCCAAATCGTAGGGCACTAAATAACAGTTCATTGCACCGTTTGATATCGTTTCCTCTTGCAGTGCAGCGAACAGAAACTACATGGTCATAAAGACCCGTGTGGGTAACCTAGTCGTAGTAGTGAATAACAGATATACATTAATAGCGGTATGCGAGGGCAGTGGAGGTACATATGTAGATCTTCATGAATTGTACAGTCAATATGCAATAACCTGCGGCAAAGTCACTCGTCATCAGGTTTCGTCGGATCGGCCGACGTCGACAAGTGGCTTACCTACTGGGATGTATGTGAAGTAGTACAGTTTATGATGTACAACGCATCGGTGCATGTGACGAAGGTTGATGCGAAACTTTCGGATTGAGAGGCTGTCGTTCGTCTGGGTTATCTGGCATTTCTACCAAATCACCCTCTGAGCACCAACAACATCGACACGGACAGAGGGTTTCAGTACATCGCCGTCCTATCGAGTAAGCCTGTTGTCAACAGAGTAATCAGAAACTTGGCAAAGTTAGACCCTACTGATGGTCATGAAGTCAAGGCAGATGCCAGACAAGACGCCGCAGCAAAGAACAGTACAACACTCGCCGACGGCGTTGTCCATCGCTGGTATTACTTGATATTCCTTTGGACCTTGGCTCCGTGGTGGCTTTGCTTGGTGACGTTATCTAATACAAGGCAATGCTGGACTGCATGCAGTCGACAAATCCACTTTGCATTACTACCACACGGTATTAGTTTGCAAGGTTTTCCATCAACTATTCTGCCAACGTATAATTACACAGGAAGTGCCTGCGGCTGTAGCGGCGACCTTGCTTGCCAGACAGCGTCAGTACCAGTCCAAACTCCCATCCGCATACAACTTTACGAGTCCATATAGTCCGTGAAACAAGTCGAAATTCGTGATGTATGTCCGTTGTAAGATCGGTGTCCAAGGCGGACCTAGCAGCCGGTAGAAGTACCCCACGAAACAAACCAAAATCCGTGAAGGGCATATCTCTGTTATAACAAAATGTGTGTCCAAGGCGGACCCGCTACGGTGTAGCTGCACAAATGGTCAGAGATGTTCAGAAGCAAAACACGCCGAGTGCCGATGTAGAAGGGGGCATGATGGAAGGAACGGCTGAGGTGAACCTGATAGGCGAAGAGCTTTGAGCCATGGAATCACGTGACACGACTGCCCAGGTCACGGAGGCAGGTCTGATACCTGTTCATCCATTTATACTGAACATTGATCATAGTCGGGCCTTCAACATCGTTACATGACACCTTGAGCAGATGTTAGGTAGACAGTAGCTGCCCCCTCTTGCGGGTGCTCCTTCTCAAGGCGGCGTACACAGGCGTTGCCGCCTCGCTCATAGACGACAAGACCACTTACACTATCGCCATGATCACGCGAGCAGACGACTAGCAGGTGATCAGCGTGCAAAGGAAGGTTGGGCTACAACACCTTTGGCGCAACTATGAGTGTCTGATCATAGACGAGATGTCTATGGTTGTCTCGTAATATCACTGTAGCAAGGGCGACAATCATCGCACTCTTTCGGGGGTGTCAGTATCGTTGCTGGATCGCGTGCACTATTGTTCGAACAATTCTTTCCATCTGCTGGTTTGAATACATTGTCGCCTTTTACTACCACTTTTCACCGGATACAGATGCTATTACTTAGCATTGGATATGTTTTAGTCGGAGGTGTCCTGGTAACCAGAACCGTACTGCCAATACTATTAGGAGCGGCGTCCAAACATCAAAAGACATGCGCGAAGGCTCACCACATCAATTTGATCTTCCTCGCCATCTTCGTCCAGTGGATCCCAAGGTGCATCGACGTCAACCCATCTGCCCACACGACGACGAAAGTATTAGTCTAGTCACTGGCATATGTCCACATAGACAAGGTATGGAGTACATACAGTTCATCTTCGCTGTTCCTTCCACGCTCAATTTGGTCCCGGCTTCTAAATATCTTCCTGGTCCAGCCTGCACGTTTCTTTAACACATATAGTGGTGTAAAGGCATACTCTCCCTCTTTACTAACGCCCTTTCTAAGAATTCCTCGGGAGGCGTTAGTCCACCAGTCGATACCCGTGGAGAACGATGCATTAGGGCCGAGAGGCGTGGCAGGAGTAACGATAGGAGCAGAAGCGAGGAGGGCTAGAGATATCTGTTCGCCACCTAATCTCTCCTTGGTCAGAGATGGCAGACTTCCGGTTTAGCAGAAAAAATGAACACGATCTTACTCTTATCCGATAAGTACAGTGAAAAAGCAGGGCAGGTAAACACACTTGTGACGAGGTACATATCCGCGAGGGCAGGGATGTTGTACAACTGCGAAAGAACGGCGGATGGTGGGAAATATTCCATCCTGGGACTGTGCATTACGAGGAAGGCACCCCTCTTGCCCTGCGAGAATTGGAAATCGGCTTTGAGGGAAGCGGTTGCGAGGCCCATTATGTCTCTGTATTACAAGCGAAGCTGTTTGACAACCCATATCGACAAGACGCATGGGGGGTACACTTACACGCCGGGTGCCGCCGAGAAGCCCCTCTTCTGTGCACCCGAAGTCAATATGATGAAATCCTCCTCCACCGGCCCAACAACGGGAGGATGCTGTTGAAGCTTGAGTTTAAGCGTCAGATCGATCTTGTCCAACGTTTCTTGAAAGTCTGCGTCGTAAACGTTCCCGTGTACTTCCAGTTCGCCGGTCACGCGATCTAACGTCCCGAACGACCCCACCTATATTATTGGATACCGTAGTTAAGGTTGATCGGTGGCATCATCGCAATCGCAGCGGGGACGGACCTTGACAGGAATGGGTGGGTCCCAGTTTGCCCACTTTGACGTAGCATCGCGGATGAGATCGACGTATTTGCGCTGGAGAGGCGACATGGAGAATGTGGTAAGTGGTAAGCTGGGGTATTAAGCAAGGGAGTATCGAAAGCGGGCAGTTGTGGCAAAGTGTTGCAAATGGTTATCCGGTGCCCTCGAAGCTGGATGTGAACACAGGCACGGCAGCGGCGAGTGTCATCATGACTTGATCGGCCCTGCCAAGGAGCGTAGTAGCACTGCGTTACAGTGATTCGCGGTGATCTTACTGGTGGGCGGGGGGACTGAATTGCTTCCGCATTCTCTTCATGAGGGAGTGTGTGGCTGTGTACTACGGGACTGATTATTCGATAGCGCGCGCTCGCGATAATCAACGTTCCACTCGTCCGTTTTTCGCCTAGCCTCGAGGCCGGCCAGGATGTCTAACGGCATATGACATTGAGCAGTTTGTGCCCCGTTAGCTCGTCTTGCCAAAATTGTAGGCGAACCTGCCAGTCGGATAGTCGTTGGCGGTGGAAAAAGTCTCACAGTGCCAGCACGTTCGTTGACGTGCTTTGCTGGCCTTCGTCCCTCGTGCGCCAAATGGATAAACCACGTTCACTCATTGGCTAACGCCGCCTTCGACAACGTCCATTCTTTTTTCCAAAAAGTCCATCTCCGTGTTCGTGGTTGCTACATTATCCAACTCGACCCGTCCTGTAGCAGTATAAGACATCACCCCCAAAAAAAGAGAACTGATAGGCGATTCGTCCCCTTCGATCATGCTGCAACTCGCCTCTTTCCGTGTCCTCCTCCTCCTTGGTGGAGTCGTTGCTCTCTATTACAGAAGGTACATTCTCACCCACCATGCACGTTTGGAGCTTATTTACCTGTTCTCACCGGGTGCAGACCCTTGGCGACAGCCATCGAATACTACACCGGATCGTCGCTGATCGCCGCATGTCTTATCCTCGCGGGCTCCATTGCTGTGGTGCTCGTTGCCTTGCACGGCACACTTTACCCCTACTTCAGATTCATATGGTGCTGCATTCCCCGTTCCCTCGGCAGTGCCGATCAAGAAACTCGTCTGGATAAGGTTTGCATTGACTTCCTCGCCATGTCGTCAATACCTAACAGTTCCCATGGCCATTAGTTCTACAGGGGCCAGGCAGATGTCTACGATACCACCCGCAGCAAACTATTACGTGGTCGTAACACGATGCTTAGCCTGACCGCAAGCCACCTCCGCTCTATCCAGGAAAGACACCCGGAACAACGGCTCGTTTGGGTCGATATTGGTGGCGGTACAGGTAACCCTTCGTTTCCCCGCAAGGGAGTGGGAAAAACTGAGCTTTGCATAGGTCACAACGTTGAGCTCATGAACAAGCACTTTCCTATTTCGTCATTCGATGCTGTCTACTTGGTCGATCTCTGCGAACCGTTACTGGATATCGCCCGAAAAAGGTTCGCAAGGAAGGGGTGGACGAATGTTACCGTTCTTAGGCAAGACGCTACCGAGTTCTCTCTCCCCGAGTGGGCGAACAAGGACGCTAAAGGCAGCGTCAACGTCGTCACTTTGAGCTACTCGCTTTCAATGGCAAGTCCGGATTACGACGGGTATTCTGACCGACCTCGCGTTAACCATGCCTCGTCCTGATATAGATACCCAACTTCTACGCTCTCCTTGACCGTATTGACTACGTCCTGTGTCCAGACACCGGTCTCGTTTCTGTGGTCGACTTCTATACTTCTGGGAAACAGCCATCGTTGCACGAGAAGGCAATCGGGGGTACCAGCAAGGAATGTGGCTGGCTCAGCCGGTGGTTCTGGCAGATTTGGTTTGACTTCGATCACGTGTCCTTATCGCCCCACCGGAGAGATTATCTCGAGTACAAGTTCGGAACGGTAGGTTACGATGGCGTTCATAGCGCTACCTTGTCGCTCATACTTACCCACAGGTCAAAACCTACAACGGCAGAAACCGCTTCGTCATCCCCTTCATCGTTAGGATGTAAGTTGTTCCCCGCATTTCGATACCCTGCTGACGGTCATCATAGACCATACTACATCTGGTTGGGTCGTTCCCGTTCATGTGATGTATCGCGTTTCTGTCATGCGTTTGAGGTCGAGGGTGGAAACCTTATCGGAAATGGCTCGCCTTCCTCGTTCGCAATTATCAAGGATTCCGAGGTCATCCCTCCTCTAGAGATCGGAAAGCCAGTTATAGCTAAAGACGTTCGTGCTGACGCGGTTATCACTGTCACTCCGCCGTTGAGTTCGTTCCATTATCAATTGGGAAAGGTAGGTGGTCGTTTCATGCGTTGGTATCACCCGTCGTGGAGCTCAACGTTTGTCCCGACGTGATTGTTATAGCCTTGGAGATTACCCTATTATGAACAGCCCGTACACAAAGAATTTAGGACACTTATCTATTCGTTCACGTGGGTACGTTGTTCATCGTTTTCGGTGGACGAGAACTCGTGTCATGATTTCGATTACAGGAGGATCCTTTCGAGGACATGAAATATCTAGAGCTGGGGCATGACGACTCGATGCTCGTTATCACCTCTGCTGGTGACAACGCGCTACATTATGCAATAGCTGCGCAACCAAAGCGAGTAAGTGTTTTTGTCGGTGTCATTCTCCATCACTCGAACGTCCGCAGATTCATTGCGTAGACATGAACCCCTGGTAAGTTTGGACATACCACAAGTGAACCCCTTCTAAATATGTGTGACAATACAGCCAAGGCCATCTCCTCGAGCTGAAACTTGCTGCTATCAACACGCTCGAATTCGAGGACTTCTTCGCCCTTTTCGGAAAGGGCTGCCACCCCAAATTCCGGACCCTCCTCGATTCACGAATCTCCCCCCTCCTGTCGTCAATCGCTTACCAGTTCTGGCATATTAACGACCAATCCTTCAGCTCTGCTTTCTATCTGACCGGGTACAGTGGCTGGGCCCTCCGTCTTGCTCAGTTCATCTTCTCCCTTGCCGGTGTGTCAGCTGATGCTGAGGCTCTGTGTGAGGCAGGGAGCCTTGAGGAACAAGAGAGGATATGGAACGAGAAGCTGAAACCCGTGTTACTCAATCCCGTTGTCGTGGCTATACTCAAGAGTCCGGTGTTCTGTTGGAACGCGTTGGGTGTGCCGATGAACCAGAGAAAGATGCTGTTGGAGGAAGGAAGTATATTCGAGTTTGTAAGGGATACGTTTGATCCATTGCCCAGAAGTTGGAGTTTCCGAGACGGTGCATACTTCTATCCACTTGTGAGCATCCATTTTTTGTCTTGTTTTGTTTGCGAGTCTAAGTGTCGCTCGGATAGACATTGAGAGGACACTATACTCCAACCTCATGCCCTGCATACCTGACACGAAGTGGGTTCGAGACCCTGAAAGCCAACGACGGCAAAGCAACGGACGCGTTCAGGTTGCATACGGAGTCCATTTTCAAGTATGTACGGTGCTCTTACTCTTACTCAGTATTTCTAACATCAGTCAGCGTTCTGCGGGGATTGACTACCTGGTCCCTCACGCGTGCGGTCATAATGGACCATCTTGACTGGTTCGCCGAAGACTCGAAAGACGTAGACGACGAAGTTACAGAACTAGCCCGAGTGCTTGCGCCCGGCGGCATCCTGCTCTGGAGATCTGCGGGAAGGAGACCTTGGTATACTAGAGTGTAAGTCGTCTTTCTCTTTGATAGGTCTTATGACTATACTGACGGACGTCGTCTAGGTTCGAGCGACATGGATTTGTCGTTACGCCATTAGCGATCAGATCAGGCCCCGAAGTCGCATTAGACAGGGTCAACATGTTTGTATTTTCTTCATGTCGTTTGGAAACAGGACTGGTTGGCTGACATATATTGGTCATTTAGGTATGCGTCGTTCTGGCGGGCCGTAAAGCCGGTTCCATGATTTTGGGTGAACTTGCACGCTGCAAGAAACTGTAATTTTATAACGAAACGTGTGATACCATGTTGGGGAACGTCGTCACGAGTTTAACGATACCTTGGATTCTGGCATACCAATATGCAGGTACACTTTGGCCACAACGTGAAGAAATCGGTGCGGCACGAAAAGCGTACATATACGGAATGCTGGCATTTCTGCTGGACATGTACAACTATACCCCCTGGATGTGTCCTAAGTAGTTCAATACGTACCTCATGTGAATATATCAATCAGTCACCGCAAAATCTCGAAAACTTGGCAAAAGTCGAATCCATCATCGATCCGCGGTTGAATTCCGCGGACTGGAGAGAGTCGAGACTCACTGGCATCAAGCCGGAGCTCGCACCACCACCACCACCTGGTTGATGTCGTACCTTTTGTTGAACTTCCAATTCGAACTGCATCATACCATCGCCACCCGAGGCCGAATGCTGAGCGGCTATGATTCTGTGAAGGCACCACTGGAGTCCGCGTCCTCACGCGATGCGATGTCAAGCCACATATGTATCCTGTTGGGCAAATCGCAACTTGTCAAGTCAAACCAGAGCGAAGCCAGTGGGGAAATCAAGGAAGATCCTAAAAACCCACACTACCGGTAGCCATCAATGTCGTCGTCGTCGTCGTCTGAGCTTCTGATCCCAAAAATAAGTCATATCGCCATTTGTCCCTAATAGCGTTATTATCGCGATTAATTCCATTCACCACTTCGTGCGGAACGCTGATCCGAAGGGGGGCGAGAGCTGGGCCAGACGACCGGCATACTAGTAGAACCGGCCCAGTAACTTCGTCGTGACTCGTGCTCATGGAGGGAAATATATGTATGTCGTCACACTAGGAGGAAGAAAACGTGTCGGAGGAACAATCGATGAATATAACTCTGGGGAATGGAGTTTTACCAGGCTACTGCACAAACATACTCCTTCGAGTACGCGCTGGGTAGGGTGGAGGGGAGAACCTCTTCTTTCTCTCCATCTAGATCATTTCCATCGTTTCATTAAACTCCGGTGCGGTCCGGTCACTGAGTTCTGTGCATGGTCCTGGAGACGATTATCGGTACATATGTCGTCACAACACCAGCATCGTCATCATCGTGTACATAAGTTTTATCCCCTGAGAAGTCGAGTCAGAAGAAATCCTCGTCTTATACATATGACGAACTTGGGCATTTGCATACCATTAATTCGTTGATGCTGACCGGAGAGGTGCGACTCACGTTGGTTACCTTCTTTCATGTGTCACCGGTCTTCCCAGGTTTCATCAGTCTTCCTGGATGCCCTCTTGGATGGTCGCGATCGCAGATAGATTTTTATGTAATGTATTAAAGAGAAAACCAGTCAGTGAATATGATCGATCTGATCGACGGCGTTTCGCTGGGAACTTGACGGCGCAACCAACATGCGCTGACCTTTCAGATCGACCTCAGATACTTGTTTTGAACTTGAAGCCGATGACATATAAAGGGGGCAGATCCGACCTTATAATTATTACTAATACCATTAGCCTAATAACACGTCCAGCGAGTCTCGTCCTAGAGCCACGACCATACTTATCTACGTATTCTATCGTGACAGGTCCATGCCAGCAGCGGAATGTTCTCTCCAATATTTGTAAACGCGAATTCATTTTTCATCAGCAAAGCTGCCACATCTTCACATAGTCACTGTAGAATAATAAACGCGAAAGACAAACGAGACCGATGGAAACTGTTACTCACATGATGAAAGACTGACTCTCTCCATCTGATCCCCACGTTTGATACCACGTATTCTGTGCCAGCGCAAAGTCTCTCATCGCCGTATTGGATCCGTCTAACCACGGTTTGTTGCCTGCATTATCTGGGAACCACCCATTCGTTCCCCCCGCTGCAAGCGAGAGAATGAGATAGAATGCTGCATATAGAACATTCTGACCTCAGGTGTCAGTCTCTGTTAGGAAACGCGAAAGACGTACGCTGATCGAAGGGCGTTGCATTCGTCCCGTTCACCCACGGATTCTCGAGCACGATCGGCGTCGTCCCATTCTCTACGACAGCTGGAAAATCTCCACGTGAGAAGAAGGGTTCCGAGAAGGACAGCTGGAGCATGTATTGGAGTCGAGAATCCACATAGATACGACTGCCATGACGATCGTCAGGGTTTCCCTAGCGAGGAAGAACGAAACGGAGAATTACATAAACTGATCCGTCCATTCCAATGCATACGTGTGGAATTCTTCGCCGTAGTCTGTCCTCCGTTGTGTCCACCACCCGTAAGTTTTGTAGACGGCGTTGATGAATGAAATTGGACCCCAGTTAAGAGAACCTCGAACGTAGTCGATGCCCCTACGCGTAGGCTAGAGTTAGTATCATCGCCGTCTGCTCCATTGCTAGGGTGACTTACTGATCAGGGTAGTCTCGTCCGTTTCCGCGGGATTCCATGATGTCGATTTCGCCGCTCATGGGCCAGGGACCGTACGTGTTATTGACGGGAAGCATCCAGATTGCGGGCCAAAGCTAGACACCCGAAAAATATGAGTGTGTCGTCGTGTATATGCGCATAGTGTCTTACCCAGTCACTGTACGAAATCTTAGAGTTAGTATATTCGAGGCTGACATGATTTAAACCTACCCTCTGGGTATCTTTGCCCGAACTTCTACTCGACCATACCGAATGCTCGTGCTGTACCTGGTAGTAATTCTCGCGCTTTGCACTGGCGGAATTACAGTCCCCGCTGTACTATTGCTCACCGCGCCGCAAGCCTGATAATAGGCAGTAGGGTTGAACGCAGTCGAGTTCATCCCGCCGGGCATTGACTCGGGGTTCGTGAGATTATAAGTACAGTCCGTAAGGTTGTACGTGTATCCGTCGAAGATGTTGCTCATTCCGATGGCATCGGAAGTGAGGGTTGGGGTTATGTAGAGATAACCGTTGGAGACATATGAGTTGTTGTCGGATGCGGTGGTCATTTCGAACTCGCCATTCCTGTAATATGGTCGGTGTTATCCCAATACGACGAGTTAGTTAGAGTGCTCACCCGTATCCGCCGAGTTCAATCTCGCGGAACCAGTTTCCGCCCGAGCCAAAAACGGTATTGGTATCGGAGTTGAAGTCCTCGTCGAGTACCATACACAAGTTACCCTTGATCATCAGTACGCTCTTGTATCCGAGGTAGCATCTCACGGCGGAGGCGATGACACCAAGGAAGGCGGCTGCATAGGTCAATAGATAAGCGATGCGACTATAGGGATCTTTCTTCTTGAGCCATGGCTTTTCGAGTTTGCTGGTGTCTTCTAACAGAGTTGATTTGATGCGTTTACCCTTTATGGGCCCGATACTGGTGACGACAGAAGGTGCGTTCGAAAAGGTGGTCATCGGGCGCGATGGAGGGGCAGCGAAGCTCTCGCGGAGGCGTATTGTAGAAGATGCTCTGCTCGGTTTGTTACCATGACCGTTACCATAGAAAGAAAGGCTGCGAGGCATAGAGTCGGTGCGATCGACGATGGTGATGTTCTGGCGTGGAACACCGGGTTCTGAGATGGTGGATGCGTTGGATGGTTTGGAACGGGTTGGCATGCTAGCCGTGGAGTCATACCGACGATGGCGCGAAGGGGATTCCACGCCGCTGTCTGAGCCTTGGGATGGGTTGGCCGTGGAGTCCATGCCGGTAGAGGGACGAGAGCCAGACGGAGAGGACACGCTGGACTTGAAAGGGTCCTCCCCGAGGAAAAAGGGCCCTGACTTTGAGTTCTGCGAGGCGTCTGGCGGGCTCATCGCTGGCTGGTCGATGGGGGATCAGACGGTCTCTCCAATTTAAATAAACCGGAAAACGCGACTCAGGGGAATGTCCGAATCGGCCAAACGTTCCTGCGCGACTGACTGAGTGGCATTGGATCCACTGATCAGGGGAACGGCTTTCCCTGGCCTTGATATCCCGGTCGAGTCCAGTTATGTCCATGGTACAACTGCAAACGCGTGTTTCTGCCATAAATAATGCTCTGCCATGAACCCGTACGTCTATGGCCCAGGACCTTAATATGACTCAGCCTCTGTTCTGGTCAGAAAATGAATTAGCCCACGCCCATCGCACGGAAGGCCGTTGGGGAAGCACAGGTACGCACTGTTGCTGGACGGTATTCGTCACACGTGTAAACACGTATTGCAAGAAGTTTGATCGTTCTCGGAGGACTCGGAGGAAGAGTAAAGTATCTCCTGTAGTGATTCATTTTGGCTATCTACGGGCAAACTCGTAACGCGTTCCAGCGCGCGTGCGTGTGCCTTTCGTGTGTTCTCGGAAATATGGCAGTCCTCTCTTTCCTGGCAGTCATCCAACCAACCACCTGCATCCGACTGCTCGGACACCGGTTGTACACAAACTTCGTTTCTCTATTCCCCTTCTCACACCTGAAACGACGGTGGATGGCACGACCGATCCAGAATGCACTGGGTTATTTGGATTCATAGATAAGAATAGACTATAAGGTCAGTTGCGATAATTGAGTGGCCCTTGCAAGTGATTGGCTTCGGGTGTCTCGACATGCCGAGTACCCGCAAGACCTTACTGGTCGGACAGCGATATAGTCATTTGTCTTCCGCGCAGAGAGCAGTAACACAGGGGTGAATGTACTGCGGGAGCATTTACACCTTTTCCTGGTGCAGATGTTTCCACCCTCGTTCACGCTATTGAAAAACAGGATTGAAGAAATTCAGGTCCGCCGATTACTGACATAGATGTATACATTAAACATGGAACTTGCGCTCCACGAGTCGGTGGAGAAGGGTGATGCGAAATCACGAAGTCCACCGCAGAAACTTAAGGATAAACATATTCCCTTAGTGCGCCTTGCATATCCAGGACGACAGAGGGGCGCGGTCTTCATCGAGTGCTCGTTACCAGAATCGGTCTTGGGCTTGCAGGCTTCCTGATGGGCGACGGAACATGTCTTTTTTTCAAGACTAGGAGATGGTCACAGATCGAGACGTCGCAGACAAAGTATCGTACCTTCCGTTTCATGCGGGACGCCACAGGCCCTCCAACCAGATTCTTCTTACTGCTTGCAGATTATCAGAAAGAACAAAGCTTCCTAACACAAGATCCGCTGTCGTTGGACCACGGCCTTCCGTCGCTGACCGCCGGCGTCTGATGGAGTTGCCGTAAATTCCCTGAGGTCAACGCATCAACCCACATGCACACTCGGGATGCGGGCACAGGGTGTGATAAGGGATTTCATCGCACACCTGAATTGTGAGAATCGAAGGGTATACTCGTAGCTAGCCAAACCTTCAGAAGTGTGGCTGTGTCAGCGTGAATACGATGTGCTCGTCGGTAGCCGCGTGTGAGCTCTCTGCGCGACTTGGTTGTGCTCGACTGCCTTTTCTGGGCCTTGGCCACATCAACCGCATATCCGCCGTTCATATATCAGGCGACGCAGATTGGGTTGTGTTCAAAGTTGTCCGTGCCTGCCTGGAAGGCGTCTTCGGCGACGAGGAAGCCTTGTAGACGGAGGCGCTGCGAGGATGCTCATGGCAGTACCATTTCCGAGGACATGGTGTGAAATCAAATGGCAGGTGAGTATTTGTTTTCCTTCTGCGCCATTAATGAGTCTCCAACATTGATCAAGATTCAATCATATTGTTTATGGGCACGGCAGTGATGAACGTATTACCCGTTCCCGGGATTCAACAGAAATGTTTCAGGGCATGAGTGAAACGCAAAGCAAAGTATATTGTACATACCAACTTGGCGTTCGTCCTTCCGGCGCACGGCGGCGTGGACCGCACAATGTCCCGGGGACGGGTGCACGCGTGGCCGGTGTGGGCCAGACAATCGTTGACGGTGTCGGAAAGTTCCCAAAATCTCTTTCCATCAAGGCTCTTTCTTAGAATGGGTCCGTCTCGTTTCTGCAACTCCCGTCGTCGTGCCATATTTACCTTGAGATCGATCGTGATCCCAGACACTGAACCGAAATGTTTTAGCCAAGCCTCGCCCCTCGCCTGGCGGTGGGTGTTGTACCTAGGTAGGCACTCATCATTGACAGGATTGGGTCTCTGATCTTCCTGCATGAATCGTGTATTTTTTTTGTTTCATTCTTTCTTGTTCCCAAAGGTGGTGCCATGCCGAGAATCCGATGGATCTCCGTATTTGCAGCGGAGGATATCATGCGTGTCAGGGGATTTGTCTTACTGTATAGACGAGAAGCGCGTCTTGTCACACACCCGGTTATTCCTTCCATCCGAAGGCAGAGCAACGCGACTCGGGCGCAAGCATTTAGACGACTTATAATCTATTGATTGTCGTACTCGTGCCACTACGTTGTCGCCATCTCGTCTGGCCCTGTGTAGCGACGCATTCATCCACCCATGGCTATGGACTACGATGCCTATGATGCCTTGTTGCATTACATCTTCAAACAGGTACTGGAATGCCGTCTCTCATCTCTCCAGCGTTGCTAATAACTCCCCTCAGACACAGGGGGATGCGTGGTTCAAGCCGTCAGAAGAGAACATATCCGCTGGTGTCTGTCTTCGTGTGGAACCTGGCCACTTCCGCGTCTTCCCATATGAGAACCCGGTTCTGGCTCCCTTCGAAGCGGCAGTCCGTGCACTCAATCCAGTCGTGGCAGTCAAAGTACGGAGCGCCGCGGTGCACGCTGCCTTAGCAACCGTGTATGTCGGTCTCTTCTCTTCAAATGCGTATTTTAGGCTCACGTCGGTTGATTTATGCCTCAGCGCTGATGACGCTACTGCCATATATGTTGATCAGAACACCCGTATGCAAATAATCGATTCTATGGTCCATCTTCCCGCAGGGGAAAAGGAGCAATGTGGTGCTTTTATCGTAAGTCCCTCAACTAATTTCTTTCGTTCACGACTGCAACCGACCCGAAAATAGCGAGATGAACGTGTCCTTGTCTTATGGTCCGATCAGTTGGACAACATTATTCCCCTGTACCGTGACTTCGAAGACAAGCTGATTAAGCTGGTCTGGCGAGCTCGAGCTACTTTTTCCGCTCCACCTTCCGAGGTGGGGGCTACGGCAGAACCCTCAGACGAAGATCTCGTCGACAGGGTTGGACATACGACGCCGTCCGAAAAGATCCCCGTTACCGAGAAAGAGCTTGCTAATTTGAATAACAAACCGCCGGCACCAACGGCAGGCTGGAAATGGTTCCGCTGGCGGTCCACCCGAGAAGACCGCGATATCGAGAAGGTTTCGCAGAAGGCCCGGCCAATGAGACTCATTGCGCCACTCTACAGTGGTTTGGGTTGTGCTTTGTCGATATGTGAGTGTTTATTTGACCAACTTGGAGGACTTTGCCTTTAACGATGTGCGAACTTCTAGATTTTGTTGGTAGTGGTATCAGCATGCTTCTTCAAGAGTCTCTTTTAGACGGCTCTTGGATAAGATTTGCCCTTCTGGTGACTGCCCCATTCAATTTTTGTGTGTCCCTCGTAAGTAAGCGTCGCACTTTGAATGCAGTACTGCACTAAATGAACGTTCTCGACAGTTCTTCTCCATGCAGATCATTAACAATCTTGGGATGATGTACGAATTTCTATTCTTATGATATAGCGTAGCATCACTAACCATCATTCTATTCTAGCTTCGGCCCTGTGGCACAGTATCACGAGAATTCGCGATTCTATTCAGCTGTCCGGCCAGAGCCGAACAAGGAGGTCGACCATGCCCTACCTCATATCACGATTGAAATGCCAGTCTACAAAGAAAGTTTGGAACAGACCATGTGTGTTTTTTATCACTGGAGGTACTGTCGCTCGTATTCAATAAACGTTTAGCGCGCCTTCTGTCTTCTCCCTCAAAAAGGCCATGCAGTCATATGCTCGCCAGGGGGGGACGTCTACCATATTTATCCATGATGACGGTCTGCAACTCATCCCCGAAAACGAGCGCTCGGAACGTGTTGCCTTCTATGCGGATCACAACATCGGCTGGGTTGCCCGCCCTCCCCATGACTCTTCTGCCGGTGGATTCAAGCGCGCCGGCCGATTCAAAAAGGCTTCCAACATGAACTATGGGCTCGACCTCAGTTTGAGGTTGGAGCGGCATCTAAAGGTCCTCGAAGAAGCTGAAGAAAGAGGTGATCTCCAACTATTCGACAAGGAGGAACCGCTCGAAGAACGTGCTTTGCGAATGGCTTGCGATGAAGTTTTCGAAGAGAGCAACGGGAAGTGGAAACCATGGGCTAGCAATGGGAGGTCCATCCGTATCGGAGAGATCATTCTACTTGTCGATTCTGATACTATCGTCCCGGAGGTGACGAGACCTTAACAGTTCGAATGCAACGCATGCGCTGACTCTTCCGTAGGATTGCCTCCGGGATGCAGCCCGCGAACTAAACGAGTCTCCTGAAGTTGCCATCATTCAGCATAATTCTGGTGATTGCCATTCAATATTGCCACAATTCCTGAGCTGACAGTCTTCGTTCCAGATGTTATGCAAGTAGCACATCATTACTTCGAGAATGGTATAGCACATTTTACACGACGGATTAACAAGGCCATATCCCTCGGTTGTGCGAATGGCGAAGTGGCCCCGTTCGTTGGCCACAATGCGTTTCTTCGGTGGTCTGCCCTTCAGGAGGCTGCGTTCACTGATCCGGCAGACGGGAAAAAGAAGATATGGTCCGAATCAAATGTATCGGAAGATTTTGATATGGCTTTGCGCCTCCAGGTACGATGTAGCGCGACCCGTCTGCGGTGGGTCTCGTTGTCTTACTGATGCAAATGTAGTTGAAGGGTTATATCATTCGGTGGGCAACATATTCTGATGGCGGCTTCAAGGAAGGCGTCTCCCTTACCGTGGATGACGAGTTGAATAGGTGGCAAAAGTACTCGTATGGTATGTTTGCTTGTTTGCTGGACATCGTAACGCTGGCAACTTTAAACACCTTTCAGGCTGTAGCGAGCTGATTTTCAATCCTCTGATCAGCTGGTGGCGTTTGGGACCTATTAATAAACAACTGCGTACTTTTGTGTGGTCAGATGCACCGGTTCACTACAAGTTCACTATGATGTCTTGTGCGTGACATATATTCCACGATTCGTGTGCCAGCATTGACGACTTTTTCGATAGATATGTTCTCTTACTGTGGGTTACTTACTGTCCAAACTCTTTTCATCGCTGCTCATGCACCGACTACCTTTTCAGACGGCATAGCAGCATCCGCGGCGTTGTCAACAGCGAATTACTTTCTTCTGGGATTCGATATCCAGGTAGACGGATACTATCTCCACAGTTTTGAGCTCTTCCTGGCGATCGTAGCCGTCTTCCCTGGATTGGGAAATTTTGGATACATCCTGCTTGAGTACCGCCTCGGGCACCGCAGCCTGCTTGATGTATTCGTCGAGACCGCAACCTGGGTACCGTTTTTGTCAGTCTGCCATTGCTTCGATGTGTCGTAATCTGACGTATATGCCGTTTCTAGCTTCTTCTTTTTCAGCGGCCTCAGCGTGCACTTGACTGTCGCGTTGCTTGCGCATATGTTCTCGTACAATATTACCTGGGGTGCCACGAAGAAAGAAGTCGAAAGATCCAATTTCTTTATCGAAGTCCCTCGTATCCTGAAGCGGTTTTGGTTGGCGTTTTTGTGGGCCTTCGCGTCGTTCGCAACTATTGTTATCCTTAGCCTCGATATCGTGCCTGCCGGTTGGCAGATTCCGGGGTATTATTGGGCTGTCATCCTTCCGCTAGCGTGGGTCTTTTGACGTTGATCACGTTGTGTTGTCCAATCTAATCCTTCGTGTACGTGTAGTCTCGTTGCTGGCTGTCATGTGTTGTTCCCTGTAAGTGTCATATTCGAACCCCTGGAAATCACGTTTGTAACTTGCCTCTTTTATCTACAGATAATACTGAACCCGTGGTTGATGATTTTCTCATATTAATTGTTCTGTACATTTGTGGGTTCTGCCGAGTGGATCAACCCTGGCTGTGATGGGGTGCTGGGTTGAATAGCAAATTCCAGGTTCAGTATCATAAGTATATGAATGCCTAGTGATGTGAACTACATAGTGTAGCTGGGTACAACATGGCTGAAAATAAAACATGGCAGAGTGGTGAAGACAAGTGTAGTGATTTGATGGTGCAGCTGTGAAAGATAATTGCAGTTGAATGAGCATGGTGGAGTATGATGTGTCACTAGCACTAGTCACTTTGCTCCACCCAGTGCCTTGTGTTGGAGTCTTATTCGAGAACTGGTGTTCAGGTTCGCGTAGTGCACCTTTACAGCGCAGACACCAAGGACAGCACGTGACGCGTATACGGATAGATGCTACGGTAGTAATCTTTTCTTTCTTTCCTCAGTCCGTTGTCCAACGACTGAGGTATGCTTACAGTACGTTACGTGTTACACCGGGGCTGACTTGACTTCGATAGACGTTTCTCTGTTTCTAGGTTTGCAGCTCTTGTGTAAATTAGTTAGTCCGTTGTCCAATGACTGAGACGTTTCTCTGTTTCTAGCGATTAGGTTATGAGCCCCGAGCTGGCCCCATAGAAAGGCAAGCTCAACTCGATAACGTCTAGAACAGAGAACTGGTTGGATCAGAAGAATATACACACAAGATCGGAGTGCATACAGGCACATCTGTAGACTGTGTTATGGGGAAGTTCGAAAATGTTCCCAAGCTGCGGGGGACTGAGAACTACTATGAGTGGAGAAGACAGACCGAACAGTTGCTTATCGGACAGGGGGTCTACAATCATGTCAGCACTGGTACAAACCCATTTGACTATCTCAGATATGCCTCCATCTGTCCGACACCTCTGCTCCCAATGGCTCCAACTCTGGCAGAACAAGAGGAGATTCGAACGTGGTTGAAAGACGATGGTTTGGCAAAGTCAATCATCCTAAGAAAGATAAACTTGTCAGTCTTAACCCTCATTCCCAACAACATCGATATCACCACACGTGAAGTCTGGAATACACTCGCAGAGCTCTACGACTGAACAGACGTCTCGCTTCAGTTTTCCATATGTGCCCAAATAGCATCACTTCAGATGAAAGGGGCAGCCGATGCGGAGAAGTATGTCATTGCGCATATACATGCAAATGATAAACTCGCTCGCATGGGGGTAAAACCGTCGGAGGCCAATGCAATATATGCACTCCTGCAGGGGATGCCAAAGACAGGGATGTGGCCGATGATACGAAGGGGCATTGAGATGGATCTGGAGCGCAGTGAACAGCAAATGAGGGCTTCGTCCAGTCTTCTGATGCCAGTGCCCACCGGGAGCAGTCTTGTCTCGCAGTTGGGATGGCCGCCCCCAGCCAGCACCCCGGTAACACCAGTGAACCCTTTCATTCCGGTGCGACAGTCAACAAATCCCTTCCTCACTTCCATGTCACGGCTGGTGATGCAGCATACACAGGCATCTGGAGCCGGAACTTACACCTTTAAACACACTGCACAAACAGTCATAAAGGAGGCAGTGCAGATGATAAGTGAATCATTGACACCTGGTCCTGGCTCAGAGTATGCAAGTGCAGCTATAGCAGGAAAGCGAGGGGAGGTCAATCCTGAAACTGGCCTAAGGAAGACAAGAAATAATCCCAGTGGCACACCATGCACTACGCCCATTTGCATGGGACGGAAGAGGACCGATCATGACTGGAATAATTGTTTTCAGCCAGGTGGGGGGAAGGCTGGTCAGGCACCCTGGCAAAGGGGAAAGACGAACACGATGGGACAGGTGGCAGCGATGGCAACACCACCGACAGCGTCAGTACAGCCAGTGGCAGATGGAAGTGCAAAGTCGACACCTGGTGTACCATTGGCAGCTGCAGCAATCTCATGTCCACCAACCGACATGTTCTTCCATGATCTTTCTTGTGCGCTCGTGGAGGAAATCTCAGACGAGACTGGTCTGAGTGAAAACACAAGCCTCACCTCTCTGGTGACCTCGGAGTTGTCCACCATACTAGATTCGGGCACAATGACACATCTCATTCGAGACCCATCGTTTTTCTGGATGTTCACTCAGGACTCGAGCATGTCGATGAAAAGCATGAATCAGGGAAGTTTAGACACTAAGGGCTATGGAGACTGCGTGGCAGTTCTCAAGCTTGGAGGCCGTTGAATTCGTCTGCGGTTGCAGCACTGCTTATATGCTCCAAACGCTGTTGTCAATTTACTGTCAGTTGGCCGCATGGTGGAACGAGGCTGGGATGTGCGATTTCGAGGGGGACCCAGTCGGTGCGAACTGGCACATGAGGAGGTAGTTCTCGGCAGTGTTGACATGAAGGTGCAGTTGTGCTTCCTTGATATCGAGTTTATTCAACCCTCTGATGGACGGAACATTGTTGAGCTGTTCAACTTCACAGCTTTCATACCAAGTCCACTCACCTGGGACTTGTGGCATGTGCGGTTGGGGCATGCAGGGGGTGACATTGTGAGGTATCTTCCAATCACAGCAAAGGGCATGCAGGTCACTTTGTCAGTGGCTCAGTCTCGTTGCGAGGTGTGCATAGTGGTGAAGCACCCACACAAGCCTTATCCGACCTCAACGTCCTCACCCACGCGCACTTTCCTTGAACTCGTTCACACAGACCTCTGCGGACCATTTCCGCTCCCCACCCTGCATGGGAAACAGTACTTCATCGTGTTCATTGACGACTATACAAATGCCATCAGCATCCAGCTCTTAGCAACAAAGGACCAAACTCATGAGGCGTGGTTGATGGTCAAGTCCCATTGGGAGAACAAGTTTAATGCCAGAGTGAAGGTGATACAAACAGGTAATGGAGGAGAGTACATGGGAGCAGAGTTTACCAGAGGCCTGGTCGACGTGGGAATTGAACACCACAGGTCCATGGCATATGCACATCAGCAGAATGGAAAGGCAGAACGTGGCATATGCACGATCCAGGGTAGGGTGCTAGCAGCACTGAGTCAGGCCAGTCTCTCCATGGGGTACTTTGGTGAAGCCGTTCTTACTGTGGGGTACCTATGGAACTTGACTGCAATGCACGTTCTCCCTGAGGGAAAGACACTGTTCGAGATGCTTTATGGGTATAAGCCAGACGTGTCTCACCTTCGTGTGTTCAGATGCCACTGTTTCTCTCAAATACCTCCAGAGCATCGAGTAAAGAATGGACCTCATTCCTCTGAAGCACTGTTCATGGGATACCCTGATGGAGTCAAGGGCTGGCAGTTGAGAGACTGTGCAACGGGCACCTTTTTCAACAGCAGGGATGTAGTGTTTGATGAGGGCTCAGTCATGTGTCAGCGGGATCTCACTCTTCCATGGCGGGCACTGGACGCACCTTCCGATTCCTCCCAACCTGGATCAACGTCTTCAACACTTGCACCCTCCATTGATCAGTCAACCACTGGGGCTCCTCGCAGATCTGGCCATCTTCGTACCTTGACGGAGAAAGGCAAGGCGGTAGAAGATGAGTTTCGTCACTTGAGGGGCAACCGTCTTCAGGAGGTTCCGGGTACAAGTGAGGGGGTGATGCAGGACGACGACTCGAGAGATGTTAGCGATGAGGGCGAGGTCGATGGTGGAACGTTCTTGGAACATCAGGTCAACTTAATAATAACAGAACAGTCGCACCTATCGATCAGAAGCGACAGGTGACGAGATCCAGGTCAACCAGGGTATGACATGTCGATCCCTCCAGCGACGTATGAAGAAGCTGTAAAGCGCTCTGATCACAACGGATGGAGAGAGGCGATGGAGAAAGAACTGAAGACGATGAAAGAGATGGGAGTTTGGAGATTAGTGGAGCCGCCACTCGGCCGAAAGCTCATGGGAAACTGCTGGGTATTCGAGTTCAAGCTGGTAGACCTAAAGGGAGGCTCAAGGTTCAAGGCACGGCTTGTCATGCAGGGTTTTTCACAGGTTCTGGGAGTCGATTTTCATCAGACCTACGCTCCAGTTACCAGACAGAGTTCCATAAAACTGCTCATAGCGCTCATGGCAAAGAACGACTGGGAACTCGACTGCTTCGACACAAAGAGGGCCTTTCTCCATGGCAAACTCACAGAGGAAATCTACATGAAACAACCGAGGGGATTCGAACAGTATAGCGACACAGGGGCACTTCTGGTGTGTCTACTCCTGCGGTCGTTGTATGGACTCAAGCAGGCCACGTTCGACTGGTACATCACACTGTGCAAACTTCTCAGTGAGCTTGGTTTCACACGTTCTGATCTGGATTTGGCCATTTTCATTTTTGACAAGGCTGGGGAGGATGGACAAAGGATAATCTGTATAATCGTCTGGCATGTTGACGACGGTCTCGGGGGTTCAAACAATAGGTGTTTTCTGAACTGGGTAAAGGGAAAGATCGGGGAGCACTTTGGCATCAGCGACCTCAGGCCTGTTTCGTTGTACCTCGGAATCGAAATTGAAAGAAGGCGAGAGACATGGGAGGTTTGGATTCATCAAGAGTCCTACATCGACCACATTTGCGAAGAGTATGGGCTTGGAGATGCTAATCTGGTGTCACTTCCAATGGACCCTACTCACCCCTTTGGATGGGACAGCAACATACATCCGGACATCCTGAACCTGATGCATGCATACAGAAAGATAGTCGGGGAGTTGACGTACCTGTCCATGTGTAGCTGACCAGACATAGTGCAGGCTGTTCAATGACTAGCGCAACAGTGCGCACATTGGGAGGCACACCACTATGCTGCAGCAAAACGCCTGCTACATTATCTGAAGGGAACAAAGTCTTTGCGCATTCGATATGGAAATCCAAACATTAACCATGATGTACACACTTTCACCGACTCAGACTGGGCAACGTGTCCAGCAGACCGAATCTCGGTTACAGGTTATGTTTGGTTCTTCTACGGAGGTCCAATAGTGCACATTTCCAAAAAGCAACAAATGTTGGCACTGTCATCTACCGAAGCCAAGTACATGGCGCTCGCGGCCTGTGTTCAGGAGGGACTTTGGATATGCTCAGCATTCAATTCCTTGAATCAGGAGGTCACACTTCCGTTTATCATATATGCAGACAATACAGGAGTGATATTGCTATCCTCCAACCCACTTAATCACTCGCACACTAAACATGTGGATGTACGCTATCACTTCCTTCGTGAACACATCAGCAAAGGGGTGTTCACGCCCAAGTGGATCCCAACTCATCAGAATGTCGCCAACCTTCTTACCAAGTCTCTCGCCCATTCTTCTTTTCAGGTTCATCGCACGGGTCTGTCGCTGGTGTTGTGCTGAGGGGGTGTGTTGGAGTCTTATTCAAGAACTGGTGTTCAGGTTTGCGTAGTGCACCTTTACAGCGTGGACACCAAGGACAGCACATGATGCATATACGGATAGATGCTATGGTAGTAATCTTTTCTTTCTTTCCTCAGTCTGTTGTCCAATGACTGAGGTATGCTTACAGTACATTACGTGTTACACCGGGGCTGACTTGACTTCGATAGACATTTCTCTGTTTCTAGGTTCGCAGCTCTTGTGTAAATTAGTTAGTCCATTGTCCAATGACTGAGACATTTCTCTGTTTCTAGCGATTACCTTGAACCATATCAGCAAACTGGTCATTCCTTCCCCAGCTTTCCAGAAACCCAGACTGTCTATACCAATGATTCCAGGGTGTTAGAACACAGTTCCTGAGTTGGGGTAAGCTGGGGTTCAAAAGTCCAGATGTTCTGGGTGTTGTTGTGGTACTGGGATTCAACAAGTCAGAGTTCAGGAAGCATGTGTTTCTTTGTGGGAACAAGGGTCACACTGCAAGCATGATTCCATAGAAAACATTCTGGAAAAATGAAGGAAAGAGATACTCTTTTATTTTGGATGTTTGGATAGAAAGAATGCAGGAATAATGTTTTATTTCCTTCCAGAAAACATGGATTGATGCTAATACCACTTACAGCAGGAGCTAATGGACATTACCATTAATCCATGTTTCTGCACAGAAAAGAGAAAATTATTTTGGCACTATTTCATACAAATCACCTAACATAACCAAGTATCTTATCTCCATTTTTTCAGTATGTTTTCTGAAGCAAAATTGTGAAATACTTGCAGTGTCAGGCTTGGGGGATACACCACCTGATTGGCCTCAGCTTGTGTGCTGTGCCCTTGGACAAGTCTGGGTGTGATTGGGTCAACAGAAGAAGCAGAGTCTGAGCTCCAGGAGTGGAGGTTGGTACTCAGACCTAAGCCTCAGATGATGAGAGCTTAGTCTAGCATGACTACTTGGGTGTTAAGTTGATTATCTGACTGAGGCTACAGTACAGACCTAAACAAGTATTTATACTACAGACAAGTCTAGAGGAGGGACTACCAGAGTTCTGGCAGTCTTGGTAACAATGGAAAGGCTATGTACAAGTGTTAATAAGTGAGTGACTAAGGAGCTAGTCCCAGGGACCAGTCTACTGGTGGTAGACACAGGTCTGACAAATATGAAGTACTAGCTAAACCTTGAAGAAACAGGGTATTTAATAGTCCAAACAGGGAACTAAGGTACAGACTGGAGGATCCAAAACTGGACACTGGTCCAGAGTTCACATGCACTACTGCCAGAAGGTAGCCATCTACCAGAGAAGTGCTTATCAATAGTACTACAGTACAACCTGAATGCATGGATATGATACAGAGCCAGAGCTTCCCACCTGATACTCCCACTTAAATAATCTAATTAGATAATATACATATTACTGTTGCATTGATAGTTTTCTATGTAAGTGAAGGCATGAAGTGGCACATAGAATTTAGACCATGTGCAAGTAAGTGGAGAGTGCCACATCTTCTGCTTCCTGTGCTCTCTGCAACCAGCAGCCTGCTCCTCCAGCACTCCTGCAAGCACCCATTCTCTTTTTGCACTGTCCCAAGTTACCCAGATGGAGAACCCAAATCTAGCTGTTCATCCTGATTTTTCAACAGAAGAACACTGAGCAGCACATTCTTACTTGCTTAATGAGGCAGTAAATGATGACCAAGCAGCACATATCCTAGAAACTCTCTGGGACATCAACAATGCCAAGGACAGACAGAGATGGGATGCCAATAGAGTGGAGGAAGCCCAAATGGCCAGGATGGCAGCTGAACATGAAGCAGAAGACTGAGCCCAAGCAGAATGTTGCATCCTGGATGAGGAGGAGGTAATGTGTGCTGAAGAATGGAAGAAGAACAAATACAAGTTTGCACCTGTATGCAATGTAGAAGTTCCTTCCAACCTAGTCAACATTCCAGCCCCCTGTGCACTGCATAAACTGAAAAAAGCAGAGTACTGTGAACTCTATTTTTTCACTAATGATGGTCTTGTAGAGGCAGAATCACTTAGCCCCTCCATTGATGATGAGGCCCTTACTCTACTCAAATCAGACATGGGCTGACATGTCTGGGTGCCAGCCTCATCCACAAGAGACAAGTCATTGGTTGTCAAGGATGAAGACTTAACCTGGGAACAATTTGGCAAAGTGGCCCTCTGTTTTGTCAATGTGATGAAAGAGAATGAGTGGCCAGACAACAGAATCCAAATGCATGCTGCATTCTGGCTAGCCCTGGAAGTGCATCCCTGGCAGCACTCCTCACTTGACCAACTGAAGCAAGCACTCCTGCTCTACCAGAGCCACCAATGCCAATGCTGGCCCCACACCGTAGGAACAGCTCAGAGCTGGTCCCTAGCAAAGCTAAACCAAGAGCTGTTAGATCAGGCAAGGAATGAGATCCTAGCAAAGGAACAGGCAGAGCAACTGAGGACCATCAAGCAGGTAAGAGTACTCCATGCTCCTGCAGCCTCAAAATACTAATGGTAACTCATCATTCTGCTTTGTTGCAACCCAACTGACCTTGTGACACCCTACCTACTCACTCTGGCATAATGACCATTGATCACACACCCCATCTAGCAACATGACTGCTGATCATTCATACATATGCACTACACACATTGCATTAACAACTGGTGCCATGTCCAATGATCAATTGGGTATAACCCCCCCCCTCCTCCCCTCCACACCCATACTACATGTAGATAAATGAGCACTACAGTGCCATGACCACTCAAAGGAGCACCAGCAGCATGAGGTGTCCATATTATCACTTCCCACTGCAGTCACACCATTCTGTAGATTCAACAGACCACAAAAGGCAATGGTCCTTTCAGAACCCATCATCTGCAGACTACTCAAACCCAAACACCCTGCTCTTGGCATGTGCTGTCTGCCTTGGGAGGCACTGCCACCTTGTCATTGACTGCGGAGCTCCAAACTATGGGACAAGAAATGCGACACATTCACTGAGAGAATCCACAAGGCACTCTTTGCCAAAGATGGATGACACACATGTGTGAAGTGGCAGTGAGAAGAAGGCTGCATGGAACACCACAACTCCAAGCACTTCTGTTCAGGTTGTGGAGTCTCATCTCACAGAGCTCAGAGATGTCCTTATGCACAGAGAATCTAACCCAATGACCCTGTACAAAGTAGTTGCCTGGGAGCATGATGTTAGGGGTCATGCCTGCTTTTGGCACAAGTTATTGTCCACAGGCATGTGATACCTTGGTATCACATGCCTGCCTGCATTGTATATATGTCATGATGGAAAATTTACATAGGTAGTCTTACTTTTTCATTCATACTTGCAAATACCATACAGTACAGTTTGTGAGCATGAATCTAAGACTGCACAACAATCTTACAATTTTTTGAACACTTGTCAAGTATTTGTAATATGAGTTGCACAGCTACTCATGTGTATTCCTGTGCAGCAAAGTTAGGCCAAAATAAGCCACCCAATGGAGGGAATCCTCCAGACAACAGTAATCATCAGGCCCCCAAAGGACCAACTGAGGTCCAGAAGAACAATAAAGATATAGAGGAATCACAGCTGCCAGCTGGAAGCACTGACAAAGGAATGAGCACTAAACAACTCAGTACTGGAGTGCTGGACATGCATATGCCTGGAGGTTTAAATACCTCAACAATGCTGGGAAGTAGCATTGAGCAAGCTATGAGGGAGAATACAGAGGTCATCAGAGACTTGATGAGCTCCCTCACTCCTCAACAATCTGAGTTGGATAATTCACAGATGTCTTCTGGCCCCATTTTAGTGCAGGGGACTCAAAGCCCTCCAATTGAAGTATACAATGGTGGAGAAACACCCCCAGGGAGAGAAAACATGAAAAGGGATGCTCCCATTGATCCTCACATGGCCCTAGAGGCCATGGATGACTTCCTCAAAAGTCTTCAGTGACAATGGCTGGAATACAGATATGGTCCCAAAGGTTTCAATAACCATGGGATAAACCCTGGAGCACATCATGCACAAGAACTTGAAAAATATAGGCAGGCTCTCACCACCAGAGATGCAAGTAGGACAACTACTCCAGACATTGAAGTTGAACCAGCAATAAAGAGGGAAGAAGCAATCCCTAATTTCTGGCCAGGTATGGCAATAAGGAGGGAAAACCCTCCAGCCAAAAGAATGGATAACAGAAGGAGAGGTTTGGGCCCCTGAGATGCTGAATTGTCCAGCATACTTCTCAAGGTGAGACTCAGATATAATCTGCCAGATGTATGGAAGTGAGCAAGGAACCACCATACTTCACCAAATGGCAAGAGATTGTGCCATTGCAGCTAGAAATATGGCTGCAAATGTTGGAGAAAATTCTCCTGGGAGAGATGATAGACCAGAACTGACCAACAACCTGCATGGTTGAGGAAATAATGGAGGAAGATCTCCTGGAAGATACAATAACAGAGGTGACCCCTGAGTGAAATGAGTACAAGGGAAACCCTCCTGGGCAAGGCTTCCCTGGAGGTGGCCCTCCTGACAGTGGTCCCCCAGGAGGGGGACCCCCTGATGATGATGACCCAGACAACAAGGGTGAAGAAGGCACCAAAGGTTATGAGGGAGTTCCCACAGTCAGGGGATGACACATCATATGAGGGAATAGACCTGATTACTTGAGGGGATTTACCCCTGGGAACACAAGATACATGGACTTCATGCAGAACAGATATGCTCAGTGTATCTGGGAGCAAGTTGGTATACTGACAGGACAGGTTGGACCTGGGGTAAAGGCAATGAACCCACCAAAGCCTGGCAAGTATGGAGGTCAAGATGACCTAGATAAATTCAATGACTGGCTGGGCCAGATTCTAAAGTACTTTCATATGTTCAAGGTCACTGGACCTGATCATGACAGAGATCACATACTGTACACTGGGTTGTACCTGGAAGGCTTGGCCTTACAGTGGTATGATCAAGAAGTTGATTCACTGAATCAACAGATACAACACTGGAAAAGAAAAGAAGAAAGAAAGAAGAGAGAGAGAAGGAAAACAGTGAGACTAGAGCAAATGCCTACACATATACATATGAGGTATTGAACCTCACAATGCTGAGATCTGAGGGTTGCACCTCATAAGCCCACACACCCAGGAGCATGGAGGGTGTTGAACCCTTGTGCAAGGAGTATTTTACTGTCAGACAGAATGAATCTGCTGACTGAGGGGTTATGCCCTTGGTGGAGTAGCCAAGCCCAAGATGTAGCATCCCTTCTACATTGGTGCTGGCCAGTCTGACATCTCTCCTTCCTCAGTTTCCCCAGTCCCAGCTGGGGGAGCTCCACCCATACCCTGTTCATCTCCTCTGGGGAGATGGGATAGGTCATAAAGAGCCACTGACATAGCAAACTCTTGAAGGATATACACCTCCCCTGTCTCAATTGTATGGGCCTCATAGGCCATGATCCTCTCTGGGGAGATCCCCAGAACCTGGGCTTGCTGGTTGACCCACTTGACTGACCAATTCTTGCTTGGTGGTTGAGGGTTGTGGATGGATGCCCTCAGCAGGTCAACCACAGCTTGAACATTGGGATCTTGGTCCCCCCCATTACTAACAATGTGGGTAATATACTCATTACCCACCCTACATGCCCAGATAATGGCATCATTGGCATTGTAGGGTGTAATGCCATTAGCTGCCAAGTAAGCAGCAACATCTGCCATAGTGGCCATTCAGGAGAAAGTCACTGCCCAAGGGACTTGAGGTCCAGTGTGAGGTGAGACCTCAGCCCATTTGAGGAGGGCTCTGTAAAAGCCTCTGGCTGTGAGGAGGCAGACAAGCTCCTGGAACCAGACCATTTGGTCATGATCCCTTCTGGGGACTGGAGCTAGTCGCTCATAGAGGAGAAATCCTTGGACCATTTGGGCAGAGGGAGGACCAATCTCCCACTCATTGTCATTGGGGTGTTCAGTGATGCCTAGTGCCCCTGGGAACATCTTTGAGAGCTTGGAGCTCTCATCCAAACCACTGTACCTATTCTGGTATGTCTGAATAAATTTTACCCAGTCCTGGACTGGGGTGTCAAGAGGGGGTGCCTCTTGGGGTAGTTCAGGGATCCCCCCTCTTGCTTTTCTACCAGAGGGATGACCCCCTCCTCTGGGATGGAATGGTTGACCCCTGGTGGGGGACCTTTGATGAGCAATGGGGGCTTGAGAAGCCCCAGGATTTTCTGACACTTGGTCACAAAGGGGAACAATAGACCCTTGATCCATCTCTGGTGAGGGGGTGGCTGGTCAATCCTCTAGCTGCTGTTGTAGGGCCAGTTGTTCACCAGCAGGTTGTTGCCCAGAGGTTTCTGCCTCCCTTTGTGCCCTTTCTTTGTCTCTTAGCACCTCTCTCTTCTGGCACACTTTCTGGGAGGCCCAAGCAGGTGGCCTCCATTCTTTAAGTGTGAGGTTCATCACCTCATTCATTTCTAACTTGCACTTTGTGGGCAACTCTTCTTGCAAGAGTGCTAAGGGAAATAAAAGGGGAAAAGCTGTAGGTAAGACCTAGGCTTGTCTGAAGGGGTCTTGAGTCAGAAGGAGACAGAAGAGGGGGATTCTAGGTGGTAAAGCAGGAAATATACAAAGGGGAGACTTGAGAGCTTGTTGGAACTTGGTAGGCAGCAATAGTAGGCTTGGAGGATGGTTTTCAGGATGTTTGGGACTCAATGGCAGCAAAATGGTGGCAGAGGGAATTCTGGGACTCAGGGTACTCTTGAAAGCTCAGAGATGGCTCAGGAAGGCTCTCTAGACTCAAAGGGGACTCTCAGATACTCACAGTGTGATGCCAAAAGGTGGGTGGTATATTTTTCTAAGTATCTCGGCTTTTGTATCATAAGGACAGTGGTATCTAAGGTAAAATTCAGCATATTTCAGATCTGTCATATGTCAAAGTAAGAAAAATGTAAAGTCCAACTCTAGGGTAGGCATGCACACAGTGATGACAGATGTAGGGAAAACAAGTAAAAGTGGGAAACAGGGGTAAGTAAGGGTGAGGCAGTAAGACCACATGCCTGGGTGGTGGAAGTGCTCGCTGGGTGCTGGCAGTGGTTCTAAGGGCAAGGACAGCCTCAGTGCTTGTAGAGAGACAAAAGGTGCTGAGGGTGTTGTGGTGACACATGATGGATTGGTGGGACTTGTGAAGGTGCCAAAGTAGGTGGCAATGGTGTTGGTGGTGATAGGGGCAGCAGTAGCCATGTGACAATGAGGAAACAAGGTGGGTGATGTGTTTACAGGCTGTCTCATGATTGTAAGGGATGCATGATCGGGTGACTGGTGAAAGTAAGGATTGCTGCTGAAGGCACTTTGCAGTCTCAGGGAGCCTAGACTCCCTACACCTCCTGGGGTCATTAGACTTTGACCATCCTTGGTCAAGTGCACATGATTAGGTATGAGATGGAGATGGAATGCCTTTGTAATGAAAGTGGCTGTGCACAGATCAAAGCACAAGCAGCAGGGTTCTTGGACACATGCTGTGGGAAAATGCTTCCATGGTGTAGAGTTTGCTTAATGCACCAAGTGTAATTGCCATGTTTGTTCCTTTTCTGCTAAGTCCATCAACCTCACTCCTGCCCACTCATTGTTACCAAGTCTCTCCCCTCCCAACATGATGTCATCCTCCCAGAGTGCCTCTGTTTCCATACCACCTTTCGTTACTCCTGATACCACAAGAGATCTCATTCCAGGCATGTGGGCTTTGCAGATGAAGAAGTTGGAGGTGCTGATGAAGGAAATACCCAGTGAGTCTGCAGATGAGGAGATGGCATGAGCATGGTTGGGACAGTACGAAGAGTTGTCAGTGAGTGGCCTGCATGATACTGATGGTACTGTCCTTCTGACACCTGGTTGCAGGGGCATATTGAGCAACTACACAAGTTTGCCTCAGACATGAGTACCAAGGTCCCCAACTACCCTGATGACACCAAAACCACCATCAGCAATGCCTTCCTGGCATTAATGGCACTCCAAGCTCAATTCCCCCCACATGCAGTGAAACCTAAGGCCAAGCCAACCATGGCCAGCTCCAGCAGCCCTCAAACAGGAGGTGAGGTAGTTTGGCAGTCACAGAGGCAGATAGAGAAGTCTGCAGAGAAGGGACAAGAGGGTGTGATGGTGCATCCACCAACCTTGACTGATGAGCAACACACTAACCACCCGAGACTGACCAGACCAGCAAGGGTGGGTTGCCAACAAGGGCTGTGGGAGGTGCCATGTTGTCTGGCCCAGAAGCCTTGGTGGTGGACATTGATGTGATGGAGGTCGACCCTATGCCAGGGAGTAACAGACCTTGTGAGTGATGTGTAAAGTGGGGGATTATCTGTGTGTGGAAGGAGTGGATGGCCTGCAAAGCTTGCCATGACAGCAAGAAGAAATGTGACAAGGCTGGGAAGCCAGGTAGGAAGGTGAGTAAGGCTTGTTGATCAGTGCACTCAGCTAGTGACAATGTGATGCAGTGCAAAAACCCAGAGGGTCCCCAGCCCAAGTTGGCCTCGATAAGCAAGAAGGCTAAGGTGCACCCTGCTCCCCCTCCTCCCTCAGTGCCTACCCCTACAACAGGATGACCATGACCCCATCTCATTAGCCACTCAATGGCTACTCAACCTGCTGCCTCAACATCTGCTGCAGCTGTGACCAAACCCCAAGACCCTCTGCCACCACAACCTCTCCCTCTTTTCCTCCCCAGTGGCCCATCCACTCCCACTCCCACTCCTGGGTTCCCAGTTCTCCTCACTCCCTGCCCTGCTAACAAACCTGTTGACAAACCTGCTGAGTCCTCAAGAGGCTCAAGCAAGTTTCTAAGTGCACAAGTCAAGACAGGCCAGGGTGAAGAGGCCTCCAAGGTTGCAGGCAGCGAGGGCTCAGCTCCTGAGAAGGTCAAAATTGATCTGACTGAGTCTGAGGAGGTCACCATGCCTACAGGGCCAACTCATTTGCCTGTGAAAGGTAAGCACCACATGCAAAGTAGTCATATCCACCCTATCGAAGAGTTGGACAAATGAATTGCCAATGTGGAGTTGTCAACCAAATGGGAGGAGGATGCCTTGATGGACTTGTTTTTGCAGATGGCGCAGGTTAGTATGATGGTGACCCAAGTTTGTGAGGTGCTTTGTCAGTCTCAGCACCAGCTACATTCCCTGAAGGCCTGGCAGGAGGAGCACTTCATCCCCAGTCCCTCTGCTTCATCTTAGTGTAGAAACAGTAGTTTTGCCACTCCCTTTTTACTTTGTGTCTGCTGTCATACCATAGATTGGCAGTAACTTCATTCATGTGCATGTTGCCTAAGAACTCACCTCAGTGGTAAGATTGGAAGGTCAGAATAATACAAGAGACATAAGTGAAAAGAAGGAAGAATGAGTGGTGTAGTACTGTCAACCTGACTGAGTAGGTAGTGGCAATTGTCATTTTAGCTTTGGCTGAAGTCTATAGATGGTAAATGGTGAGTAAAACTATGAGTCAAGGGAAAAGAGGAGACAAGGAAATTTGGCTTTTGGTTTTTATATTGTTTTATGGTTTTGTGTTTGGCTTTTTGTGTTGGTAATTTGTATAGATAAAGTGTCTGTAAAAGATAGACAAAGGATGAAAAAAAAGAAAAGAAAAGAAGAGAAAGAAGAGAACCTAGGATGTAGGTTACCCATCTGACTTGTCCCCAAGGGCACCAGCCAGTTCTGGGTTGGGAAGGGAGTCATCTTCCAGCTGATCTATTGCAGACCTGTCAAGGCCAACCAGATGGGTGACCTTGATACAGGACCTGTTTCTTGGGAAATAGGGGTATAAGTGAAAGGTGGCAAAGCAAAACCTTGAAACAGCACCATCAAGCTCTGTGAGGAGATAAGAGCCACCTTTGGTGTGGCATATGACTACAAAAGGACCTAGGTAATGAGGTTTGGTCTTTTGGTCCAGCTCTTTCTCAATGCAGGAATTTCTGACAAGGACAAGGGTACCCAGTTTGAAGTCAAAGTCATGGATAGTCCTCTTGAATCAAGCCATAAAGTCTTTTGCTGAAGCGAAGTGGGAATTGAGGACTTGATCATGTATTAGTGCTAGGTCTTCTGGGCACTTCTGCAATTGCCAAGCATGATTGGCAATGAGAGCAGTAGTAGAGTATGACTGTGCTTCAAAAGGGGTGAGAAAGGTTGCTTCAGCGAGGTCAAAAGGGAGTCTGGGATGGATGCTGTGAGCCATATAGTAAGGGGAAAATCCTGTAGCTTTGTGAACTGTAACCCTCTCTGCCCAAAATACAGACAAGGCCACCTCTGACCATCTTGAGGCTTCGCCCTCACAACTCTTAACCATCGCTTCTCTGACATTGAAATGCTGCCACTCCACAATACTGTTTGCCTGCAAGTTATAAGGTGAGATACAGATATGCTGAATGCCATATGTCTTCAATAGCCAGTCAAGTGCTAGAACATAAGGACCACCATTGTCAGTGATGACCTCTGCCACAGCTCCCCATCTGCACAATATCTGCTTGAATAAGAATTTGCTGATCGACTTTCCAGTTTCAGATCAAAGCATGGCCCACTCCAGGTAGTTGGTGAGGGAGCATTGGGCTTGAGTAACATAGCAGTATCCATTAGACTTTGGCATTATGAAAGTGTTGACATAGGCTTTGTAGAACAGGGGCTCAGGTATTGCCATGACAGGGGGAATGTGGATTTGATCAAGGCAGCAAATCTGGCATTCATGACACATCTTCATGTACCAGTGAACATCCTGCTCAAGCATGGGCCACCAAAACCATGTCAGCAAGCACATATGGGTGGAGAAGATACCCTTGTGGCCTAACTTGTTGTGGGCCTGATGAATAATTTCAAGCCACTTGTGGTGGTGAACCATGAGCTGGTGGTGACCTTGGGGCTCTTTCCTCCAAAGCTCTCTGCCCTTTATGAAGTACCTTGTTGCTAGCTGCACAAGACTCTCCAGCTCATTTTCTCCCAACTCATCTGGCAGCTTCTTTGTTTCCAAGAACCTCCTCACAACCTCCAGCCTCTCATCCCTCTGTTTTGCCTTCTCAGTTTGTGGGATTTTGGTCTTGGTGTTTTTTGGTGGTGAACCAGTTGCCATAAATATGCTGATGTCCTGAGGCAAGATTTTAGATGAGTAGTATATGGATGGTGGAATTTCTGGAGGACATAGCATCTGAGTTCTTGGCTCTTGGTGATTCATGAGTTCCACAGCAAAGGCTCCACACTCATCTACCCAGTCTTTGTACTCTTCTTCATCTACCTCAGGGTCTTCTTTGGCTCTCAGTCTCCTTGACAACCCATCAGGGGTGGCATGCTTAGCAGCAGGTACATGGACCAGTTTGAAATCAAAGAGTAGAATACTGGCAATCCACCAGTTGATGGTGGCATTAGGCTGTAAGTCTGGATTGTTAATCATGCCTTTGATATATCTCACATCAACCTTGACAACTAGATTCTGCACTCCAAAAACATAAAGCTGCATGTCATGCAGTGCTCAAAACAGACTGAATAGTCTGAGTTTGGCCTGACTATACTGCCTCTCTCGATCATTAAGAGTGATGGATCCAAAATGGGTGGGGTACCTCCTGGAATCTTCTCCCTCTTGCATGAGAATATAACCAATGGCAATGTTGGAGGTGTCAACAGTGGGGATGACTGGAAAGGAGGAGCCATAGTCAATAGGATGCAGTGCTGGGGAGGTGACTATAGCAGCTTTGAGATAGTCCATTGCCACTTGGTGTTCATCATGAAACTTGAATAAGATGTCTTTCTTTGTGAGCTCGATGAGAGGATGCACATGCTTGGCAAAGTCTTTAATGAAGATGCAGCAATATGAGCATAGACCTAGAAAGCCCCTAACTTCAGTGACATTAGCACAGTAAGGCCACTCTCTAATTTTTTGGACTTTAGTTTCATCAGGGATTCTCCCATCATATGAAACCTTATGCCCCACCACTACAATACATAGATGGGGTGGCAATGATGCATTTCTTGGTGGAGATAGTAGCTCCTGCATGGTGAAGTTGGTGAAGTACATGATTGGTATTTTTGAGGTGTTCCCAGATAAAGTGCTGAATGCCGGGGTTCTGTGGTATCATTTCATAAGACCCATCAGCATTTAGGTAGCAAGACTTAGGGCCTTTGATTGGACAGTCATCAATGAATGGGATGGAGACCTTGGGGATTTCATCCTTTAGGATCCAACAGACATCACCATGGAATATTTGAATGGCATTAGTGTACCCCATAGGTAACTTCATCAGCCTAAGGGTGCCAATGGGGGTTTGGAAGGTAGTCAGGTCATGGTAATTGTGGATGGCTCAGTGGTTGTAGCCAACCATTAGGTCCAAAATCCTGTACACCGAGTGACAGGCAAAAGCTTCAGCAATTGAGTCAACAAAAGGAGGGACAGCTGAATCTTGGATTGAGATGGCATTTAAGGGCTGTAGGTCATGAATGAGATGCAGAGATTTCCCATCCTTCTTGACAATGCAGAACCACTTGGACTGATATGATGAGGTCGAGGGCTCGTAAACACCAGCAGTGATTTTTTCTTCAATTATTTGGATGACATCTCAAAAGATGGCAGGCAGGATAGGGATGTTACATTCAACCCAGGGTTTGTGAGGTAAAGTTGGGATTTTTAGGGGGGGAAACATGTCTTCATGAAAGGTTCCCCTTTCTGAGGTCTCCCAAGCAAAGGTGGCTTCATATGTTTGAACAAGCCAATGCACAAGATCCAACTCCACTGGCCAAAGGAACTTGGTAGGATCAAGGTTGAGCTCTTCTGCCCTTTGAGTGGTAAATCTGGAACCTGGAATGAATAAAGGAGGGTGGTGCAGTAATACAGGTAAATCTGTGAGAGGATTGCCAACCTCCTGATGCTCCACCCTGAATTCAACAGGCATTGCAGTTGGGATGGGCTTTACCTTCTTCACTACAGGCTTGTATTTTAACATGTGAAAAACCAGGTCATAGTGAAAGGTAGACTGTAGGGCAGAAAGTGTCAGTGGAGAAACCATAGTACTAGTGGTAAACAGGAAGGGGTCTTTAGGCAAAATGAAACTGGAATTGAATGGATCAGGAGGTGCAATATCTGGGGTATAACTGAACAACAGTGCTGCTGTGGCTTTTTCTTTAGAGTTGGTAGAAAGAGGGGAAGTGGAATTTCCCAAGACAGAAAGTGAATCTGAAACATAAAGGGAACACACAGATACTATATTATCTTGGTCTCCTTGTAACCCTATTGAGTCATTGACCATTGTTAAAAACCCTGCTTGCTCTCTTGGAGTTGGCAGTGGTGATTCTGGTGGGCAAAGTATTCTGCCTTGTCATCTGGGTTCACAAATCAGGGATACAGGTATAGACAATGTTGAGGGCAGGTCAGGATAAGTAACTGGTGGCCTGAATTGGGGTCACAGATTTCTAGAAATTGTTCACTGTCAGGGAAGTCTCGAAGGTGTCAAGACTGGTTCTCAACAGTCTCTGGAAGGGTCTGAGGGCAGAGGAAGGCTAGGGCAAAAGTCTGGGTAGTCAGAGTTTAGTGTACAACTTAGTACACTAGTTTCCTGCTGAGTCCCAGAGGTCAGAGCTATCCAGAGACTGTCTGGAGTCAAGTGAGATCAATGAGTATCTTATTTGATATTTGAACTGATGTGCTATGACATATGTACAAGGCTTTTATAGTACAGAGAAAAGTCCAATGCAATGTCCAGGGTGTAGCAACTACCAGAATGCAGTATGGATGAGTAACGATATTAGCAAGCCATTAGTAAGGTAAGTTGGTAGTTGCTGGATAGCCAGATGGTATGGGGATTAGTAAGGCATACAGGTATGGTAGTGTAGTGAGTCACTTAGAAGTGCAAGAGAAACATACTAAATATGGAAACAGAAACAGAAATAGATCATAAGTCAAACCAGAGATGGAACAGAGTTTTATGACAGAAGCCCACAGGGCTAGAATAACACCTCAGATGGTCAGACTGTGGTCCAGACCTTGCATGTGCATCATGGATGTGACAGTATCCCCCTCTTAGGGCTGAGCCCTCGAGGCACTTGTTGTGCTCAAGCATTGCTTTGGAGTTTTGAGGTCTGCATTGTTGGAGTCTGAAAAACTTCATGGTAAAAGGAGCTTTGATGGGGTTTTGTCAAAGTCCAGATGCCCATTCCTAAGCTCCTAAATGCTATGGCTCCTACTCCCCAACTCAAATCTTCCCTCAACCCCACAGGCATCACCTGGGAAGTTCTTGACAATGACCTGCTTCAAGAGTATCTAGACAACCCACTGACTATGAAAATGGCAAAGTTTGATGAATGACAGTGTCATCAGCATGCTGCCATGCAGGCAGTGGTTGAAGAAGAAGAACACTGGCAAGCTGAGGAGGTCTGGAAAGCAAAGGAGGCTGAGGAGCATTGGAAGGCCAAGGAGGCTGCTCAGAGGAAAGCAGCCAAGGAGAGGAAACTCCATGAGTTGGAAGTGGAGAAGAGGTGTCTTGAGGAGGAGATGCATTGGGTGCAGCAGGCAGAGAGTTTGTCAGTGTGTAACAGTATTTATTGTTCTAAAATCCATACTGACAAGTCCATAACCAGTCTCAGTGTGTTGTGTCAGTTGGTGGATGGCCTGGGGAGCAGGCTAAGGCTTGCTCTGCCTGTATCAAGGCTGGGGAACCATGCATGCCAGGCACAGGTTGCAGCAAGTTGTGCATCTGGTGCCAAAAAACCAAGGGCAAGTGTGACTTGAATCTGAAGGTGCCAGAGTCTGAGAAGCTGACATTGACTGCGATGTCTCCCTGGGGTGGAGAAAAAAGGAAATGGAGGAAGTCTGCTCACTTTGGAGAGCTGGCTGATGATGAAGACCTGGATGAAACACTGGATGTTGAGGTTGTCTCGAAGCCTTGCCCACCCCACATGCAAGCTCCATGTCCAGACCCATTGGCAGAGGTCCTGGACCATCGACTCAGAGAAATTGTCAATGTGATCCAGAGGAACACTGCAGCAGTGGAGTCCATGTCAAAGGAGGTCAAGGACTTGTCCAGGGTTTTGGAGGAATTGTTTGAGATCCTCAAGACCACAATGACCTCCCTTGTCAGCTGGGCGATGAATGATGATGATGACTAGTTGTTACTTTAGTTTATCTGTGTCTGTATTGTACTTCAGATTTTCCTGTCCCCCCCCCTCCTCTTTCTTTTTTTTTTTTTTTTTTCTTTTTTTGAAAAAAAATATTTTCTGTTGTGTCTGTCTTAGAATCAGGTGAGCATGAGTTTTCATAGTGTAGATGGAGTAAACTCCAAAAAGTCCATTTATTTCTGGGGTGGGACAGTGCTCAATGGACAATCCTTGTGGGGGTATGCTCTGTGGAAATCTGCAACTAAGTCAGGGGCATTGCTTAATTTGGTAGCTATGAGCCAGGACATTTCCTCATCTGTGCCTTTGTAGCCAGCCCACCTGACTAGCTACTGCAGCAGACATCACCTATGGTAGTCCAGTTTAGAGTCTAAGATTTGTTCTATTTTGTACTCTGGTTCTCTGTCAATTTCAATGGGTGGAGGTGGAGGTTGGGCATGGTTGGGGATAGTATTCAGAGTTGCCAGTTCTAGATGCAAGATGTGGAACACAGGGTGTATGGACTTCATAGTGTCAGGTAGTCAGATAGTGAAGGATAATGATCCAACACATGCAATGATGGGGTATGGGCCTAGATTCTTTTCTGAGAGTTTCTTTGAAGGTCATGTGGACCTGAAGTACTTAGCTTTGACATATACCAAATCTCCAATCTGAAAGTCTGGAAGTGGAGATCTTTTAGCATCTGCCAGACCTTGGTATCTCTGCTGAGCTTCCTTCATTTCTTCTCATAGGAACGTATGCAGGGAGTCTAACTCCACTGCATAGTCTCTAGCTCAAGAAGATGTTAACTCTCTTTCTGGGTGTATGGTAACATTAGGATGATAACCCTTATTGGCAAAAAATGGTGAAACTCTGGTTGTAGCACTGGGAGCATTGTTGTACACAAACTCCACAAGTGGTAGCAACTTGGACCAGTTGTCCTGTTGGTAATTACAGTAAACCTGTAGGTACTGCTCCAACATCTGGTTAGTTTGTTTGGTTTGACTGTCACCTTCAGGGTGGTATCCAGAAGTGAAATGGAGCTTCATATCCAGTGCCTTGCCCAGTGACCAGAAGAAGTGAGACACAAACTCTGTGCTGTTGGAATATAAACTGCCCCCTAGTTAGTACATTCCTTAGGTGCGAAGGTTAGTCGCTTACATAAGCAGAGAAGCGGACTACAATACAGTAAATTTTCCTGTAGTCTCCTCAGTAGCTTGGTGTTACTGAGGAGTAAGTCATTCTTTCTACTTAGCTTCATATCTACTGACAACCTGTAGAGTAACTATCTGACATGTGCCTCTGTTGGAGGTTACATGTGAGGGAACTCTGTGCTTGGAGAAGACATGGAGCAGGAATAGTTTAGCAAGTTGTGGAGAGGTGATTGTATCTTCAGTTGGGATGAATACAGCTTGTTTTGAGAGACAGTCTACAATGACCAGTATAGTGGTATGGTTTCCAGAGTTTGGTAGTTGTTCAATGAAATCCATCAAAATGGAGTTCCAAGGTCTCTCCAGTATTGGTAGTTGCTTCAACATACTGTATGGTTTGTGTCTTGGGGTTTTAGCACATGCACAGGCAGTGCAAGACTTGACATAGTCTTTGATGAAAGTCCAAGCATTTGGCCAGATGTACTCACAATGGACAAGTTCAAGTGTTCTGTTTTGTCTGAAGTGACCAGCCAAGGGGTGGTCATGCTTGTAATGGAGTACATGAAGCCTGAGGTCATTTGCTTTGGGGACATATATATGATCATCCAGATGTAAAAGTCCAGATTCATCTACCTGCCAATGAGGGTTAGATGGGTCAGAGAGGTGGAGTTGACTGAGTGGATTGGATGTTAAGGTGGACTTGATGTCTTCATGGAGTTTCTCAACATCCATGATTATACAGGCACATAGTACTGGGCTTTCTAAGTAGGTTGCCCATAGTGAATTGGATAGTTGTTTGGTGGTGAACACTGGTTGGAGGTTCTGTGGGTTGGCTTGGGCATAGCCCCTATCCCCCTCTCTGGGGTAGACATCCCATTGTCTAGTCAAGGCATCGGGTGTTGCTCTGAGCTTACTGGGGCAGAAATGAATGACCATATTGAATTGAGAAAGGTACTCAGACCAACATGCTTGGTGTCTGGTGAGCACTTTCAAGGTGGAGAAGTATTCAAGATTCTTGTGGTTGGTAATGACATCAATGGGGTGTGCAGGGCCTTTGAGGTAATGGTGCCAGGTCCAGAAAGCTTCATGAATTGCCAACAGCTCTTTGTCATGTGTATTGTAGTTCAACTCCAGGGTGGTCAAAGTCTGGGAGTAGAAAGCTACCAGTTGTACCTCACCATCCAGGCAAGCAATGGACAGAATGCCAGTGACAGCATAGTCTGAAGCATCTGTTTTGACCATGATGGGAAGTCCAGGCTGGAAGTGAGTCAATATTGGAGCTGTGGAGAAAGCTTCTTTGAGATGATTAAAGGACCAGTGACAATCCTCAGAGAAATTCCAAGGTGCCCCCTTCCATGTGAGATGTGTCAGTGGAACCACAATGTCCAAGTAATTGAAGATGAAATGACAGTAGAAGTTTGCAAAGCTGAGGAAGGACTGAATGTCCTTCACCTTGCAAGGTTCATGCCAGTCATGGATGGCCTTTACCTTATCCTTGGACATTGACAAACCATCAGGGGATAAGAAGAAACTGAGGTATTCCATGGACTTGGAGTGGAATTTGCATTTCTCTGGTTTGGCATACAAGCCATGCTCCTGGAGTCTGCAGAGTACCTCACAAACATGTTTTTTGTGGTTTTCCATATTATCAGAATAAATAAGGATGTTGTCTAGGTAGACAATGATGCATACATCCAGTAGGTCTGTGAAGACAGGGTTGATGAAGTGTTGGAATGCTGCAGGGGCATTGGTAAGTCTGAGTGGCATCACCAGCCACTCATAAGATCTGTAATGGGTTCTGAAAGCCATTTTCCATTCATCTCCTTCGGCAATGTGCACCAGGTGGTAAGTGTGGTGCAGATTGACTTTAGTATATACCTTAGCCCAACTAGGTGAGTTGAGTAAGTCCAAAATGAGAGGTAACAGGTAACAGTCCTTCTTGGTGATCTTGTTGAGGCCCCTAAAGTCAACACAGAGATGAAGTGATCTGTCCTTCTTTTTGACAAAAAGGACAGGTGCAGCATACAGGGATGATGTTGGACAAATAAAGCCAGTAGTGAGATTTTCATTGATAAAGGTCCAGAGAGCAGCAAGCTCAACAGATGAAAGTGAGTAGAGGGTGCCCAATGGCAGAGTAGTTCCTTCCTCCAATTCTATCTTGAGGTCAAACTCCTGGTGAGGAGCAAGTGTAGCTGCCTTGGCCTTGCTGAACACATCAGTGAAGTCATGATAGTCCAGGGGTACTGATGACAAGTCCAGGGTATCCTGTACAGTGGCAGCCTGGAGTTTGGTAATATCCTGAGGTTGAACCTGGAGGGAGAACTGGGTTGAGCCATCTAGCTTGCAAGTGTGGATGAAGGCTGCTGCATTGACAAGGGAGATGTTAGGTGCTTGGGTGCTGGGTGGAGAGGAGTTATCGACTGACTCAGGAAGGGCAATTTCCAGAGAGCCCAGGGGGGCATCTACAGGGTTTCTCAGAATTGACTCCAAGTCAGAGGGTGATGTTGGCACTGGCAAATGAGGTGTAAGGTTTCAGAATTTAATACTGCTCAGTACCCAATCAATTGATGGATTGTAACAGGTGAGCCAGTTATGTCTGAGAACTATCTTACACCCAGAATCCAATGGAGTTACATAGAAGATCATGTTGGTGATATCTCCAGAGGGAAAATGGACTGAGAGATTTGAGGCTTTAGTGATTGATGTCATTGTCACACTGTCGAACAGACAGAGGACGAGAGGTGGGATGGAGTAGGATGAAAGACTGTGATTATTGATGAAAGTAGAATCTACAAAACAATGGGTCAAGCCCAAATCTATTAATGCTGGAAAGTCTGGAATATTATACAAGTCAAGGGTGACAGAAGGTTTTAATGAATTGGGGTTTAAAAGAGCAGATGCATTGAGGCGTGCCTCTGAGGGTGCACAGTCAGTATCAATGCAACTCCCAGGCCATGTGGAGTTCTGAGAGTTGCACTCTATTTTTTTGCCTCAGAGGAGGCAGTCAGTTTGGCTTCCAACTCAGCAACCATGACTGTGCAAGCCTTAGCTGCATGAGATGTAGACTTAGGGCATTCTTTGGCCTTGTAGTGTAGCTGAGTCCAGTGTTGAGACCCTTGGTTGCTCACAATGGACTCTAGGTACTGTGTACCCTCATATCTCTACTTAATCTATGGTTGCTCACACTGGACTCTAGTCTGGTTATTCCCCTAGCTCACTAGAGCTTTAGGAGTCGATTAGGATCCCCCTAGGGACCCCTTTACTTCTTTGCTGCTCACAGGTTATGAGCCCCACACTCTAAGCCCCATATTGCAATGCCCACTGCTCCAATCAACTCCAAACCTTCACCATTGATTTCTATGGCCCTGATAACCCTAGGCGGCCTATTTTCAAATTCAGAATCCATCCACATCACAACCAACAGCACCTGTCACTTTTCCACCCCTATTCCCCAACATTGGCCTCTCCAGCCTCTCCCATCAGTTCTTCCACTGTCAAAACACCTCGCTTCGACTCACAAGGTTCTGAGCTCGTGCTACACCAAGTTTCAGCTTGATCTGTTGGGTAGAAAGTGAGATATACCACTGGAAAGTTAAAGGGGGCTATCAGTGTGCACATACTCATACTCAAACCCTTCATATCTCATCATCCACTGCTCCGATCTTCGTGATTCGACTTCCACCGGGTTCTCCACATCGAGAGCTTTCAGCCCATACCATTTAGAAAAATTTTCATCGACACGATCGGTCGCCATCGCCACATATTTGCACACAGACCAAGTTGTCCCTCTCTCAACTTCTGGCCTATCAATTTGCCCTAAATCCTATATCATTCAACTCTTCTCGATCTCCTCTGTCCATATATACCACCCTTGAAGCCATCTATCACCATCTTCACTCACCATCATTGATCTTTGTTCCCCACACATTGACCATGTCCTCTGAACAAACCCCTTGCATTAAACCCCTCAATGGGACCAACTACTCAACCTGGAGCAAAGAGATGAAGGCCTTCCTTTGTTCCAAAGGCCTCTGGAGGCTTGTTGCTGGCACTGAGGCTTGCCCCAACACTCCTGGAGACAACCAAGACAAGTGGGATGTGAAGGCAGACAAGGCTGCAGGTGAAATCATGCTAGCTTTGGAAGCTGACCAGAGAGTGCACATTAGGACTGTCCAAGATAACCCTGTCACTGCCTGGAATGCCCTGGCCACCCTCTATGTCCAACAGCACCCTGGTGCTCAGTTTGCAGCCTATGATGAGTTCTTCAGCATCAGAAAGTGAGAGGATGAGTCCCTGACCTCCTTGACAGCTAGGATCGAGCAAGCCATGCTCAAGATCCAGGAGTTGTGTGCTCAGCAGTTCACACTGTCCTCCTTGGACGATGAACTCATCTGTATGGCCATGGTTTGTGCCCTACCCTCAGACTACTTGCATTTCACCTCTTCCCTGCTCCTACTCTCATCCTTGGACAAGTCTACCATCAAATCTGTGTTTATGGCCAAAGATATCAACAGGAAACCTTGTGCTGAAGTGGCTGGCACATCTGGGGACTCTGCACTTGCTGCCAGCAGTGCTAGAACCTGTGGATGTGCCCAGAGTGACCCCTGCTCCTTCTGTGAGAGACCTGGGCACTGTGAACACATGTGCTTTGCCAGACAGTGAGCCAAGGATGCCACAAGGCCTCTAAGTGCAAAGGGAAAGGTAGGAAGGCAAACCAGGCTCAGGAATCACCCTCTAATTCCACAGCCTTGCCTGCCACCCATAACACTCCAGATCCCACCTCAGCAACTGCCAAGGCTGCCATTGTGCACAGCTCTGTGCTTGATGACCACCCTGAAGGAGCTGGAAATGCAAGTCTTTGCCTCTCTGCCTCCCCTTGCCCCTCCAAACTTGATGCTGATGATCACTGTACTGCAGACACTGGGGCCACTTCTCATATGACCCCACATCACCACTGGCTGTGAAATTATACCCCAAAATGCATCCCAATCTGCCTAGCTGACAATACCATTGTCTACTCAGCTGGGATCAGTTCTGTGGTCTTTCATCCAGTGATAGAGGGCAAGGGAGCAAGGGCAGTTGAGTTTAGAGGCATCCTGCATGTCCCAGACCTTAAATCAAATCTCCTCTCAGTGCTGTATTTAACTTGCCACTCTGGCTTCATAGTAAACATCAATTCTGTGCACATGGCCTTCTCTTGCCCTGCTGGGGCTGCCCTATTCATTTCCAGCATCTCAGACAGCAACACTGCACTCCTGGGTGGCACTACCACTCCTTTCAGTCACTCAGCCTTGCCTGCAACTGCCCTGCCTCTCGATTTGAGCCTGTGGCATTGTCAACTGGCACACCACCATGTGGAGGGAGTTCAGGCCCTCATCCAGTGCAACCTGGTGACTGCACTGAAGCTAGATGTCAAGACTTGCCCTGATCCCATCTGTGAACCATGCTTGGCTGGAAAGATGCATGCCAATCCCTTTCCTAGTTCTGAATGGCATGCCTCTCATCCTCTAGAGCTTGTGCACACTGATCTGCACTATGTGCCCTACAGGACCTTCTCTGGCTTTCGCTACTGGGTCACTTTCATCGATGATTACTCCAGATATTGATTTGTGATTCCCCTGCATGCCAAATCTGATGTCTTCGATGCCTTCAAGCAATTCAAAGCCTTTGCGGAGAATCAGACAGAGCAACACATCAAAACTCTTTGAGATGACAAGGGAGGGGAGTATATGAGCAATGTGATGCTTGATTTCACTACCCAGGCTGGCATAGAGCACCAACACACTGTTAGAGCTCATCCTCAGCAAAATGGAGTTGCAGAACATGCAAATAGGCTCCTGGCAGAGCAGATCACTGCCATGTTGGATGAGTCTGGCCTTGCAAAGTCTTTCTGGGGTGAGGCCCTCACTGCTCTTGTCCATGTGTGGAACAGATGCCCTACTGATGCTGTGGACAGTGCTACCCCTTATGAGCTATGGCATGGGTGAAAACCCAATGTTTCCCACCTCAGGGTGTGGGGATGCACTGCCTACATTCACCTACAGAAGGATCAGTGCCCTGCACTTGGTTCTCATATGCAGAAATGCATCTTTATAGGTTATCCTGATGGTTACAAGGGCTGGAAGTTCTACAACCCCCTCACCAAGCACACCATCATCTCTGAGCAAGCTGATTTCAATGAGTGCCATTTTCTGGCCTCCAAGTGACCTCCCATGACATCTGGTGTGCCCCAGCTCACTTCCTCTCACTCCACCAGTGCTCCTACCTCTACTGGCATTTATCTCGACTCTGATAATGATTCTGATGATGAGGACGATCCCCCTGCACCAGTACAGGGTCAGGGGGGAGCTGTGGCCCCTCCAGTCACTTATGCACCTCCAGATCCTCCAGCACTCACTCCTGATGGTCCTGATCATGCCCCTGCACCTGCTGCAGACAACTTCCACACTCCTCCAGCTTCTCCTCCACCTGCACCTCACCCTGTAACCCCTGTAGGCATTGGTGCTCAACTCCCAGCTTGAAATTGATGACCTCCTCACAGTTGGTGGCAGCTTAGCCCCCAGCAGTTGGAGGATGAAGTAGACAATGAAGGAGAGGATGCAGATCTCACCCTATTGACTTCTACTGCAGAACCTAGGACCTATGCCAAGTCCACTCGTCACCCTGATGCCCAGCAGTGGCATCAAGCTGCCTTTTTTTTTTTTTTTATTCAAAGTTTAAAGTGCATGAGGGTGGGCAGCCCTATGCTACACTATCCTAGTGTGGTGCTACCATATGACAGGGGAGAACAGGGGGGAGTCTAACCACAAAGACAGGTTACTATATGCACATAACCAGCTGAGCCTACATGTAGTCAGCCCATAAACAAGGAGTACAAAGCTATACAAAGGTTAGTGGAGGGAGCAATGCTGTAAAGAGGGGAGGGGGAGTACAGAGGCACTGAGAGGGGTGCATGATGCAGGCCAGCCTAACACTGGGCTGTGGGTACAGATGGGTCAGGGGGGAGGTTGATATGGTTGGTTATAGAGCTGCAGTCAATGTGTGCCAAGCTCATGATGCACAGGGACCTGTCAATGTGCACTGCTAGACAAAAGGGTGGGCTGCCACAGAAGTGGAGCTTGAGGACATCAGTTGCATCATGGGGGAGGTGGTTGAGCAAGTGTTCCAGGGAGTAGAGCACCCCACTGTAAGAAGGTGGTAGGTCAATGTGTGACAGAACAGTGGTTAGCCAGGAGGGTGGATTGGGGTCTGGCACCATGATGCCATCTTCCTGCTGGATGAGCAGCCTGAAAGGGGGGGAAGTGGGAGTGGCTTGGGGTGCAGGGGGTTCACCATCATTAGAGATGGTGTCCTCAGAGGAGGACAGCTTGGGGGAGTTACTGTGCTGGCAGCATGCCTCATGGGTAGAGATATAATTATAGAGCTTCTCCTTCAGGGTGTCTAACTCCACATGGAGAGCCACTACCTCGGCTGCGAGGGGGGAGAGGGGGGAGCATGTGGGTGGCTTCTGTCTGTTGCAGGGACTGAGTCAGTAGTGGTGGTGGGGGCATCTGGCTTAGCAGGGGAGGGTGGTGGTTTCATCCAGTGCACCAGGCAAGCTCTCAACTGAGCTCATAGGTGGATAAGGAGGTTGTTCTGGTACAGCCTCAGCCAGGCCAGGTGGACCCTCCCAGAGTCTGTGTTGATGGCTATCAGGTTCAAATGGGCCTTAAACAAGTGAAAAACCACAACAATCCATTTCACAGGCCTTGGAGCAGACTTGTCACATGCTATAGGGATGGTTGGAACCTGGAAGGACTTGCCCTCATTGGGGCCAGCCTTAACAGACCAGGTCCAGATGGGAGGGTGTTTGGCAAAGTAGGAGGCAACAGCCTGAGGTAGGGTGGGGGGCGAGAAGCAGGCCCAGAAGGTGCCCTTGGGGAACTGGTAGTATTGGCAGCCCACCTCAGAGAGCCTGAGGGGGCAGGGAGCAGTGGAAGAGCACTGGTGCTTGGGTGGAGGGGTCTTCCCATGGGGGGATGGTGGTGGTATGGGTTCAAGAGGCATTTATCAAGCTGCCTTGGATGAGTTAGCTGCCCATGAGAGTAATGGGACATGGTTTTTTGTCAAAAGGCCTGTGGATTGCAAGGTGATTGGTTCTAAATGGGTGTTTAAGCTGAAGCACAATGCAGATGGCTCCATCGACTGGTATAAAGTTCGATTGGTCGCCAAGGGCTATAACCAGTGACCTGGCTTCAATTTCCTGGAGATCTTTGCTCCCACTGTTTGTATGCCCACCATTTGAGTCATCCTGGCTCTAGCAGCTCTCCATGACCTCCACCTTTGCTCTGTCGATGTCTCCAATGCCTATCTCAATGGGGAGATGGACTATGATGTTTATATGGAGCAGCCTGAGGGTTTTGCCCAGAAGGACTCCAGAAAATATATCTGTCTGCTCCAGAAGGTGCTGTATGGCACCAAGCAAGGTGGTAATCACTGGAATCACAAAATGCACTCTGTACTTGAGTCCCTTGGTTTCAAGCAGACCTACTCTGATGCAGCCATCTATATCCTGTGCAAAGGTGATGTGTGCATCATACTACCAGTCTTTGTCGATGACATGACCTTTGCATCAAAATCTCTCTTTGCCATCAAGGAGATGATCTCTGCCCTGTGCAAACACTTCAAATTGTGTGATTTAGGTCCTACTACTCAACTCCTAGGCATTAAAATCGATCGAGACCACCCTTGTCAATCCATCACCCTTTCCCAGCAGCAGTACTGTCTCGACATCCTCAATCACTTTGGAATGGCTAATTGCAAGCTGGTTTCAACTCCCATGGACCCAGGATTGCACCTTACTTGTGATCACTGCCCTAAGATGTGAGAGGAAGCTTCCCAGATGTGTTCCTTTGATTATCAGGGAGCTGTTGGTGCACTGATGTACCTTGCCACCACCACTAGGCCAGATATCACATACACTGTTGGTGTACTTGCTCAATTTAACTCCAACCCAGGCCTGGCTCACTGGGCTGCAGTGAAACACCTCCTGCACTATCTGAAGGGCACTGCGAGCCTCTCCCTTACCTATTCTCCTGATCCCTTGACATCTGAGCTATTCTCAACCTATTCTGATGCAGATCATGGTGGTTGCAAGGATACCAGTTATTCTACTGGTGCATATCTCATCAAAATGGGTACTGGCATGATTTCTTGGAGCTCCAAGCTGCAGGGCATCGTTGCATTGTCCTCAACTGAGGCAGAGTACATTGCTGCTGTGGAGGCTGGCAAGGAGGTGGTCTGGCTGTGAAAACTGCTTCAGGAGATGGGCTTTGCTGTCTCCCAGCCCTCTGTACTGTGCATGGACAACCAATCTGTGATCCAAGTGGCCAAACACCCTGAGCATCATGGGAGGATGAAGCAACTGGATTTGCAGTGGTTCTGGCTGCGAGATATGGTGGATAGGGAGGTGATTTCACCCCAGTTTGTGCCCACTGACCAGATGCCTGCTGATCTGCTGACCAAGCCTCTGGCTCGAGTCAAGGTGCAGCAGTTCTGCAAGATGATGGGACTTGCACCAGTAGGGGGGAGCTGAGCTGGCAGGGATGTGCAATCAGGGGGGAGTGTTCCTTGTGGTGATCTTCACCTCTTATCTTCGCTTTCTCTCTTTTACATGGTTTCTTACTTACTACCATTTGATTCCCCTTCTTATTTGCTACTTACTACTTCTTTTCCCAGCCTTCTAGGCCAATTCCTAGTGTTGTGGTGCATCAGCCACTCTTTGTTTACTGTTGTTTACTTTGAAGTGCACTTAGTGTAGCTGAGTCCAGTGTTGAGACCTTTGGTTGCTCACACTGGACTCTAGGTACTGTGTACCCTCATATCTCTACTTAATCTATGGTTGCTCACACTGGACTCTAGTCTGGTTATTCCCCTAGCTCACTAGAGCTTTAGGAGTCAATTAGGATCCCCCTAGGGACTCCTTTACTTCTTTGCTGCTCACACAATGAGGAGAGCCTTGATGATGAGTATGAAATATACTCAGAAATAAATGATGATGATGAGCCTGTCACATACTTTGGAGCTATGCATCAGGAAGATGAAGCATTGAGCTCCAAAGACATGGTATTCTGTGTTATGATGCACATGTGGTACAAAGAAGAAACCTCTTTAGTGGAATAAGTACACTCTGAGACAGAGGATAGTACAGCATGGACCAAAGACAATGATCTTAGCCTTAGTGTTGATAACCCTTGAGAAGAAAATGGGAATGGTTGGCATTATATGGAGCCATACACCAAGGACCATGTGATGAATGTTGACACAGAGTTGACAATGTAGCTGAAGGGCTACTGAGTGGAGATCACTCCCTGACAAGGGTGATTGAAATACCAGAAAGCCATGCTAGGTGTGAATATCATACAGGAGTAAACAATGGGCATCATATGCAACTGTCAAACACAGATCAAAGTATGTTGCATGTACAAGTGGTGCTACAAGCGATGGCCTCACAGCTACAACACAGAGAAGGACATCATTTGAATGCCCTCAGACAAGCTATGTTAGCACAACAATACATGCAAGGATCATCAGAATGACACCAATTAATAGAGGAACAACTCAATAACATGACTGATGACCTCCAGCTTCAAGGCATGCTGCACAGTAACATTATGATCTACCACAATGCTGTCATGGTGGACACCCCATGGGGAATGGTTTGGATTAATTGAGATAACTTGATAGAGCATCACCCAATTACAATGCAAGACACAGAGGGACCACTATGGAGTGCATCCCTCAGAGTGATGGATGATGATATGGACTTCCAAATGGAAGACCCTATAGAGGTAGACAGATTGTCTACATGAAACAGATGGACATGGTCATCCATCTACAGTGCTATTCATGAGGATATATCATGCCCAGAATGTGCCCAAAGAATCAAACATGTTACTGAAGCTGCAATTGAGGGGGATACTATGTTTGATGTAGCACTACAATATCCCTCACAACTAGCATGGAGAGAACATGATCATGGCTGGGACAATTGCAACAGGACACAGATGAAAGGATATGGACTGAACATTGACTGTACATGTAGTGCAATATGAATAATGGCAGACTGCATATGGTCCTTGGAAGCTGACAGACTTCAAAATCTATTGGATGTATGCATGATGAGGTCAATGCCTCAGGAAAGTCATGACAATACAAGGATGCATCATGGTCTATGAACCATGGAGGTGCACCTTCAGCACTCAGGTGAGGAAAACACCTCTGTTGGGATATACCCTGACAATATAATAGTGGAAACACCACATGGTGATTTAATTATAACTAATGATGATCAACTGGATCATCAAAGGATACAACTGGCAGCAATAAACATCACTGTGAAGGTCAAACCACATATGAAGCCCCTGGTCTGATTATTTAGGTATGCTATGCATACAAACAATTCAGTGGGATCTTGCCCCAAAATAAGTGTGGAGCTATGAACATGTGCAACATTACAGACCATGATTAATGGCTGTAAAGCTTACACAATGCTGGATACTGGAAGTATGGGAAACTTCATCAGCCCAGCATTTGCTGGAGTCATGAACATGAGGGCATTTCCTCTCAAACAGCAGCTGATGCTGCAACTAGGCTGCATAGGCAGCTGTTCAAAAATCACTCATAGTGGAGCATCAAAGATACAGGTTGGGAATTACAAAGTTGAAACATACTTTGATGTAGTGAACATCAATTACTACAACTGTATCATAGGAATTCCCTTCCTAAGGCAACATAAAGCAAGCATCAACTTCACTGAGAACAAGATCAAGATTGGAAATGAACAAGTATCATTGCTCACAGAACCTGAAGCAACTATGACAGGCAAGTCCCATCTTACAGATTGACTCTCATGCCCTGCATGGCCTTGGCCTCACAAGGGCTTGAAGAAGGAAAGGGCATTTGAGAAGTTAAAAGAGCCAGACAGCTCAAAAAGTGAACACTTCACACTAATCAAACATGGTAAATGGTTGTTACAAAATGAGGATATACCCCAACTACGGAACCAATGGTTCAAACAATATAAGCATAGGATGAGTGGGGTAATCCCAAAGTTACCCCCACTATGGGAGGTAAATCACAGGATTCCCCTGGTAGACAATAACAAGCAGTATGTGCACCACCTGCCATGGTGTGCTGATGCACTTAAACAACAGTTGTTGGATAAAATCCAGCTCTATACAGATGTGGAGTGGTGGGTACTGAAAAGTGTCCCACAGGCCACACTGATGCTATGCATCCTAAAGAAAAATGGAAAATTATGAACAGTCATTGACTGTCATAAGAGAAATGAAAATACAGTGAAAGATGTTGCCCCATTCCCAGATCAGGATCAGATCTGGATGCATGTAGTTTGAGTGAAATTTCACTCTAGAATTGACTTGTCAAATGTATATGAACAAGTTTGTATGGAGCCCAAACATGTCTGGAAGACAGCCTTCTCAACAATATACATATGGGACTTTCCTGAGTCAAGTTATGTGGCAAGGAGATTGCAACACCCCTGCAACATTCCAATGTTTAATGACTGTGATCTTTAGAGACCACATAGGATGTTTTGTGTATGTCTACCTTGATGATATATTCATCTATAGCAACATGATAGAGGACCACAAAAGGCACCTTGGAATAGTGTTTGGGTTATTAGAGAAAGCTGACTTCTACCTTGAGAAGGAGAAGTGTGATCTATACATAGAAAAGCTTGACTGCCTAGGGCATGTCATAGACTCTACAGGTGTACATGCCAACAGAGACAAAATGTCTCAGATCAGGGGCTGGAGGACACCTAAAACTCTCAATGAAGTCCAATGATTTGTTGGACTGGTTGAATACCTGGCACAATTCATGCCAGATATATCAGCATATACAACACCCTTGACCAGAATTCAACAAAATGAACACCCATTCCAGTGGAGGGAAATCCATGATAGATGTTTCCAAATGATCAAGGACCTTACATGCAAGTATCTGATCCTATGACCTATTGATCCACACCCCTTTCACCTATATTTGCCCAAAGTTGAGGATTGTTCCAGATATACCACTTGCCAAAAAACATGGATTCCACTCATGGGACTTGATGACCAAATTCTGTGGGGGGGTGATGCACACCCACACAGCCAAGTTTGGAACACAGCCACAGAGATAGGGGAGTTGTGCAGCCACAAAGTAGGGGATGCTGTACAGCCATAGGGAGAGGGGTTGACACAGCCACACATGGAGGGGTGTTGCACAGCCACACAGAGTGAGGGGTTGACACAGCCACATATCAGGGGTGTTGCACAGCCACACTGAAAACCTGAGTTGTAGCCCCAGTTGAGAGGATCATGGGAGTATGCTTGTGTCAGCACACTATCCAGTGGGCCTTGCTTAATGAAACTTTGGGGATGGATGTAGGGAATATCCTTGAACATTGTTGGGCTATTTAAATTATCATATAAGTACCAAAGTGCTCAAAAATGCAAAAACATGGGGGACTGGACTTTAATGTATGAACTGCAAGAGTGAAGCAGACATCTAACCACCTGCTATCATCCATACACAATGAGCAGATTTGCCCATGTAGAAATGCTTCAGAAGAGTCCAAATTGACATTAGGAATTCAGTCATATACTTAAATTAGTCACTACTTCACTCTGTGGTGTGCTGTGACAAGTTTTTGATTGATATCCTAAGTCTCCTAAAATCTTTGCACACTTTCCCATGCTCTCCAGCTCTCCTTTTCATTCTAGCACTTCCAGTTCCCAATGGATAGCCATGAAACTTTGTGTGAGGGTAGATATACTGGTATATAATGTGCCTATGGAATTAGCAGGCCAACATTGGATTGGATCCAAATTATGTGTGGAATGGGTAGATTACTTGTCAATAGTATGCTACAATACAATGAAATGTCATTTAGTGGAGGGGACAAGTGGTGGCAGCCAACAATAACCCAGGCATCTGGTCCGCTTTTTTGATTACATAAGCATGCATTCAAGTGAGAGTGGCTGTGCCAAAAAAGCAAAGACTTGTGAAAATTTTAGTATTCTACTTATATCTCATCCAAAAATAAAGATCTTGCTGACACAAGCATACTCCCATGATCCTCTCAACTGGGGCTACAACTTAGGTTTTCAGTGTGGCTGTGCAACACCCCTGATATGTGGCTGTGTCAACCCCTCACTCTGTGTGGCTGTGCAACACCCCTCCATGTGTGGCTGTGTCAACCCCTCTCCCTATGGCTGTACAGCATCCCCTACTTTGTGGCTGCGCAACTCCCCTATCTCTGTGGCTGTGTTCCAAACTTGGCTGTGTGGTTCTATGACATCCCTGCACTGTAGGCTTATAATGTGGCTGTGGCAAAATCTGTGTTTTCTGGAGAGTGGATAACCTGGAACTACCCATGATCATTTGGTCAAAAATAGCTGCTAAGGCTCTGGTCCACAAAAAGAAGAGCCAATATGGCTTGTGTGTGATGCATCACTCTACAGAGTGGGTGCACTGTACAGGCAAGGGTCCAAATGGAAAACCTGCTGACCAGCAGGGTTCATGTCAAAGAAGCTGAGTGATACTCAACAGAATTATAGGACATTTGAGTGAGAAACACTTGTGATAATTGAAGCATTATCAAAATGGGAGGATAAACTCCTCAGATTTAAATTTACAATTGTCACTGATCACAAGGCCTTGAGCTACCTCAAGACCCAATGAAAGTTGTTGAGCAGACAAGTCCACTGGCTGGATGACATGTCTTGATTTAACACAAACATCATCTATGCCAAGGGCACAGAGAACCACATAGTGGATTGCCTATCTCAATATTAAGAACAAGAAGGAGGCAACATAGCCTCCAATGAAGAAATAGAATGGGCAGATGCAGATGTATGCCTGGACCCAGAGGGGGATGATCTCCCCCAGGATAGATGGGAAGGGCTGAGTTTATCAGCAATATGAGAGGGAGAGATCCCTTGAAAAAGCAATCATCTGAAAGAAAAAGCAGAAAAGTGATGCAAAGAGGCTAAAGAAATGGCCTCAGCCACAGAACAGAGTAACAAGGACATTCCTAACACAAGTGCACAGGATGATCCATTGATACTCAAATCTGCCAAGGTCAGTGAAGCCCTCCCAATAATGCTTGGCAAGATGCCAGAGCTCATGAATGTTTTCCCAAAAGGATACAGAAATGAGCCTATGCTCACAAAGGTAATGACACAACTGTCACATCACACTCAGTTTGAGGAGAAAAATGGCCTCCTCTACATGAAGAATTGTGAGGGAGAGAAAGTGTTATGCCTTCCACACATAGAGTATGAGGGTGATGATGTTATTACTTGAATAATCAATCAAGCACATAGGACACTGGGCCACTTTGGCCCCAAACAAACAGCAGACTATATCTGTAGATGGTACTGGTGGCTGAAACTCAGCAGGGAAGTGGACAAATTCTGCTGAACTTGTCTGATATGTCAGACTATGAAAGCCAACAATCAATGGCCAAGAGGCCTATTGCACAGCCTGCCTGTACCTAGAAGACCTCAGGGGTCAATAGCAATGGATTTCATGGGACCATTCCCACCAAGTGATGGACATGACTACCTGTGGGTAATCCTGTGTTGTTGGATGTTGATGGTACACCTAGTACCAATAAATATGACCATCTGAGCATCAGAGCTTGCAGGAGTGTTCATAAAAGAGATAGTCTGCCTGCATGGACTGCCAGAGACAATAGTCTCAGACTGAGATCCAAAGTTCATGTCAGCATTCTGGCATGAAACACACAGAATGCTGGGAGCTAAGCTCCTAATGTCAACAGCATTCCACCTGCATACCAATGGCACATCTGAAAGAACAATAAGAAATGTAGCACAAATGCTACAAGCAATGGTCCAACCAGACCAAAGAGACTGGACATCAAAGATGCCCATGGTCAAGTTCACAATCAACTTGAGCATAAGTAGCTTGACAGGGTTTGCACCATTCAAACTGAATCATGGGTATATGCCTGAAATGATGCAGTGCATCAGGGAGGGTACACCCTCAGCAGCCCCAGGGGTGAAGATGTTTGTCAAACAAGCTCTAGACAACCTAGAAATGGCCCATGATGCCATTATTGAAAGCAGGGTAGTACAGATGTACCATGCTAATAAGAAGTGAACAGAAGGACCTAACCTTCAAGAAGGAGACCTGGTGTATCTCTCCACACAGAATTTGAGCATCCTAAAAGGATGTGCATGAAAACTCATGCCCAAATATATTGGGCCAATGAAGGTACTGCACTATGATAGTGCAAACAATACCTATACACTAGAGCTGCCTGAGCAACTATGAAAGAGATGCATACACCCAATGTTCCATGTTGGGTTACTGTGAAGATATAAACAGAATGATGATGTTCTATTCCCAAGGCACAACACACATGTGTTCTATGGTGTTGGTATGGCTGATGAGGAAGAGTGGTTAGTTGGCAAAATAACTGCTCACCAGTGGGCAAATAACAAGGTGGAATTCCTTGTGAGGTGGAACCTTGGCAATATGACATGGGAACCCATGTCTAATTGTAAGGAACTTGAGGAATTACCCTGCAGGGTAAAAGAAGTACACATAAGTGTACAATAACCACTTAGTGGTTAGAATGTAGTACAAGATTACTAAACAGAATCAAACAGACAAGTAAGAAAACAAAAACAAATAAAAGTAAAAATAATAAGATAAAATTAACATTGACTAGCCTTGAGCACAACATGGTTACTATAATTAAAATAGAGTACATAGTCTTTCCCCAATCATGTCTTCTTTTCATGTGTACCTGCCTTGGCTGGTCACATTGAAGGGAAATAATAGAGATAACCCAGGGAAAGACTCCAAAGGCTTGTTAGACCCTATAGGGAATCCTGCTGAAGAGAAGAACTAGTAGAGGAAATAGAACAGAAAAGAACTGAACACTTAGCCTGTAAAACTCAACTGAAAACTCCCTGAACCACCAACTTAGGACTTCCCTAAGGCCACTCAGACCTCACTCTCAAGGGCTGTAGCAGTAAGAAGCTGCCACAGACTGGTCTCACCAGTCTGTGATCCCCAGCTTCTATAGTGGTTGCTTCCCTGTAACTAGTGCACTTCAAAGTCAAGCCTGAACTGTGCTTACTAAGCATCCTCTCACCTTGCCACTAAGTCCCAATCCCATGTACAAAATGGGGATGAAGCCCCTTAGAAAAATAAAATTCCTCAACACCTCTATCCTCTCATTACCATCTAATCCCTTACTAGGGAGCACCCACTCCCTACAATGTGCCATTCTTTTTATGTTACACTGTCTTTTCTTTCCTTTCTCTTCAATGTTCACTCTGTTCTAGTAGTAATACTTACAATGTCCCCTTGTGATCACTGTTGCAAATGATCAATGAGCCCATCTCACTCACCATCCCCCAACCCTCATAGGTCAGACATGCCTCCTTGAGGCAGATCTCTCATGTTCTGATGTGTACTCTGATGGTTTGCCATCACCTCACTGTCATTGTTCTCCTGTTGACCAATGCAGCTTGCACATGGCCAGTAGTGGTCACAAGAGGCCATGGTCACCCTCCTCCTCCCCTTCCCACTCATTTTCCCATGGGAGTGAATGTTGCAGGGACAAACATTCCTGCCTGTACTGGGAATGCCACCCCCAGTTCCCCTTCTTGTGCCATCATGGTGCTTGTGAAACTTGTGCAACTCATGCACTTCATCTATCCAAAGGCATGGCCTTGTATGGTGCAGGCATCATGCCTGCTATCATTAACCTTGCCAATGGGACTGCATGGCTTGTCAAATGTATGCCCTATGATGAGTTTGCATCATCACATCAGCTGTCTTGAGCAAGAGCTTGAAGATACCTCATATGACCTTTGTCATGCCCTTTGCAAGGTCAATGACCTGTGCTGCCTCTCTGCCCCCTCCATGGTTGAGAAAGCTGCACATGACTTTGAATGCACTTGTATTGCTTCCCTAGGGGGCAACATTTATGATTCCAGTCAGGAGGCTGGCCCTTCCTGGGTGGATTCTCCACTGACACTGGTTGTACCACCCCCCTCTTCTTTGTGGGGGAGGATACAGGCCAAACCTGTACCACAGGTTGAGCCTGTAGGAAAAGGGAAGGCAAAGGCACCCTCAGTGGACAATCAGGCTGTGCCTGACCCTGGCCCAGAGGATGAGATCACCTCTGCTGGGATATATGACAACATTGCTATGGTCATCAACATTACTGTCCAGGGAACCCTGTTCCCTGAATTTACAGGGTATGAGAACCCACATAGGGTACTCACCCTTGGACAAGGCAAGGATGGTGTGAGGATGATCCTCTTTGTGAGGGCCAACAACAACCTCTATGCTTGCAGTGATGAGGGGCTCAGCACAGCCCTCAACAACATCCACCAGGGGACCCCCCCTCCTGTTCCAACCAGGTGACACTTCACCAGTTCTGCCACCAAATGGGACAGAGGGATCATGGGTCCCATCACACTCATCAACATGAGGATATCCACAACTTGTATGCCCAAGCATACAAGGAGCCTGAGGAAAAGGCCCCCTGCATCCATAGGGTGCAGGATTTAATTACCTACATCAACTTGTGGAAGAAGTGCAAGTTGGAAATGAATGAGGTGATGAACCTCACACTTAAAGAATGGAGGCCACCTGCTTGGGCCTCCCAGAAAGTGTGCCAGAAGAGAGAGGTGCTAAGAGACAAAGAAAGGGCATGAAGGGAGGCAGATACCTCCAGGCAACAACTCACCAGTGAACAACTGGCCCTACAACAGCAGCTAGAGGATTGACCAGCTGCCCCCTCACCAGAGATGGATCAAGGGTCCATTGTCCCCCTTCATGACTGAGTGTCAGAAAATCCTGGGGCTTCTTGAGCCCTCATTGCTCATCAAAGACCCCCCACCAGGGGTCAACTGTTCCATCCCAGAGGAGGGGGTCACCCCTCTGGTAGAAAGACAAGGGGGGGTATCCCTGAATTGCCCCAAGAGGCACCCCCTCTCAATGCCCCAGTCCAGGACTGGGTAAAGTTTATCCAGACATACCAGAATAGGTACAGCAGTTCAGATGAGAGCTCTGAGCTCTTGAGGATGTTCCCAGGGGTGCTAGGCATCAGCAAGCACCCTGATGATGATGAGTGGGAGATCAGTCCTCCCTCTACCCAAATGGTCCAAGGATTTCTCCTCTATGAGTGACTAGCTCCAGTCCCCAGAAGGGATCATGATCAAATGGTCTGGTTCCAGGAGCTAGTCCACCCTCTCACAGCCAGAGGCTTCTACAGAGCCCTCCTCAAATGGGCCAAGGTCTCACCTTGCACTGGACCTCTCAAGTCCCTTGGGCAGGGACTTTCTCCCAAATGGCCACTATTGTCATGCCCATACTCACACTCTGGCCCTCCTCTGCTCCACTCCACACCTCCCTGCCCTCTGTAGCACCTTCATGGCACACTCCTGCCCGCCCCCCTGTTGGACACTGTCAGCCCTTGTTGGGTCCACTGCATAATCTTGACTCATCAGTCAGGTGACCTTCCACCTTCTTAGGGGTCACCTTCCTTTTGGGTCGACAGGCCGGCCTAGGCACAGCACACCTACTGCACTGCATGGTTTGGCACAGGGTCACTGCCCATTTAGGCTTTCAGTCTATCTTCTGATTGGCTATTGGCAGGCACTCCGAAGCCCTTCTGTCCATACTATTCCTTTTAGGGGTTTTTCCTTTGTCCCATCTTTTACCTCCATTGTATGTACCATTCTCTGATTGAAGTTTTCTGACATTTCTGCCCCTTGAAAATTTACTGCACTCCATATGTTAGTTCCGATGTTCCAATACCATACCACCTTGATGGTGTGCTCAATGTATATAAGCCTGCCACACTCAGTGGTGGTCCTTCAGTACGAATACCAATTTAGTCCTCCCTCCTCTGTGGTCCTTGACCAGCCTCCTTTGTCTTCTGTCAGATACTCCCTGACCCTCTTCCCTATCTGAAATCCAAGGGCTGGGCTCATACAAGGGGGCAGTGCATGAGCTGAACCTGACACCCTCTCCCAAACCCCTGTTGTGACCATCAGCCAACCTTTGGCCAATGTTGCTGTTCGTTGGCCCCCATTGGCCAAGCATTAGCCTACATCAGCCACCCTCCATGTACCTCCCATGGCCTCTGTGAGCATCAGGGACTGTCAGAGTAGGCCCAGACTTGACAACTATGGCAGATGTCACTGCTTACTTGGCAGCTAATGGCATTACACCCCATGATGCTGATGATGCCATTATCTGGGCATGTAGGGCAGGTAATGAGTACATTACCTGCATTGTTAGTAATGGAGGGGATTGAGACCCCAGTGTCCAAGCCATGGTTGACCTGCTGAGGGCATCCATCCATGACCCTCAACCACCAAGTGAGAATCAGTTGGTTGAGTGGGTCAACCAGCAGGGCAGGGTTCTGGGGATCTCCCCAGAGAGAATTGTGGCCTATGAAGCCCACATGATTGAAGCAGGGGAGGTGTATATCCTCCAAGAGTTCACTATGTCAGTGGCTCTTTATGACTTATTCCATCTCCCCAGAGGAGATGAACAGGGTACAAGTGAGGCTCCCCCAGCTGGGACTGGGGAAACTGAGGAAGGAGAGGTGTTGGACTGGCCAGTGCCAATGTAGAAGGGATGCTACATCCTGGACTTTGGCTACTCCACTGAGGGCATAACCCCTCAATCAGCAGATTCAGTCTGCCTGATAATAAAATACTTATTGCATGAGGGTTCAACACCCTCTGTGCTCTTGGGTGTGCAGGTCTATGAGGCACAACCCTCAGCTCTCAGCACTGTGAGGTTCAACACCTCATATATATATGTAGGCACTTGCCTTGGTCTTGCTGTTTCCCTTGCTTCTCTTCTTTCTTTCTTCTTTTCTTTGTTCTGAGCCCATACTGGCTCTACAGGGGGAGGGTGTTAGGGGTCATGCCCACTTTTGGCACAAGTTATCATCTGCAGGCATGTGATACCTTGGTATCACATGCCTGCCTGTGTTGTATATATGTCACAATGGAAAATTTACATAGGTAGTCTTACTTTTTGGTTCATACTTGTGAATATCATATGGTATAGTTTGCAAGTGTGAATATAAGACTACACAACAATCTTACAGGTGACTAGGAAATGCACTCAAGGTCAAGAAATAAGAACAGAAGACCTATTATGATGTCAATGGTGAGAATTCAAGGTGGTGAAAATGAACCTGGATATAGCATGATTGTGGTAAGCCTAAGCAAATACACTGTTCAAGGTCTACAACCCCACTGGCACTTGATTTTGAGGTGGTGCTGGGGCAACCTCAGTGACACAGAGTCAACAGAGTGTGATCAGAAGTGACACAAAGTCAAATTCAAATCTTTGAGCAGTGTGGAGCCAACTTGAAAACCAAGGACAGGGAGGTGAGAACAAACAGTGTAAGTGAGGATAGAGGTATGACAAAGAAGGGGTGAGGTAGCATATGCATGACTTGAGGTTGAGAACAAAAGAATAAGATGATTAAGTGTAATGGTAATAATGGTAATAATATGTAGCATGTGCAACAAAACTTCACATTGGCCCAACCTTCCTTGATTATATAATGTGGTGAATTTCCAGGTGCAATAGACCTAAGTCACAGGACTCATTCCCCATGTTGCACATTGCCAATGACAAGCTTCAAGCTTCATGTGTTATGCCTCAATCCCACACTTTCCCTTCCTGGCCATGCCCTGTGGCTATGCACCTTCAGTCCAGTCATTGGCATCCTGTGTGGATGCATTGTTGTCGCATGTCTCATTGGCTACTGGGTAATCCTCCCTAACTGACCTGATAGTGATTACCTGTGGTGATCTGATCTTTGATTGCATCACAAAGTCCCTGGGCACAACCCCAGCCCCTTTTGTAGAATGGCATGGTGCCCAACTGCTATGCCCCTGACCCATCTCTGTGTCTTTGTCCTGCTTTCTTTCTTCTTGACTCATCTTTGACTTGTTGCCCCTGTACTATAGCTGTGGCCTGCTGCACATTGTTGCTTCTCCAATCCTGGCCCACTCTGTGTGCCAGCCCATTGGCTATTTACTACTGAGTTGTTTGGGTTCTCATCCCATCTTACAATACTTGGGCTCTTGCCCATCTTTAATGTCTGGGGCCCATTTCCAGTTGGGACCTTTTCCCTGACAGCCTGTACATATATAAAGCATATGGTACTTGGTGTATTTCCTCTAACTTTTCACTCCTTGCAAATCCTACATTAATTACCATTCTTTGGTGATTCAAGTGTATGGATCTAAGGAAGCTCAAAGTCTTCATGCTGTAGGGAGCCTAGGCTCCCTGAGGCTGCAAGGTGCCCTCAGTGGCAATCCCTACTCAATCATGCATCCCTTACAGCCACAGCACAGCCTCAGATTATGCCACCACCTATGCTAATGGTATACTTCCCCTTAATCACATGCCCTTTGCCCCTATCACTGCAAGCATTGTCCACACCTGTCATGTGACACTGTGCCTCCTCACTGTCCCTCCACTAGCTATGCTGCTTGATTCATGCCCTGCTCACTTCCAGAGTGTGACCCCACTTCTCAGACATGCAGTTATGCTGCTTCACCTTTGTTCATGTTTGTCTTCTCCCCTTTTGTTCACTTTTTCTTTGCTGCTGTCACCACTGCACATGCACCTACCTTAGAGTTGGACTTTACATTTTTCTTACTTTGACATGTGACAGATCTGAATTATGCCAAAGTTTACCTTAGATACAACTGTCTTTATGATACAAAAGCCTGAGGTACTTAGAAAAATAAACCACCCACCTTTTGGCATCCTTCTGTATGTATCTGAGAGTCCCCCTTCGAGTCTAGAAAGTCTTCTGAGTTCCCTTTGAGTTTTCAGAGCACACTGAGACCCAGAATACCTTTTCCTACCCATTTGCTACCCCTGAGTCCCAAGCACCCAGTAAATTGTCCTTCTAGCTCGCTATTGCTACCTCTCAAGTTCCAAAGAGATCTTGAGTTCCCCCTTCATATAATTCCCACTTTACCACCTAGAATTCCCCCCTTCTGTCTCCTTCTGACTCAAGACCCCTTGGGATGAGCCTAGGTATTACCTACAGCTTTCCCCTTTTATTTTTTCCCTCTAACACTCTTGCAAGAAGAGTTGCCCACAATGCTTCTAGGTCTTGTTATACTGCTGACATTGGTAACTGCACCATTCTTTGGCACTCCTTGCTACCAGTGGCAAAACATCATGAGTCACTGTTGTTTCTCCCTGTGCTATCATTCTTCTCTATATGACTCTTTCCACTGCTGTCCCTCCCACACACAATCATTGTTGACTTGAGGCCATCTTCTGCTACTGCTTACAAAACAACCCCTCATGCATGTTAAACCCTCAAATGATTCCTGGCACAGCTACCTTTTGAGCTGGCTTTGTGCCACTCACTGATCTGAAGTTGACTCTGTGTTGCTTCTGATTGTGCTCTGTTGACTCCATGTCACTGAGGTTGCCCTGGCACCACCTCAAATTGAGTGCCAGTGGGGTTGTAGACCTTGAGGAGTGTATCCTTGTGTGGTTGTACACCTGTATTGTATTCTCTGTGCTTCATCAAAATTTACTCTGTACCAAGGTTTGTTTCCACCACCTTGAACTACACTGTTGATATCTTCATAGTATACACTCTCATGTCACTAGGGGTGTGGTTGTTTTATTCTGTTCTTCCAATGATCTAATCACATTTCATTACCATCATTGTACTATAGGTCTGTGGCTATCTTCTCCTGTCCACAGGTCTGTAACTTCATTTCATCTCATCCTTCTATGGACTAACTCACATTCTTTGGCATCTGTTGACATCATTATAGTATATATTCTTGTGTCACTAGGGGAGTGGATGTTTTATTCACTCCTTCAATGATATAATCAAGTTTCATTACCATCAATGTTCTGAAGGCCTGGCACCTATCTCTTCCTGTCTGCAGGTTTTTAGCTTCATTTCATCCTTCTGTGAGCTAACTTGTATTCTTTGGCCTAGAAGACTTCTGCCTTACCTCTGTACTTCTATCTATGACTCCCATTTCTGCTGCCTGTTTTCACCTATGACACAATCCCTTGTGGACATTCAAGGTTCAGTACTTGTGGACTCACCATCCATTGAACTAATTCTGTGTCACTCACAGATCTGAAGCAGTCTTTTGTCACTTCAAATCATGTTGTATTGACTTCATGTCACTGAGATCACCTCAGGACTTTCTTTATTGCAATCCAGCTATCTGTGAGTATGTCCAACACCATCAGCTTTTTGTTACAAACTAGTCCTCTTGGTAGCTGCTGATGTCTTTTAGTTTGGATTAGTGATACCTCTGTTTGTAGATCTCAGCATGGTATTGAATAGTGCCATGGTGAGTCATCATCTTTTTTTTCTTTCCCTGATGTTTTGTTGGAAAAAAATTATGGCCATTACATGTGACTGTATGTAATTACAATGGCCAATGTATGTTAGTGCCCAGCCAATGGGTAACATTTTCATTGTCATGGCATTATAATCCAGAGGTGCTGATTGGAGTGCCTGACAATGGCCAGTTGCTTCGAAGCCTGTGCATGTGATTGCAATGCCATTGCCTGCCGATTGGGGTGCCTGACAATGGCCAGTCACTTCAGGCTGGACACACATGATTACAACTTCATGAGAGGTTACTGTCTGCCATTGCAATGAGATATTAATTATATATGTGAATTAAATTGCTCTGAATTCATTGCAATGCTGCGAGTGTTGCAATAGTCCATTTTTTATTGTAACACTACTCTACTACTACTGGAACTATGATTTAGGTGGTTTCATAGATATTCTCTTCCCACTCAGCCCATCCTGGAACACATAATGTCAGTATTTTATTACAGATAGATATTGTAGCATGATGCATTATGGGGTCTGTTTCATAGGGGCATTTGGGTGGTGGCAGCATGGAGAGGTGCAGGAGCAGTATGCTGGGGGGGAATGCAATGATGCTTTGCAGGGGAGGGAAGACATGACACCATGCAAGGGAGTGAAAACATGATGACACCATAAAGGGGGGAAGGGCTGCATGTGCAGGGGGAGTGGGTGCAACAGCAGCATGCAGGGGAGGGGGGGGGAATGTGGCAATGGCATACTGGGGGGGGGATAGCAGGTGGGAGGGACACATACACTTGGTGACTGGGGGGTATTGGGGACAGATGGCAACCAATGGAAAGGGAATAGCAGGTCAGGGAACATGGCACATGGCTGGTTTAAACTGGGAGGATCAGGATGGTGAGATGGGGGCATGGATGGTCAGCAACTGGGAAGAACAGGTTGGAATCTGACATACTGTAGGGGGTTCTAATGGTAGCACAAGTATTTATATACGAGTGGCCGACCAGGGAGGTGCTGCACAGACATGGGTAACCAAGTTGAGGCTTAAGACCAGTTACAAAAAAGTATAACATGTTACTCACCAGCATGTGAAGAATGATCAATAACTAAGTGCTAAACAACAGGAGCTAGGTTAGCAAAACAATGGTCTATTAGTGGGCTATAATAGCAACACACCAAGGAACTTCAGAAGAATCTTGAGCAGGGGAATCATCACAATGGCTGTAAAGGGTGAGAAGGTTACAATGCAAACATTGAGTTACTGAATGGCCACTCACCTCTTCGCCATCAGACAATGCTGAATCGTTTATTGCCTATGGTATGGTCATTGACATGCAGTAACAGTCATGAATGAGTGCAAGAAATGTTTAAAGTCCTGACACCATACTAATTATAAGTAACTACAATGCTTATATAATTATGGACCCAAAATGGTAATCCACATTAAACATTGGGATGTTGATGTATGACAGAATAAAATATTGATAACAAACAAACATCAGGGGGCCAGACTGTCACCAGGATCAGCCAGGATTGTCAAGAACCTTTGGTTACCAACTAAGAAACGCCAGGTACCAACTGACCATTGACATTGTTTCAGACTGATGAAAGTTGAACATCAAACAATTCAGCTTTGGCATGTTCAAAATTGAGCATATCACAGAAAACAAGAGATATTACCAACACAATAGTATCATGTCCATTGATTATCACCTCACTATCAATATAATGATAATCAGCTGACTCACCACCCATGCTGGTCCCAACTACCTGAGTTCTGGATCATGGCAGCACATTGTGGGTTCATGCCCAGAGGAATATGATTTGGTGGAGGCTGTCCCATTGGCAGCAGTGGGTGTGGGGTGTGCATACACAGAGGGAGTCCAATAACCAAGAGGTGTTTGCCAACTTGGCACCTCATAGTTAGAGGTGGGGATCCTACCCCTGTAAGCAGGTGGCCCATGGAGCTGGGGTTTGGCTGCCATGAGGATTTATTGGGTGTACAACCAGGACCTAATGAACAGACACCTGCCCAGGCACCACATGTCCTGGGGTCCATGCTGGAATACAAGCACCAGTGCTGTATGGTGGCTTCCCTCTGACATTGGCATTTGTGAGGTTTTGTGACTGGTGAAGTTGTCTAGAGAACCTGGTATCAAAAATAGGTTAGGTGACAAGCTGAATTGTGTGATGTACCTGACTTCAAAAACCTTGCACAGTTCTGGCACACCAGCAATGGCAGCCCTGGACAGGCAGCATGATTCTGGAGTGACATGCATGGGTGGTGATGGGAGTAAGCTGGTGTACCCTATAGCAAACAGAATATGTTACCCAAGTTTTTGTTTGCCAAGAAGCACTAGCTGAAAGTGGGCAGGCTTTTGGCAGTTCAGCATGAATCCACATGCACTTTAGTAGGGTTTGTGGCAACAAAATTCTTTGGAGATAAGTCTAAAGTTTGAATGAATGTGGTGCATGCCAGCAAATAACAAAGACAATAATGCTCACATGGTTCATCTTCAGCCCCATGATGAGTTCCTCCACTGTTGTGCATGATTGCCTGCACATGGTTGACAGTGAGCTCATCCAAATCAGTACACTGATACTTGTTATCAACAGTCAATATCAGTCCACTTGGAGTGTTGATTTTGGTGACTGCTAAGGGCACCAGGATGGGCAACAGGACAGATACTAAAATTCATGTTGTTGCTATCCATAAATTTCTCCTTTGCAAAGCTGAACTTCTTGAGCATCAATGGATGTTTGGTACTAGTGGGAGAGCATTTCCCATTGCTTGCATAAAAGTATGCCACCAAATATTGAGACCTGGAATGTGATGATTGCAAATGTGTGAGAGTCTGCTTGAGTGAATCACACTCTGGTTCAAGAGATAATACTTTGACAAAACACCTTAGAACAAGGGATAAACAATTGAGATGAGATACTTACTTTGTGTACCTGCATTTCTGGGTCCTGTTCATACTGTTTCATGTCCCAATAATCATCATGTTTGACATGATGGAGGAGCCCACTGTCTTGCATCAGGTCTATGGAATGAGTTGAAAGTGCCACTGTGAAAGTGATCCATAGGCAGGTCAAGGCTCACTTCCATGATGACCACTTGTACTGCTTGGCCCTTCTTGAGCATACTCTTGGGTCTCACCTTGCCTTGTGCAGATAAAAAATCAGAGGTTATGATGCCTTCAACTGAATGGTGGAGTCTAACCATGTGACAACTGTGTCATTTATCTTGATGTGGACAATGAATATAGGGCTTCTTTGTTCTGCATGTGGCTTTGGGGGTTCCTCATGGGTCACACTTGGGTGTGGCATTTGTGATCTTCATTTGCTTCAAATGGAGGATTCATTGAGGTTGAGCTTGCTCAACTTTTGTTCATTATCATTGTCATCCATAATCAAAGGTAACACCACATGAGAAGGGTTTTCCCCATGGACATCCTCATCAAGTTTGAGGGCATTAGTCATGTTTTTTTGTGCTAGTTCATAATCCTTGGACTTACTGTGAATATGAGTAGATCTAAAGGGTCTGGACCCCTGTCATCTGCATGATGAATTTTGGCATGTTTCACATCTGAATCTCAGGGAAAATTAGCAGTATTCAGGATCTTGGTAGCTAGCAAACTGAACTGGTCACTGTTTACAAGATCCCCTCCCTGAGCAGGGATGTTGGAACAAATATGAGGGGTTATGCAAGTTACTCACAAGTAATGCAATCTTTCTCACTAGGGTGTGAGCTTTGCAAGGGCCAAGGGCAAGGCATGACAAGTGCTGGCAGTAGGAGTCCATGAATGTGTGAATGATCTCTATGCCAGCTCTATTGGTTGACACATTAGCTACTAGCACTCTTTCAGGTGCAATCAAAAACTTCTCTTTCAGTATCTGCATAATGATGAGAAATGAAACTTGCATTGATGATATAGTTGACCTACCAAATGCTGGCCTTCATCCTCAAGTGAGAGGGTGGTGATGTCAGTGCCAAGGGTGGCATATCTGTTGAGAGGGTTTTGCACATAGTGAGCAAGGCCAACACAGTAACTGGTGATAGGGGAGTACTGAACTCCTCTGTGGCATGTTTGCTATGTTGGTAAATCTGCATGACTTCATCCAAGACATAGGTGACAGGAATGTCAAAAACTTACTTGTTGACATTCTCCAGCAGTTGCCATTTTGGGGCAGCAGTCCAGGGTCCCCTTCTCAGAAATGGGACCAGCTTTGTGAATTAGGGTGAATGCACCATGGATTGTTACCATGCTGAGAGACAAGCATCAAATGGAACAAACAGAATGATTCATCAAATACATTTGCAAAAAGCACTGCAGCAAATGGTAGGCACATACAGCACATGGTAAAGTACATTCCATAGCCAAAAATTCTTGAATTCACATGGCTGATGACAATGAAACTACTTATTCTTTCCCTTATGACATGTGCAACATTCCTTCATGGGTGGCTCAGGCTGAGTGCTAGCTGCAGTTGCAGCTGGCAATGCTGGAACGACTACCATCCTAGAGCTGGAGTGTCCTCCTGCAGTGCACTCTCTGCCATGAGTAGACAAGGATGGTAGCACAGATGTGCAAGCAGCACTTCCAAGTGAGAGATTTGTTATGTCAAGTGAAAGTGTTGAGGTGATAGAGTTTGTCAACTGAGAGATAATGACAGAATCTGTGGCAGGTCCACTGGTTGCTTCTGGCATGTAATGTGAAGAAGAGATGGTGCTGGCAGAGTTGGGGTTAAAATGTAGGTCAGGAGAGGGGGTGTGGGGAGGGGTGTTGGCTGCCAGGGTCCATTCAGCTGTGCCAAGATATTGGACTCCCATGTGGGGGCTACAGAGGTGCTGGAAGAATCTGGCACAATGTTAGCACAGGAAGGAATGCAGGTGTTCCATACACCTTGGTTGATGAACTGCATTACTTCCATCAACCACTCTCATTTTGATGGATCACTCAATAACTCAACAAAGTATTTGAAGTTGTCCTGATATTTGAACCCACTTTCCTTGCTGACTGTGGTAAGTTCATGATCATTTGATAATAAGTATTGCACCTGTTATACACAAGGTTTGCATCAGAAAGGAGTGTCAGAGTTCGAAGATACTGGTACTATACTTGGTACTATACTAACAAAGGTTGCAGCAATGGTGACAAGGCCAGGCAAGGTACCAGATATTCCAAGTTTCTGGCCATGTCCCTGTGGACCACCTCTCCATTTGTCAGCAAGGATGCCCTGGCCAAAAATCATGATGTGGATGATCTTATAAAGTATTTAGCATGGGTGTGGGCATAAGCCACAAAGAGGACTTACATTAACCAGGAGTTGTGTTTTGAATAAGTCTCTAGCCACATGAGTGTCTGGCTTTGGGAAGAGGAGTGGAGAGAGGGGGGTGTGGCAAGTGCCCATGTTCCCTGGGTGTATCTTCAGTAGTGCCTTCACCACCTCACTGGACCCTCACAGAGCTCTGAAATTCTCACTTGTGAACAAATTGGCATCAAGTCCCAAGTACACAAACAGCTGCTGCACATTATCCTTAACAGGCTTGAGGATGTTGGGCCTCTCAGCCCCAACTGTGTTTGAGAACTTGAAGATGATAATGTCAGTGCACATTTGGGACCAGAACCTGATACCCTACCACATGAGTGAAGTGAATATAAGTTGTCACATGGGTCCTAAGATTGTTGGGGAGCATGAAATAAAGTTCTGCTTTCACACTGACAATTTTTGACTCAGGTGTACTCCAGCAAGTGGGGTCATTCAGCTCATAACCAGTTGGCAGAGTCACAAGTGGGAAAATGTCTTTAGGGACCCAGAAATGATAGCAGAAACAATACTTCTTTGCCTGGGTAGTAATGTAGTTGTCCAGTATAATATGTGGATTGCTTTCCACAGCCTTCTTGCAATTCTGTGGGAGACTGGAAAGCAGACTGTCATAGTTGGTTCATAGCTTCTTCATCTCAACATGGAGTTTCAAGTATGCTAGCTGGGTGGTGCCAAGTGCCTGTCACCATAGTGTAAGAGGTAGTCATGATGAGCAACAACAATTCAAATGGAAATGGGATGTATGGCACATAGCTGGGCAGCACTAGCATCTGGAGGTGGTTCACACATGACTCTATGCCATTGCTGGAGCTCCTTGAGATTGGATGCATTGTTGTCCATGTCAGAGGTGTCTGAACCTGGGTTAGAGTCAGGAGAATCTGAACCAACATTACAAAGTGTATGTGTAAAGTCCTCAGGCATGGTCTGCAAAATGGGAGGGCAATTTGAGCCACAGTCAGCAAGGAGAAACCACTGCTACTCAACCTGGGCCTGTCAAGCTGCATTTGTGGGCCTTCTTATAGAGGTTTCGAGCCCACCTAGCATCCAAGTAGATGACTGATGATGTAAAAAGTGTGTCAGTGAGACAACAGCAAGCTGGAAGTACTCAGGGCTCAAGTGTAGCAGTGTGACTTTGGACATCATTTGAATGGTCGCTTCATCGCTATAATGCCATGTGGTCGCTCCCTAATCAACCTAGTCAGAATAAAAGGTAATATCATCATGCATAAAGGTAATAGCACAGGTTGAAATCAATGTACAGGAGATATGTGGTGAAAACTGATCACATTTAATTCATTTGGATGCTGACCCTCTGACATCCATTTGTGGTTGCTCTTCTACCAGTATAGAACAACATCAGTTTCTATGAAGTAATATGGATACAGCAGTGAGGACCACTTACCTGAACTGTTGCTTTGTGTTTCAGTTGGCATTTCATCAGAGTCAGAACTTGAGAGGTGGTCAGCTGTTGCTGCCACCTGACAACAAGTTTGAGTCCACTCCTTCATCCAAAGGAACATGTCACCATTGATATGTTCAACAACAAGAAACTTGCCATGGTGACTGGGATCTGGGTAAAGCAATGCACCATGAATGATTGACTTCACAGGAATGAACATTGACACTGCATGGGATAAGGCCTTAACTTGGATAAGGTCAAAATCTTGGTCTATCCTGCACACTCCAACCCAGGCTGTAAGTGGCTGAATGAGTGCAAATTGAAAAGTTTCATTCAACACTGGAACTTTACAAGTGAAAAAGAATATAAGTTGGACAAAGGCAATCTTGGTCTCCAAAAGCTGAATGATGGCAGAATCATACTGCAGCTGACCATGGAAGTTTTGACTGCATCTAAGATGGCCCATGGCAACCCCCCAGCCCACTACTGAGACATACCTGACCCCCAGACACTGATACCCCTGGACCCTGAGAGAAAAGAAGAGAAGTCAGCATATAGTCTGAGTGAGAAAGAAGGTCATACAATATGCATCCCTTGTAGCCAAATCCACTTGTCAAGGGGATACCTGTAAGTAGGGAGGCAAGTGTTGAGGAAGCTTTCCAGCTTCTGACAGAATCTGTCAAAGGCCCTGTCATCTACATGAGAGACCTCCACATCAGAAAGTGAGGTTGATTGTTGAGGTGCACCAAGCTTTGTGTTCCCTTCAAACATCTCACAGTCATCCTCACTGTTTCCACCATCACTGACAAGATTAGTAAGCCCATTTTCTGCATTGATGCATGCCTGGATGAACTTGAGTGCAAGTCAGTGGTGGCCAATGCAGAGAACCTGAGTGAACAATGAAGAGTCACCACCCTCTAAGTATGGGATACTTAATACAAACCTGTCCTGCAAAGTCCTTTCCATTAGAGCAGTCTTGGTATGCATCTTTGAGTGGGCCATGCATCTTCTCATTAGGCTGAGCACTGTAGTTATGGACAACCCCTTTGCTTCAAATATCATGAGTAACATGCTTCCAGAGGTGTGCCTTGGGAAAATTCCAATTGTCTTTGAGACCCATATCATCCAGAAAATGGATGCAGGAATGGTATGCCTATCATAGAGGATAATTACATGGTAACAGAAAATTGGATGATCAGAATACCTTGAGTTCATCCCTGAAAACAATAAGCTCATTTTCAATCATACTAATGGTCGTCTCAGTCTGTATGTCAAGCCCAATGAGGGTGGCTAGTTGCAGGTAGCTGCAAATCACCTGTAGCAGCTGGTACCCAGCTGGAGAACTTGTGGCCATCAAGATGTTAAGAGCAGCATAAAAACATTGCTATTCCAAAGCAGTCACTGCACATTAGACCACAATATAAACACACCTGAATGGCTTACCCTGCTCATGTCTCACATCTTGTTTCCATCAGAAAATGTGACATGAATCACAGTATCAAAGTGCATGAGCCCGTGCCAATGGGAAAAGGCAGAAACTCTACATGATGATCAGCAAGTCATTTCACAGTACAGTGGGACTGTCCTACTGTTCTTCTAACTTTGTCTCAAAATCATGGCCAAGCTCACTGACAACAATCTTGAGCTCCTTGTGCATGTGCTTGCCTCCCAAACCCCCATGCAAGCTGTGGAGGGGCTCAAAACTGGCAGCCTGTTCCAGTTCTGAGTGTTCTACTGACCAAAAAACATTCTATCACAAATTCTTTCAGTTGTGTACACTGAAATATGTGATGAGGCTCTACCTTGATGGGATGTAGCCCAAGAGATTTCAGCTTCTTCTTGCCAGCTGACTTCTTGTCCTCATATATTGCCAGTGCCTCCTTATGTTGCTGAATAGTATGCATTTCATATGTCTTGGATAAGTCCCAGAGTTTGTCTGAAGGGACCAGGCAAAATGGGCAAGGGCATTTGCTTTTCATGCCTCATATGAGGGTCATCACATAATTAAAAAGGCCAAAGTCATAAGTGGAATCAGGTTGCAGGCAGACTAGTACATACAGTTCTTCATAGTCAGCTGACAGGATAAGAATGACAAGAAAGAGCCACCAGTGAACCTTATCATAGCATTCATGGAGGTACCCTTCAAGAGCTCACCAACCTTCTCAAGAAGCTTGAAGAAGGCTTCATGCCAGACAGCATGCTTGAAGTTTGCATAACCAGTCTTCCTCTCTTCTTTCACAAGTTCAGGAACCTGTTAAACACATTAGAATAATGTATCACTTGAAAACAATGCATGCACGATTGGAAGCCAGCCCACAATGCACCCACCACCATACTGTTCACCATTGCAAATGTGAATGGGGAGGTTTGCACAGCACACTACCACAGGATAACCCTTGACAGTACCATGAGATGACAACTGCATTTTGTCAGCATAAATGATGAAGGTGAATGGGGCAGCATTTTTGGCATGAGTGGGTAATTGTGACTTTATTAAGACAACACAAGAAGAGAGTGTAAATGTACGTGGCAGAATAATATGAGATAAAACTAGTTACTATGCACTTGAATGTCCCACCAATGAGTGCCCATCCAAGGTTCAGTGTAGAAGCACTCATACTTCTTGCCATCATGTTTGAAGAGCTGTTGGGCATCCCAGACAAAATGCAATGTGAGGGAAGGATTTTGCAGGAGGTCAAGAGCCCAGTCCCAAAGAGGGCGGATGTGGACTTGGAACATCATGTCTTCACCCTTATAGGGCGCAGTGATTTTGAGCTTCGAAAACTGAGTGACTGGGAAGTGAGATACTTGTGACAAGCATAGACAAAAGAAACAACTCACTGGTGTTAGTTGAGATGCTGCTCTATCCAAAGTGGCATGCAGCCCAGCATTGTTAACCAGCATAACACTTGCTATTCCTTTCCTGATATGGTGGACCAATGTGTGAAGGGAATCTACCTGGGTTGAAGTAAGACCAGCTTCTACAGTGATCATGGCAAAAATGTAGTCACCCTCAGAAGCAAAAGGACACCAGGGCTCAGAATCCAGTGCCACAACATGTTCAGGGTTTTGTTGACCAAAGTCTTCAAAGGATTGGTAGAGAGTTGAGCACTTGCTATGGGGATGAAATTCAGTCTTGAAATCACAGGGATATTTAGTTGAGTGACTTGCTGCAGAGGCTGCAATTGACACATTGAAGTCTTGAGATAATGAGAATATTAGTTTAACACTTGTTGATGTAACATTAGTACACCCCAAGCTCACCTGGGTCCAGCATGTTGCTACCAGAGGGACTTGCTGTGCCCATCAATATGTCATCTTCATTGAAAGTAAAGGCAGTTGGTGATCCTGTCCCATAGTGTGTAAGCACCAAGAGCAAGGTGCTGCTAGGGTAGTTTACATACTGGTGATTGATTGTGAAGGAGGCACTGAGGGCTGTGTGGGGGGCACAGGAATGACAGCCACAGTAGAATCTGAAGACCCAGCACCAGGATGTGCTAGTAGCAGAGATTTAGCTATTGCAGCTTCCTTGGCAGCTTTGGCTAGTAGATGACAGATGTAAGCTAACAGGTAAGTAATGGAGTTCAACAGAAAAAAAACTTACCTTGACACACTTCTCACATGTATGCCCTATCATGCTTCTCTCATTCCCACTGGTTGAAGACTTCCTTCTCACAGCTCTTCTTGTGCTGTTTGATACCTTGAGGCAGATATTTATTGCTGCAATGCTTGCAGGGTTGCTTGGTGGACACCTCTTTTGATCACTGGTAGCTTCGATGTGGGGCATAGTGAATGATGGGCAATGGGGGAATGTGTAACACTGACCACAATGACTGAGAGAATTGAACAGATCAATAATCATCATGTGATATGTACTTGCAATGATTCATTGGACTTAAAGTGTGCATCTAAATACCAAATAGAGTATTGTTATGGCATTGATATGATAAGGAATAATAGGACACCATTATATTCCCACTATCATGCCATTGTAATGGGCATCTCAGTCACATGACAAGCTGCTGGGATTGTCATGGTCCTTTATTTTTTTGTGACATTAATTTAAGGTACAGGAGTTGCTGCAAGTGCCAACTTTTTTTCTGCTCAACCTGGGCCTCTGGTAGCCTGTGATGGTTATGTGTAGTAGCCACAAACTGAAGATAGTTCACAGCTGCCATCTCATAAGTCAGAACTGATACCTTTGTTAGCACTGCTGATTTTATTTCCATAGGTTGATATTCACAGAGAGGTAGTCATACTTCACATATGGAAGCTATTGATCTGAACTTTGCAATGTGCCCTCTGTTGGTGCCTCCTTTTTTGTTTTGTTTTGTTTGTTTGTTTGTTTGTTTTTTATTTAGGTTTTTAGTGTGTCCTTCTTTTCCTTTTTCAACCCCATTTGCTAAGCTCTGAAATTTTATTCCATTGACCCTATGTGGATTCCATGACACACAGGAGATTTCAACATTCTACCATGCACAAAATATAATTCAAAAGGCAATTGTAAAATATTATATTCTGATAAAGCATTATCTGATTTGTAAAATTTTTAATTTTGAAGTGTGTCAGAATGTGTTTGCAGTATATAATATGGTGCAATTGTCTTTTGAGTTATCTTTTACCCATATCAGAATATTGAAATTTCCAATGTAGCTAGGGTTTGAGTATTTGTTGATTTCCTATTTAGGCCCAGGGTAGTACTGCAAAACTGGTGACTAGGCAACATGGACCTACTATGGGGATTTCAATATTTTGATGCATGCAGAAGATGATTTAGAATACAATTGTAAAATATTATATGTTGCAAACACATTCTGACACACCTCAAAATTAAAACTTATACAAGTCAGATAATACTATATCAGCATATAATATTTTATAATTGTCTTTTGAATTATATTTTGTGCATGGCAGAATGTTGGAATCTCCCATGTGTGATGGTGTTCCTTGTCTGTGAGGTTGGCACCCACCATCCCTGATGAAGCTAGGAAGCTAGTACATGTCATCTCTATAACCTTCTTATCAGAGAATATAAATAGGTGTCTAAGTGGCTCTCATCCCCATCCTTTCACTCTCATTCAGCTAGGTCTACCTGTCATTTCCCCCACTCTTGCTTTCAGTTGTTCCTTCCTTTGATTTTTTTTCCTTGCTTGATGTTAAATCAGCAAGCACTCAGGCAACTACCTGTTCCCAAGGAATTCACTGTGACTACATGTCTACTGTGGAGTCCTCAGGATGTCTCATGCAAAGCCATCCTCTGATCTCCCTGTCAAGGTTGGTCCTCCAATCAGTGTTTGAAGGTTGAAGAAAATCAAGGCCAATACTATGTCACCCACCAAAGTCCAGCCTGGGAGAAATGCAAAGTCATGCCACCAGATGATCAAAGGTGAGTCAGTAAATGCCCAAGTTATCCTTCATGTCAGTAGTTGAACTCCAGATAGTGCCCCACTGCAACCGGGATGCCACAGCTGGGGACAAGGCTGATGTGGTTGGTGATCCTTTGGATCTTGATTTGATCTATTGAGCCTTTATTTCAGGATGGCACAGCTGGCTTGGTAGCTTGATGCACATCCATCCAGCCATGTTTGACATGATGTTCTTCACAAGGACTGACAGTTGAGGAATGTGAACAACAGTACCTCAACCCCTTCTGCACCAAGATGGTCACTCTCAATAATGGTCAACAACTGCACCCCCAAGTTGCCCTCCAGCAGCTCCATGCAGGACTTATTTCCAAAGATGAAATAGTAGAGGATGGTGATTGTGATGAAGGTATGTACTACTTTTACTCATTGGGAAGTAGATTTCTCTGAAAGATTGCATTAGCCCTCCCATGCAAATCTCCTGTAGGTGAAAATACCCATGATGAATGTATGTATTGATTCTACTCTGCAGTAGCCCCTCTGCAGGTTGCTTCTAGCTGTAGTTCCCATCCCCCCATGGATGAATCAACATCTCCTAATGCAGACATGGATAGCAAAACTGAGGAATGAGTAGTTGAGGATGTGATGCAGCCTATTCAGCATAAAGGGTTGACAGGTAATATTTGATTGGAGGAACCTTATTCATGCAACTCACATGCCTGTTTTAGTAGAGAGCTCTGACAAATACAGTGACTGGTCTGGAGACAGGAGGTGGTCTATCCAACTTGAGTGAGCCAAGAGAGACATTCATAGTGGAAACTGTGGTGCCAATTATCACTCTTCAACTCCTCCCCTCAAATGTTCCTCTTCTGAAGATGGAGGAGCTGATACTGACAATGACAATGGACCAGAGGAGAGCTCAGTAAATTTGAAATGTGGTAGGCTGCCCATGGAGGCTATATGCCAAGCACAAGCTCTTGGAATGCATACTACATAGGAAGCCCAAGCTATTGCTGACAAATACAGCAAAACCCTCATATCAATCATGACTTCCACTGGTCTCACATCAAAGGCAACTCAGGCAGAATTGGTTTGGAATCTGCATCAGGCATGGTATGCACATGCCAATCCTAAAGCTTCTGGGGGTAAGTCTGTTCCTGGATTTAGTTTGGGCTGGATGTTGATGCTATTGCAGAGCATATGAAGGACTACTATAGCCACCAAGCAAAGCACTATGAAGACCACAAGGATGAAGAAGAATATCCTCAACTGTGGGCAGAGATCCACATGTTCTGGAGTGAGAGCATCAGTGGTACAAAGGACACCAGCTCCAAGGCAATGGTTGACTGAGTCATGGCATGTAGGGACTCCTTCACACAGGTGGTAGGCCTATCCCCTTATTATTATTTGTTACTTGATTCCTTCTGCAGGTGCAAATGTGGTGCAATGTAGAGGGCATCCATGTATTTGGCTGTGTTATACACAGTGGAAGTGACCATCCTGCTCATCAGGCCCAGGGCATCTTTGCTGGCTCTCCCTTATGCATGCAGTTGGCATGTGAGAAATGAACAGATATTTCTAAGCTACTAGATTACCTAGCTACCATCATGAAGTAAGTAGAATATATGATTTGTATGCTCCTCATTGACTTAACTCTCCCTCCAGGTATGAAGTCCTTGATTCTGCTGCATTGGTCCCTTCACCCAACTTCTCTGCACTGTTGCGAGTGTCCTATGACTGGGCCCTTGCACTGAAGCCCCAGGAGTCCAGGCATGATCACAATCACTGCATTTTACCTGTGGTATTCATGCATAAGCTTCATAAGTCTGAGCTGGAACTTGACTAATTGCTCAATGCTGATACTCACAGACAAAGTTAATCTTGTCAGTGGCCAAAAAAATTTTCCATGGAAAACTTTACTGGATGTGCTCTACACTGCTCAATACACAATCATGGATTGGCCTGCTCATGTCCCTGCCATGGGCCCAGATTTCAACATCAGGTGCCTCAATGCTGATGAGCTCTGTGCTCTTGTTGTTCCTTTTCTGAAGGAACAAATGGGAGCAGATTACCATGCCAAGGCTCCAGGCAAGGAAGAGGATCAAGATGAGCCTATGATCATGCCAAGTTCATCATTCCATCTAAGAAATGGACACCTGGTAAGTCAACTCTAGTTGGATAATACTAGTCTTCTGACAAGTATATTTCAGAACAGTCTAGGCTGTTTAGGCTGGCTGATTCACAGATGTTTAGCATTCCACTCATTGTAAACATGAGTGGTATTCTCTCAGATTCTCAGGCATTCCTTAGAGTGCCTCTGAGGGGTCTACTTCCTCCCAGGAATCAGTTGTCATCATCCCTCCCTCCCTCCTCCCTACCAGAGGAATTGCCACCACTTCAGTCAACCACCTATGGGGACCTATTAGGTCTATATATTCTTATAGATGTATTGGCCTAATAGGTGTCAACTGGTTGGGAATTCCCAACCTCTGGAGATTCTCCAGCTCATGGCTGGGGAATCTCCAGGCCTGCCATGCAATAGGTGCTGGAGAAAATGGGGGAAATCCATTTCTCCAGAATAAATACATTTTGGGTGTCAATATATTGGAGTGGCTGGGGTCCAAATATGATTTTTTCTGAGATATTACCTGCATTTTCTGGGTATTCCCCAGGCTGAATTGACCAACTTCCCAGTCCAATCCCGGGCATTCCCCATGCCAATTTGACCTACCAATGGTGGCAACTGGGATTTCTCCAGGCTAAATTGGCCTACTTGCCAGTTCAATTCTGGGCATTCCCCATGCCAATTTGACCTACCAATGGTGGCAACTGGGATTTCTCCAGGCTAAATTGGCCTACCTGCCAGTTCAATTCTGGGCATTCCCCATGCCAATTTGACCTACCCATGGTAGCAACTGGGATTTCTCCAGGCTAAATTAACCTACTTTCCAACTTCAGTCAACCCCCTACAGGGACCTATTAGGTTCATATATTCTTACAGATGTTATGACCTAATAGGTGTCAAGTGGTTGGGAATACCTGACACCTGGGGATTCTCCAGAACATGCCTGGGGAATCTCCCATATGGCAGGAATGGCTGGGGTGCTGATATGATTTCCCCATGCCAAATTGGCCTGTCTCAAGTGGCAGCTGGATCTTCTCCAGCCTAAATTGACCAAGGTCCCAGTATGACCCTGGGCACTCCCCATGGAAAATTGACCTGGCCCAGGTGGCAACTGGATCTTCTCCAGGCTAAATTGACCCACTTCCAGTCCAGTCCTGGCCATTTCCCATGCCAAATTGACCAGTCCTTGAAGGCAATGGGGTATTCTCCAGACTAAAATGGACCCCCCTACTTGGCTAAACCTGGGCATTCCCCATCCTCTTTTGACCTACCCTAGGGTAGCAGTTGGGACTTTCCCAGGGTAGGTTGACCCCTTCTCTAGTCTGTACCTGGACATTCCCCAGTAAAATTGACCTATTCCTAGTGATAACTGGACTTCTCCTGGGAATTCCCAGGCTGAATTGACCTATGCCTGGTGATAATTGGGTTGTACCCAGGCTCAATTGAACCTTGTTCCATTGCAAACATGGGCATGCCATATACTAAGTTGAGCTAGCCTAGCCCAGGTGGCAGCTGGCCATTGAACAGGCTACACCTGGATATTCCCCATGCGCATTTGACTTACTGTATCCCTGGTGAAAGAATTGCTGGCAGCCCCATGCCAAATTGACATCACTATGACCATGCATAGCACCTTAGAAATTCTCCATGACCAATTGGAGATTCTCCAGGGGGGCTTGGGGAATCTCCATGACAGGTTGGAGATTCCCCAAGGGGGCATGGAGATTCTCCACAGTGACTTGGAGATTCTGCATGACTGGTTGGAGATTCCCCAAGGGGGGCATGGAGATTCTCCACAGTGACTTGGAGATTCTCCATGACTGGTTGGAGATTCTCCACAGTGATTTGGGGATTCTCCATGACTGGTTGGAGATTCCCCAAGGGGGTATGGGGATGCTCCATGACTGGTTGGAGATTCCCCAGGGGGGCATGGAGATTCTCCATGGAAGGTTGGAGATTCTCCATGGCAGGTTGGAGATTCTCCAGGAGGGCTTGGGGAATCTCCATGACAAGTTGGAGATTCTCCACAGTGAGTTGGAGATTCTCCATGACAGGTTGGAGATTCTCCACAGTGGGTTGGAGATTCTCCATGACAGGTGGGAGATTCTCCATGACAGGCTGGAGATTCCCCATGGCAGGTTGGAGATTCTCCACAGTGAGTTGGAGATTCTCCATGACAGGTTGGAGATTCCCCAAGGGGTCATGGAGATTCCCCATGGCAGGTTGGAGATTCTCCACAGTGAGTTGGAGATTCTCCATGACTGGTTGGAGATTCCCCAAGGGGGCATGGAGATTCTCCATGACTAGTTGGAGATTCCCCAGGGGGGCATGGAGATTCTCCATGGAAGGTTGGAGATTCTCCAGGAAGGCTTGGGGAATCTCCATGACAGGTTGGAGATTCTCCACAGTGAGTTGGAGATTCTCCACAGTGAGTTGGAGATTCTCCACATTGGGTTGGAGATTCTCCATGACAGGTTGGAGATTCCCCATGGCAGGTTGGAGATTCCCCAAGGGGGCATGGAGATTCTCCATGGCAGGTTGGAGATTCTCCATGGCAGGTTGGAGATTCTCCAGGAGGGCTTGGGGAATCTCCATGACAGGTTGGAGATTCTCCACAGTGGGTTGGAGATTCCCCATGGCAGGTTGGATATTCTCCACAGTGAGTTGGGGATTCTCCATGACAGGTTGGAGATTCCCCAAGGGGTCATGGAGATTCCCCATGGCAGGTTGGGGATTCCCCATGGGGGCATGGAGATTCTCCATGACCATGGGAAAGTGGCCGAAGAGTTTAGGAGACTTGCAAAACATATCAAAAAGTCATCATAACACATCACAGAAGATGCTAATGATGAAAATAGGATTATATCCAGAAGGCCCCATGTATTACACACTCTTTATGACAATTTAAATTGCCTGTATCTGTCCATAATATGTTGAGGCCAAAACCATGCCATCAGTGTGCTTCAATCTTGCAGACACCCAATGCCAGACACCTTATCAGTATTTTGCACTTTTGTGACTTTGGGCAACAATGTAAGATGTTAAAGCTTAGAAATATATTCATATACATGCAAGTATGAATTTCCCAAACTATAAAGTCAATAGAGCAGCTCGGTGATGTGTTATGATGACTTTTTGATATGTTTTGCAAGTCTCCTAAGGGCCCAAATGGTAACAGGTTTGCCACATGGTTGTACAAAACATGTGCAAATGTAGCTTGTGCAGAGTTCAGCAGACTTCCAAGTTAATATGTGGCTGCTAGCAATCAACTTATCATTCATCATCAATATGGATGATGATGATTGGACTGCCATGGTGTGGGATTGCAACGTCGAGGGTGATGAAGAAAATTCCAGGCATATCCTTCGAAGGAGAGCAATCCTTTGGCAACTCCATATCAACAGATTGGTCAGTACTGCCACCGCTTTATTAAATGTACTCGCCATTGCAATTCAAGAGAATTCTGCCTGGGTACCCTACCATATGTCTGCTCTTTCAGGCCAGGGGTGGACAGAAGAGCTACTTAATGGACACCCTGAGTGAATCAGAACCGAGCTTGGCATTCACAAGCATGTTTTTCTTAGGCTGGTATCTATCCTTTGAGAAGGTCTCTTTCAGGATTCAAGGAATGTCATGTTAGAAGAGCAACTCATGATTTTTTTGTATGCAATGGTGACAGGGCTGTCAGCTCATCATGTCAGTGAGCACTTCCAATGTTTGATGGATACTATATCACAGTGAGTGCACATTAATCCAAGTCTCTTGAGCGTCTATGCTGATGACATCTGACTTTCTCCAGGTATTTCAAACAAATGGTTGATGCTTTCTCAGGAGGCCTCATATACAGCACCTACGTCCACCTTCCCAGAGCCGATTCACTGATGCCCAGCCATATTGCCAATAACCCCAAATTTTTTCCTTTTTTCAAGGACACCATAGGTGCTATCAATGGTACACATATTGCATGTATGCTGTCAGCAAGCAAACAGGATCTCATGTGCAACCGGAAGGGATTCTTGTCTCAAAATTGCCTTGTTGTGTGCTTGTTTGATAGTCTTATTACATACATTCTCGGAGGGTGGGAGGGTTCGGCAGCTGACACCACAGTTTACCACAATGCTTGTTTATGGGACCTTGCAATCCCCAACAATCACTATTATCTCGCTGATGCAGGGTTTCTGTCGACTCCACAGCTGCTTGTACCATACCATGGCCAATGCTATCATCTAGCTGAGTGGGGCCAATCGAACCTATCATGAGTACCATACTCTGATGTGATCCTCCCTCATTCTCTACAGGCCCAAGAATAGAAAGGAACTATTTAACCTTTGCCATGCCATGCTTCGAAACGACATTGAGCGTAACTTTGGCATCATAAAGCGATGCTTTTGCACCCTCATTCTCCTGCCCGAGTACAACATGGGAGTGCAGTCTTGGCTACCTGCAGCTGCATGCTGCATCCACAATATTATCCACCTCCACGATCCAGATGACATTGATATTCCAGACCCTGATATTGATGAAGAAGATGATGGGCCATTCTTAGCACCTGAGGAAGGTGAAATTGGTCATCTGCAAGACATTCTGTTGACTGCTGACTCCCACAGGCAGATGAATGCCTTGCATGACATGATTGCAGCACAGATGTGGGATGACTACTGTAGTGAGCATGCATGATGCAGTATGCCTCCAATCGTTGAACAGCTGGATTAACCTGCAACGCTCTCATCTTGTAGTCATTCATATACTTACGCTGATGTACTTAGACTGGTCTTTTTTTAAAAAAATATATGCTGATGCACCTGACCGCTCGACACAGTCGTATCCATCCCTTGTCCGTGATTCATGCAAATTGCAGATACCATTTTGACTGCAGCAAAAATACAAAATGTATGGTACAATTATCTACTCCAAGTCCCCATACTCTGGGACATTGAAGCCAATGGACTTGAGCCTCATCTTAACCCACCACCACCTTTGAACTTCTGAGAGATGTGCGATATTCTGATAGCCCATGGCCATGGCAGGATTCTCCTCAAACAGCATTTGTAAGCAAGCCAGGTTCTTCAGCAAAAGATTCTTCTCGAGAGTGTACATCAATGTACATATATCATTGAATTTTTGCTCCGCTTTTTGCACTGGGCTCGTATCATCAAGTGTGGCAAGTGTTTTGTGATTGGCATCATTTAGATTGCTCATGATACCTTGTACTGCATCTTCAATGGTGCTATACTGAGTGTGCCGCTTCCATGAAGTAGAACTACCCACGATGCTGGAGGCAGCTGTTGACATAGTGTCTGCCCCACCAGTGGCATCACTCTTGCACTTTCTGCCACAAGATGACAAGCTAGATGAGGGGTTAATAGAAGTACTGACTGACATGATAGCTGAGGATGGTGGTGAGATGGGAATAGATGAAGGGGAAGAGGCAGGGATGAGTAGAGTTACAGGCATAGCTTGAGGGTTTGTGGCAGGCCACCCCCTTTGAGCCATCTGCAGGGTTTGAGCTTCATGAGAGGACCCGGGTTGATACAGCACAAAAGTAAAGTGTGCAGCAGGTGGCACACATGGCAGCTGATACTGCATGATGGGCTGAAGGGATGATGGGTGATTTTGTACACATGGTTGTGTGGATACTGGCACAGGCTGCATGACGGGACTGGAAAGTGGAAAAGATGTGGATGTAGAGACCTGTGACGATTGGGCAAAGAGGTGAGTGTTAGTGGTGTGGTGTGCATTGGTCCCCCTTGCCTTGTCAGGAGGGACAAATTGATGCATATGCTCCCGGTACTTGAAGCCCTTGTTTTGGAATTGTGCTGCTTCTGGTCAAGTCTATTGAATGGTTAAAATGGATTGTATCAGGAGTAAAGGACAGATGCACCTCGACAAGTTCATCCATAACAAGTTGACCTGCCACTGTTATGACATTGGCCCCTTTCTCTGCTAAATATGCAAGTCCTGAACCCCCTGCAACAGTTGAAGCAGCATAGTACTCCCATTTCAGCTGTGTATGATATGAGCAGTACTGAATATGAGGATAAACTGTTGAACATACACTTTCCCACTTATCATGGCAGTTCTTGGCCATTTTACAGTGGCCATTGGGTTGAATGAGTAGGTGGGGCAATAAGTCATTGAAGTGTCCTTCTTGAAAGACCATACGGTCGCCTGCCCTGGATCGCCTTTCCTCCACGAAATTGAGAAGTGCCAAAACATCTATGTCAGTCCATGTGGCCCTCAACTTCAGAAACTCAGAACCCAATGGAATGGATGGGGCCTTTCCTTTTGACATAGAACCTCTACCTGCCATCCTGTTGTGAAGCCAGGAGGAGCAGCAGGTTGGAGATGGGATGAAAGCTCATTTGCAGGAAGCCTTGTGATGGATTTGTCTTCGACATGACATTCTTCAGGTGAGGTGTGTAACGACATCATTGGGCAAACATGCAGCACTAGATATCGGCTAATGCCACAATCTTCGAACTTCCGAAGGTCCGCAAGTATAAACTCCGCTCAAGCTATGTTTGCACATGTTTTGTACAACCATGTGGCAAACCTGTTACCATTCGGGCCCTAAACTCTTCGGCCACTTTCCCATGGTCCAAGAAACTCGGCTTCCTTCTAGCACTTTGAATACTTTTTGGATGGACTTGGAACTTTGTATGTGGGTAGATATATATAACAGGAAACCTCCCATGAAATTTTAAGATATGTTAATAATGTGGATAATGTGTGGTACCCATCTGAAGAAAAAGGTGAAAAAGCAGACCCACATCATATCTGTCATCTAAACCCCCCATATAACTTTACAGATATATTGTCCTATGCACCCCCCATGCTTCCAAACTATCAGAATTCACACCAGAGAGAAGGATATAAGTCAGCAGGGGGAGGGAGAGAACTGATCATAACCCAAGAAGGGATGCCTGTGGGGATTTGTTATTTTGATAGATTGTAGAGATATGTCAGGGGGGCATGGCCTGAAATTCCTATGGTGATATATCCAAAACTGCAGAATTGGGAGCAGATTTCGCATTTTTCCCCTATGTATTTTGACCCCCATTTAATGCCCTAAATTGGATCAGAATTGTGTGTCTATCTAAGGGGTAAAATGCCCCAGATCTATTAAGATACATTATAGCATGCTACAATGCAAGGAGGAAGTGTGGTGAGGCAGAGATGAAGCCCAGGAGACCGCTTTTTTGCTTACATAATCAAAAAAGCGGAGTAGGAGGATGGGGGCAATTAAGGCATGACACAGCCACAATGTGGGGAAGGCCCAGGCTGCGGGCCACCCCTGACTACTAGTCGAGTGTACACACTCACACATGGGGGATTTCAACATTTTGATGTGAGCAGAAGATAATTCTGAAGGTAAATGCAAAATATTATATTCTGATATTGTATTGTACAGGTGTATAATTTTATATGTGGACATGTCTCAAAATGTTAGTCAGAATATATACTTTTGACAACAATTAAGACATCCTCAAAATGGAAAAGCAGATTATATATTTGACCAGCATCAAAATGTTTGCTATAAAATTATATTTTGCTAAACATTTGACTGTATTTCAGAATATGATTCTGAGCCACTGTCAAAACTGGTCAGGTAAATAATAATATATTTCAATCTTCATCAGAAAAAGTTATCACCCACCAAGTGCCTGTTTGGTGTGGTCACTGAACAGACCATTTTCAGACACTGTGAGCCAGGTATGGGCACTGAACAGTCTGTTTAGTGACTGCTGAATGGATGCTCAGTGGATGATAACTTTTTGTCCAAGGTTGAAATATATATTGCTTACCTGAGTGATTTTTGACCTTGACCCAAAATCATATTCTGATGTACAGTCAAATGTTTGGCAGAATATAATTTTATAGCAAACATTTTGATGCTGGTCAAATATATAATCTGCTTTTCCATTTTGAGGATGTCTTAATTGCTGTCAAAAGTATATATTCCAACCAACATTTTGAGGCATGTCCAAATATAAAATTTTGGCACATGTATAATACAATATCAGAATATAATATTTTGCATTTACCTTTGGAATTATCTTCTGCTTGTGTCCAAATGTTGAAATCTCCCATGTGTCACGGCGTGTCAGTGGCACAGCCCCCTGAACTATATTCCTTATCGGGGAATAGCGGAGTTTGGCAATTTTGGTGATGCACGCGTCAACCCACTCGAGATTCCGAGAAGGTCGCGCAGCTGCAGCTGCACACCTCAGCCTTCGTGCAGGCTGTACTGAGTAGACAGGGGGCTGCTTTAACCCATTGGTATCTTTTTATTGTGTTTATTCTTTTTTTCATGAATATATGTATCATTCTTCGAGCTTCCCCTTACCGAGTGTTAGGCCGCTGCACACCTCTGTCATCCCCCACCTCGCTGACTCGATATCTCGACAACCACTCATCCGTCCCTCTCGCAAACTGGGATTCTGGATGTACTCGACGATACCTTTCAAATGGTATATATTTTGTCATAATTGGCTCAGCGCATCCAGAGATATCTCCCATTCTTTGGAGAAAGGCACTGTAGGACGAAATCTGGAATATCTCTTGATTGGGTGCGCCGTTTTCCTTGTTTCCGCGTTCTCCCAACTCTCCTCGCACGTCGCTATCACCTCCTGAAGTTTCATAGAATTCCACCTGGCGGTTCCCCATCAACGCGATGCCATCCTCCCACCCCCTACCCCATTTAGATCCTAACTTGCGCAGTTCTCGCCCGAATCGCTCGCTTTTCTCAGACGCGAACCTACTAGACGGTATCTACTAGAAGATATATAAGACGTCGCGTGCGCTTTCACGGTTCAAGACTTATTCGAGTTTTTGTATTTGGACAGGGTGGCGAGGTCGGGTTCGCGTATCTCGGCCATTTTCGCGTCAAGCCTCTCGCTTTCTCGCGTGGTGGTTTTACCTGTTACTGGCTACCTGGTGATGCCTTCCTCATGGCTTCGCGCTCAGCGGTTGTAGAGATATGGGTTTTCCTAGTGTACAGAGGGGTATGAGACAGTTTTGCTAATATCTCGGGAACGGGTGCGCCTTTTCCTACAATTCCTCATTCCCCCAACTCTCCTCGAGCATTCCTATCACCTGCCGGAGTTTCATAGATTTCCACTTAGCGGTTCCTCACCGACGCCATGCTGCCCTCTTAGCCCCCTACCTTGCTTAGGCTGTAACCCATGCAATTCCGCGCCGAATCGTTCGCTTCTTTCAGAAGTGGATTCCCTAGATGACATCTACCAGAAGATATTCGAGACGTAGCACGCGCATTCGCTGTTGCGGTGTTATTTGGGTTTTCGTGTCTGAGCAGGGTGACGAGGTTGGGATCGCACATCTCACTCATTTCGGCATCGCGCCTCTCGCTTTTTGGCATGGTGCTACTAATTGCTTATGGATACCTGGTGATACCTTTGTCATTCCTACGTACTCGACGGCTGTGGAGATATGAGAGTTTCTGTGTATGGAGGAGGTATGAGGCGACCTGGCGGATATCTCGGGACTGGGCAGGTCAACCGATCTGGTTCCTTTTTCACCATCTCTTCCTAGGTGTCCTCTACTGTTACCTGCAGTTTCGTATCGATTGCCTCAGCGGTTGTTGCGCAGCAGCCTCCTCTTCCCACCCCTTATGCTGGTCTACACACTGTCTACATCGTATCTCCCTCAGTTCTTCGCCTTGCCTTTCGCTTTTTTGGGATATAGTACTACTGGACCAGTGCTTTCGAATGGTATACCTCGCGTCACGGTTCGTGCAGTCCTTGTTGAGAAATCTGGAATTTCCTGTGCAGTGGTGTCTCGAGCCGGTTTTGCTGATATCTCGGGATGGGGTGCGCGTATTCATTCAGTTTCTTTTCCTACACCTTTCCCACACTCCCCTTTGCCATCTCCTCGAGTCTCATGAAGTTTCGCACAGTCATCGTCCTTCGGCGAGCCCGTCCGCTACCTTTCCCCATGGGCACCTTCGAGCTCGTACTCTCAGTTTGCAACCGAGGATGGTTGAATTCTCAAGTGACCCGGGGATGTAGGGAGTGAGTACTCCCCACTAAGATATTTATTTTATTTTATAGTTTTTACTTTTACTTCTACGTTACTGCTTTTACTTTCTTTTACCTTTATTTTTGTTCATTTACTTTAGACTTTACTTAGCTTCGAGAGTAGACACATGATGTGGCTTAAGTAAGCCCATGTGGAATTACTCTCCACTGTAACTACTTACACAAAATAATAGCAATGTTCTGAGTTATGAGTTTGAGTTCAAGTTAGAGAAGGCCTTGAGTTGCCTTCTGCTGTGTTCAGACAGATCTCAGACTGCCTCAGATGTCCTTCCTCAGACAGTTCTCTCTTCCAGGCTATAAAGGCCCCTTTGGAAGACCTCACCCCTTCAGTTGTCTCACCCATCCTCAGCATTTCATTTTCAGATTCTTCACCATTGCACCTAACCTCCTGGTTTTCTACAAGGTGATTCTAATTGAATATAGCTTCTGGCTGATGTATTTTTGTCACTATTGCACTGGCATGTCTAGAGGTATTGCCCTTTTTCTGGTGAAAGGTCCTGTATGATGAAATTTGGATTATATTGGGACTGGGTGTGGTGTTTTTTCTCTAATTCTTCATCAGTCCAACTCTCCTAGATGCTCTATATCATGCCCTAGAGTTTCTTATAGTTGTTCCCAGTGCACACTGAGTGCAATTTGTGTAGAAATACTTTGTATTAAATATCATTTTTGTACTGGTAAGCCATGCCCAAGCCAACAGCACCAGCTTTTGGGTGAGGCCAATCCCTCATATTGGGCTTGTAGGGCTTCATGGCCTGGCCTGAGGCTTCCCTGGCCCCAAGCCCTCAGAAGCTGGGCTGGGAAAGTACTATGTACAGGGCACTTTTTGCCTGCCATGGAGAATCTCCAACCTGCCATGGAGAATCTCCATAGCTCCCTGGAGAATCTCCAACATGTTATGGAGAATCCCCAAGTCACTGTGGAGAATCTCCATGACCCCCCAACCAGTCATGGAGAATCTCCAAATCACTGTGGAGAATCTCCAACCTGTCATGGAGATTCCCCAAGCCCCCCCTGGAGAATCTCCAACCTACCATGGAGAATCTCCATACCTACCATGGAGAATCTCCATACCTCCCTGGAGAATCTCCATGACCCCCTGGGGAATCACCAACCAGTCATGGAGAATCCCCAAATCACTGTGGAGAATCTCCAAAATGACATGGAGAATCTCCAACCAGGCATGGAGAATCTCCATGCCCCCTTGGGGAATCTTCAACCTGTCATGGAGAATCCCCAAGTGACTGTGGAGAATCTCCATGACCCCTTGGGGAATCTCCAACCTGTCATGGAGAATCCCCAAGTGACTGTGGAGAATCTCCATGACCCCTTGGGGAATCTCCAACCTGTCATGGAGAATCCCCAAGTGACTGTGGAGAATCTCCATGACCCCTTGGGGAATCTCCAACCTGTCATGGAGAATCTCCAACTCACTGTGGAGAATCTCCAACTCACTGTGGAGAATCTCCAACCTGCCATGGGGAATCTCCAGCCTGTCATGGAGAATCTCCCACCTGTCATGGAGAATCTCCAACCCACTGTGGAGAATCTCCAACCTGTCATGGAGAATCTCCAACTCACTGTGGAGAATCTCCAACTTGTCATGGAGATTCCCCAAGGGGGTATGGGGATGCTCCATGACTGGTTGGAGATTCCCCAGGGGGGCATGGAGATTCTCCATGGAAGGTTGGAGATTCTCCATGGCAGGTTGGAGATTCTCCATGACAGGTTGGAGATTCCCCATGGCAGGTTGGAGATTCTCCATGACAGGTTGGAGATTCCCCAAGGGGTCATGGAGATTCTCCACAGTCACTTGGGGATTCTCCATGACAGGTTGGAGATTCCCCAAGGGGTCATGGAGATTCTCCACAGTCACTTGGGGATTCTCCATGACAGGTTGGAGATTCCCCAAGGGGTCATGGAGATTCTCCACAGTCACTTGGGGATTCTCCATGACAGGTTGAAGATTCCCCAAGGGGGCATGGAGATTCTCCATGCCTGGTTGGAGATTCTCCATGTCATTTTGGAGATTCTCCACAGTGATTTGGGGATTCTCCATGACTGGTTGGTGATTCCCCAGGGGGTCATGGAGATTCTCCAGGGAGGTATGGAGATTCTCCATGGTAGGTATGGAGATTCTCCATGGTAGGTTGGAGATTCTCCAGGGGGGGCTTGGGGAATCTCCATGACAGGTTGGAGATTCTCCACAGTGATTTGGAGATTCTCCATGACTGGTTGGGGGGTCATGGAGATTCTCCACAGTGACTTGGGGATTCTCCATAACATGTTGGAGATTCTCCAGGGAGCTATGGAGATTCTCCATGGCAGGTTGGAGATTCTCCATGGCAGGCAAAAAGTGCCCTGTACATAGTACTTTCCCAGCCCAGCTTCTGAGGGCTTGGGGCCAGGGAAGCCTCAGGCCAGGCCATGAAGCCCTACAAGCCCAATATGAGGGATTGGCCTCACCCAAAAGCTGGTGCTGTTGGCTTGGGCATGGCTTACCAGTACAAAAATGATATTTAATACAAAGTATTTCTACACAAATTGCACTCAGTGTGCACTGGGAACAACTATAAGAAACTCTAGGGCATGATATAGAGCATCTAGGAGAGTTGGACTGATGAAGAATTAGAGAAAAAACACCACACCCAGTCCCAATATAATCCAAATTTCATCATACAGGACCTTTCACCAGAAAAAGGGCAATACCTCTAGACATGCCAGTGCAATAGTGACAAAAATACATCAGCCAGAAGCTATATTCAATTAGAATCACCTTGTAGAAAACCAGGAGGTTAGGTGCAATGGTGAAGAATCTGAAAATGAAATGCTGAGGATGGGTGAGACAACTGAAGGGGTGAGGTCTTCCAAAGGGGCCTTTATAGCCTGGAAGAGAGAACTGTCTGAGGAAGGACATCTGAGGCAGTCTGAGATCTGTCTGAACACAGCAGAAGGCAACTCAAGGCCTTCTCTAACTTGAACTCAAACTCATAACTCAGAACATTGCTATTATTTTGTGTAAGTAGTTACAGTGGAGAGTAATTCCACATGGGCTTACTTAAGCCACATCATGTGTCTACTCTCGAAGCTAAGTAAAGTCTAAAGTAAATGAACAAAAATAAAGGTAAAAGAAAGTAAAAGCAGTAACGTAGAAGTAAAAGTAAAAACTATAAAATAAAATAAATATCTTAGTGGGGAGTACTCACTCCCTACATCCCCGGGTCACTTGAGAATTCAACCATCCTCGGTTGCAAACTGAGAGTACGAGCTCGAAGGTGCCCATGGGGAAAGGTAGCGGACGGGCTCGCCGAAGGACGATGACTGTGCGAAACTTCATGAGACTCGAGGAGATGGCAAAGGGGAGTGTGGGAAAGGTGTAGGAAAAGAAACTGAATGAATACGCGCACCCCATCCCGAGATATCAGCAAAACCGGCTCGAGACACCACTGCACAGGAAATTCCAGATTTCTCAACAAGGACTGCACGAACCGTGACGCGAGGTATACCATTCGAAAGCACTGGTCCAGTAGTACTATATCCCAAAAAAGCGAAAGGCAAGGCGAAGAACTGAGGGAGATACGATGTAGACAGTGTGTAGACCAGCATAAGGGGTGGGAAGAGGAGGCTGCTGCGCAACAACCGCTGAGGCAATCGATACGAAACTGCAGGTAACAGTAGAGGACACCTAGGAAGAGATGGTGAAAAAGGAACCAGATCGGTTGACCTGCCCAGTCCCGAGATATCCGCCAGGTCGCCTCATACCTCCTCCATACACAGAAACTCTCATATCTCCACAGCCGTCGAGTACGTAGGAATGACAAAGGTATCACCAGGTATCCATAAGCAATTAGTAGCACCATGCCAAAAAGCGAGAGGCGCGATGCCGAAATGAGTGAGATGTGCGATCCCAACCTCGTCACCCTGCTCAGACACGAAAACCCAAATAACACCGCAACAGCGAATGCGCGTGCTACGTCTCGAATATCTTCTGGTAGATGTCATCTAGGGAATCCACTTCTGAAAGAAGCGAACGATTCGGCGCGGAATTGCATGGGTTACAGCCTAAGCAAGGTAGGGGGCTAAGAGGGCAGCATGGCGTCGGTGAGGAACCGCTAAGTGGAAATCTATGAAACTCCGGCAGGTGATAGGAATGCTCGAGGAGAGTTGGGGGAATGAGGAATTGTAGGAAAAGGCGCACCCGTTCCCGAGATATTAGCAAAACTGTCTCATACCCCTCTGTACACTAGGAAAACCCATATCTCTACAACCGCTGAGCGCGAAGCCATGAGGAAGGCATCACCAGGTAGCCAGTAACAGGTAAAACCACCACGCGAGAAAGCGAGAGGCTTGACGCGAAAATGGCCGAGATACGCGAACCCGACCTCGCCACCCTGTCCAAATACAAAAACTCGAATAAGTCTTGAACCGTGAAAGCGCACGCGACGTCTTATATATCTTCTAGTAGATACCGTCTAGTAGGTTCGCGTCTGAGAAAAGCGAGCGATTCGGGCGAGAACTGCGCAAGTTAGGATCTAAATGGGGTAGGGGGTGGGAGGATGGCATCGCGTTGATGGGGAACCGCCAGGTGGAATTCTATGAAACTTCAGGAGGTGATAGCGACGTGCGAGGAGAGTTGGGAGAACGCGGAAACAAGGAAAACGGCGCACCCAATCAAGAGATATTCCAGATTTCGTCCTACAGTGCCTTTCTCCAAAGAATGGGAGATATCTCTGGATGCGCTGAGCCAATTATGACAAAATATATACCATTTGAAAGGTATCGTCGAGTACATCCAGAATCCCAGTTTGCGAGAGGGACGGATGAGTGGTTGTCGAGATATCGAGTCAGCGAGGTGGGGGATGACAGAGGTGTGCAGCGGCCTAACACTCGGTAAGGGGAAGCTCGAAGAATGATACATATATTCATGAAAAAAAGAATAAACACAATAAAAAGATACCAATGGGTTAAAGCAGCCCCCTGTCTACTCAGTACAGCCTGCACGAAGGCTGAGGTGTGCAGCTGCAGCTGCGCGACCTTCTCGGAATCTCGAGTGGGTTGACGCGTGCATCACCAAAATTGCCAAACTCCGCTATTCCCCGATAAGGAATATAGTTCAGGGGGCTGTGCCACTGACACGCCGTGACACATGGGAGATTTCAACATTTGGACACAAGCAGAAGATAATTCCAAAGGTAAATGCAAAATATTATATTCTGATATTGTATTATACATGTGCCAAAATTTTATATTTGGACATGCCTCAAAATGTTGGTTGGAATATATACTTTTGACAGCAATTAAGACATCCTCAAAATGGAAAAGCAGATTATATATTTGACCAGCATCAAAATGTTTGCTATAAAATTATATTCTGCCAAACATTTGACTGTACATCAGAATATGATTTTGGGTCAAGGTCAAAAATCACTCAGGTAAGCAATATATATTTCAACCTTGGACAAAAAGTTATCATCCACTGAGCATCCATTCAGCAGTCACTAAACAGACTGTTCAGTGCCCATACCTGGCTCACAGTGTCTGAAAATGGTCTGTTCAGTGACCACACCAAACAGGCACTTGGTGGGTGATAACTTTTTCTGATGAAGATTGAAATATATTATTATTTACCTGACCAGTTTTGACAGTGGCTCAGAATCATATTCTGAAATACAGTCAAATGTTTAGCAAAATATAATTTTATAGCAAACATTTTGATGCTGGTCAAATATATAATCTGCTTTTCCATTTTGAGGATGTCTTAATTGTTGTCAAAAGTATATATTCTGACTAACATTTTGAGACATGTCCACATATAAAATTATACACCTGTACAATACAATATCAGAATATAATATTTTGCATTTACCTTCAGAATTATCTTCTGCTCACATCAAAATGTTGAAATCCCCCATGTGTGAGTGTGTACACTCGACTAGTAGTCAGGGGTGGCCCGCAGCCTGGGCCTTCCCCACATTGTGGCTGTGTCATGCCTTAATTGCCCCCATCCTCCTACTCCGCTTTTTTGATTATGTAAGCAAAAAAGCGGTCTCCTGGGCTTCATCTCTGCCTCACCACACTTCCTCCTTGCATTGTAGCATGCTATAATGTATCTTAATAGATCTGGGGCATTTTACCCCTTAGATAGACACACAATTCTGATCCAATTTAGGGCATTAAATGGGGGTCAAAATACATAGGGGAAAAATGCGAAATCTGCTCCCAATTCTGCAGTTTTGGATATATCACCATAGGAATTTCAGGCCATGCCCCCCTGACATATCTCTACAATCTATCAAAATAACAAATCCCCACAGGCATCCCTTCTTGGGTTATGATCAGTTCTCTCCCTCCCCCTGCTGACTTATATCCTTCTCTCTGGTGTGAATTCTGATAGTTTGGAAGCATGGGGGGTGCATAGGACAATATATCTGTAAAGTTATATGGGGGGTTTAGATGACAGATATGATGTGGGTCTGCTTTTTCACCTTTTTCTTCAGATGGGTACCACACATTATCCACATTATTAACATATCTTAAAATTTCATGGGAGGTTTCCTGTTATATATATCTACCCACATACAAAGTTCCAAGTCCATCCAAAAAGTATTCAAAGTGCTAGAAGGAAGCCGAGTTTCTTGGACCATGGGAAAGTGGCCGAAGAGTTTAGGGCCCGAATGGTAACAGGTTTGCCACATGGTTGTACAAAACATGTGCAAACATAGCTTGAGCGGAGTTTATACTTGCGGACCTTCGGAAGTTCGAAGATTGTGGCATTAGCCGATATCTAGTGCTGCATGTTTGCCCAATGATGTCGTTACACACCTCACCTGAAGAATGTCATGTCGAAGACAAATCCATCACAAGGCTTCCTGCAAATGAGCTTTCATCCCATCTCCAACCTGCTGCTCCTCCTGGCTTCACAACAGGATGGCAGGTAGAGGTTCTATGTCAAAAGGAAAGGCCCCATCCATTCCATTGGGTTCTGAGTTTCTGAAGTTGAGGGCCACATGGACTGACATAGATGTTTTGGCACTTCTCAATTTCGTGGAGGAAAGGCGATCCAGGGCAGGCGACCGTATGGTCTTTCAAGAAGGACACTTCAATGACTTATTGCCCCACCTACTCATTCAACCCAATGGCCACTGTAAAATGGCCAAGAACTGCCATGATAAGTGGGAAAGTGTATGTTCAACAGTTTATCCTCATATTCAGTACTGCTCATATCATACACAGCTGAAATGGGAGTACTATGCTGCTTCAACTGTTGCAGGGGGTTCAGGACTTGCATATTTAGCAGAGAAAGGGGCCAATGTCATAACAGTGGCAGGTCAACTTGTTATGGATGAACTTGTCGAGGTGCATCTGTCCTTTACTCCTGATACAATCCATTTTTAACCATTCAATAGACTTGACCAGAAGCAGCACAATTCCAAAACAAGGGCTTCAAGTACCGGGAGCATATGCATCAATTTGTCCCTCCTGACAAGGCAAGGGGGACCAATGCACACCACACCACTAACACTCACCTCTTTGCCCAATCGTCACAGGTCTCTACATCCACATCTTTTCCACTTTCCAGTCCCGTCATGCAGCCTGTGCCAGTATCCACACAACCATGTGTACAAAATCACCCATCATCCCTTCAGCCCATCATGCAGTATCAGCTGCCATGTGTGCCACCTGCTGCACACTTTACTTTTGTGCTGTATCAACCCGGGTCCTCTCATGAAGCTCAAACCCTGCAGATGGCTCAAAGGGGGTGGCCTGCCACAAACCCTCAAGCTATGCCTGTAACTCTACTCATCCCTGCCTCTTCCCCTTCATCTATTCCCATCTCACCACCATCCTCAGCTATCATGTCAGTCAGTACTTCTATTAACCCCTCATCTAGCTTGTCATCTTGTGGCAGAAAGTGCAAGAGTGATGCCACTGGTGGGGCAGACACTATGTCAACAGCTGCCTCCAGCATCGTGGGTAGTTCTACTTCATGGAAGCGGCACACTCAGTATAGCACCATTGAAGATGCAGTACAAGGTATCATGAGCAATCTAAATGATGCCAATCACAAAACACTTGCCACACTTGATGATACGAGCCCAGTGCAAAAAGCGGAGCAAAAATTCAATGATATATGTACATTGATGTACACTCTCGAGAAGAATCTTTTGCTGAAGAACCTGGCTTGCTTACAAATGCTGTTTGAGGAGAATCCTGCCATGGCCATGGGCTATCAGAATATCGCACATCTCTCAGAAGTTCAAAGGTGGTGGTGGGTTAAGATGAGGCTCAAGTCCATTGGCTTCAATGTCCCAGAGTATGGGGACTTGGAGTAGATAATTGTACCATACATTTTGTATTTTTGCTGCAGTCAAAATGGTATCTGCAATTTGCATGAATCACGGACAAGGGATGGATACGACTGTGTCGAGCGGTCAGGTGCATCAGCATATATTTTTTTAAAAAAAGACCAGTCTAAGTACATCAGCGTAAGTATATGAATGACTACAAGATGAGAGCGTTGCAGGTTAATCCAGCTGTTCAACGATTGGAGGCATACTGCATCATGCATGCTCACTACAGTAGTCATCCCACATCTGTGCTGCAATCATGTCATGCAAGGCATTCATCTGCCTGTGGGAGTCAGCAGTCAACAGAATGTCTTGCAGATGACCAATTTCACCTTCCTCAGGTGCTAAGAATGGCCCATCATCTTCTTCATCAATATCAGGGTCTGGAATATCAATGTCATCTGGATCGTGGAGGTGGATAATATTGTGGATGCAGCATGCAGCTGCAGGTAGCCAAGACTGCACTCCCATGTTGTACTCGGGCAGGAGAATGAGGGTGCAAAAGCATCGCTTTATGATGCCAAAGTTACGCTCAATGTCGTTTCGAAGCATGGCATGGCAAAGGTTAAATAGTTCCTTTCTATTCTTGGGCCTGTAGAGAATGAGGGAGGATCACATCAGAGTATGGTACTCATGATAGGTTCGATTGGCCCCACTCAGCTAGATGATAGCATTGGCCATGGTATGGTACAAGCAGCTGTGGAGTCGACAGAAACCCTGCATCAGCGAGATAATAGTGATTGTTGGGGATTGCAAGGTCCCATAAACAAGCATTGTGGTAAACTGTGGTGTCAGCTGCCGAACCCTCCCACCCTCCGAGAATGTATGTAATAAGACTATCAAACAAGCACACAACAAGGCAATTTTGAGACAAGAATCCCTTCCGGTTGCACATGAGATCCTGTTTGCTTGCTGACAGCATACATGCAATATGTGTACCATTGATAGCACCTATGGTGTCCTTGAAAAAAGGAAAAAATTTGGGGTTATTGGCAATATGGCTGGGCATCAGTGAATCGGCTCTGGGAAGGTGGACGTAGGTGCTGTATATGAGGCCTCCTGAGAAAGCATCAACCATTTGTTTGAAATACCTGGAGAAAGTCAGATGTCATCAGCATAGACGCTCAAGAGACTTGGATTAATGTGCACTCACTGTGATATAGTATCCATCAAACATTGGAAGTGCTCACTGACATGATGAGCTGACAGCCCTGTCACCATTGCATACAAAAAAATCATGAGTTGCTCTTCTAACATGACATTCCTTGAATCCTGAAAGAGACCTTCTCAAAGGATAGATACCAGCCTAAGAAAAACATGCTTGTGAATGCCAAGCTCGGTTCTGATTCACTCAGGGTGTCCATTAAGTAGCTCTTCTGTCCACCCCTGGCCTGAAAGAGCAGACATATGGTAGGGTACCCAGGCAGAATTCTCTTGAATTGCAATGGCGAGTACATTTAATAAAGCGGTGGCAGTACTGACCAATCTGTTGATATGGAGTTGCCAAAGGATTGCTCTCCTTCGAAGGATATGCCTGGAATTTTCTTCATCACCCTCGACGTTGCAATCCCACACCATGGCAGTCCAATCATCATCATCCATATTGATGATGAATGATAAGTTGATTGCTAGCAGCCACATATTAACTTGGAAGTCTGCTGAACTCTGCACAAGCTACATTTGCACATGTTTTGTACAACCATGTGGCAAACCTGTTACCATTTGGGCCCTTAGGAGACTTGCAAAACATATCAAAAAGTCATCATAACACATCACCGAGCTGCTCTATTGACTTTATAGTTTGGGAAATTCATACTTGCATGTATATGAATATATTTCTAAGCTTTAACATCTTACATTGTTGCCCAAAGTCACAAAAGTGCAAAATACTGATAAGGTGTCTGGCATTGGGTGTCTGCAAGATTGAAGCACACTGATGGCATGGTTTTGGCCTCAACATATTATGGACAGATACAGGCAATTTAAATTGTCATAAAGAGTGTGTAATACATGGGGCCTTCTGGATATAATCCTATTTTCATCATTAGCATCTTCTGTGATGTGTTATGATGACTTTTTGATATGTTTTGCAAGTCTCCTAAACTCTTCGGCCACTTTCCCATGGTCATGGAGAATCTCCATGCCCCCATGGGGAATCCCCAACCTGCCATGGGGAATCTCCATGACCCCTTGGGGAATCTCCAACCTGTCATGGAGAATCCCCAACTCACTGTGGAGAATATCCAACCTGCCATGGGGAATCTCCAACCCACTGTGGAGAATCTCCAACCTGTCATGGAGATTCCCCAAGCCCTCCTGGAGAATCTCCAACCTGCCATGGAGAATCTCCAACCTGCCATGGGGAATCTCCAACCTGTCATGGAGAATCTCCAACCCAATGTGGAGAATCTCCAACTCACTGTGGAGAATCTCCAACTCACTGTGGAGAATCTCCAACCTGTCATGGAGATTCCCCAAGCCTTCCTGGAGAATCTCCAACCTTCCATGGAGAATCTCCATGCCCCCCTGGGGAATCTCCAACTAGTCATGGAGAATCTCCATGCCCCCTTGGGGAATCTCCAACCAGTCATGGAGAATCTCCAACTCACTGTGGAGAATCTCCAACCTGCCATGGGGAATCTCCATGACCCCTTGGGGAATCTCCAACCTGTCATGGAGAATCTCCAACTCACTGTGGAGAATCTCCAACCTGCCATGGGGAATCTCCAGCCTGTCATGGAGAATCTCCCACCTGTCATGGAGAATCTCCAACCCACTGTGGAGAATCTCCAACCTGTCATGGAGAATCTCCAACTCACTGTGGAGAATCTCCAACTTGTCATGGAGATTCCCCAAGCCCTCCTGGAGAATCTCCAACCTGCCATGGAGAATCTCCAACCTTCCATGGAGAATCTCCATGCCCCCCTGGGGAATCTCCAACCAGTCATGGAGCATCCCCATACCCCCTTGGGGAATCTCCAACCAGTCATGGAGAATCCCCAAATCACTGTGGAGAATCTCCAACCAGTCATGGAGAATCTCCAAGTCACTGTGGAGAATCTCCATGCCCCCCTTGGGGAATCTCCAACCAGTCATGCAGAATCTCCAAGTCACTGTGGAGAATCTCCATGCCCCCTTGGGGAATCTCCAACCTGTCATGGAGATTCCCCAAGCCCCCCTGGAGAATCTCCAATTGGTCATGGAGAATTTCTAAGGTGCTATGCATGGTCATAGTGATGTCAATTTGGCATGGGGCTGCCAGCAATTCTTTCACCAGGGATACAGTAAGTCAAATGCGCATGGGGAATATCCAGGTGTAGCCTGTTCAATGGCCAGCTGCCACCTGGGCTAGGCTAGCTCAACTTAGTATATGGCATGCCCATGTTTGCAATGGAACAAGGTTCAATTGAGCCTGGGTACAACCCAATTATCACCAGGCATAGGTCAATTCAGCCTGGGAATTCCCAGGAGAAGTCCAGTTATCACTAGGAATAGGTCAATTTTACTGGGGAATGTCCAGGTACAGACTAGAGAAGGGGTCAACCTACCCTGGGAAAGTCCCAACTGCTACCCTAGGGTAGGTCAAAAGAGGATGGGGAATGCCCAGGTTTAGCCAAGTAGGGGGGTCCATTTTAGTCTGGAGAATACCCCATTGCCTTCAAGGACTGGTCAATTTGGCATGGGAAATGGCCAGGACTGGACTGGAAGTGGGTCAATTTAGCCTGGAGAAGATCCAGTTGCCACCTGGGCCAGGTCAATTTTCCATGGGGAGTGCCCAGGGTCATACTGGGACCTTGGTCAATTTAGGCTGGAGAAGATCCAGCTGCCACTTGAGACAGGCCAATTTGGCATGGGGAAATCATATCAGCACCCCAGCCATTCCTGCCATATGGGAGATTCCCCAGGCATGTTCTGGAGAATCCCCAGGTGTCAGGTATTCCCAACCACTTGACACCTATTAGGTCATAACATCTGTAAGAATATATGAACCTAATAGGTCCCTGTAGGGGGTTGACTGAAGTTGGAAAGTAGGTTAATTTAGCCTGGAGAAATCCCAGTTGCTACCATGGGTAGGTCAAATTGGCATGGGGAATGCCCAGAATTGAACTGGCAGGTAGGCCAATTTAGCCTGGAGAAATCCCAGTTGCCACCATTGGTAGGTCAAATTGGCATGGGGAATGCCCAGAATTGAACTGGCAAGTAGGCCAATTTAGCCTGGAGAAATCCCAGTTGCCACCATTGGTAGGTCAAATTGGCATGGGGAATGCCCGGGATTGGACTGGGAAGTTGGTCAATTCAGCCTGGGGAATACCCAGAAAATGCAGGTAATATCTCAGAAAAAATCATATTTGGACCCCAGCCACTCCAATATATTGACACCCAAAATGTATTTATTCTGGAGAAATGGATTTCCCCCATTTTCTCCAGCACCTATTGCATGGCAGGCCTGGAGATTCCCCAGCCATGAGCTGGAGAATCTCCAGAGGTTGGGAATTCCCAACCAGTTGACACCTATTAGGCCAATACATCTATAAGAATATATAGACCTAATAGGTCCCTGTAGGTGGTTGACTGAAGTGATCACCACAGCCATGTGGTCAAACCCCTCCTCTCCCTCACCAACTGATGAGTCACCACAGTCACCTGTAAGGAGGCATGTACAGTCAGTTTCTCATTGTCCTGCATGCTATTCCACACCTGTAACACATCATACTGACCATGTACTGCATTCTTGTAGCAATTCCCCTACTCCTCACCTCCAGCATCATACATGTGAACATTGTAGGGACCATAAATTCAGTGAGAGTGATAATAAGGTGTCTCAAAGTAGATAGAATTGGGTGAAAGTTTTGCTGCAAACAAGAACACTAAATACCAAATGTGTATCAGCATTCAAACTCTGACAGCACATGCTTTGGAGTGGCTGGGTGGTGTAAACATTGTCCATGAACCATGTCTAACTGCACTGCACCCCAATGTCAAAGTTGAGGGGTTATGTCATCTGCTTCTCCTGGACTGAGTAGTGGATGTGGGAGTAGGGGCCATGGGCAAGGTAGCCAGCCTCGATCTGAATCTGTTAGCACCCCCTCCTGCATCATCTGGGATGGCAAAGAGCATTTGTATTGCATGAATCTTCTCATTTCCTTCTGCAAAGATAATCCAGACCTTCACCTCAAGCTTTTTTCCAGCTCTACTCAAGATGCCACTGAGCAGGGCAGGCCCTGCCAGCAGATGAGCTTGAACAAAGACACCTACTACCAACTCATCACTCAGCATGTCTTCATCAATGACCATGATCCTGCAGTCAAGCAGGCTTACATATCTCAATGATCCACTCTCATTTGTGAAGACCATTAAGGGTCATTTCACAAAATAAGTTCATCCATGGTTGCAACTAGTGATATGCCAGATAACACTGATGAGTACATTCAGGCTCAAAACCAAGTATAACACCATCAACAGACAGCTCAGCCTTTCAGGTGCTGGAGTTACAATTGAGCAACTGTTGGAAGATCTGCAAAAGCAAAACATTTATGGTAAGTGCCCCAAGTTCTTTTTATTAACAGCACTTATAATTTGCTACAGAGCAGCTCCAACCTATGTTTCCATGGTGGGACAATTTGCACAGATGGTGGAAAGACAACCCTTCTTTTAACTATTCTTTCAGCACTGCCAATTCTGGCTGGGATTTTGTTGCAGGTGCTTGCAGTCATTTTTCTCAGCCAAAAGCAGTGACAACTATGCTAGCATGCAATGACTGGGCTACCATACCACAAGATCAGGGTGAAGAAGAGGGGAGACAACAGGATGACGAGTTAGATTTTGTGGATGAGGAAGAGTCTGAGGTTGAACCAGGGGAGATCATCCAAGATCATTGCACTGCAGCAGAGGATTCTTTGAGTCAAAACCAGTCTCCTGTTATCTCACCTTCCTTGTTATGTGTGGATATCAGTTTGAGCACTCCTGCTACCTTGTCTTGCCACTCCTGCCTGCCTGCCAGTTCCAAGGAGGAATCTGGAATCAATGGTATGTTTCACACTTTCTTGACACATGCACACAAGGTTACAGGTTCCAAAGCAAAAGGCAAGCAGTCTGTATCTAAGAGCAAGGTCCTGTCATTTTTGCCCATCAATCATCCCATATCATCTGTGTCACACCCTCCCCCCACCAATTTATCATCATACTGGTCTGCTTCACAGGTCTCATCACATGCTTCTTCTTCACCCTGCAAGCATGCTCATGATACAAATGAACTCACTGGAGCTTGTGGAGGGTAAGAACAACACTCTTGTTGACATCATTTGAGACAGTATTGTTCAGCAAGATGATACCAAGCATTTCAAATATTTGACATTACTCTCTTCCAAGGACCTAGAAGCACAGGAGAGTCATGATCAATGTGAGCATGGCTTACACATCCTGCAAGAGCAGCATACCCATGAAAAACCAATGGCCAATCAAGAGACCAAGAATCTCCAATTAAAAATGGAGATTGAGAAGATAAAATTGGAGCACATGAAACTTGCTATGCAACTGCAGCATGCTGGTGGAGATATTGCCAATGATGGGCTTGAAGATACTGACCTGTAACATCTGCACTTTTTTTTTTTTTTCCATTACTCACCAGCATCAACTCCTGTCCTTCCGTACACCCTTCTTTCACCGTACCCTTACTCACTGTTTGTATGCAATAGCACTGTAGGAGCATGGAATTGAAAACAATGCTATGACATGATCTATATCACTACATTGTGTCTGAGACAAAAGATATCCATCAAGCAGTTGTGAAATAACTGGCCTGGCATTCCCATAAACTCCTCATCCTCTGCCACATCCCCTTGCACAAGAGGTTCACCCCATCCCTCAGCTTCTCATCTGAACTCATGCATGGATGGCAGGATGCCCAAAGCTTCTTCAACCTTGATAATCATGTTATGTAGGATAAGACAGCACCTGACCCACATGTTCACATAGTCTAGGTCACACTGGCTCTGGATTTGGAATTGTAACTCCTGCAATGACTAGAACTGTCCTTTTAGTGATGTGAAGAAATGTTCCAAATGAACTCAAACCTATATGTGCTGAGTTGGTCAGCTTGGGTCAATGAAGTAACTTCCCACCTACTGAGGAAAGACACTGATCAAATGCTCTCCACTCCTCCGATAAGATGCCAGTGGTTGGTCATTTAAATGGTGGGACACACTGAGGTTGGCAGGGGTAAGCTGAATCCACCCAAACCCATTCTCCAGCTCCAAAAAAAGTGTTCAGATGGTGCATGATGCATGAGTGAGCAAAAGAATTGGAGTCATGGAGACTCCTGGGCACTCCAATCACATAGTCCACAATATTGAGGTTATGAGGCATGATGACAACCTGGTCTGGGTGAGTGCCCTATCATCAGGTGAAGTGGGCTGGTACTTACCTGCAATGAGATCAAGTAGTGACTCTTGTGGTTGTAGAAGCCCTCCCCATGCTATCCAGGCTTCTGGAAGAGGTTGAGTGGCAAGCCATCTATACAAAGGAAGCCATGTCACCACTCTGGTATCCCCATCTGATCCTCAACCCACTGCTTTGCATGTTCATGCTCTTCCTGGTCATCACCTTCCAATGGATCAAAGTGAATGCAATCATCATGGTGCTGTAGAATAGCAATCATGACATGCCAAAAGCAATTGTACACCATGCCTACACAGACTCCTGCCCACTCAGCCACATCCTTGGTTGTCACAGCATTGCTGTAGTGACCAGCTGAATTTAGGAAGATTGCAAGCTGAATTTCAACTGGGAGTTGAGGATTGTTTGAATTATTGTAGAAAATTGGGTGGTTCTTGATCTGGTGGACAATAGAGGAAAAAATGTTTGGATCAATGTGCAGTTAATGGCAAAATTTTTCATTGTCCCCATTAAGCACCACTGCTCCAGGAGTTGAAGCTGTGGTGCATGGGCAGCCTTCTTGTGGCTGGCAAGGTACCATGAGGCTGTGACCTCATCTTCAAGTGTGGTTGTTAGATTTTCAAACTCTTAGAGTGGGTGATCCAGGGTAATCAGGACTGCAACATCTGATGATGCAAGTAATGACAAAAGGTCAGTATCTGACTTGCCAAGAAGCAACATTGTGCTGTCTGACTCTAATGACCTGTCATCAGAAAAGTCTGAGTCAGAGTCAGTATTGTGGAAGAGTAGGACTGCTGCCTGAACAAGATCAGTATATCAAGCAACCTGTAGATCAAGCTTTGCAGCCTGGATATTAGCCAGAAGTGTCTGCTGTCCTGAACACTTGGGCATAGTTGGCATAGACTCATCTTGCAAGCCAGCCAAAATAGGTAACTGAGGTAAGCAGTCATTTTTGATCTCTGCCTGAAAATCTGAAGAAGTTGTGTCATGGTGCTTACTTGCAGTTTACAATGTTCTATCTACTTTGAGACAGCCCATTGATGCATCCCTGCCACAGGGAAGGAACTATCATAGGTACATCCTTGTTCTAGCTGTTACTCTCCAACTAACATGTGATAGCATTGTTTGATATGTCTATCAAGACCTTCCACATAAGTGACACCATGGCTATGACTCAGATGATGACCATCATAGATGTGACTGCTATACAGGCTACTGAGGTATGATAGATTCCTGTCTAGTGTTTACTGGCTTATTATACAGAACAGTACCCCAATGATACCCCAACCAAATGCCCCCCACATGGAGCTAGGTGCTATACCCCTGAAGCCCTGAGTATTTTTTGGACACTGGTCTTGTTGACTGTCAGTCAAGTTCCTGACACTTGATGCTTTCATTTGCTACTCATGGCATGAGTCAACTATTTTTTAATTATTCACCTTGTGAATTTAATCACTATCCTCCACTGTGAATTTAATTAGAATCCTCTGGTATGAATTTATTCATTAGCCTTTGTGAATTTATCTAGTAGCCTTTCTGAATCTATTCAGTAGCTGTCATAAATTTATTCAGCAGCCTCTGTGAACCTATTCAGTAGCCTTTGTGAACCTATTCAGTAGCCATCATGAATATATTCAGTAGCCTTTGTGAATCTATTTAGTAGCCTTCATAAATTTATCCATCAGCCTCTAAGAATTGATCCATTAATAATGCTGGTGATTATCCAAGGCAGACCGGCAATTTTCCATGATGGAAGGGTGATTCTCCAAGGCACACTGGCAATTCTCCATGAGGGATGGGCAATTCTCCAAGGCAGACTGGTGATTCTCCATGATGGATGGGCAATTCTCCAAGGCAGACTGGTGATTCTCCATGATGGATGGGCAATTCTCCAAGATGGATGGGTGATTCTCCAAGGGAGACTGGCAATTCTCCATGCCAGGTTGGCAAATGTCTGCAGGAGGTTGGTGATTGCCCACACCAGCCTTGAGCATGCCTCTCTGCTCTGCACTATGCATAGTTCATCACCCACTTATTCAATTGCCTGGAATTGCCACCTTTATCATCAGGATCAAAGGTGAAGCTGCAAAAAGTTTATTGCTTGTGTCCTCTACCCTACAACAGCTCTATCTCTCCTTCAGCCTCATTTCTGGTGAATGTCCATTCCAGACTGGTGATTTTCTATGTCAGATTGGTGATTTCCCACACCAGTCTGGCAATTTTCCATCCCTTTCTGGTGATTCTCCATCCCAGACTGGCCACTCACCATGTCAGTCTGGCAATTCTCCCCACTGATCTGGCATTTCTCCATGCCAGGTTGGCTGATCTCTGCACCAGGTTGGTGATTCTCCACACCAGCCTTGAGCATGCCTCTCTGCTCTACATGAGTGTCATGCCCATGCCTATGTTCTAGCCCTTTCTGTGTTACTGGCCCTCCTCCACTCCACTCTGCACCTCCCTGCTTGCTCCAGCACCCACACAGCATGCTCCTGCCCAATCCCCTGTCAGACCCTGTCAGTCTCTGTCAGGACCACCATGTGATTGGTGCATCTCAGTCAGGTGACTTCCTCCCCTCACCTAGGGGTTACCTTCCTTTTGGGTTGATGGGCCAGTCTAGGCACAGTGCAGCTACCACACTGCATGGTTCAGCACAGGGTCATTACTCATTTAGGCTTTCAGTCTAACTTCTGATTGGCTGTCAGTGGGCACTCCAAAGTCCTTCTGTCTGTACTATTCCTTTTAGGTATTCCTTCTTTGTCTGTCTTTCACCTCCAACATATGTACCATTCCCCAACTGACAGTTTCTGACACTTGTTACCCCTGGAGAATTTACTGTACCCCATATGTTAATTCTGATGCTCCAATACTGTACCACCTCAATGGCATGCTGATTGTATATAAGCCCACCACACTCAGTGGTGTCTCCCCAGTACAAATATTGATTTAGTTCTCCCTTCTCTGTGGTCTTTGACTGGCCTTTCTGTCTTCTGTCAGATCACCCCTGACTCTTCTCTCTATCTGAAATCCAAGGGCTGGGCTCATACAAGGGGGCAGTGCACAAGCTGAACCTGACACCCTCTCCCAAACCTCTGTCACAACCATTGGCCACCCTTCAGCCAACATTGCTCTCTGTTGGCCCTCATTGGCCAAGCATCAGCCCTTGTTGGCCTACCTTTGTACACCTCCCACAGCCTCTGTGAGCATTGGGGATCATTGGAGTAGGCCTGAACTTGCCACATGAGGTTCATCACCCACTTATTCAATTGCCTGGGATTGCTGCCTTTACCATTGGGATCAAAGGTGAAACTGTTCAGTGGTTCCCCACACTGCCTCTTCATATCCACATTCATGCTTGCCAGTGGAAAGGTAATCTGTGATGGTATGTATTCAATCAAGTCATGGTGTACTGTCACACAGCAAATATTTCAATTGTAGGAGATTGTTCAGATGGGAAGGGAGATCTATTGGTATTCAGGGCAGCAGTCAACCATGGAACCATGGAGGGGGTGATGTGGTGGTATCTGGGGTGGGAGGTGACCATGGATGCATTGGGGGGGGGAGATTTGTTGGTATCTCTGGAGTGGGGGGTGACAATGCACCCTTGGAGGAGATGTGCCAGTATTCAGAGTGGGAGCTGAACCATGGACCCTTTGGCACTCATTGAGTTTGAATCCATAATATGGAAGCTTTTCACAGGGATGAGCCCATCCCCTACTTTCATCATACCAACATCAGGGTCTAATATAGGCTGGAGAAAATCCCATGTGGTCCCCATTAAGATTTATTTTGCACTGGAGAAAGATCTATATCAGCCACACTGAGGTCCATTTCAAGCTGGAGAAAGTACCATGTAATCCATAATAAGGTCTAATTTAGGCTGGAGAAAGCTCCTTGGAACTCACACTGAGGTCCATTTCCACTTCAGTCAACCCCCTATAGGGACCTATTAGGTTTATATATTCTTATAGATGTTATGACCTAATAGGTATCAACTGCTTGGGAATTCCCAAACTCTGGGGATTTGCCATATCATGTCTGGAGAATCTCCAGGCCTGCCATGCAATAGGTGCTGAAGAGAGTTGGAGAAATACATTTCTCCACAATAAGGATATTTTCGGTGTCAATATAATGGGGTGGCTGGGGTCCAGATAAAAATTTCCCCAACATATAACCAGTGTCTTCTGGGTTTTTCCCAAGCTAAATAGACCCCCTTGCTGAGCAAAACCTGGGCATTCTCCATATCAAACTGACCTGGCTGGGGTGGTACCTGGGTCTTCTCCAGGGTAAATTGGCCCACTTTCCAGCCCAATTATTGGTATTCCCCATGTTAAATTGACCTTTCCTGGGTGGCAGATGGGCCTTCTCCAGTTTCCAAATGTGCATGCACCAATTATGGATGATCCAGTAGCACTTCTCAGCCAGTGAACAATACATCAGTAGGGGCTAGTATCATACATTCTCTGCCCCTCCCTCCACCCCCAATGGGTGGTACACCAATGCTTACTAGATCAAGGATTAGATCAAGGATTACATGACAACAAGTGTGGTGCACACCAAATGCATGAGGATCTCCATGTCAGGTTGGAAATTCTCCTGGGGGGTTGGAAATTCCCAAGGAGGGCATGGAGATTCTCAGTAGGATCCAACATCCAAGGATGCATCCCCAAATTATGGATGATCCAGTAGCACTTCTCAGCCAGTGCTAGAGAATGGGTGAATGATGGATCAGTAGGAGACAATATAATACATACTCTGTTTCTCCCACCACCCTCCATGGGTGGTACACCAATGCTTACTAGATCAAGGATTACTTGAGAACAAGTGTGGTGCACACCAAGTGCATGAGGGTCTCCATGTCAGGTAGGAGATTCCCTGGGGGGATCTTGGCCAGGAGAAAGGTGGGTCCAAGAAGGAGAATGGGCACCTGCTGGTCAGTTGGGGGGACTATGTAATTCTCCAATGGGGGTTGGAGATTCCCCAGGCAGGGATGGAGATTCTCCAAGGGAGCTTGGGGATTCCCCCAGGCAGGGATGGGGATTCTCCAAGGGGGGTTGGAGATTCCCCAAGTCATGCTGGAGATTCTCCAAGTCATGCTGGATATTCTCCAAGGGGGGTTGGAGATTCCCCAAGTCATGCTGGATATTCTCCAAGGGGGGTTGGAGATTCCCCAAGTCATGCTGGATATTCTCCAAAGGGGGGTTGGAGATTCCCCAAGTCATGCTGGATATTCTCCAAGGGGGGTTGGAGATTCCCCAAGTCATGCTGGATATTCTCCAAGGGGGGTTGGAGATTCCCCAAGTCATGCTGGAGATTCTCCCAGTCATGCTGGAGATTCTCCCAGTCATGCCAGAGATTCTCCAAGGGGGGTTGGAGATTCTCCAAGTCCTGTTGGAGATTCTCCAAGGGGGTTGGGGATTCCCCAGCCAGGGGTGGAGATTCCCCATGTCACATTGGAGATTTGCCAAGGCAGATTGGAGATTCTCCAAGGGGATTCCCCAGGCAGGGATGGAGATTCTCCATGTCAGGTTGGAGATTCCTTCAGGGATGTTGGACATTCCCCAGGGGGGCATGGGGATTCTCCATGTCAAGTTGGAGTTTCCTCAAGGGCAGTTGGAGATTCTCCATGTCAGGTTGGAGATTCTCCATGTCAGGTTGGAGATTCCCCATGTCAATATGGACCTTCCCCAAGGGGCACTGGAGATTCCTCAGGCTGGTGTGGAGATTCTCTATGTCCAGTTGGAGATTCCCAAAGCAGGCATGGGCATTCTCCATGTCAGGCCAGGAGTAATCCTCCATCTACCTACAGATATTAATTTTGCATGAATGTTAGAATGACCTTCAATGCATAGATATTTGGCATATGTATGGACACTTCAGTACCTATGTCTTTTAATTGGTAACTTTATGGGTGAAGAAGGTAAATAGCCATTTTCAATGTCCTCCAGCCACCTCTCATCATCTGTAATTTCTTCATCATCTGATTGTCCCATATTAAATTCCCCTTCAAGTAACATCTCCATGCCAAGCAACAATTCATCATCACTTTCTGATAATGCACCCACTGCATCAAACTTATAGTCTTCAGATAAGTCATCTGTTGTCTGCTCTGCACCTCCCATTACACTAGGGTCATGACTTGCTGCAGTCACATAATTAGCAACATCTTCCCCTGTGGGTCCCCAATTTCTAGATGGCACCCATGCATGTGGAATATGTTCAACATTGGCCTCCCAATCCACATATACTGCTACTTGTTATTTTCAGCTATAAAATGTATGAGATGATAAAATGAAATCGACACCTGCACTGACCTGTATCTTCCAAGGCTTTTTGCTGGCTCTGCCATTTCTTAGAAAACCATTCCTGCAGGACAGACCACTCTCTGGACAATCTCCTTTCTTCTTCATTACACCAATCAATTTCCAGCATTAACCTGATGCCCTTATGCACAGTTCCATCAGCAAGCCAGCATGGAGGTTCAGAAGAACCCTCTCCTGGTTCAGCATCCTGCCAAATATCACTGTCAACATCCAGTTGAAAAATCCCCTTGGTAGGTATTGGGAGAGGAGGAACAGCACCAGGTGGTGCTTGCTGAAGTTGTATCATTCCTAATAGCTCATCACAGAGTTTGTTGTAAGGGGTGATCAGCTGTGATATTGCAGGTTCTCTTTGTTTTATGGATGACTGTACATGTGACTGTAGGTGATTGTCTACAACACATATTTTTTTAGAATAGAAGCTAGAAAGACCATCCTTTACTTACCATTGGCAGAAGACCTGGATGAACCTTCCAGGCACTCCAATTCAAACTTGTGCTGCCAAAGGCATTCCCTAATTTGAACCTTCAATGCCTGTGCATTGGTTTGTGCTTGGGGCCACTTGTTGTTCCTCAGGAGATAGAGGTCAGTTTGTGCTGACACTCCTAGTGCACCTTTTTTTTGCTGGAGAGCCTTAGTTGCTTTTGACAGCATACTGTTTGCTCCGAATGCTGTAAATCAAAGTCCAAGATATCATTGACCTGATCATTGCTGAGTTCCATTTCCAGCTGGTCCACATGGCTCTGGTACTCCTGAACAGATTTCTCCAGGGAAAGTAAATGTGCCAATAATTTAGTGCCCTTGGTTTTTGACTGCCCTATGTGGTATGGTCAGCAATGTGATGACAAACATGTGCAGTCAAGACTGCAATCATTGAAGGTAAGCATCAATCAGCAATGAGTTTACCAATGCCTACTCTTCATGGTCAGTTTTAGCCCTCTGTGGCCCACCTCCACCAAAACATAGTGGACAATGGGCACATAAGTAATCACTTGGCTGAAGCCTGGCTTCTTGTTGCTCAGAGGCTTGGGAGAGTGAATTAGGCCAGTGATATGGTCCTCTGCATATATTTTTAACACTGTATACCAGTGATATGCATTGCTGAAGTGTTGCCAGAGGTTATCCTAATTGCATGGTAAGCACCTCTTACACTGATAAGGATGGATACACAGTTGTGTATAAATACTAGTGGAAAATATGGAAGGGGGATGTACTGTACAGGAACATACATGTGGTGACAAATAATCTAGTGATGAAAGTTTCATGAATGCAACATACCTTTGACTCTGGCTGGTACCCTTGAGCATCAAGAAAACTTTTGAGTGCTTCACTTGAAGCAGTCATGTTGGGTGTCAAATGTACAAAGAGCATCCTCATAAACTCCAATACATGAAGGTCAACTGCAAGAGTGGGACAAACAGGAGAACATGCAAAGAGACCACAATCCATGAGGCATATAGGGGCTGGAGTGCAAGCACAGTAGCTTATCTCAATGTCCTCCAAGCCTAGTATGGATTAACATCAAATGCATGAGCACAATGGTAGGGTCACATACAATTAAAGAAGAGACAGAAAATGGTAAGTGGATGTACTACATGAGTGAGACATTGACTTCAAAGGTCAACTGTGGAGTCTACCACTACCTGAAGGCTTTCTGACAGCCAGAGGTACTGCAGATAGGGATTGAGAAGTGCAGAGATGATATCCTGCAACCACCACTGCCATTGGATTTCTCACTTCTGTAAAGCACTTCTACCTGAAGGGGGCCCAGGCTCATCATTGAACTGAAACTCATTCACATGATCAAAAATGTCAGGCTTGTGGGTGGGTGGGTGGTGATGATAATGTGGTGTAGCTTTTGGATCTTGAGCAAGATGCTGGCAACCTGGAAGGGTGAAGACAGGCAAAGGTGCAGGGAGGTAGAGTCCTTTTGTGTAGGTGGGCACCAGTGTCAAGCTAATGGAGGTGGAACAAACAATGGCTGATGGCCCTAGCCATATGTGGGTATGTGCAATATCTTTTGAAGAGCTGAGACATAATGGAAGATCAGGTTCCACCTGCACACCTGATGATGATGAGGCCACACTTGAGGAGAGGTTAGGCAGCTGACTGGTTGTAGCAGAAGCTGAATTGTTAAGGCCCTTTGTGGAGGATAAGCCAATCTGGAATATGTTTCACAGATCAAGTTTACATACCACAGTGCTAGGAATACAAAGTGATACCTGATTATGCAGTGATGATGAGGGGGCATTCACAACTGCATCAGGTAGCTGATTTGTTGAAGCCAATGCAATGGAGGGATCCTGCAGTGAAGACAAGTAAGCTGGTTTGAAGAAAATAATAGTACAGATAAAATTGAACATACCAGAGGGCAAGGGATGCAAATTGATGTGTGATTGTCAGATGAGATCAAGGAAGGGTTTTCAGTGGCCCTGGGCAGTTGAACAGCTGGATGTAGGATGGAAGAACTCTGTAGGGAGATAGGTCACTATGAATGTGAGGAAGTGCCTGACAAGAAAAACTCACAATATTAGAATTATCTGATGCATGGTGCATGGAAGGGTGAGCATCACAATGCCTCCAAAGCTTCAGGTGCCAAACTGCCATTCAGTAGCTAAGGACTGGGAGACGAAGTCAATGGTGTATTTATGCTGGACTTGAAGTCACCACAAAAGACCTGAGACATGAAGTCACCAGACTACAAGTGAGTGCAACAGAGGTAATGACTATGCACCTGTAATGAGAATTCAATGTCAAGATACCCAACAACACACAGACAAGGACATGATAAGCAGCAATGACAATTGAGGGAGGCATTGTGTCATTGGAGGCAAATGAGTTCCTGCTTTATCAAAGAAGGGTGAGAATATCTGCAGAGTCCCAAATCATTAAGGTTCATCAACCAAAAAAACATATTTATCAATTATGTTTGTGCTATTAGAACATGGCAATAGCACTAGACAAAACTGCCTCATGCATGATGAGGTTTGGATGAAGGTGGCATATGACTTGATCTCCTGCACAAGAACTGTAAACCACTATCAGGGCAGTGCAAGTAGATGTAGAGTCATGGAACATATGCATTGTTTATACTGTACATTTATACAGTGACTCAAAAACCTGTCTGGACATTTGCCACTTTCTCAAAGAATTGCTTATAACTCAGTCTCCATTTGGCTGTAAACCATGAAAAAATAGGGGTCAGTATCCAGTGGTCATGTGATAATGTATGCCAAATATGGTTATGATCATGTGAGTCAGTACTGTACAATTAATTCAACATTGACCACTACTCATCCAGACAGGCTTTTTGCAGGGTATCCAAGTGACAATAAGTAGGATATATCTAGTACTTTGTGTAACCACCCTTGGCCTTGAGCACTGATGCAACCCTCCTAGGCATACTATGGATCAAATTAAGGAAAACCTCCCTTGGAATTTGCCTTCATTCCCCTTCAATCCTCTTCCACAGCTCCTCCATGCCCTTGGGGGGTACTGGGTAGGATCCCAGCCTTTTCTTCAGGACATGCCAGAGATGTTCAATGGGGTTGAGGTCTCATGACTGTGCAGTCCAGTCCAGAAGGTCAACACAATGATGTTTGAACCATTTCTTGACCAATTTGGAGGTATGCTCAGGATCCCCATCTTGTTGAAAGATGAAGTTGTGATCAATCCCATGTTCCTCCATAATTTTTGTGTAGAGTGCTGCATCCATCCTCCCATTGATCCTGCACATTTGGCCTACTCCATGTACTGTCATGCACCCCCACATCATCAAACTCCCTCCACCAAACTTGACAGTGCCTTGGACATGTTGGTTTGTAAGGGGGTCCCTGGTTCTTTCCACACCCAAAGCCTCCCATCTGACCCCAGACAATTGATTTTGGTCTCATCAGACCAAACAACCCTTGCCCAGTCTTCTTCAGTCCAGTTTTGGTACTTCTGTGCAAATGCATAGCACTGCTGTACATGTCAAGGTTGGAGCTGAGGCAATTTGGCTTTGACAACAGCCTTCAGGTTCTCCTTCTTCAGGTGATTCCTTATGGTTTGGGTGCTGACACCCAGGCTAGAGACTTCCTTGAGTTGGGTAGCAGTATCTGCTTGCCCAGAGGTGATTAGGCAAGCCATGTGACAATGATCATGAGTTGTAACCTTGGATGGATGGCCTCCAGCATTAGTTGGAAGGGGTGAAAGGACCTTGGAATGTATTTCTGAGACAGTAGAACAACCAATATGAAGTTTGGAAGCAAGTTGATGAGAAGACAGGCCATCCTGAAGCATGGACAGCACAGCCAGATGAGTATCAGAGAGGATGGCCTTCATGAGGAATGGGGGGCATAATGGGCAGTAGTTGAAGCTAATTTATGTATAATCATACTAAAGTTATATGGATTTGTTGAAATTCAGCACAGCCACTGAATAATTTGACATAGCCACAGCCATACTTAAAGTTATGAACACCTGCAGAAAAGCATTCCAGATGAGGAGTGGTCAATATTGAATTAATTGTACAGTACTGAGTTATTTGATCATAACCATATTTGGCAGACATTACTACATGACCACTAGCTATCCACCCCTATTTTCTCATGATTTGTGGCCAAATGGGGACTGAGTTATAAGCAATTCTTTGAAAAAGTGGCAAACATCCAGACAGTTTTTTGAGTCACTGTATCCAGGTCAATGTGGCCCTGTTTGTAGAAATCAACAAACACTTGCACAACCAGTGCAAACATTAACATAGTCATGGCATGAAAAAAAATGTCAAAAAAAAAACCCTGGAAAACCAGGTGGATCAGTGATTCTGGGCCAGGTGATTAGGCCACTATTAAGATTCCTACAATATTGAGACCTGTCAGGCATATCAGCCAGTCAGTATGGCACTGGATCTGTAACATTAATAATACAACAATTATTTTCTGGCTGCACACAGTTTTTTGTGTGGACCCCACAACTTTTTTTTATGCCTCTGCACAATTTTTTTTTGGTGAGTAGACAAGACAATTTGAGCCTGAATCCATAGACACTAAGTACAACTAAATATACCTGGATGCTATGTAAAATTAATCTACTATTGAGGGAACTATTGTCATCAAGAGGTGGGGTGGGCCATGGTGCAGCAATGGGGGGAGGTGGTTGAGGCTGGGTGGTGTGTGGTCAAAGGCAGGGCAGTAATGCTCCATCATTGGCTACAGGGCTTGTTGTTGTCATTTTTTGGGTGTCCATTGTTGTCCTTGGCAGTTGCTAGTCATTGTTACCAGTGCTGCTGTCTGTGCTTGGATGGGAGTGGTGGTCACAGTGTTACTCAGGGGTGAGCTGTCCCAGCTCAACCACCCTCCTTCCAGCTTCTCATGTGATGAGCCATCGGTGTTCCTAATGCAGAAGGTTGATTAATCAGCAAGTATTGCTTTTCCTACTGTCCTAACTGCATGGCTTCTGAGCACTGCAACCACCACTCCTATCTGAGCACAGACAGCAACAATGGAAACAATGACTAGTGATCACCAAGGACAACAACACACACCTGAAAAATGACAACAACAAGCCCTGTAGCCAACTATGGAGTGTTACTGCCCTGCCTTTGACCACACACCACCCAGCCTCAACCACCTCCCCCCATCACTGCACCATGGCCCACCCCACCTCTCAATGATGATAGTTCCCTCAATAGTAGATTAATTTTACATAGCATCCAGGTATATTTAGTTGTACTTAGTGTCTATGGATTCAGGCTCAAATTGTCTTGTCTACTTGCCAAAAAAAAAATTGTGTGGAGGCATAAAAAAAAGCTGTGGGGTCCACACAAAAAATTGTGCATGGCCAGAAAATAATTGTTGTATTATTAATGTTACAGATCTAGCGCCATAATTCAGATACATACTGTATATTACTGCTTTTGATTTGATTTCTGTGAGATGGAGTGATAGTAAGTGTTAGCTCAAAAGTGTAGTGGCATTAACAAAATAGTCTAGTAGTTATATGTATTAGCAGAAAAGTATAGTAGCATAGTTGTATCAACAAAAATGGTAATGGCATTAAAAATGCATAGTAGTTGCATTGGCAAAAAAGTGCAGTAGTTGTATTAGCAAAAAAGTGTAGTAGTTGTATCAGCAAAAAATGGTAATGGCACTAGCAAAATAAGTGTAGTAAAAGTATGGAGAGAGGTGTGGTCTGTGTTACGCCGCGGGTTGCTCGAAGCACCTAAGAAAGGTGTAGCAACACTAAGAGCGGAGTAATAAACGAAATCGCCTTAGACTCGAAGCACCAAATAATGGTGTAGCCTAAAAGACGAAGTTGGGGGTACCTCAGTGCATAGTTACTTTGAGCACCCTTGGTCAGTCCACTCGTATCTCCAAAGAATGGTGATAAATGGAACGAGTTGCAAGGTAGCGAAAAGTTAGGGAAATACAGCGGTACAGTACCTCTATATATACTGTAGCTGTACTGGGTCGTGGACCCAAAGGAAACAACGTCCAAGACCCACGGCATGTGGGTATAGTATCGTACTTTAGTAAGGTGGGTCAAATCCTAAGGTACATACAGATCTCCAAGCCAATGAGAGTAAACACCGATGTGGGTTTACCATGGGAACATCAACCATGCGCAGCAATGCGCAGCTATGGTACAGCGGGCAAAAGGCCCAAAGATGAGTCACAGAAATGAAACGAGTCACGAATGGAACTGGAGACATAGGCCCTGTTGAAGGGCACACAACACGAGTCCTGATAAGGTGTTGGGGTTATGCCCAATGGAGGTAGAGGGAGATCCAATCAAGATCGGTTACCACACGGCGTCTACCAAAGATAGAGACCGGCGGGCCAGTGTTTAAGGACTATGCGGACACTGATAAGGATAGCTACCACACTGCAGCCGACGACAACAAAGATGGCCGGGCCAAAGGCACGCAGCCAGAGCTCGAGCCCGGAAATGGAAGGAGCTGGGTCGAGGCATAACAGTCTGTACAGACCTGTAGAGGGGGATGGTTTTGCTGATGTGGGTGCAATACTTTAGTCATTTTAACTGTATTATCATCTATAAACCTGGTGTTTCTATAAGATGACCAGACACTCTCCCACCATGAGGACTTGGTAGAAAATCATGAAAATGCAAAAACAGAGGTGTTGCTATTTATTAAACCTGAGCAGGTTCACTCAGTTCATTTGGACTCTACTTTATTGGAAGAACTTCATTGTGCAATGGTCAGAGTTGACACTGGAACACTCCCTCTGGGTACCCAAGGTACTCAGAAGAAAGGTGCTTGCTGCTCTTCAGAACTCAAGAGTTGATTGCACATTGGCAAAGAGAAATAATAGAGATATACCAGGGATATGCTCCAAAGGCTAGTTAGACCCTGTAGGGAATCCTGCTGAAGAGAAGAACTAGTAGAGAAGTAAAATAGAAAAGAAACAGAACACTTAGCCTGAACAACTGAACCTGAAACACTGCTGCACCACCACCTTAGGACTTCCCTAAGGCCACTCAGACCTCACTCTCAAGGGCTGTAGCAGTAAGAAGCTGCCACAGACTGGTCTCACCATCCTCATAGCTAGTACAATTTTGAAGTCAAGACCGAACATGCTTACTAATCCTCCTCTTGCCTCACCACCAAGTCCCAAACCCATGTACAAAACAGGGATCAAGCCCCTTAGAAAAGTAAATAAAATCCTCAACACCTCAATCCTCTCATTGCCATCTAATCCCTTACTAGGGAGCTCCCACTCCCTACATTGGTTCACATGGTCTACCTTGAACCATGATCTCAAAGAGTATGCAAAACACTGCCAGGCATGTGTTATGCCCATGCCTCCATTCAGCCTGTCCTGCATTATCACCAACCCACTGGGACCTCCCCCCATACCACTGGCCCCTCTCCTCTCCACTCCACCCCCATCTGCTCACTCTAACACCCATGCAGTGCATTCCCACCCCATTTTCTGTTGGACCCTGTTGGCCTCTGTCAGCAGTACCATGTGACCAGCATCTCAACATGCATCATCAGAGGTCCAAAGTCCTGCAAAAATCCTTGGGGGAGAGGTTCTTTGTACACTTTCCAGCACACCAAGAGCAGAAGGGGAAAGCTCACCCACACAGAAGTGGATGCTATGCACTTAGTCAGGTGATGTCCTCCCTTATCTTAGGGGTCACCTTCCTTTTGGGTCAATGGTCCAGTCTAGGCACAGTGCAACTGCCACACCACATGGTACAGCACAGGGTAGCTTCCTCTTTAGACTTTTGGCCTATCATCTAATTGGTTGTCAGCAAGTGCTCTGAGGGTACTCTGTTCCATACTGTTCCTTTTAGATACCTTTTCTTTATCCTGTCCCTCACCTCTGTTGTCCATGCTCATACTCTGACTGAGATTTTCTGACATTTTTGTTCCTTGAAAATTTACTGTACTCCATATGTGAGTTCCAACATTCTGATACTGTACTGCCTTGATGGCATGCCTACTGTATATAAGCCCACCACATTCAGTAGTGTTCCCTCAGTATGAATATCACCTTAGTTCTCCTCTGCAGTCTTTGACTGGCCTCTCTATTTTCTGTTGGAATACCCCTGACTAACTTCTGTCTCTGAAATCCAAGGGCTGGGCTCATACAAGGGGGCAGCACACAAGGTGAATGCAATTCCCTCTCCTGAACCTCCATCATGACTGTCAGCCACCCTTCAGCCAATGTTGCTCTCCATCAGCCCTGTCAGTCAATGTCAGTCTACCCCTGTACACATCCTGCAGCCTCTGTGAGCATTGGAGATCATCAGAGTAGGCCCAAACTTAACAGCATGCCAAACCAGCAAGCCTAGTAATAAGCCACCCACCTCAGCAAGAACTTACAACTGATTTCATGGATGTAGGAGTAAAATCCTCCTCTGGAAACACCCATGTGTTGGTTGTCATTGATCAGTTCCCAAAGGAAGCAGAATTCAGTCCTCATATGGACAAAGAAACAGCCACTAGTATGGCTTGGCTTTATCTAATGAATGTATGGAAGCACCATGGACTATCTCTGTTGATTGTTTCAGACCACTGACTGCAGTTTGCATCACAATTCTCAAAGGAGTAATTTAAAATGTTGGGAGTCAAATGCTTTTAATGCCCTTCCATCCACAAATGGACAGTCAAACAGAGTGGTTGAACCCAAAAATTCAGTGGTACTTTTGGATGTATGTGAACTATCAGCCAGATCAATGGGAGGAACAGCTGCCCTTGGCACAGTTTGCATATAATAATTCCAAGCCTACTTTTACTGGAAATCATCCTTTCAAAGTTACTCATTCATATGTATAATCCATGGGTGGGTGTTGAGCTGACAACTTCTAATGTGGAAACAGCAGAGGAAACTGCAAAGTCTTCATTCCTGGTGTTCCAGGACTATGGAACAGCCTTGGAGCAACTGGGCAGCATCAGAAAAATCAGGCAGATGAAAGATGCATCCCTTCCCCTATATACATATGCTATAGGTTCTCAGGTCTGGCTTGCAACAGACCACTTGCCTCTTAAGGATCAGGAGAGCCAAAAGTTGACCAAAAAATAGATCAGCCCATATGAAGTTTTCAACATTCTCTGTAGTGCCATCAAATTAAAATTACCCCCAATCATGAGCATTCACCAGGTTGTCAATGTTTCCCAGGTTAAACCTTATCTTGGTGCCCTCAACAGGCAACCTGTAACAAGGCCTGGCCCCCAGCTGGTTGTGGATGAAGGAGGTGTTCTGAAATGAAATGTTAAGTCTGCTCTAAGGTGATTATGTGAGCACCCAAACATTGACCTGGGAGATTATGTGGTCCTACAACTCTGGAGCACTGCTTCAGGCTTATGCATATACATGCTTGCCTTGAGTTATCTCCTAATATTGACTTAGGGGAACCTCAAAAGTGAAAAAGGCTCATAGGGAACACTGGGAGTAAGTCATTTTGTTTCCTACACTGATTATATCTACAGTCACTACCTTGATGCTCTGTCACTATACAGATGCTACTTGGCCCCTGACTCCATCAAGAACTTGTTTGCTAAAAATATCTCAGGATAAATGCTGCACAAATAGCAAAAATACCCACTTACACATAAGATTCTCAACAATGACTGTGATAATACTGTCACATAGGCCATCCATATTACCACCATAATCACAAAGAATTGCCTTGACATCTTTGGAAACTGAAACATGTATGTTGGAGGTTTTGTATTCCTGTACAGCCAATGATAAAACCTCCTCCCAACCATGGCCCTTGTGCTGCATTAGAAAGAAGGAAAGCTCAGCAACAAATAAGCATCCTGAAAGAGTGAGTGAATGCTTCAGAGGCAATGACAAGCTCGTACCAATGGCATGTTCTATCATTGATTGCACCGTTTGGAACTTCCCCACATCAGTGGGTAGAGATGGCATTGAGATGTGAACATTGACATCAAGGTTGGGCTATAAAGAAATATGTTTTTGTAAGATAGGAAGAGAGCACAAATACTTACAAGCTAAAAGTTGAGTAAAGCACATAAGAAATATGGTGATGAATTGGGGAATATCAGACTTAGCCAGTTACAGCAGCTAGGAAAATACCCACCTCCTGTCAAGAAGGTCAAACCATGAACAATTGTGGTTAAATTGTGAAAGATATAGGGCAGGGGATAAGTCACATTCTGTTATGTGAGGGGTTAAGGCAAGTGCACGAGAATAGGCAGACATTCAGGGTGACAGACCTGAACCACTTACAAGCTATGGGAGAAATAAGTGTGAGGGTAGTGAGATATGGGGATGGAATGAGTAAGGAACCACAGTCTCTGTGTAAACATACTGACTTCCTGTCAGGGAATCAATACAAAGAGGGCAAGTGAGGAGATTCAACAGAGATCCATCTACACATGACATGAATTCACTCACTCTCTGTCATGGCACCAACATCAAGAGTGCAAGTGAGGGCATTCAGCAGATATCCAGCAAAACATGCCACAAAATAACTCACTTGCTGTCATGGTACCAACATGAAGAGTGGAAGTAAGGGCATTCAGCATAGATCCAGCTAAACATGCTGTGAAACCATTCACAAACTATGATGGAAACAACATGAAGAGTGTGAATGAGGGTATTCAGCATACACCCAGCTAAGCATGCCATGAAATCACTCACATCCTATCATACACCAGCATGAAGAGTGCAAGTGAGAGCATTCAGTGAAGATGCAGCTAAACATGCCATTAAATCACTCACTCTCTGGTATGGCACAAACATGAATAGTGCAAATAAGAACATTTAGCATATGTCCACCTAAGCATGCCACAAAACCACTGACCAACTGTCATGGAACCACCATGAAGAGTTCAAGTGAGGGCCTTTGACAAAGATCCAACTAAACATGCAATGAAATCACTCACAAACTGTCATCAGAACAACATGAAAAGTACAAGGGCATTCAGTACAGATCCAGCTACACATGCCATGAAATCACTCACTGTCTGTTATGGCACCAACATGAAGTAGGCAAGGGAGGGGATTAAGCAGAGATTCAGTTAAACATGCAATGAAATCACTCACATCCTGTCATGGTACCAAAAAGAAGAGTGCAAGGGCATTCAGCAAAGATCCAGCTGAACATGCCATGAAATCACTCACTCTCTATCATGGCACCAACATGAAGAGTGCAAGTGAGGGCATTCAGCAGAGATCGAGCCAGACATGCAATGAAATCACTCACTTCCTATCACAGCACCAGCATGAGGAGTGCAAGCGAGAGCATTCAGTGAAGATGCAGCTAAACATGCTTTCAAATCACTCACTTCCTGTCATGGCAGCAATGTGAAGAGTGCAAGTTAGGGCATTTAGCAGAGATCCAGCCAAACAATCATGAAATCACTGACTCTCTGTCATGGCACCAACATTAAGAGTACAAGTGAGGGGATTCAGTAGAAATCCAGCTAAACATGGCATCAAATGACTCACTCTCTGTCATGTGACCAAGATGAATGAGGGCAGTCACCAAATGTACAGCTAAACAGGCCATGTAATGACTCACTTCCTGCCATGGCACCAACATGAAGAGGCAAAATGAGGGCATGTAGCAGAGATGCAGTTAAACACACCAAGAAATCACTCACTTCCTGTCATGGCACCAACATGAAGAGTTGAAGTGAGGACATTGAGCAGAAATCCAGCTAAACATGCAACAAAATCACTCACCAACTGTCATCACACCAAAATGAAGTGTACAAGTGAGGGGACTCAGCAGAGATCCAGTGGAACATGGCATGAAATCACACACTTCCTGCAAGGGCACAAATATGAAGAGGGCAAGGGAGGACATTCAGCAGAGATCCAGCTAAACATGGCATGAAATCACTCACAAGCTGTCATTCAACCAACACCAAGAGAGCAAGTGAGGGAATTCAGCAGAGATCCAGCAGAACTTGCTATGAAACCACTCACTTCCTGTCATAGCACCAACATGGAGAGCACAGGTGAGGGAATTCAGCAGAGATCCACCTAAGCATGCAATGAAATCACTCACTCTCTGTCATGGTACCAGCATCAAGAGTGCAAGTGAGGGCATTCAGCAGAGATCCGGCTAAACATGACATGAAATCACTCACTCTCTGTCATGGTACCAACATGAAGAGTGGAAGTGTCAGAAATTAGCAGAGATCCAGCTAAACATGACATGAAATCACTCACAAACTGTCATGGGACAAACATGAAGAGTGCAAGCCAGGCCACTCAGCAGAAATCCACAAAAACATGCCATGGGATACTCACTCTCTGTCATACCACCAACATGATGAGTGAAAGTGAGGGAATTCAGCAACAGTCCAGCTAAACATGCCATCAGATCACTCACTTCCTGTTTTTGGACCAACATCAAGAGTACAAGTGATGACATTGAGCAGAGATCCACCTGAACATGCCATGAAATTGCTCACTCTCTGTCATGCCACCCACATGCAGAGTGCAAGTGGGGGCTTTCAGTGGAGGTCAAGCTAAACATGCCATAAGATCACTGACTTGCTGTCATGGCCCCAACATGAGGAGTACAAGTGAGGGGATTCAGCAGAGATCCAGTTAAACATGCCATGAATGACTCACAAACTGCCATGCCACCAACATGCAGAGGGCAAGTGAGGCCATTCAGAAGAGATCCAGCTGAACATGCCATGAAATAACCCACTTCCTGTCATGGAACCAGTGTGAAGAACCCAAGTGAAGGGACTTAGTCAAGATTTAGCTGAACAGGCCATGCAATCACTCACTCTCTGTCATCAGACCAACATGAAGAGTGGAAATGAGGATGTTCAGCAGAGATCTCACCAAACATGGCATGAAATCACTCACTCCCTGTCAGGGAACCAATGGGATGAATCCAAGAGAGTGCATTCATCAGAGTTCCAGCAAACATGCCATGTTATCACTCACTCTCTGCCATTGCACCAACATGAAGAGTCCAAGTGAGGGCATTCAGCAGAGATCCAGCCAAACATGGCATGGAATCACTCACTTCCTACCATGGCAACAACATGAAGAGTCCAAATAAGGGCACTCAGCAGAGATCCAGCTAACCATGCCATGAAATCACTCACTTCCTGTTTTGGAACCAACATGAAGAGGGCAAGCATGGACATTCAGCTGAGAACCACCTCAACATGCCATTAAATCACTGACTCTCTGTCATGGCACCAACATGATGAGTGCAAGTGAGGGCATTGAGCAGAGATCAAGCCAAACATGGCATGGAATCACTCACTGCCTACCATGGCAACAACATGAAGAGTCCAAGTAAGGGCATTTAGCAGAGATCAAGGTAAACATGCCATGAAATCACTCACTTTCTGTCAAGGCAACAACATCAAGAGTGCAAGTGAGGGTATTTAGCAGAGATGCAGCTAAACATCTGATGAAATTACTCACTTTCTGTCATGTTACCAACATGAAGAGTCCAAGTGAGAGAATTCAGCAGCAATCCAACTAAACATGCCATCAGATCACTCACTTCCTGTCATTGGACCAACAGGGAGAGTACAAGTGATAACATTGAGGAGAGGTCCATGTAAGCATGTCACGAAATCACTCACTCTCTGCCATGGCAACAACATGAACAATGGAAGTGTGAGCATTCAACAGATATCCAGCTGAGCATGGAAAGCAATCACTCACTTCCTGTCATGGCACCAACATGTAGAGTGCAAGCAGGGCATTGAGCAGAGATCCAACTACATATGCCATGAAATTACTCACTTCCTGTTGGGCACCAACATGAAGAGGACAAGTATGGGCATTCAGCTGAGGTCCACCTAAACATGCCATGACATCACTGACTCTCTGTCATGGTACCAACATGATCAGTGAAAGTGAGAGTATTGAGCAGAGTTCCAGCTATACATGCCATGAAATCACTCACTTCCTGTTTTTGCACCAACATGATGAGCACAACGATGGGCATTCAGCTGAGGTCCACCTAAGCATGCCCTTAAATCACTGACTCTCTGTCATGGCACCAACATGATGAGTGAAAGTGAGGGCATTGAGCAGAGATCCAGCCAAACATGCCATGGAATCACTCACTTCCTAACATGGCAACAACATGAAGAGTGCAAATAAGGGTACTCAGCAGAGATCAAGGTAAACATGCCATGAAATCACTCACTCTCTGTCAAGGCAACCACATCAAGAGTGCAAGTCAGGGCATTAGGCAGAGATCCAGCTGAACATGCCATGAAATAACTCACTCCCTGTCATGGCCCCAACATGGAGAGTGCAAGTGAGGGCATTCAGCAGAGATCCAGCTACACATGTCATGAAATCACACACTCTCTGTCATGCCACCAACAGGAAGAGTCCAAGTGAGGTCACTCAGCAGAGATCAAGCTGAACATGCCATGAAATTACTCACTCTCTGTGATGGTGCCAACATGAAGAGTGCAAGTGATGACATTGAGCAGAGATCCACCTAAACATGCATGAAATCATTCACTCTCTGTCATGGCACCAACATGAACAATGAAAGTGAGGGCATTCAGCAGATATCCAGCCAAACCTGCCAAGAAATCACTCACTTTCTGTCATGGAACCAACATGAAGAGTGCAAGCAAGGGCATTCAGCAGAGATCCAGGTAACCATGCCATGAAATCACTCACTTCCTGTTTTGGCACCAACATGAAAGTGGCAAGCATTGGCATTCAGCTGAGGGCCCCCTAAACATGCCATTAAATCACTGACTCTCTGTCATGGCCCCAGCATGATGAGTGAAAGTGAGGGCATTGAGCAGAGATCCAGCCAAACATGCCATGAAATCACTCACTTCCTACCATGGCAACAACATAAAGCATCCAAGTAACAGCACTCAGCAGAGATCAAGGTAAACATGGCATGAAATCACTCACCAACTGTCATGGCACCAACATGAAGAGTGCAAGTGAGCAAATCCAGCAGAGATCAAGCACAACATGCCATGAAATCACTCACTGTCTGTCATTGAACCAACATCAAGAGTGCAAGTCAGGGCAATCAGCAGAAATCCAGCTGAACATGCCACGAAATAACTCACTTCCTGTCATGGCACCAACATGACAATTACAAGTGAAGGAATTCAGCCAAGATGTCACTAAACATGCCATGAAATTACTCACAAACTATCCATGGCACAAACATGAATGGTGCCAGTGAGGCCATTTAGCAGACATCCAACCAAAAATATGAAGAAATCACACACTCCCTGTCATTGCACCAACATGAAGAATGCAAGTGAGGGCATTCAGCAGAAATCCAATTGAATATGCCATGGAATCACTTACTGCCAGTATTTGGAGCAACTTGAAAAGTGCAAGTGAGGACATTCAACAGAGACCCTGGTACCCATGCCATTGGATCACTGACACTCTGTCATGGCACCAGGATGAACAGTGCAAGTGAGGGCATTCAGCAGAGATTTAGGTAAAATGTGCCATGAAATCACTCACACTCTGTCATGGCACCGAAATGAAGTGTCCAAGTGAGGGCATTCAGCAGAAATCCAGCTAAACATGCCATGAAACCCCTCACAAACTGTCATGGCATCCACATGCAGAGTGCAAGTGAGGGCATTCAGTTGAGATCCAGCTGAACACACCCTGAAATCACTCACTCTCTGGCATGTTACAAACATCAAGAGTGCAAGTGAAAGCATTCAGCAAAGATCCAGCTAAACATGCCAAGAAATCACTCACTCTCTGTCAGGACCCAACCATGAACAATGAAGGTGAAGGCATTCAGCAGAAATCCAGGTGAACATGCCATGAAATGACTCACATCCTGTCATGGCAACAACATGAAGAGCAGAAGCAAGGGCATTCAGCAGAGGTCCAGCTGAACATGCTGTGAAATAACTCACTTCCTGTCATGGCACCAATATGAAAAGTGCAAGTGATCACATTAAGCAGAGATCCAGCACAACATGCCACAAAATCACTCACTATCTGTCATGGCACCAAAATGAGGTGCAAGTGGGGGCATTCACCAGAAAGCCAGCTAAATTTGCCATGAATTCACCCACTTTCTGTCACACCAGAAACATGATGAGTACAAGTGTGGGCATTCAGCATGGATCTAGCTGAACAAGCCATGAAATGACTTACTTCCTGTCATGGCACCAACATGAACAGTACAAGTGAGAGCACTAATCAGATATGCAACTAAACATGCCAAGAAATCACTCACTTCCTGTCATGGCACCAGTGTAAACAATTTAAGTGAGGGCATTCAGCAGAGATGCAGCAAAACATGCCATGAAATCACTCACTCTCTGTCATGGCACCAACATGACAAGTGCAAGTGAGGGCATTCAGCAGAGATCCTACTGAACATGGCATGAAATCACTCACTGTCTGCCACACCACCAACATGATGAATAAAAGTGCAGGCCTTCAGCAGAGATCTAGATAAACATGCCATGAAATCACTTACTCTCTGCTATGGGACCAACATGAAGAGTGCACATGAGGGCATTCAGCAGAGATCCAACTTAAGGTGCCATGAAATCCCTCACTTCCTGTCATGGCACCAACATGATGAGTGCAAGTGAGGTTGCTCAGCAAAGATCAAGCTGAGCATGCCATGAAATTACTCACTCTCTGTGATGGCACCAACATGAAGAGTGCAAGTGATGGCATTGAGCAGAGATCCCACCAAGCATGGCATGAAATCAATCACTTCCTGTCATGGCACCAACATGAAGAGTACAAGTGAGGGCATTCAGTAGAGATCCATCTAAATATGGCATGAAATCACCTACTCTCTGTCATGGGACAAATATGAAGAGTGCAAGTGAGAGCATTCAGCAGAGATCAAGCTAAAGGTGCCATGAAATCACTCACTTCCTGTCATGGCACCAATGTGAAGAGTCCAAGTGAGGGACTTAGCCAAGATCTAGCTATGCAGGCCATGAAATCACTCACTCTCTGTCATCAGACCAACATGAAGAGTGCAAATGGGGGTGTTCAGCAGAGATCTCACCAAACATGGAATGAAATCACCCACTTCCTGTCATGGCACCAACATGATGAGTCCAAGTGAGTGCATCCAGCAGAGTTCCAGCAAACATGCCATGAAATCACTCACTCTCTGTCATGGCACCAACATGAACAGTGCAGGTGAGGGCATTCAGCAGAGATCCAGCCAAACATGGCATGGAATCACTCACTTCCTACCATGGCAACAACATGAAGAGTCCAAATAAGGGCACTCAGCAGAGATCCAGCTAACCATGCCATGAAATCACTCACTTCCTGTTTTGGAACCAACATGAAGAGGGCAAGCATGGACATTCAGCTGAGAACCACCTCAACATGCCATTAAATCACTGACTCTCTGTCATGGCACCAACATGATGAGTGCAAGTGAGGGCATTGAGCAGAGATCAAGCCAAACATGGCATGGATTCACTCACTTCCTACCATGGCAACAACATGAAGAGTCCAAGTAAGGGAATTCAGCAGAGACCAAGGTAAACATGCCATGAAATCCCTCACTCTCTGTCAAGGCAACAACATCAAGAGTGCAAGTCAGGGCAATCAGCAGAGATCCAGCTGAACATGCCATGAAATAACTCACTTCCTGCCATGTCACCCATATGAAGAGTCCAAGTGAGGGAACTCAGCAGCAATGAAGGTAAAGATGCCATGAAATCACTCACTTCCTGTCAGGGCAGCAACATCAAGAGTGCAAGTGAGGGGATTCAGCAGAAATCCAGCTAAACATCTCATGAAATCACTCACTCTCTGTGATGTCGCCAACATGAAGAGTCCAAGTGGGGGAATTCAACAGCAATCCAGCTAAACATGCCATCAGATCACTCACTTCCTGTTATGGGACCAACAGGAAGAGTACAAGGGATGAAATTGAGGAGACATCCACCTAAACATGCCATGAAATCACTCACTCTCTGTTATGGCATTAACATGTACAATGACAGTGAGAGCATTCAGCAGATATTTCACTGAACATGCCAAGAAATCATTCACTTCCTGTCATGGCACCAACATGAAGAGTGGAAACAAGGGCACTCAAGAGACATCCAGCTACATTTGCCATGAAACCACTCACTTCCTGGTTTGGCACCAACATAAAGAGGGAAAGCATGGACATTCAGCTGAGATCCCCCTAAATGTGCCATTAAATCACTGACTCTCTGTCATGACACCAACATGATGAGTGAAAGTGAGGGCATTGTGCAGAGATCCAGCCAAACATGCCATGGAATCACTCACTTCCTACCATGGCAACAACATGAAGAGTCCAAATAAGGGCACTCAGCAGAGATCAAGGTAAACATGCCATGAAATCACTCACTCTCTGTCAAGGCAAGGACATCAAGAGTGCAAGTCAGGGCAATCAGCAGAGATCCAGCTGAACATGCCATGAAATAACCCACTTCCTGTCATGTCACCAACATGAGTCCAAGTGAGTGAATTCAGCAGAGATCAAGGTAAACATTCCATGAAATTTCTCACTTTCTGTCCAGGCAACAACATCAAGAGTGCAAGTGAGGGCATTCAGCATAGATCCAGCTAACCATGTTATGAAATCACTCACTCTCTGCCATGGGACCAACATGAAGAGTCCAATGAACATGTTCAGCAGAGATCTCACCAAGTATGGCATGAAATCACTCACTTCCTGTTATGGCACCAACATGATGGGTCCAAGTGATTGCATTCAGCAGAGTCCCAGCAAACATGCCATATTATCACTCACTCTCTGCCATTGCACCAACATGAAGAGTCCAAGTGAGGGCATTCAGCAGAGATCCAGCCAAACATGCCAAGAAATCACTCACATTCTGTCATGGCACCAACATGAAGAGTGCAAGTGAGGGCACTCAGCAGAGATGCAACTAAACCTGCCATGAAGTCACTCACTTCCTGTCAAGGCACCAACATGAAGAGTGCAAATAAGGGCATTCAGTAGACCTCCAGTTAACCATGCAATGAAACCACCCACTGCCTGCATGGCACCAATGTGAAGCATGGAAGTGGGGGCACTCAGTAGAGATCCAACTAAACATGCCATGCAATCCCTCACTCTCTGTCATGGCAACAACATGAAGAGTGTGAGTCCATGCATTGAGCAGAGATCCCACCAACCATGGTATGAATTCACTCACTGTCTGTCATGGCATCAACATGAAGAGTCCAAGTGGGGGCATTCAGCCCAAATGAGGTTAAACATGCCATGAAATCACTCACTCTCTGTCATGGCACCCACATGAAGAGTGCAAGGGACAGCACTAAGCAGAGATCCAGCTAAACATGCCATGTGACCACTCACATCCTGTCATGGCACCAACATGAACAATGCAGGTGAGGTCATTCTGCAGAGATTGAGCTGAACATGCCATGACATCACTCACTCTCTGTCATGGCACCAACATGCAAATGAGGCTATTCAGTAGTCATCCACAAATTCATGCCATGTGATCACTTACTTCCTGTCATGGCACCAACAGGAAGAATACAAGTGAGCAACTTCAGCAGCAAGCCAGCTAGACATGCCATGAAATCACTGACTTGCTGTTAAGGCCCCAACATGCAGCACACAAGTGAGGGCATTCAACAGAAATCAAACCAAACATGACATGAAATCACTCACTTCCTGACATGTCACCAATATGAAGTATGCATGAGAGGACATTCAGCTGAGCTCCAGCTTCATATGTCATGAAATCTCTCACCCACTGTCATGGCACCAACATGCCAAGTGCAAGTCAGGGCATTCAGCAGAGATCCAGATGCACATGCCATGAAATCACTCACTTTCTGCCATGGCACCAACATGAAGAGTGCAAGTCAGGACATTTAGCACATATCCAACTAAACATGCCATGAAATCACTTACTTTCTGTCATGGCACCAAGATGAAGAATGCAAGTCAGGGTATTCAACAGAGATTCAGGTAAACTTGCCATCAATTCACTCACTCTCTGTCATCATACCAACATAAATAATACAAGTGAGGGCATTCAGCAGAGATCCTGCTGAAGAAGCCATGATATCACTCACCAACTGTCATGTCACCAACATGTAGAGTTCAAGTGAGGGCATTCAACCAAGGTCAACCTACACATGCCATGAAATCACTTACTCTCTGTCATGGCACCAACATCATGAGTGCATGTGAGGGCATTCAGCAGACTTCCAGCTATCCCTTCCATGAAATCACTTACTCTCTGTCATGGCCCCAACATGAAGAGTGCAAGTTAGGGCATGCAGCAGAGATCCTCCTAAACATGCCATTAAATCACTCACTCTCTGTCATGGCCCCCACATGAAGAGTGCAAGTGAGGGCAACCTTCAGGGATCCAGCCCAACATGCCATGGAACCACTCACTTCCTGTCATGGCACCAGGATGAAGCATGCAAATAGGGGCATTGAACAGAGACCCAGATAAACATGCCATGAAATCACTCACTTCCTGTCATGGCAGAAACATGCACAGTACAAATGAGGGCATTCAGAAAAGATCCAGCTAAACCTGCCAGGCAATCACTCACCCACTGTCATGGCCCCAGCATGCAGAGTGCTATTCAGCACATCCAGCTCAACATGTCATGATATTACTTACAAACTATCATGGCAACAATATGAACAATGCAATTGAGGCCATTCAGTAGTGATCCTACTAAATATGCCATGATATCCCTCACATACTGTTATGCCATCAATATACCCCACCCAAGTCAGCACACAACACATTCAAAATAATATGAAAATACCCACTTCCTGATGATAAGTGCAAATGAAAATGGCATGGAATGATCATTGACCCTTTTATCTCAGAAGTACTTGGGTACTCACTTCACAACTTGGAAACCAAGCCAGCAGACTCAACTCAAATTGCTTCACATTTATCTGAAGCCTGTCTTTGTCACCTAACTCTATATTTCTCCTCAATGTCCTTCAGGCTATTAGTATCACTCCAACCAAACAACTGCCCCACTTACTTCCTCACAGCATACTCAATACACAGCAGAAGATTTGATTGCTGTGTTGATATCAATAACTTCTGTAATCCTTCCTCATTCATGACATTTCCTGTGTTTTCCATCAAGACAGTGCAATCTGTATCTTCTAGATGCATCTCTACCAACAAGAATTTCTAGCACCATCACTTCTAAGTGATGTAAGACTCACTCTGCAGTGCCACATAACCTTTGGGTGGAAACTTGCAGTTACTAAGCTCATGTTCTATGTGTGCAAGCCACTTCTTCATCAATTCCTTTTGCTTTTCTGAAACCCTTTCCTGGGCTTCCTCTATTTCACACCCTTCATCTTCCAGTTCTTCAATGGCATCAAGCTCCAAGCTGTCACCCTTTGTTAACAACACCATCACAGGGACTAAATAGGTGCTCAGTTGTGCATGGCAACCATATCCAACTTAGTGTACTCACCATGTCCTGTATCACACTCATTGAAGAATTTCTGCTCAGCTGCCATTACTGTCCTGTGGCAGTCAGTCATGGGGATGCAAAACCTAAATGTATTTGTCACCATAGCCCACAGTCACACACAGGATGTTCCTTACCAGATAGCATGTACACGTTTATTCACGCTCCTTGCGGTGGCACGGTCCATCACAAACTCCCTCATCTGTTCAAACTGCTGTGTGGAGCCCGCCTCGAATCCGCAGGAGTCATGGAATACAAATCCTGGGTTGCTCTTGAACACCAGCTCATACTCAATATTATGGTGACCACGCTAGAAGGACTTAGTTTTGGCTCTAAACTCCAGACTCACATCACAACCTACCCTCTCAGTCCCTTGGACAATGTCATCCTCAATCTGAAAATCATTAGACTGTTGTCGCCTACCCTATAGAACTATACCTTGTTTCCATTCCCATCGAAAATTTCTGGCTTATCGACGGAGTTGCAGACCCTTTGAAGGATCGTAGTTTTACCTGCATTTGCTCTACCCATTACCAAAATTCGGAAGCGCTGAATATTTTTCATGTATTCATTAGCCACCTTAGAATTGAGGCGATAAGCAGGTTCAGAAAACGTAGTTACTGGTACTTGGTATTAGACAGCTTTGAGTTAACCATATGCAACAATAATACCTTCAGGGGTAGCTTGAATCTGAGTGGCAGCTGGACTCGCCGCATCGCGAGCGAGAACACTGGCCGCTGGATTGCGACATTAAGTGGCTCATACTGTCAGAGGCTAGACAAAAATCGTACCCGCTGGCATAGCTTCGGTTGTAGCAGGGGTAAGATCTCCTACATCGCTCCGGTGGGGGAGGTGAGAACGACTCGCGTTTGCGAGCGGGAGCGACTTGAACCTGTTTTTGATACGACGAGGGGCCATGTAAACGTGAACTACGGTTGTTTATGCTTTACGGTGTGGAGCGTGAGGCGTCCGGAGGATTAGCACGAAGCCCGCCGTCGTAGTAACGAAGGTAGAGATGAACTCACGGCGACGACTCGCAGCTTGAACGATATCAAGATGCCCTATACCCTCATTCCCACGCGTAGTGCTTGATACACGTGTGCTTACGTACTTATGACCGGTTCGTGACTTGGATTCTTTCTCAAGGCAAATATGCACATCTCCGAGCATGTTCCATTGCCTAACGGCCCACAGACTTTAAGAAAAGTGGCTGGAAACAGCTGCGAAGAAGCCACGTAAGTGTGTGTTTCCTTTTTCCTTACGGCCTCAACCCAGTCTTCTTCTTATGCCTCCTGTTGTGACACAAATGAAATGGTTTGATGGATCCATCCACACCACAGCATACTTTGACTGGATAATCACTGTCATTGATGCTGATGTGGCAGAGGATGAGTGAGTTTCCATTCTGCATTTGGTATCATGCCTGCCCATCAGTAAATTGGCCAAAGTCTTTTTTGTACTTTTCATACTTATTTGGTTACCAATAGTCAAAGATGTATGGATAGTCTCTGCACTTTTTTTAGTAGGTCCTTCATCTATCTGCACAACTTTTCTGACTATGTATACTATTCCAAGTTCTCCTTGTGTTACTGTCTGGACTGTTGGCTTTGTTGTTATACTACATACAATCCTACCTTTTTGCAGCTTACACTCCACTAGTGCACCTGACAAATAAGCAATACCACAATGGTTGATTAGATGGGAAAAAAAAAAAGCAGTGGATGTATTGTAGCAGTAGCATGAAATGAGCATGTGACAAAATATCTGCTAACACACAAAGGAGTATGATTAGCCAAAAAAAAAACATTGTGAGTGAATCTGGAATGAGGTGTTATGCTGCTGGTAGTGAGGAGTGCCAAAGAATGGTGCAGCTACCAATGTCAGCGGTATGACAAGACCTTGGAGTATTATGACCTTGAGCTCCCTTGGTATCACACACTCATATCTCTCAAGAATGGTGATAAATGTGGATATTTGCAAGGTAGCAAAAAGTTAGAGAAATACAGCAAGTACTGTAGCATCTATATACTATGAGCTGTATGGGTAACAGTCCCAAGTGAAAACAGGCCAAAGACATTAACTAAAGGGCAGTGGGCAGAATACAGTAAGAGGGGACTGGAACATAAATGAGTCAGCAGATGAGTAGCCAATGGACTAGCACACAGAACAGGCTAGGAGTGGAGAGGCAACTATGTGCAGCAATGCACAGCTATAGTACAGGGCCAATGACAAAGGTGAGTCATAAGAAAAGGGACATGAACCTGCATATGGGCACAAGACAAGGATGGTCGGGCATCTGACATACATCCAAAGGAGGAGTTGGGGTTGTGCCCAATGGATCAGTGATCAACCAGAGATCAAGTCACCACAGGTACAGACTATTGGGCCAGCTAGGGAGGATTACCTGGTATCCAATAAGACAAGAAATGACTATGCATCTGATAAGGATGCCAATGACAGGGCTGAAGGCACATAGCCACAGAGTGCAGCTGGAAATGGAAGGAACAGGGTCAATGTGTAACATGAGGCAGACTTGGGAATGAGAGAAAAATATACTGCAGCCTGAGCTGCAACATGACTAGCTCACTGGTATCCTATCAAACTCATCAATATGTCCTGTGAAGTAATAAAACCATGCCTACAAATACTCATGTGCTGGTTTTCAGATACCAGCAAGTCATCAGTCAGTGCATCATCAGGCAAGCTGCCATCCTCTGCCACCAGGCCATCCATCATAGGAATGAGGGCATTTGCTGATACAATAATCTCCTTCAAGGCAGTGCTTGTCAAGCTTGGGCCTACTCTGATGATCCCCAACACTCACAGAGGCCATGGGGAGTGTATGAAGGTAGACCAAGGTGGTCCAATGCTTGGCCAACAGGGGCTGACAGAGAGCGATGCTGGCCAAAGGGTGGCTGACATTTGTGACAGAGGTTCAGGAGAGAGCATTGGGTTCAGCTCATGCACTGCCCCCTTGTATGAGCCCAGCCCTCAGATTTCAAATAGAGAAAGAAGTCAGGGGGAGCCTGACAGAAGACAGAGAAGGCCAGTTGAGGACCACAAAGGAGGGAGAACTAAATCAATATTTGTACTGAGGAGACACTGCTGAGCATGGTGGGCTTATATACAGTTGGTGCACCATTGAGGCAGTACAGCATCAGAGTGTCAGAACTAACATATGGGGTATGGTAAATCCTCCAGGGGTAAAAGGTGTCAGAACACTTCAGGCAGGGAATGGTACATATGACAGAGGTGAAGGATGGGACAAAGAAGAGACATCTAAAAAGGAATAGTATGGATGGAAAGCCTTTGGAGTGCTCACTGATAGCCAATCAGAAGGTAGGCTGAAAGCCTAAACAAGTAGCAACCCTGTGCCAAACCATGCAGTGTGGTAGCTGGGCTGTGCCTGGACTGGACCACTGACCCAAAAGGAAGGTGACCCCTAGACAATGGGAGAGTGTCACCTGACCAAGAGGCACCTGTCACATGGTGGCCCCAACAGAGGCCAACAGGGTCTGACAGTGCATATGACAGGAGCACATTGTGTGGATGCTTGAGTGGGTGGATGGGTGCAGCATGGAGCAGAAGAGGGCTGGCAACTCAGCAGGAGCTAGAATGAAAGCATGGGCATGACAGTACTACTGTGTTTGTTGATCAACATAAAATACTGACAAGTGCATGAGCCCCAATTCTGCTTGGAGAACAACAATGCAATTGATGATTCTTTCCCAGACATCTTGTTGAACTTGAGGGGAGTCCTTGCAGTGGCCTTACCATGGGCACTAAGCTGATCATTGACATGGTGATCTCCCCTTTGGAAAAGATGAATTGCATGTTCAAGCTATATCAACTGTTAATCTGCCTTTCCACTAGGTCAAATGTGTTACTTACTGCAGCACAGGAGAGAGAGAACACCTTTGATACTGTACTCTTTCAATACACTAGTGTTAAGTTTCAGGACATCCAGGCAGCTGATGCAAGGCTGTAGTTGGGTGTGGGCAAGGAGCTGCAATACAAATTGTGAGCAATATGCATTCTTGGGCTTTGAGGGATCATGATCTTGATATAAGAAAGTGAGTCCATCCAGAAGCTCATTGCATGTCTCATGAACACTGGAAGGCTGCATGTTATCAGTGGCCGATGCAAGGAAATGAACCATGATAGCAAGGGCAGTAGAGCCAAAATTGCTGCACCAAACACTAGGTTGCTGAGTTGCTGTACAATAAGAGAGTTGAGGGTTCAACTGAAACAAAAGAATTAATGGTACAAGGACGAAAATCAGTGCTCCAGGACATATTGCAGTTGAATTGCTGAGGTTTGGGTTAACAGTGATGATAATCATCTGGAGGGCTTGCATCAAGTCCTGGTCTGGGATCACCCATGGATCACTTAAACATCCTGCCCACATCACCAGAGCAGGGAGTACCTGCTTGGTCCACTTCCTATCCTCTTGCAGTGAAGGAGGCAAGGGTCTCTTGATGTAATGAACATGCCTGCTACCTGTGCTGTCAGTTCTCATGGATGATACATGACTTGGAATTGTAGTTGCTGGAGCCAACATTCCAGATCCCTCCACCATGGTGTCACTACACAGGTTAGTCCATGGTTTCTTTGCTGGCATCTTGGTGGTAACATTAGTCTACCACTCTATGTAGATTAGTATGGTAATTAATGAGTTAAAGTATGTATGTACCATTGCAGTTGCCCAGACTCTTGCTGTCCATGGCAAGTGAGAACCTTCATTGTTGTGGCTGGTGTTGGATGGTTCATCATCATCATCCACCTCAGATGTGTTGATATATTGAGGATAATTGCAACCTTCATGCCTGCACTTCAAGCCCATCTGTGCTTCATCAGAAATGGGCCTGTCAAAGTCATCATCATGAGCTGGCAGGTTACTGTCAGTGCTGATAGTATGCTCCACTGCCAGTCTACAAGTAATTAAGCAATCTGTTTTAACAATATTCCTAATAACCACTTACCTTGTGTCACTGGTGATGGCCCATCACCTAGACTCAAACAGGGAGGGTGGTGGTGACCTGTGTGCCATCAGCATCCTCAGCAATAGTGTCCTGCACATCACCTTCATCCTCAGAGTCAGGAAAACAAATTATGGGTAGTACTGAGCTGTCCCTATAGGCCAGAGTTGCGTCAGAGGCCACTGAACTGATGCTAGTTGCCTTGGTCATCAAGGAAGGGACTGTAGATGGCAGATAGGACTTTCCACCAGATTGAGAGTCAGAAGCAGTACCACAACTGATGCTGGGTCTGACTTCATTCACCCAACTGTTGACATGGCCAAGAAGGAGAGCTTTCTTGTTTAGTGTGCTGAGTTTCCATGTGAGGTTGAGCCAGTATAGAGTCAATTCCATGAGGACTAACATCATCAAGGAGGAAAACTTGACTGACCACTGGTGGGATTTTTCTTGCTCCAGGGCACATGTCAATTCCACATCAGCCATCACATTTTTCCTTTTCAAAGCATGATTATTACTATGACTAAGAAATGGCTGGTCTCTTTTACCTGCAGGTGCAGCAACTATGGTGATGTCTACATGGTAAGAATTGGCTCCCATTTCAACTGTTGTCAATATCAGTTTCCAGAACCTACCTGCCAGTGGCATAATAACATGTGCCTCACCATCAACATGAGGAGGGTCACTTATAATCATACATCTTCCTTGATTGATGCCCCTCTCTGGCCTCACAGGCTTTGTTCTCTTAGCATCCTGTGTAGCCTGTTCAACTACCATGTCTACCTCCATCTTGCTCACTCAAGTAACACATTGCTAAATAGCAGTCTTGCATGCTTCTTTGACTTCTTGTGCATGTGAGTTGTCCACCTGTTTCTGCACTGGGGTGCATCATTTGATTTGTGACTTGAGTACTATGTGTCCTGGGTGTAGGTTAGTTTTTCCTTGTTGCAGATGACTGCCAGCAGGAGAATCATCAGTCAACATGGTGCCTGTTAGGCAACTGGGTCAACTTCATGTCAAGTGAGAGGTGGGGGACAATGAAAGGTAAGTTTGAACCTGTCCCTTTTATTCACACATTGGTGAAATTCACTCACAAACAAATGACATGATATTCTATGCTAAGTGCCATTCACCCTGAAGACATTTCAACTATGTGATTTCCAACATGTCTATTCCCTAAGATGCCACCTGTCAGAGATTCCAGTCACCAGAGACCAATGCAGTGTCTGGACACTGCCCCCTGGCTCCCTTGTGAACAGCCCAGATGTGGCCACTGGTTCAGAAATCTTTCTGGTCTCACTAAACACAGGTGCACTGCTCATTCATGTTTCAACCATGACCATGCAGGCCTACTTGGCTCTTCAGGGGAGGAGGACCCTGCCACAGATAGAACACCTCTGGTTCCTGAACTTGCTTTCAACAGCTATCAAGCAGAAGACCTGGTGATCCAGGAACATGAGGAGACAAGAGCAGAATTTTTTGGTCCCAGTAGCAAACTTTGCTGTAACTATCATCCTGGTCTCAATGGTGGGTCTGTGTACCCACATCCATTTCAGCTAATATATTTTACTGCAGCACAAAAATGTGATGCACAGGGAAAATTCCTGCAAGCCAATTCCCTGGCACCCCCATGTGCAGAGAAAGCACTGGATGACTGGACTCCATTTTGTAGCTGGTTGGAGTTTGAGCTTGCCAACTTTTTGTTTATGCACACTGAGATGCCTGCTAGAAAAATTGATATGTTGTTGGATATCTGGGCCATGTTGCTGATTGGACTGGGTGGGCACCCACTATATACTAATCATACAGATCTTTACCATGACATTGACAGCACTCATATTGGCAATGTCAAATGGGATAGCTTTACCATCCAGTACACAGGTGAAGACCAACAGGGTGTGCCTGTACCATGGATGTTTGATAGCTATGAAGTTTGGTGTTGTGACCCATGCAAAGTCATTCACAGCATTCTCATGAGTCCTAAATATGCAGATAAACTTGATTATGTCCCATACCAGGAATATGATGTGTCAAACAATGAGAGGTGCTGGCAGGACTTCATGGCAGGTGACTGGGCATGGGAGGAAGTGGTATGTAGCCCTTCTCACTCTGATATGAGTTTCATTAATCTGATGGTGTTAGGATAGGATCCTTAGCAACAATCCAATCATTGCTGGAGCTACATTGGTGCCTATCATCCTTGGCAGTGGTAAGATGACTGTCAGTAGCAACAGGTCAGACAGATTATTATCCTCTGTGCCTTTCCATTGGAAACATGTGCAATACTTGTTGTTGCGCACACTGTGATGCTGTAGTATTGATTAGATTTCTTGCCATGCCCAAAAATAAGCCCAATTGATTCAATCCTGTGCTACTGCTAACATGATATCTAGCAACAAGAGAACATGCCAGCACCCTGGCATTCCATAAATTCAAGAGGCAACTTTTCCATTTGTTGCTAACTTGTATCCTCCATTCACTTTGTCATGCAATGAAGGTCCCTGAAACAGTTTTGTTCAGTGACAACTATTACTGGTGAGTCATCTATGCACTTGCAGCATACATAGCTGACTATGAAGAACAAATTCTCCTATCATGTATTGTAAGCAATTGGCATCCAAAATGCCTAGGACATCATGACAATCTTGATGAAGATGCACTCCAATGTTCTCATGAGCACTGTGACACCATCATCGAAGAATTCAAACTTTGCCAGCTATGGGATTCATATGGAATTGTTGGTGATATTGTGGTGAGTTTGAGGTTAGTCACTGCTAGCAGACACTAATCCAAGACAGCCATTCACCAATGATTTTCTGTGCACAGATATTCACAAAATGCCCTCCCCTGACATTCTCCACCAGCTCATTAAAGGTGGCTTCAAGGACCATTTAGGAGATTGGGTTGAGCAATACTTGGTTCATGTTCATGGAAAGGCCAAGGTGGAAAAAATTCTTGATGACATTGACCAACAGTACATTCATTGTTTTCAGCTGAAAGCCTGCCACAATTCACTTGCACTGCAAGTATTTCACAATTTTTCTTCAGAAAAAATACTCAAAAAATGGAGAGAAGAGATACTCTTTTATGTTGGATGATTTGTAAGAAATAATGCAAAAATAATTTTCTCTTTTCAGTGCAGAAACATGGATTAACAGTAGTGCCCATTAGCTTCTACTGTAAGTGGTATTAGCATCAATTCACATTTTCTGGAAGGAAATAAAACATTATTCCTGCATTCTTTCTGTCCAAACATTCAAAATAATGGAGTATCTCTTTCCCTCATTTTTTCAGAATGTTGTCTAGAGAAACATTGTGAAATGCTTGCGGAGGTATATGTTACTAGGATTGCAGCCATTGCACCATTTACTGGGTTGTGGCATTTCCCTCAAGGTCAGCACTTCAAGCAGTGGACTGGTGACAATTCAAAAGGTTTGATGAAGGTGATTTCATTCATTTTCCATTCAGCTGCTTTACAGATCGTTGTCCCATAGGTTTACATTGCAGCCATTGAGGGGCACATACCAAAAGATGTAGTATGAACTTTTCACACATTCCTCAAATTTTGCTATCTCATTCAGCAAAATGTCATCACCAAGCAAACACTCACAGACATCAATGGTGCCCTCAGCCACTTCCATTGTTTTTGCGAAGTGTTCCAGAATGCTGGTGTAATCAATACATTCTCACTACCCTGACAATGTCACATGGCAACAACTGATAATGTGCTGTTCCTAGGCATGGGTCGATGTGTGCTTATAGATCACCTTGTGGCTAACCTGAACCAGAGGGAGGGAATAGGCAAGCTAGTAGCAGCAGGCCTCTTCCAGGTATGTTGGTCCTTGATGCAAAGTTAATCATAGCAAGGGTCTGGCAGGGACACCCTTTCTATCCTTGACAGTCAAAGGTTGAAGGCTTGTATGTGAGGGTGGAATTATGTATTGTGGATACAACCAGAATCTTGCCAAGGATTTGAACAGTTGATCAGAGACAAAGGAGAATTTATAGAGTATAAAGGCCTCAACCTTTACCAGGGAGGATAGTTGGTAGAGTAAAATACAAGGGGACTGGGTGGCATCTGGAGGGTCTTAAATACCCTACAGGCCACTGGCTCACATAAGTACTATACTACTAAGAATGGTAAAGGTAAAGAGTCCTTGTTGTTACAGACACATAAACAATGAGTCTCAGATGTCATAGACATGTTGAGTCATGATGACTGGGCATGTTATGAAAGATGGAGTCCATCTTACATCCATAAGATGTGATGTGATGTGTTAGGTCATGTGCAAGCGAAGTAAAAATGGTAAGGTAAAGGAGATGATGATCCTGATCAGGATCTCGCTTCATGAGGGAAATGAAACAAAGGTAAAACCAAAAAGGAAACTGTATAGTAAGCATACCATCACATCATACAGTAAGTCCACAGGCTTGCCCCTAGAAGCAGGCAGAGGCTGGTAAGCGAGGCACTATCAAAGCATGGGAAAGGGGACAACAGAATGGGTGCATGGGTCCATGACTATGGCAGTGACAGATAAGGCAAAAAGAGTGGCAGCGGCATGACATCACCCCCCCTCTTTTACAGAAGGTTGGTGGCCTCACCAACTACCTAGTCAAAGTCAGTGAAGATTGACTGTTCAAGGTCATCAAGGAGAGGGATTGGTCTTGGAGGGTCCAATAGGATGTCCATTAATGTCAGTCCACTTAGAACCTTTTCCATTTCGACAGGACCAGTGTCCAAGGTGGTGGCAGTCGAGGCATGTGTGTTTATAAAAGGGGTGATATGGGTCGAGTTGTACTCAGCCTCTGAGTTTGAGGCAAAGTCATTCATTTTGTTCGATGGGGAAGAAGGGTTTCACTGGAAGTGCCTGCATGGTGTTTGTCATGTTGAATAAATCATACTTCCAGAACCCTCTAGTGTCATAGACTTTGAGTGGGAACTCTCTCCATTTGTCAACCCTTTCTTCTTCCTTGACCCACAGGTTGTCGCATCTCTCTCCAAGAACCTGGGTGGCAAGCCATAAGAACTTTCAACCAGCTGTCTCTTCTTCCTCTCTTCTTCTATCCATGGTAATCCAACATACTCTGGGGCAAACAGGTTCTTCTTTGACCAGTAGGAGCCCTTTTGAAGTCGAAGCACTGCTCTTCTCTTCCCAATCACTGTGAGCTGCTGAAGGTGTTCCCATTCTAATGGATGGTACCTTGGGTTCTGGAACTTCCTTTGGTCATCTGTCACTAGGCCTTCCTTGGTTGTTCTGAATGTTACCACTTCCAGTGGCCTTTGCATTGTCCCATCCAGGAACTCTCTCCTTCTGTAGTGTCTGGACCAACTTCATTGGTCCTTCCATCAGTAGAGTCACAGGATGTTCCAGGAGGTGGGATATTTTCAGGCAGTGTGCTGCAAAATGACTGAAAGGAGCAGGCAAGCAAGGGGCCATAGTGTATGTGAACAATGTTGATTAGGGAAATGAGCAAGTTCTGGGTTTCTTTGACCACCTTCATTCCTTCAGACTCCATGAATGCAGTGCCCTTGGAATCTTTATCCACAACCACATCTCCAGTCTTCAGGATGTTAGTGGCATGGTGGATGGTAACTTTGATGCTTCCATAGACTTGAGACAGCAACCAGAGATAGTCACTGTTGTGGCTGACATCCCATCCATAGATGATCCATTCATTGTATTTCTCAAGGATCTGTAAGTAGCTTTCATAATCCTCTGGTTTGCAGAGGAGGGCAGTGGGGGCAGGTTTCCTTGTTGGCACATGGGGGATCTGGGACAAGGCTGATGGGTTTCAGTCCACACCATGGGGTGTAGCAGAGTCAGAGGCTGAAGTTCCCTCAGGGGGTGGCATGTTGCATGCCTGCCAGTAGACTGGCTCCAGGTATGGGTGTGTTTGGGGAGTTTTAGGGGGCGCCCTGCACTTTCCCTTTGAGAGCATTTGTACTGTAACACTGGAGTGGGGGTTCTGGGGAGCAGTAGAGTTGGGGTTGAAAAGGGATTCGATGGAGGTGGTGATTGAGTCTGGGGGCAGTACAGATAACTGGGAGATGGGCGACAAAAATCCTGGGGAGAAGTTGTAATCTGTGTCATCGTAGGAGATGTACAAGTCCAGGAGGTATTCACATGACTCAGTGTTATGTTCATCATCAAAGCAAGACATTTACTGAGAGAGATGTCTGCAAGAAGGTTTCTTTCGATGAGTGGAGGAACATGTGGGTTGTGGAGGTTCTGGGGGTTTACGATGACTTCTCTTATACTCCTCCAGTATTTCTTCTGCATTGATCAAGTTAGTCTCTGGTTCCCAAGTATTACTTGCATGTCCACATCCACTCCACTTGACCAAATAACATGTATGCATACCGCATCCTGTCTTTACTTCCTTATGGTTCAATATCACCTCAACTTCCCATTCCAGGATGTCATCGATCAGATCTGGAAGTGGCAAGGGCGGTGCAGGTCCATATTCGGGGGTTTTGTGATACAGGAAGATCCTGGAAGTATGAAATACCAGATGTACCCACCAATGATTGGGGAGATCTAGGTGTACAGCAACTTCCAACAGGACTTCTTTGATCTGAAAAGGTCCTACATGTCTTGGAGCAAGTTTTGTTGACTGAAGGTTGCATTTTAGGTTGTGCATGTCCAGCCAAACAAGGTCTCCCTTGATTGGTGGTTGATAGGACAGGGGATCTGGACCACTGGAGGCCATCTTTTCCATGGTTTTCTTGTGGGCAATGAGTGTGGCATTTCTAGCAAGGGCCAGAGCTTCCAGATGCTCTTCAACTTGGGGTGCTTTCGACATGTGAACAGCCAGATATGGGTCAGGGTCATATCCATATAAGAGGTAGTATGGGGTTTGGCTGTGGGTGGAGTGCATTCTTGAATTAAGGGCAAATTCCACAAGCATGAGATATTTACTCCATTTGTTGGGCCTTTCCATGCAGTACATTCGGAGGTAGGTCTTGACCTCTTGGTTGACACATTCAGCTTTGCCATTTGTTTGGGGGTGGTATCCTGATGAATAGTGGGGCTTGATGCGGAGTGCCTTGTACAAGTTTTGGGTGAAGGCACTTATGAACTGGGGTCCATGGTCTGATATTATGGATTCAGGAATACCATAGTGCAGGTAAATGTATTGTAGCCAGAGGTTGGCTAGTTCCTTGGAGTCTACTGTTTTGTTACATGGGAGTAGCTTCACAGCCTTGGTGAGGCCATGGTTGATGATAGTGAGGATAGAGTTGTGTCCATGGGACAGTGGAAGGTCGGTGACAAAGTCCATCAAGACTTGTTTAAATGGTAAAGGTGTATTTGATTCAATAGGTTGGAGGGGTGGTGGGTGATCCTGTCAAACAACCTTTGAAGCTTGGCACATGGGGCAACCTTTCACATATTCTCTGATATTTTTCCACATTCCAGGCCAGAAACAATGTTTGTTCATGGTGGAGCACATTGCTTGGACGCCAGGGTGGCTGGCTGCAGGATGATCATGAAAATCAGACAAGGTCTTCTTCCGAGCCTTTGGAGGGACATAAATCCTTCCACTTTTGGTCTTGATGTTGGTTGTCAGATCTTCGACAACTTCTTCTTGTGATCTGTCATTCATGATGATGTAACTCGTGTCTTCTTTCGATGAACTCTTAATTTCTTCAGACTTCTTGCAATACACAACATATTCCAGGCTTCTTTGGTTGTTTATGTGCAGTGGTTTTCTTTACTTGTGGGACTTTCACTATTGAAGGGTTTTCTTCATGAAGGTTGGCAGTCATTTTGGACAGCATTTCGACCAGAGTGGGGACCTCTTGTGCAGTTTCACCCCCCCCCCCCCCCCCTTTAGCCAAATCAACAGTGGAAGTACCATAGTTTCCACTGGGGTAGCATGAGTGAAGGCTGGGTTTTGTGACAGTGTATCCAGGATAATCATCCAACAGCCAGGATTGTGTTTGAACTTGAGCAGGAACCCTTGGATATAGGCTAGCCAGTGGGCTTGCCATCCAGTGAGATTTTGCAGTTCTCAGTAGTACATCAAGTTTTCATGGTCCATATGGATGATGGTATCTTTGGGCAGTGACAACAGGTAATGCTTCCAAGCTTTGAGGGCACAAATGACTGCTAGCATCTCTAGATCATAAACTTGGTAGTTTTGTTCAGCACCTTGCAGTGACTGTGAAAGGTATGTGATAGGATGCAGTTTGTCATTGAACTTCTGGCACAGTACTGCACCAGTGCCTAACTTGGAGGCATCTGTGTACACCTCAAACAGTTTGTTGAAATCAGGGAGACAAAGAACAGGAGCCAAGCACATATAAACCTTGAGCTTTTGGAAGGCTTCTTCTTGGGCTGGTCCCCACTTCCATGGGAAGTCCTTCTTTGTCAATTCATGTAGTGGTTTGGAGATCATAGCAAATGATGGAATGAACTGGTGGTAAAAGTTGCAGAATCCAAGGAACTGATGGACATCATGGATGTTCTCTGGGGTCTTCCAGTTTTTCATGGCTTCCACCTTCATGGGCACTGTGGGCTACTCTTCTTGCGAGAGTGCTAAGGGAAATAAGAGGGGAAAGCTGTAGGTAAAACCTAGGCTCGTCCCAAGGGGTCTTGAGTTGGAAGGAGACAGAAGGGGGGGGACTTTAGGTGGTGAAGTGGGAATTATACAAAAGGGGGACTCGAGAGCTCATTGGATCTCGGTAAGCAGCAATAGTAGGCTTGGAGGACGGTTTTTGGGATGTTAGGGACTTGATGGCGGTGAAGTGGCAGCAAAGGGGATTCTGGGACTCGGGGTACTCTTGTAAACTCGGAGATGGCTTGGGAAGGCTCTCTAGACTCGAATGGGACTCTTAGGTTCTCGCTCTGTTACACCAAAAGGTGGGTGGTATATTTTTCTAAGTAGACCAGGCTTTTGTATCATAAGGACAGTGGTATCTAAGGTGAAATCCAGCATATTTCGGATCTGTCATATGTCAAAAGTAATAACAGACAAAGCAAAGTCCAATGCTGGTACAGGCACATGTGCAGCAGTGACAGCGGCGAAAGGAAAACAGACTATAGTGGAGAAGATAAACACAAACCAAGACAAAGCAGCATAACCACATGTCTGAGCAATGGGATCACACCCTGGAACTGACAGGGGGTGAAGGGAGCAGTATAGGTAAAGGAGGGTCTGTGGGGAGGCACAGTGACACATGACAGGCAACGATGTTGCTGGTGGTAACAGGCATGTGACCACGAGGAAGCATAGTGCAGGTGGCGACACAATCCCATGACCGTGATGGGCATGTGATCTGGCAGGTTGGGAGAGTTGGGATTGCCACCGAGGGCGCCTCACAGCCCCAGGGAGCCTAGACTCCCTACAGTGCCATCTCATATTGTCCATGGTGAATTGTGTATCTGAGGAATTCAATTTCTTCAGCTTCAAAGACACATTTTGAAAGCTTGAGCCTCAGATTCTCCCTTTTTGCTATCTCTAAAAATTCTTTCATGTTCTTCTTCAGGCCTTTGTGCATTTTTGAATGGATAGTCACGTCATCCAGGTAGATGATGCCTTTCTTGTCAGTTCATAGTTGACTGAACTTCCCATCCATGTATCTTTGGAATGTTGGGGGCATGTTGTTTTGCCTGAAGAACATTACTGTGGGCTTGAAGATGCCTTGGGGTGTTACAAATGACCCAAGTAATGTGTCTTCTTCCTTCCTGACTCTTATGTTGGTAAAGCCCCACCAGACATCAAATTTTGCGAAGTACTTCGACTTGACCAACTCGTCTAGGATTGGCTTGACAAGTGGTAAGGGGTACTGATCAGGAATGGTGAATGAATTTAACTGTTGGTAATCTTGTATGAGTCTTTTCTTTCCATCCTTCTTTCCAACAAAAAAGATGGGTGCAGGGGGTACTTGCAGGATGTCTGTGTTTTGTACCTTTTCAATTTTTCCAGTTTGCAGGTTCTCGTCGAGGAACTTGTTGAGTAGCTGCATCTCATCTCGAGACAACAGATAAATTTTTGCTGGTTTAAATGTCTTTAGGTCTTTAGAAGGGTCAAGTTTTATTGTATAGTCATAGCCAGGGCAATGAGGAGGTAGTGGGCAGTTTTCTGAGAAAACTTCACAACAGGAATTATATTCTGCAGGCAGAATAACCTCTTCATGTTTTAGTTGCACTTCAAGTTGTGTTGAAATCAAGGTTTGATTTATTGAAAGTGTTGCAACTTCTGGTGTTCCCCATCCTACTATTTTCCTGGTGGTCCAATTGATTATAGGCTGGGCTTGTTGGAGCCAAGGCATGCCTAAGAGCATGCTTTCGTTCTTGAGATCCATGACATATGCAGAGAGCTTGAAATGTTGTCCATGCACTCACCTGGTGAAGAGGGCTATTGCATCTATAACTTGTTTCAACGATCCTTTGAAGCTCCATGGTGACCATGGTTGTTTGATTTTCTTAGTCTCCAGGTGGTATCTTTCAACTGCCTCTCGACTGATGGTGTTGCATTCTGCACTGCTGTCGATTACTGCTCTGATTCCCCCTTCATTCCATTCTGTCAAAAATAATGTGCTGGTAATAGCCCTCACAGAGGGGTATTCATTGATGTGTACTGGAGACATTAATTCTGGGGCACTGAATGAACAGAACATACTTCTACTCTCCTCCATCAGGGGTGAATGTGGAGAGGACTCTAAAAATCCTTCTTCTCATTCAATGCCTCTCTGAGCTTCTCAAACTCCTCAGCATTGTAGAAGGACTTGACTTCATGGACGAGCTTTTGTCTGTCTGACAGGGTACAGTCTTTGATGTAGTGTCCTTTTCTTCCACACTGGTAGCATTCTCCCTTAGACTCTTGTCACAGTTCTTGGAACCTGTAAGGATCAGGTTTCCTTTTCTGGGGTGGTCAATATACAGGCTTCTTTGATTGCCAATCGACATCCATAGTGTAAGGGTCTTGGATTGGTTGCCTACTGCAGGTGGGACCTTCATTTTGATACATATGGAGAACTTCTTTGTTGTCCTTGGTCAGACACTCATTGTACATGCCAAGGCTCGCCTTAGCAGTCTGTGCATCAACAGTGGCATCAATCCATTCTTGAATGGTCTGTGGGATTTTGCCAGACCAAAGAATCCATTTGGTGGTTTTGTTATTGAGACCTTTCCTGAAATAGACTCTGGCATGTTGATCATCATGAGAGATTGAAGCTCGAGTGATAAGATCCAAGAACTTGCCAATATATTTGGCTAGGGGAGCATTGCCTTGTTTTATCTCAGCCATCTTGAGGAATGTGAGTGCCTCTGTGTCTCTGACCTTGAAGATCTTTTGGAGCTTGATGAGGAAGGTGGTCCAACTGTCATACAGGTAGACTTTTCCAGCCACTGTCATGTGTTCTTTTAGGTAGTTTTCAGTGAAATGGACAGTGGATCCTTGACTCATGAAAGAAAGGGTGAAGCCAATCTTTCACTTGTTGGTGTCATAGACATGGCAGTTGAGATTGAGATAATTGTTGATGAATGCAATCCAAGCTTCGAACTTGCCACTAGTTCCATTGAACAGGAGTGGCTTTCCAAGGCCTAACTCCTTTTGATCAACTCCTCTCCCTTCAGGTTGTTTTTCTTCAGACACCATGGATTTGGGGATGGTATAGGCAGGAAAGGCTAAGCCAGTGTGGCCTGTTAGGCTTTCATACCATTGTACCAATTCTTTGACATTTCCAATGGCATGACCAGCGAAGGGGTCAGTTGTCCTGGTGAACTGTTGTAGTTGTTCAGCTAGGGCAGTGATTTGTTCTTGTTCTCCAACTCTGACCATTCCTAAGTCTGTTGTGGTCGATGATTTGGTTTCTGGTGCTGTGTGTGTTTCTTCTTCATCGATCCTTTTACCAACTAGGGGTTCTGGTTCTCAGATTTGGGTGAAGGACACTGGGACTGCTTCTTTTGAGGTCTGGGCCTGGGTACCCTCTCCTCCTTCTGACTTAGTAGGACTCATTATCAGATACAGTTGAAAGCATTGCACAGATGATGTGCATTCAAGCTTTTTTGGGGCTGCAGTTGTGTTTGACAAATGCAGGGGAACTTTAGGTGGTTGTCCTCATGGACGAAACTTGCTTGATCCTGCTTCAGAAGACATGGTTGCAGATTCTTCTTTTAATATGAGTCATGAATATACACTTCAAGGTTTGCAAGGCCTTCGAAGAATATTCGCTTTTAATAGGGGCTCTTGATCTTGCTGTGACCTCGACTGGTTATGGGTTTTCCAGAGACTCTTTCTCCAGCACAGCTTTTATCAAGAGCTACTGATGAGATGCCTTCACAGGTATTCACTTGGTCTCTAGACACAGGTAGCAGACCTGTTCACAATGCAAGTTACTCTTCTGCTATTAGGTCTTATACTTCTAATCAGCTGATGCTTGCAATAGGGGAAGTGATGATTTGATTGGGGATTCTCATGTTGGAACAATATCAGGTGCGGTGGATTTTCAGCTGCTACCACGAGGGGAGCTGTATCTCACTTCGCTGATATAGAACGAGATAGAGTTGCTCTTTGACTATGTCAACTTTCACAAAAGTCTCCTGCTGATACCACAAGCAGATGGTATCCAGACAGTCAGGTCAGACAGTGAGCAAAGAGTGGTACTTTACTCTTTTGTCATGTGGCAATGACTGATAACGTGCTGTTCCTAGGTGCAGGTTGACATGTGCTTATAGATTGCCTTGCAGCTAACCTGAACCAGAGGGAGGGAATAGGCAAGCTAGTAGCAGTGGGCCTCTTCCAGGTATGTCGGTCCTTGATGTGAAGTTAATCATAGCAAGGGTCTGGCAGGGACACCCTTTCTATCCTTGACAGTTGAAGGTCAAAGGCTTGTATGCAAGGGTGGAATTACATATTGTGGATACAACCAGAATCTTGCCAAGGATTCGAACAGTTGATCAGAGGCAAAGGAGAATTTATAGAGTATAAAGGCCTCAACCTTTACCAGGGAGGATAGTTGGTAGAGTAAAGTACAAGGGGACCGGGTGGCATCTGGAGGGTCTTAAATACCCTACAGGCCACCAGCTCATGTAAGTACTATACTACTAAGAATGGTAAAGGTAAAGAGTCCTTGTTGTTACAGACACATAAACAATGAGTCTTGGATGTCATAGACATGTTGAGTCATGATGACTGGGCATGTTATGAAAGACAGAGTCCATCTTACATCCATAACAACATGTTAGGTCATGTGTGAGCGAAGTAAAAATGGTAAGGTAAAGAAGACGATGATCCCGATCAGGATCTCACTTTGCAAGGGAAATGAAACAAAGATAAAACCAAAAAGGAAACTGTATAGTAAGCATACCATCATGTCATACAGTAAGTCCACAGGCTTGCCCCTAGAAGCAGGCAGAGGCTGGTAAGCAAGGTGCTATCAAAGCGCAGGAAAGGGGATGACAGAATGGGCACATGGGTCCACAACTATGGCAGTGACAGATAAGGTGAAAAGAGTGGCAGCGGCACAACAGACAACATGCAATGAAGCACTACCACCACCTTATTTGCCAACTTGGTGCTCCCAATGGGTTGTGTTCTTTGATCACTGAATTGAAGCACAATAAGGTTAAATGTCCATACTGGTGCACCAATCATTTGCAGGCACTCAGGCAAATACTTTTAATCAGTCAAAGGCTGGATAAGCTTACTGCAGCATGTATGGATTTTTTAAAGGATGTGGTATGTTGAATGGATTGTGCCTGTCACAGGCATTTGAGGTTCTAGGTATGCATCTCTAACCCACATGTGATTCAATTTTGACTGCCACTTAGGACCTGCCACTAACAAACAGTATCATCAGCAGCATAGTATCAAGGAAGGCATGGATGCAGCAGACAATGGTGAAGAATGAACAGAAAGCTATGAGGAGGATTCAGGTGAATCTGTTGATGAACTGATGGCAATCAATGCCTGGGTAACATTGGCATGTAAATACCATATGTCTTATTACTAGGCTTCCCTGCAGGTGCTGATTATTCACCTTGGAACATACTCACACAAGGAATGTAAGGGCTGTGGTGATTGAACTCGGAGTGCCTGACCTCCCCAACATTCTTCATCACTTCCTTCATTCACAGCTTAATCCTTCTGACACTCATGATCCAGAACACATCCCATGCCATAAGTGCCCATTCTATGAGGGAAAAATCCATGTCTACAAGTCTGCATGCTCAACATTCTTTGCACCAAGTGACCTGAGTGGGATCTATGGAATGCACTGTGAATATATTCATTCCTGCAGGTCCCCAGTTCAGCTGTGTTTTCATTGTAACTGACCCACATGCAGAAGGCATGTGCAGTCTAGATGTTTCCTGTGTGCTGTGCTTTTTTTCATTCAAGTACCAAAGGATTTTGTATCCATGTGCCATTTGTTGAAAAGTCTGTGGTGTTGTGTTATACTCTGTCAGCAAGAACGGTTTCCTACTTACATAATCACCCTTTGACTTAGCTGGAGTATTTTCTACTTGTACCTCAGTCTTCATCCAACTCAAAGCCTGAGGTATGGTTTATGTTCTTTGTTCTAACCTACAATATGATACTAATATCTACTTAGATATTTACTTTCCTTTTAGTCCAAAACTCATCCTTCATAACCTTCAAAAGGTTATGAGCCCTGCCTGCATGGCTCTACTTCCAAACTTCTGAATCTAACTAGAAGGTCCTTAAAACAAGGCTCTAGTATACAGATATGTCAAACCCTCCATCTGCTTCTATGGCAGGAAAGTTACCTGCACAAGTGACACCCTTGACTATAATGACATCTGGAAGAGTCACTCAAGGCTTCAGTCAACTGTATGACATCCCACCTTTTGACAATGATGGGTCAAGTTTCCAGAACTGGAAAGCATGGGTGGAGATGGTGTTAGATGTGCATGGACTCTGGTCTGTGGTTGGTGGTGCAGACACAACAGCACCTGACCCCAAAGTGCACCAGGTCAGCAACCAGTCTTGACAGTATATTCAAACTTAAAATCTTGCATGAGTTCATCAAACCCCTAAACCATGACTATGACTACCTGACTCCACTCACACTCCATGGCTGTTGAAGCCTCAGAACAAGCCACAATCAGTTATATGCACAAATCTAGTGCATGTATCATGCTAGCAAGCTGCTGATGCCCTCCACCATTGGTCAGCCAGTTCTGAAGCTTCTCCACCAGGGGAGAACCTCTCACTACCCTGACCCCCAGAACCAGCCCTTCCAATAGACATTCCACCTCCATGGCACAACCAACCCCAGACCTCTTCAGAGGTGACAACCCCTGAGATGATGGTCCAGGAGACAATGGACCCAGAGATGATGACAATGGCAACCCTTTCATTGATGCCCCAAAACAGCTAGACCCCCAGTTGGCAGTCTTGCAGAACTTGACAACAGCTGTCAACTGCCTGTTGTGCTCAACCCATTGCTCCAATGACACCTCATCCTCACATGCCAAAGTCTGAGAGCCAGATACCTTCAACAGAACTGACCCAAAGAAACTCCAAACCTTTTTGGTTTGGTGTGAGCTCTGCTTCCAGGATCATCCCAAGGTGTTTCACCTTGACAGAAATAAGGTCACATTTGCCCAGTCTTACCTTAAGGGCATGGCCCTTGAATGGTTCAAGCCAGACCTCTTGAACTCCAGAGATCCAGCAGACCATCCACTCTGGATGGAGAGTTGGTTGGATTTCATAGCAGATCTCCAGACAACCTTCAGACCCCATGACCCAGTTGCAGACACAAAACACCAGCTCAACCATCTCCACATGAAGGAAATGCATTGTGTGAATTGTTATGTGGTCAACTTCAATAGACTGGCATGACAAGTCTGAGGCTATGGAGATGGCACCCTCTGGCACCTGTTCTGCACCAGACTCCCTGACCACATTAAGGGCAAAATCAGTAGGGTTGGGAAACCCACCACCTTGTATGGGTTGCATGCCCTAGCCCAGGAGATGGATGCATGCTACTGGGAGTGCAAAGACAAGATCTCTCATCAAGCTAAGTCCTCTGGTAGCAACTCCAGAAACAACTCCAGAGGCAAAGCCAACTCCAACAAGGGGGACAAGCAGAAGTCTAGTAATGCCAACCCCCAACCTGGTAGTAGCAACCAAACTCCATCTACCTCAAACACCAAACCACCAAATAATCAGAACTCTGAAACACTGCCCATGCTCCAACAAGCTTGGCAAGGATGGTAAACTGACACCTGCCAAGCATAAGAGGTGTTTCAAACAGAACTTGTGTATGTTCTGTGGCAACCCTGGGCACAAGGCAAAAGAATGTCCCAGATCCACCTCCCATGCAGCCAAGGCTGATGCAGCCATGGTCACTGAGTTGGAAGCCAAACCAATTGCCTCCACTGAGGCAAAAAAATAGTGTGCAACTCTCAGAACTCTGCACAGCCTGGGAGTTGCATTGATACTGTCACATCTGTGATGCACATGCAAGGTCCAGACCACAGTCCAACCATCTGAGGTGTCATTCTAGCCCTATGGGCTTCTGTTGTGAAACTCCATTCCATCTCTAATTTGACTTATGATCTCACTCAACTCCAGACAGTTCCTGGATAGTTCTGACCTCTGGGACTTGGCAGGAAACTAGTGTACTAAGTTGTACACTAAACTCCAACTACCTGGACTTTTGCTCTAGCCTTTCTCTGCCCTCAGACCCTCTCAGAGACTGTTGAGAACTGGTCTTGATAGTATATTTGAACTCAATCCCTGCATGAAGCCCACCAAACCCCCCATGCCATGACTATGACTACCCAACTCCATTCCTGCTCCATGGCTGTTGAAGCTTCAGAACAAGCTGTGATCAATGATATGCACAAGTCTAGTGCATGTATCACATTAGCAAGCTGCCAATGCCCTCCACCATCAGTGAGCCAATTTTGAAGTTTCTCCACCAGGGGTGAACCCCTTGCTACCCTGACCCCTAGAACTGACTCCTCCAGTAGACGTTCCTCATCTATGGCATGACCAACCCCAGACCTCTTTGGAGGCAATGACCCTGGAGATGACAGTCCAGGAGATGATGGTCCTGGAGATGATGACAATGATGATGATGACAATGACAATGATGGCAACCCTTTCATCGATGCCCCAGAACAGCTAGACCCCCAACTGGTGGTCTTGCAGAACTTGGCAATGGACATCGACCATCTGTCATGCTCAACCCATCACTCTGACAACACTTCATCCTCATGCACCAAAGTCTGAGAGCCAGACACTTTTGACAGTACTGATCTGAAGAAACTCCAGACATTCTTAGTTCAATGCAAACTGTGCTTCCAAGATCATCCAAAGGCCTTCTGCCTGGACAGAAACAAAGTCATGTTCACCCAATCTTATCTCAAAGGAATGGCTCTCAAGTGGTTTGATCCAGACCTTCTAAACTCCAGAGATCTGCCAGACTGTCCACTTTGGATGGACAGCTGGTTGGATTTCATAGCAGATCTCCAGACAACTTTTGGACCCCATGATCCAGTCGCAGACACCAAGCACCAGCTTGATCACCTCCACATGAAAGAAACACATCATGTAAATCATTATGTGGTCAACTTTAACAGATTGGTGTCACAGGTCCGAGGTTACAGAGATGGCACTCTCTGCCACCTGTTCTATACCAGGCTCCCAGACCACATCAAAGATGAAATCAGTAGGGTTGGGAAACCACTATGCTGTATGGGTTGCATGCACTAGCCCAAGAAATTGATGTGTGCTACTGGGAGTGCAAGGACAAAGTCTCTCATCAAGCTAAGTCCTCCAGCAACAACTCCAGAAATAACTCTGGAGGCAAGGCCAACTCAAACAAGGGGGACAAGCAGAAATCTGGTAGTGCCAACCCCCAGCCTGGTAGTAACCAACAAACTCCATCTACTTCGAACTCCAAGCCTCCAAATAATCAGAACTCTGGAGCACCATCCACACTATCCAACAAGCTTGGTAAAGACAGCAAGTTGACACCTGCCAAGCAAAAGAGACATTTCGAGCAGAATTTGTGTATGTTCTGTGGAAACCCCAGGCACAAGGCTAAAGAATGCCCTAAATCTACATCTCACACAGCTAAGGCTCACACAGCCATGGTTACTGAGTCAGAAGCCAAACTGACTGCCTCCTCCAAGGCAAAAAAATAGAGTGCAACTCTCAGAACTCCACACAGCCTGGGAGTTGCATTGATACCAACTGTGCACCCTCAGAGGCATGCCTCAATGCATGTGCTCTTTTAAATCCCAATTCATTAAAACCTCCTGTCACCCTTGACTCCTATAATATTCCAGACTTTCCAGCATTAATAGATTTGGCCTGACCCACTGTTTTGTAGACTCTACTTTTGTCAATGATCATGGTCTTTCAACCTACTCTGTCCCACCTCTCATCCTCCATCTGTTCAACAGTGTGACAACAACATCAATCAGTAAAGCCTTGAACCTCTCAGTCCATTTTCCCTCTGGAGATATCATTGATATGATCTTCTATGTAACTCTGTTGGATTCTGAGTGTAAGATTGTTCTTGGACATAACTGGCTCACCCACTACAATCCATCAATTGATTGGGTATTGAGCAGTGTTAAGTTCCGAAACCTTACTCCTTGTTTGCCAGCACTGACATCACCCTCTGACTCAGAGCCAATTCCAAGAAACCCTGTAGATGCCCCCCTGGGCTCTCTGGAAATCACCCTTCCCAAGTCAGTTGATAACTCCTCTCCACCCAGCACTTGAGCACCAAACATCTCCCTTGTCAATGCAGCAGCCTTCATCCATGCTTGCAAGCTAGATGGCTCAACCCAGTTCTCCCTCCAGGTTTGACCTCAGGACATTACCAAACTCTGGGCTGCCACCATACAGGATACCCTGGACTTGTTGTCAGTACCTCTGGACTATCATGACTTTGCTGATGTGTTCAGCAAGGCCAAGGCAGCTACACTTGTGCCTCACCAGGAGTTTGACCTCAAGATAGATTTGGAGGAAGGAACTACTCTGCCATTGGGCACCCTCCACTTGCTTTTGTCTGTTGAGCTTGCTGCTCTCCAGACCTTCATCAATGAAAATCTCACTACCAGCTTTATTTGTCCAACATCATCCCCATATGCTGCACCTGTCCTTTTTGTCAAGAAGAAGGATGGATCACTTTGTCTCTGTGTTGACTTTAGGGGCCTCAATAAGATCACCAAGAAGGACCATTACCCATTACCTCTCATTTCAGACTTACTTGACTCACCTAGTCAGGCTAAGGTATACACTAAAATTGATCTGCACCACGCTTACCACCTGGTGCACATTGCCAAAGGAGATGAATGGAAAACAGCTTTCAGAACCCATTATGGATCTTACAAGTGGCTCATGATGCCATTCGGACTTACCAATGCCCCTGCAGTGTTCCAACACTTCATCAACTCTGTCTTCGTGGACCTACTGGATGTATGCATTGTTGTCTACCTAGATGACATCCTTATTTATTCTGATAATATGGAAAACCACAAAAAACATGTTCATGAGGTACTCCACAGACTCCAGGAGCATGGCTTGTATGCCAAACCAGAGAAATGCAAATTCCACTCTGAGTCCATGGAATACCTTGGTTTCTTTTTATCCCCTGATGGTTTGTCAATGTCCAAGGATAAGGTAAAGGCTGTCCATGACTGGCCTGAACCCTGTAAAGTGAAGGACATTCAATCCTTCCCTGGCTTTGCAAATTTCTACCATCATTTTATCTTCAATTACTTGAACATCATGGTCTCACTAACACATCTCACATGGAAGGGGGCACCTTGGAATTTCTCCAAGGATTGTTGCCAGTCCTTTAATCATCTCAAAGAAGCTTTCTCCATGGCTCCAATATTGACTCACTTCCAGCCTGGACTTCCCATCACAGTTGAAACAGATGCTTCAGACTATGCTATTGCTGGCATTCTGTCTGTCACTTGCCTGGATGGTGAGGTATGACTGGTAGCATTCTTCTCCCAGACTTTGACTGCCCTGGAGTTGAACTATGACACACATGACAAGGAGCTGTTGGCAATCCATGAAGCCTTCCAAACCTGGCATCATTACCTCAAAGGCCCCACACACCCCATTGATGTTGTTACTGACCACAAGAACCTTGAGTATTTCTCTACCTCGAAAGTGCTCACCAGGCACCAAGTGTGTTGGTCTGAGTACCTCTCTCAATTTAATATGGTCATTCGTTTCTGCCCCAGTAAGCTTGGAGCAAAGCCTGACACCTTGACTAGACGATGGGATGTCTACCCCAAAGAGGGGGATAGGGGCTATGCCCAAGCTAACCCACAATTTACCAATGAACAACTATCCAATGTGTTACAGGCAACCTACTTAGAAAGCCCGGTACTACATGCTAGTATAATCATGGATGTTGAGAAACTCCATGAAGACATCAAGTCTGCCTTAACATCTGATCCACTCAGTCAACTCCACCTCTCTGACCCATCTAACCCCCATTGGCAGGTAGATGAATCCAGACTTTTACATCTGGATGATCATATATATGTCCCCAAAGCAAATGATCTCAGGCTTTGCATACTCTGTTACAAGCATGACCACCCCTTGGCTGGTCACTTTGGACAAAACAGAACACTCAAACTTGTCTGTCATGAATATGTCTGGCCAAATGCTTGGACTTATATCAAAGACTATGTCAAGTCTTGCAATGCCTGTGCATGTGCCAAAACCCTGAGACACAAACCATATGGTATGTTGAAGCAACTACTGATACTGGAGAGACCTTGGAACTCCATCTTGATGGATTTCATTGAACAACTACCAAACTCCAGGAACCATACTGCTATACTGGTCATTGTAGACTGTCTCTCAAAACAAGCTGTATTCATCCCCACTGAAGATACAATCACCTCTCCACAACTTGCTAAACTGTTCCTACTCCATGTCTTCTCCAAGCATGGAGTTCCCTCACACATAACCTCTGACAAAGGCACAGAGTTCATGTCTCACTTCTTCTGGTTGCTGGGCAAAGCACTGGATATGAAGCTTCATTTCACTTCCAGATATCACCCTGAAGGCAACAGTCAAACTGAATGAACTAACCAGACATTGGAGCAGTACCTATGGGTCTACTGTAATTACCAACAGGACAACTGGTCCGAGTTGCTACCACTTGTGGAGTTTGCATACAACAATGCTCCCAGTGCTACAACTGGAGTTTCACTGTTCTTTGCCAATAAGGGTTATCATCCTAATGTTACCATACATCCAGAAAGAGAGTTAACATCTTCTCAAGCTAGAGACTACGCAGTGGACTTAGACTCCCTGCATACATTCTTACAAGAAGAAATGAAGGAAGCTCAGCAGAGATACCAAGGTCCAGCAGATGCTAAAAGATCTCTGCCTCCAGATTTTCAGATTGGAGATTTGGTATATGTCAAAGCTAAGTACTTCAGGTCCATGCAACCTTCAAAGAAACTCTTGGAAAAGAATCTAGGCCTGTACCCCATCATCGCACGTGTTGGATCATTATCCTTCACTATCTGACTACCTGACACTATGAAGTCCATACACCCAGTGTTCCATGTCTTGCAGCTAGAACCAGCAACTCTGAATACCATCCCCAACCATGTCCAGCCTCCACCTCCATGAGTTGAAATTGACAGAGAACCAGAGTATGAAATAGAACAAATCCTAGACTCTAAACTGGACTACTGTAGGTGATGTCTGCTGCAGTACCTAGTCAAGTGGGCTGGCTATGAAGGCATGGACAAGGAAATGTCCTGGCTCATAGCTACCAAGTTATGCAATGCCCCTGACTTAGTTGTGGATTTCCACAAAGTGTACCCCCACAAGGATGGTCTGTTGAGTGCCATCCCACCCTGGAAATAAGTGGACTTTTTGGAGTTTACTCCATCTACACTATGAAAACTCATGCTCACTTGATTCTAAGATGGACACAACAGAAAATATATTTCAAAAAAAAAAAAGAGAAAGAGGAGGGGGGGGGGGACAGGAAAATCTGAAGTACAATACAGACATGGATAAACTAAAAGTAACAATTAAATGTTGTCATCGTTCATCACCCAGTTGACAAGGCTGGTCGTTGCAGTCTTGAGAACCTCAAATGACTCCTCCAGAACTCCAGACAGGTCCTTGACCTCCTTTGACATTGTCTCCACTGCTGCAGTGTTCCTCTGGATCATGTTGATGATTTCTCTGAGCCAACAGTCCAGGACCTCCACCAGCAGATCTTGACACAGAGCTTGTCCATGGGGTGCATGAGGTTTTGAGATGACCTCAATGTCCAGTGTATTGTCCAGGTCCTTGTCATTGGCTGGTTCTCTGAAATGGGCAGACTTTCTCCATTTTCTTTTTTCTCCACCCCAGGGAGATGTCATGGTCGATGCTGGCTTCTTGGGCTCCAGCACCTTCAGATTCAAGTTGCACTTGCCCTTGGTTTTTTGGCACTGGATGCACGACATGCTGTGACCTGTGCCCAGCATGCATGGTTCTCCAGCCTTGATGCAGGCAGAGCAAGCTTTTGCCTGCTCTGTGGACTTTCTGCTGACTGACACAACATGCTGAGACTGGTTACAGATTTGTCAGTATGGATTTTAGAACAATAAGTACTGTTATGCACTGACAAACCCTCTGCCTGCTGCACCCAGCATGTCTCCTCCTCAAGATGTCTCCTCTCCACTTCCAGCTCATGGGGTTTTCTCTCCTCAGCTGCTTTTCTCTGAGCAGCCTCCTCAGCCTTTCTATGCTCCTCAGCTTTCCAATGTTCTTCGGCCTCCTTTGCTTTCCAGACCTCCTCAGCTTGCCAGCATTCTTCTTCTTCAACTGCTGCCTGCAAGGCAGCATGCTGACGACACTGCCATTCATTGAATTTTGCCATTTTCATAGTCAGCGGGTTGTCTGGATACTCTCAAAGCAGGTTGTCATCAAGAACCTCCCAGGCGATGCCTGTGGGGTTGAGGGAAGGTTTGAGTTGGGGGGTAGGAGCTATAGTGTTTAGGAGTTTCAAGAATGGGCATCTGGACTTTGACAAAACCCTGTCGAGCTCTTTTTACCATAAAGTTTTTTGGACTCCAACAATGCAGACTTTGAAACTCCAAAGCGATGCTTGGGCACAACAAGTGCCTCGAGGGCTTGGCCCTAAGAGGGGGATACTGTCACATCCATGATGCATGCACAAGGTCCTGACTGCAGTCTGACCATCTGAGGTGTCATTCTAGCCCTACAGGCTTCCATCATGAAACTCCATTCCATCTCTAATTTGACTTATGATCTCACTCAACTCCAGACAGTTCCTGGATGGTTCCAACCTCTGGGACTTGGCAGGAAACTAGTGTACTAAGTTGTATGCTAAACTCCAACTACCTGGACTTTTGCTCTAGCCTTTCTCTGCCCTTGGACCCTCTCAGAGACCATTGAGAACCAGTCTTGACAGATACTGACTGTGTGCCCTCAGAGGCATGCCTCAATGCATCCACTCTTTCAAATCCTAATTCACTAAAGCCTTCAGTCACCCTCAATTCATATAATATTCCAGACTTTCCAGCTTTAATAGATTTGGGTTCAACCCATTGTTTTGTGGATTCCACTTTCGTCAATAATCATGATCTTTCAACTTATTCCATCCCACCTCTTGTCCTCTGTCTGTTTGATGGTGTGGCAATGACACCAATCAGTAAAGCCTCAAATCTCTCAGTCCAGTTTCACTCTGGAGATGTCACCAACATGACCTTCTATGTAACTCCATTGGATTCTGAGTGTAAGATCATTCTTGGACATAACTGGCTCACCTGTTACAATCTGTTGATTGATTGGGTACTGAGCAGTATTAAATTCTGAAACCTTACATCTCATTTGCCAGTGCCAGTGTTGCCCTCTGACTCAGAATCCACTCCAAGGAACCCTGAAGATGCCCCTCTGGGCTCTTCAAACACCACCCACCCTGAATCAGTTGACAACTCCTCCCCACACAGCATCTGAGCACCTAACATCTCCCTTGTCAATGCAGCAGCCTTTGTCTGTGCTTGTAAGTTAGATGGCTCACTCCAGTTCTTCCTCCAGGTCCAACCTCAGGACAGTGCCAAACTCTGTGCTGCCACTGTACAGGATACCCCAGACTTGTTGTTGGTACCCCTGGACTATGATGACTTTGCTGATGTGTTCAGCAAGTCCAAGGGATCAACACTTGCACCTCACAGGGAGTTCAACCTTAAGATAGATTTGGAGGAAGGAACTACCCCACCACTGGGAACCCTCTACTCCCTTTCTTCCATTGAGCTTGCTGCTCTCTGGACACTCATTGATGAGAACCTGACCACCAGCTTTATTCATCCAACATCATCCCCATATGCCATGCCAGTCCTTTTTGTCAAAAAGAAGGATGGGTCACTTTGCCTTTGTGTTGACTTTAGGGGCCTTAACAAGATCACCAAGAAGGACTGATATTCACTCCCTCTCATCTCAGACTTACAGTGACTCAAAAAACTGTCTGGATGTTTGCTACTTTTTCAAAGAATTGCTTATAACTCAGTCCCCATTTGGCTATAAATCATGAAAAAATAGGGGTGGATAGCCAGTGGTCATGTGATTTTGTGTGCCAAATATGGTTATGATAATGTTACTTGATACTGTACAATTAATTCAACATTGACCACTACTCATCTGAACAGTTTTTTTGCAGGGTATCCAAGTAACAATAAGTAGGATATATCTAGTACTTTGTGTAACCACCCTTGGCCTTGAGCACTGCTGCAACCCTCCTAGGCATACTATTGATCAAGTTAAGGCAAACCTCCCTTGGAATTTTCCTCCATTCCTCTTCAATCCTCTTCCACAGCTCCTCTATGCCCTTAGGGAGTGCTGGGTAGGTTCCCAACCTTTTCTTCAGGTCATGCTAGAGATGTTCAATGGGGTTTGAGGTCTGGTGACTGTGCAGGCCAGTCAAGAAGCTCAACACCATGATCTTTGAACCATTTCTTGGCCAATTTGGAGGTATGCTTGGGATCTCCATCTTGTTGAAAGATGAAGTTGTTGACATCCATCCCATGTTCCTCCAGATTGGAACAGATGGTCCTCCATAATTTTGGTGTAGAGTGTTGCATCCATCCTCCCATTGATCCTGCACATTTGGCCTACTCCATGCACCGTCATGCACCCCCAAATCATCAAACTCCCTCCACCAAACTTGACAGTGCCTTGAACATGTTGGTTTGTAAGGGGGGATCCTGGTTTCTTCCACACCCAAAGCCTCCCATCTGACCCCAGGCAATTAATTTTGGTCTCATCAGACCAAACAACCCTTGTCCAGTCTTCTTCAGTCCAGTGTTGGTACTTCTGGGCAAATGCATAGCACTGTCATACATGTTGAGGTTGAAGCAGAGGCTTTTTGGACAGCAGCCTTCAGGTTCTCCTTCTTCAAGTGATTCCTGATGGTTTGGGTGCTGACACCAAGCCCAGAGATTTTCTTGACCTGAGTGGCAGTATCTGCTTGCCCAGAGGTGATTAGGTGAGCCATGTGATGATGATCATGAGCTGTAAGCTTAGAGAGACAGCCTCCAGCATTGGTTGGAAGGGGTGAGAGGGCCTTGGAACATATTTCTGAGACAGTAGAATGTCTGATATGAAGTTTGGAAGCAATTTGACAAGAAGACTGGCCATCCTGAAGCATGGACAGCACAGCCAGATGAGTATCAGAGGGGATGGCCTTCATGGGGAATGGGGAGCATGATGGGCAGTAGTTGGACCTAATTTATGTATAATCATACTAAGGCTATGTTAATTTGTTGAAATTCAGCACAGCCACTGAATAATTTGGCATAGCCACAGCCATACCTAAAGTTATGATCACCTGCAAAAAAACTGTCTGGATGAGTATTGGTCAATGTTGAATTAATTGTACAGTATCAAGTCACATGACCATAACCATATTTGGCATACATCATCACATGACCACTGGCTATCTACTCCTATTTTTCCATGATGGGGACTGAGTTATAAGCAATTCTTTGAAAAAGTGGCAAACATCCAGACAGCTTTTTGAGTTACTGTACTTGACTTGCCTAGTTGAGCTAAGATATATACTAAAATTGACCTGTGCCATGCTTACCACCTAGTGCACATCACCAAAGGAGATGAATGGAAAATGGCCTTCAGAACCCATTATGGATCTTATGAGTGGCTGGTGATGCCATCTGGACTTACCAACACCCCTGCAGCTTTTCAATGCTTTGTCAACTCCATCTTCACAGACCTACTGGATGTATGCATCATTGTCTACCTAGACAACATTCTCATTTATTCTGATAACATTGAAAATCATAAAAAATATGTTTGTGAGGTACTCTGCAGACTCTGGGAACATGGCTTGTATGCCAAACCAGAGAAATGTGAATTCCACTCAGAGTCCATGGATTACCTTGGATTCTTCCTGTCTCTTGACAGTTTGTCAATGTCTGAAGATAAGGTAAAGGCCATTCATGACTGCCCTGAGCCTTGTAAAATGAAGGACATTCAGTCCTTCCTCAGCTTTGCACACTTCTACTGTTGTTTTATGTTCAATTACTCAGACATCATGGTCCTGTTGACATGTCTCACACAAAAGGGGGCACTTGGAACTTCTCCAAGGACTGTAGCCAGTCTTTTAATGTCTCAAGGAAGCTTTCTCCACAGCTCCAATATTAACTCACTTCCAACCTGAACTCCCCATCATGGTCAAAATGGATGCCTCAGACTGTGCTATCACTGGCATCTTGTCCATTACTTGCCCAGATGGTGAGGTATGACCAGTAGCATTCTACTCCCAGACTTTGACCACTCTGGAGTTGAACTATGACACCCACAACAAAGAGCTGTTGGCAATCCATGAAGCCTTTCAGACCTGGCACCATTACCTTGAAGGCCCCACACACCCCATTGACATCATTACCAACCACAAGAACCTTGAATACTTCTTCACCTCAAAGGTGCTCACCAGGCACCAAGCACATTGGTCTAAGTATCTTTCCCAATTCAATATGATCATTCACTTCTGCCCTGGTAAGCTCAGAGCAAAGCCCAATGCCTTGACTAGACAATGGGAGGTCTACCCCAAAGAGGGGGATAGGGGCTACACCCAAGCTAACCCTCAGAACCTCTGACTGGTGCTTACCACCAAACAACTTTCCAATTCACTATGGGCAATCTACTGTACCTAGAAAGCCCAGTGTCAGATAGTTACTTCCTCAGTAACACCAAGCTACTGTATTAATATGTACCTGTCAGATAGTTACTCTACAGGTTGTCAGTAAATGTAAAGCTAAATAGAAAGAATGACTTACTCCTCAGTAACACCAAGCTACTGAGGAGACTACAGGAAAATTTACTGTAATGTAGTCCGCTTTTCTGCTTATATAAGCAACTAACCTTCGCACCTAAGGAATGTACTAACTAGGGGGCAGTTTATATTCCAACACCCAGTACTATGTGCTGGTATGATCATGGACATTGAGAAACTCCATGAAGACATCAAGCCTGCCCTAACATCTGACCCACTCTGCCAACTCCACCTCTCTGATCCATCTAACTCTTGTTGGTGGGTAGATGAGTCCAGACTTTTACACCTAGACAGTTGCATATATTTCCCTGATGCAAACAACCTCAGACCTTGTGTACTCCAATACAAGCATGATCACCCCTTGCTGGCCACTTTGGACAAAACAGAGCACTTGAACTTGTCCATTGTGAGCATGTTTGGCCAAACATTTGGACTTATATCAAAGACTATGTTAAATCTTGCCCTGCCTGTGCACATGCTAAAACTCTGAGACATAAGCCATATGGTATGTTGACACAACTACTGATACCAGAGAGACCTTGGAACTCCATTTTGATGGATTTCATTGAACAGCTACCAAACTCTGGAAGTCATACTGCCATACTGGTCATTGTAGACTGTCTCTCAAAACAAGCAATATTCATCCCCACTGAAGACACTATCACATCCCCTCAACTCACCAGACTGTTTTTACTCCATGTCTTCTCTAAGCATGGAGTTCCCCCACACATAACCTCTGACTGAGGTACAGAGTTCATGTCACACTTCTTCTGGTCACTAGGCAAGGCACTTGACATGAAACTCCACTTCACCTCTGGATATCACCCTGAAGGCAATGGTCAAACTGAACAAACTAACCAGACATTGGAACAGTACCTACAGGTCTACTGTAATTACCAACAAGACAACTGGTCTGAGTTGTTACCACTCATGGAGTTTGTGTACAACAACACTCCAAGTGCCACAACCAGAGTTTTGCCATTCTTTGCCAATAAGGGTTATCATCCCAATGTCCCTGTACACCCAGAAAGAGAATAGACATCTTCTTGAGCTAGAGACTACACAGTGGACTTAGACTCCCTGCATGCATTTCTATGAGAAGAAATGAAAGAAGCTCATACAAGATATCAAGGTCCAGCAGATGCTAAAAGATCTCTGCCCCTGGACTTTCAGATCAGAGATTTAGTGTATGTCAAAGCTAGGTACTTCAGGTCCACACAACCCTCAAAGAAACTCTCCAAGAAGAACCTGGGCCCATACCCCATCATTGCTCATGTTGGATCACTATCCTTCACTATCCAACTACCTGACACTATGAAGTCTGTACACCCCATATTCCATGTCTCACTGTGGGTAACCCTTCTTGCATGAGTGCTAAGAGGGGACTAGAAGGGGGAAAGCTGTATGTCATGCCCATGCCCATGTTCTGGTCCTCCCCTGCCCTGCTCCACACTCATCTGCTCCCTCTGGTACCTGTACAGCATGCTCCCACCCAGCCCTCCATTGGTCACTGTTGGCCCTTGTTGGTCCCACCATGTGACTGTTGCATCTTGGTCAGGTGACACCTTCCACCCTCTTGGGGGTTGCTTTCCTTTTGGGTCGACAGGCCAGTGAAGAGAAATAAGTGAGATGACTCAGGGAAAGACTCCAAAGGCTAGTTTGACCCTGTAGGGAATCCTGTTGAAGAGAAGAACCAGTAGAGGAAATGAATAGAAAAAGTACTGAAACACTTAGCCTGTATAACTGAACCAGAAAACACTGTACCACCACCTTAGGACTTCCCTAAGGCTGCTCAGACCTCACTCTCAAGGGCTGTAGCAGTAAGAGAGCTGCCACAGACTGGTCCCACCAGTCTGTGATCCCCAGCCTCTATAGTGGTTGCTTCCTCTCATAGCTAGTACAATTTCGAGGTCAAGTCTGAACATGCTTACTAATTGCCTCTTGCCTTGCCACTAAGTCCCCATCCCACTTACAAAACAGGGATCAAGCCCCTTAGAAAAGTAAATAAACCCTTCAACACCTCAAACCTCTAATTTCCATCTAATCCCTTACCAGAGAGCTCCCACTCCCTACACCAGTCTAGGCATGGCACAGCTACCACACCACATGGTTTGGCACAGGGTTGTTACTTGTTTAGGCTTTTGGCCTACCTTCTGATTGGCTATCAGCAGGTGCTCCAAAGTCTTTCTGCCTGTACCATTCCTTTTCAGGCACTTCTTCTTTGTCCCAAGGGTCACCTCCATCATATGTACCATTCTCTGACTGAAGTTTTCTGACATTTCTGCCCCTTGAAAATTTACTGTACTCCATATGTTAGTTCTGATGTTCTGATACCGTACCGCCTCGATGGCATGCTCAATGTATATAAGCCTGCCACACTCAGCAGTGGTCCCTCAGTATGAATATCAACTTAGTCCTCCCTCCTCTGCAGTCCTTGACCAGCCTTCTCTGTCTTCTGTTGGATTCTCCCTGACTTCCCTCTCTATCTGAAATCCAAGGGCTGGGCTCATACAAGGGGGCAGTGCACAAGCTGAACCTGATGCCCTCTCCTGAACTTCTATTGTGACCATTGGCCACCTTCAGCCAACATTGCTATCCATCAGCCCTCATTGGCCAAGCATTGGCCCATGTTGGCCTACCTCCATATACTCCCCACAGCCGCTGCAAGCATTGGGGATCATCAGAGTAGGCCTGGATTTGGTAAAGTGTGGAGGAAGTGGTGTAGCTAGAGGAGGGACAGTGGGGAGGTGCAGTGACATGTGACAGGCAGTGATGTTGCTGGCAGTGATAGGGGCAATGGGCACATGATTAATGAGGAAGCATACCATTAGCATAGGTGGCAATGTATATGTATCTGAGGCTGTGCTGTGACCATAAGGGATATCTGATCTGGTGATTGGGAAGAGTAAGGATTGCTGCTGAAGGTGCTTTGCAGCCTCAGGGAGTGTAGACTCCCTACATCACAGTTAGAACTGGCGACTCTGAATACTATCCCCAACTGTGTTCAACCTCCACCCCCACCTGTCAAAATCAATGGAGAACCAGAGTTTGAAATAGAACAAATCTTAGACTCTAAAGTGGACTACTGTAGGTGGTGTCAGCTACAGTACCTAGTCAAGTGGGCTGGCTACAAAGGCATGGATGGAGAAACATCCTGGCTTATAGCTACTGAATTAAGCAATGCCCCTGACTTAGTTGTGGACTTCCACATAGTGTACCCACACAAGGATGGTCTGTTGAGTGCCATCCCACTCTGAAAATAAATGGATTTTTCAGAGTTAACTCCACCTATGCTATGAAGGCTTATGCACACTCAATTTCAAAATGGACACACTCAGAAATATATTGCAAAAAAAAAAAAGAGAGAAAAGGATAGGGGAAGGGGGGGGGACAGACAACTCGACTACACTAAAGACACAGATAAACTAAGTTGACAACTAGGCACCATCCTTGCTCATGGCCCAGGTAACAAGAGCAGTTGTAGTGGTCTTGAGAACCTCAAAAGATTCTTCAAAAACCCCAGACAGGTCCCAGACTTCCCTCATCATAGATGCCACTGCTGGGGTGTTCTTCTCATTCACATTAATGATCTCTCTGAACTGCCTGTCCAAGACCTCTGCTGAAGGGTCTTGATGTGGAGCCTGCACACAAGGCAGTGTAGGGAGTGGGTGCTCCCTAGTAGGAGATTAGATGGTATAGAGGTGTTGAGAATTTTATTTTACTTTTCTAAGGGGCATGATCCCCATTTTGTAAATGGGATTGGGACTTAGTGGTGAGGCGAGAGGTTGCTTAGTAAGCACAGTTTGGACTTGACTTTGAAGTTGTACTAGCTACAAGGAACAACCACTATAGAGGCTGGGGATCACAGACTGGTGTGACCAGTTGGTGGCAGCTTCTTACTGCTACAGCCCTTGAGAGTGAGGTCTGAGTGGCCTCAGGGAAGTCCTAAGGTGGTGGTACAGAGTTTTACAGGTTCAGTCATCTAGCTAAGTATTCTGTTTCTTTTCTGTTTCTTTTCTCTACTGATTCTTCTCTTCAGCAGGGTCCCCTATAGGGTCTAACAAGCCTTTAGATTCTACTCCTGTGATGATTCTATCTAATCTCTTCAGTGGGTGAGGCTTTGAGACCACCTCAATATCCAGCATGTCATCCAAATCATCCTTGTCAGCAGCCTCTCCAAAGTGTGCTGACTTCTTTCACTTCTGTTTCTCTCCACTGTGAGGAGATGGCACAGTCCACACAAGCTTCTTGGACTCTGAGGCCTTGGCAGCAAGGTTGCACTTGCCTTTAGTCTTCTGGCAGTGCACACACAACTTGCTGCACCCAGTACCCAGCACACATGGCTCTCTGGCCTTGATGCAGGCAGAGCAAGCCTTCACCTGCTCTGTGGACCTTCCACTGACTGATGTGACATGCTGAGACTAGTTACAGACTTATCAATATGGAGTTTCAGAATAATAATTATGGTTATGCACCAAAGACCCCTCTGCTTGCTGCACCTGATGTGTCTCCTCCTTGAGTCATTTTTTCTCCACCTCTAGCTCATGGAGTCTCTTCTCTTATGCTGCTCTTTTCTGTGCTGCTTCCTCAGCCCTCTTCTGCTCCTCAGCCTCTCTCACTTTTTGGATTTTCTCAGCCTCCACAGCCTTCTGGTGTTCCTCTTCTTTGATTGCCTTTTGCATAGCAGTGCACTGATGCCACTGTTGCTCATCAAATTTAGCCATTTTCATGGCAGGCAGGTTGTCCAGATATTCTTGAAGTAACTCTGGCTCAAGGGCATCCCAAATAATGTTGTCAGGGTTGAGGGCAGTGCAAAGTTGAGGGGTGGGAGCCATAGCATTTTAGAGAAAATGGGCATCTGGACTTAGACAAAACCCTGTTGAGCTCTTTTTATCATGAAAATTTTTGGACTCCAACAATGCAGACTTTGAAACTCTGAGGTGACACTTGAGCATGACAAGTGCCTTGAGGGCTTGGCCCTAAGAGGGGTATACTGTCACATCCATGATGCATGTGTAAGGTCTGGACTGCAGTCCAACTAACTCCAGCATTGTTCTAGCCCAATGGGCTCCCATTGTGCAACTGCATTCCACCTCTGATTTGACTTTTGATCAATTTCTGTTTCTGTTCTATATTTAGTATGACTCTCACACCATCAAGTGACTCACCATACTAGTATATCTGACTAATCCCTGTACTATCTGGCTATCCAGCAACCACCAACTTACCTTACTAATATCTCACTAATACTGTTAATCATCTGTACTGCATTCCAGTAGTTGCTACACCCTGGACATTGCTTTGGACTTTTCTCTGTAGTATAAAAGCCTTGTACATACATCATAGCACCTCAGTTCAAATATCAAATAAGATACCCATTGATCTCACTCAACTCCAGATCATTTCTGGATAGCTCTGACTCTTGGGACTCAGCAAGAACTAGTGTACTAAGTTGTATGCTAAACTCCAACTACCCAGACTTTTGCTATAACCTTTCCCTGCCCTTGGACCCTCCTGGAGACTGTTGAGAACTGGTCTTGACATATGGTAGATCTATCCAAGCCATTGGAAAAGGTCACATAGATCTCAGCACAAGCCTCCCTGATGGATCAGAAAAAGGGATCATGCTTCATGATGTGTACCTCATGCCAGACCCTGACATGAACCTTGTTTCAGTCCCTGCATCGACTGCAAGAGGACTGCAAGTTACATTTGGGGATGATGCCTGTGAGGTATTAGCCAATGGTCATGTCACAACTGTGGCAACAAAACAAAAGTCATTATACATCCTTGCAGCAAAACCTTGCACTGGAACACACTCCACATACATAGTGAAGGGACCCATAACCTTACTTGACCCTATGATCACTATATCCACTCTCACAACTCGGACTAAGACTTCAAAGGTGACACTCAAGACTTGAAATCATCTTCTAGGTCACATAAATCCAAAGTCAGTGCTTGAACTAGAGGGAAAAGATATGGTTAGCAGCATGGAGATAACTGGCCCAAGAAGGTTGATGACACCCTGTAAAGCATGCCTCACAGGAAAGCAAGGTTGGAAGGTGACTACAGCTGAGTTGGGCTCCAAGAGCCCAAGTGTCCCATATTGGACATACTCAGATGTATTCAGACCAATGGAGATGACTGCCCAAACAGGCCACAAGTACTTTGTGACCTTTATTGATGGGCACTCACATCACCTAGTCACAAAGCTAATGAAGACAAAGGATGAAGTGCTGTCACTACTGAAGGAATATTTCACAAGAGCCAAAGCAGAGACTGGCAAGCAACCCAATTACCTCCATAGCAATGGTGGAGGAGAGTATAGCTCTCAGGAGTTTGAAGCCTACTTAAAGTTGAAAGGGGTGCATCATGAAAAGACAAACCCTTACACTCTGCAGGAGAACAGTGTCTCTGAATGAATGAATCAAACTCTCATGGAAAGTGCTCAGGCCATGCTAAATGATGCAGGACTTGCTAAGAAGTACTGGGGCAATGCAATCACTCACACAGCATACATCATCAATAGGTTGCCAACCCACACATTGAAAGACAGCATAACTCCATTCAAAGCCTACAGCAGCAACAAACCCTCACTCTCTCACTTGCAAATATTCAGATGCAAAGCCCATGTCCATGTCCCAGATGAAAGAGAATGAAGCTGGATGACAAGTCAATAGAATGTGTCCACATTGGGTTCACAGAAAATAAAAGGGCTTACTAGTGTCTCCACAGGCCTAGTGGGGTGGTAATCAAGTCAAGGGATGTAGCTTTTGATGAAGGGGACACAGATGGACCAGAGCATGTCCTAATAGATGAAGACATTGAAATGAGGGACCCAAAAGAGCAGTCAGTATGAAACATAGACCCAAAAATGCGAAAATCTTACCAGGAGGAGAACTGGCTGCTGCACAGCAAGGACTTGGCAGATCAAGGTGATTTTGCACAGGCTGCTGATGGCACCATTCAGGAGCCTGGGGGCGACGAAAACAAGAGGGGGGACAAAGCCAATCTTCCATGATCTCCTTTGGAGTGCATGAACTCACTGGATGAAGGAAACTTGAAAGTTGAGCCAAAATGTGCTGAAACACTGGCTAATACTGCACCTGGTGGGTCAGGAAAGGACCCTCGGCCACCCATATGATGCCCCAGCCAAGCAAGAGGGCCACAGATGCCATACCCCCACCCAATTCCCCCTGCAGCCATCAGAAGGTCCTCTTGAGCTCAAAAACCACCTATTTGAGATGACAACCCAAGATACATGGTAAATGCTTATCAAAAGAGCACTTTACCGAGGTGCAAAGGTCACTTACCAGTTAACAAAGGTGTGGCAGAGCTTAAGGGCCCACAGAGAAGCAGGGAGGATGATGTGGCCAGCTGAGGCCAGCAGGACTGTGCATGGGAACAATCAACAAAATGAATGCTCATACCATGCTGGAGCCACTGACAATGGCAAACTGACTACATTTGAAGAAGCTATGGTACATGCTGACTTGGATAGGTGGTATACAGCCATGCAGGATGAGCTGGAGGTGTTTCAGAGAATTGGGCTGTATGAGGAGGTAAATCACCCTCAGGATTGAAAGATCATCAACTTGAAGTGGGTATTCAAGATAAAATGAGGTCCCACTGGTGACATCGAGCACTACAAGGCCTGTCTCATCACATGGGGCTTCACACAGACCCAGGGCATTGACTACACAGAAACATTTTCCCCCATAACAAAGTTCTCAACTATTCAAGTTTTACTTGCACTTGCAGCTCAGTATGACTTCAAGGTCCACCAAATGGATGTCAAGTCTGCATTTCTCAATGGTGAACTTGATGAAGAAATTTATTTGAAGCTCCCTCCAGGCTTCCATGGTACAGGTGACAAAGTATGGCACCTATGACAAGCAATCTATGGGCTGAAACAGGCCCACAAAGCCTGGTACAGGCAACTCCATACCATATTTGAATCTCTGGGTTTCACTCAAAGCCATACTGATCACTCTGTCTTCTATAAGGTCGAGGATGGTGAAATCATCATCATTACAGTGTATGTAGATGACAAACTAATTCTTTCAAAGTGCACAAGGGTGATCAAGAGGCTAAAGGAGGCACTCATGAAGGAGTACAACCTGTCAGACCTGGCAGAGATGAGATGGATCCTCAGAATGGAGATCATACAAGATTGTGACAAGCAGATTATAGAAATTTCACAAAGGTGCTATGTTGAAGGTATCCTTGAATGCTTTGGGATGCATGAGCATTGTGCAGTTGCTATGCCAATTGACCCAAACTTGAAACTGGCAAAGTTAGAGGAACCAGAGGTCAATAACAAATCTTATCAGAGTGCACTTGGTGTGCTAATGTACACTATGTTAGCAACCTGACCTGACCTAGCATTTCCAGTGGGTGCATTGAGCTGGCATGCTGCCACACCTGGGGAGGCCCACTGGCAGCCCTCAAATGGGTCTATCAGTACCTACAAGGAACAACTGATGCACATCTAGTGTACTCAGGTGATTTGGTAAAAATCCCTTTGGCTATGTAGACACAGACTGAGCCTCTGACATAAATGACCAACAGTCGATCACTGGCTATGTCTTGATCCTCACAAATGGCACAGTCAGCTGGTCCTTGAAGAAACAAACATCTGTTGCACTCTCCAGTACCAAAGCAGAGTATATGGCTGCATCTGCACCAACAAGGGAAGCCATTTGGATTCAGATTCTAATCTGTGAGCTCAACATGATTCCCTCACCTGAACCAACTCTACTCCTGCTTGACAACCAGTCCACTATGTCATTAGTGAAAAATTCCATGTTTCATGACCATAAGAAACACATTTTGATCCTACACCATTTTATTCATGTGCAGCTGGAGATGGGTGAGGTTGCTGTTGACTATGTTTTGACAAATGCCCAAGTGGCTGATGTCCTTACCAAGGGACTCACATGGGAGAAGCATATCCAGTTTTCAAAGGGTATGGGTATTATTTATTAGAAACCATTTACTCACTGAGTGGGTGTGTTGAAAAGTCTGGTGTTGTGTTATACTCTGTCAGTGTTGCATGGTGATGACTTATAACATGCTGTTCCCAGGTGCAGGTCAATGTGTGCTTATTGATCACCTCGCAGCTAACCAGAACCAATAGGGAGGGAATAGGCAAGCAGGGGTATGAGCCTTGCAGACCTCTTCCTAATATACTGGATAATGCTGAAGCCTCTCCAACAGGGACACCCTTGACAACCTACAGTCATGAAGTGAGCTTGACTTGTTAAGGTGCAAGGTGGGATTATTATGAGGTCTTTAGTTGACCAGAACCACTCTCACTGGATAACAAGGAGATGTCATAATCAGACTGAGAGTAAAGGAGGATTTATAGAAGTTTAGCCTTCTACCTTTATGTGGTAGGTAGCTTGGTAGTGTAAAGTACAAGGAGACCTGGCTGCACCTGGGTGGGTTTATATACCTCACAGGCAACCAGCTCATGTAATGTACTTGTAGCTGAACATGGTAAAGGTAAACAAGAAGGCAGGCATTCATACATCAGACATGTAAACAAAGGAATCCAGGAAAGCACTCCACATGCCAAGTTATAGTGACTAGGCTGTGATGTGTGAGAGCATTCCTTCACACATCAGCAGCAATGCAATGTGTCATGATGGGTCATGTGCATGAGAAGTAAAGCAGCAAAGTAAAAGAAGATGATGATCCCAATTGGGATCTTGCTTCACATCAGAGATGAAAGAAAGGTAAAAACCATAAAAGGAAATCTATATCATAAGCATACCATTCATCATATAGTAAAGTCCACAGGCTTGTCCCTGAGGCAGACAGAGGCCAAAGTGAGGTGCTATCAAAGCATGGGAAGGGGGACAACAAGGGTGGTGAGGTGAGAATGGGTGGAAGTGGTACCAGAAAGGCAACAGGCAGCGGAGCAGCATGACAGTCAGCAAGAATGGTTTCCTACTTACATAATCACCCTTTGACTTAGCCAGAGTATTTTCTACTTGTACCTCAGTCTTCATCCAACTTGAAGCCTGAGGTATGGTTTACATTCCTTGTTCTAACCTACAACACAATACTAATATCTACTTAGATATTTACTTTCCTTTTAGGTTGGTAGAGTAGTCTTTGTCCAACTCAAAGCCTGAGATATTTACTTTCCTCTTAGTCCAAAACTTGTCCTTCATAACCTTCAAAACCATTGTCTGCTGGTTTGACTGTGTTGGAGACAGCCCTGATGCAGCTACAGGGATGTGGACCATCCATCCAGGCTATTGCACATGCAGCCTCTGAAACATCACCATTGTTCACACTGACACAATTTATTGTGCTGTTCATCTCATCCCAGTCTATGCCATGCACAATGTCAACTGTAGAGATATCAAACCTCACCACTCTTACAACATTTTTCATTCATTTTATGTGAATAAATATGCTGATCACTGTGCTTTTGAGATTGTGTTCTAGTGGGTAGTGGCCAGTCCCCCCACCCTATTTTCTTTGTCATTCTTGCAACTCCATGCACACATAGGCTGACCTCCATTTGTAAGATTTGGGTATGTGGTATGTTGGTGGATGCCAGTCTAGATGCAAAGTCACTGATGATGGCAATGTACAGGTTGCACCAGGGATGGTTTCTAGCTCTGTCACTGCTACTGCATCCTACTGCTCCCCCTATACTTCCTCATTTTGTTTCTTTTTACACTCATGCTATACACATGGTTGTTGGTCATTAATAAGAGCAGTGCCCTCACTCCCATGTTAGTAACTACACAATGGTGCTCCTTCAGCATCTTCTCTTGTTATCAAGGCTGCTAAAGGTTGCTTGGTAGTTGCACTTGGTGGGGAGTGATATTCACAACTCCAGCCTTTGGAGCCAGCTCACAACTGCAAGACAAGTACCCCATGAGTTTGGAAATACTACAGGCACTGTATCATACTGAAATTTGCACTGAACTCATCTGTAGCCACCCAAGAAGGTCAGAGAAGATATTGCCTTGGCAATATCTGCATGGAAGGATGTACAAGTGACAATCCAGCTCATGATCCAGAACTGGGCAAGCTGCTGCCAGTGCCATTCCCTCAGCATCTTCTCTTGTTATCAAGGCTGCTAAAGGTTGCTCAGTGGTGCACTTGGTGAGGAGTGTTATTCACAACTCCAGCCTTTGGAGCCACTTAATGACTGGAAGACAAGTATCCCATGAGTTTTGAAATACTACTGGCACTATAACATACTGAAGTTCACACTGAACTCATCTGTAGTTGCCCAAGAAGGTCAGATAAGATATTGCCAAACCAACATCTGCATGGAAGGGTCTACAAGTGACAATCCAGCCCACAATCCAGAACCAGACAAGCCACCACCAGTGCCACTCCCTCAGCATCTTCTCTTGTTATTTAAGGCCATCAAAGGTTCACTCAGTACTCCAACATAATGAAATTTTTGTTGTTCTGGACTATGAAGTATGCCATAATTACTAGGGAGTATTTGTACTTTCTACACTTTTTTGCCTCTATTGTCTTGATTACCTTATTGGAAGTTCCATCTCCTGAATGCTTTGAGGGGTTTATCTGAAAAAATACAGATAGGTACTGATAGTCCAGAAAGTCCCAATAAAGTCATAAAGGCTTGGATAGCATTTTGCTGGTTTACTGATGGCCCATTGTTGACTGAATCTCTTCTTTCATTCTCTTGCATCAAATCAAGATATGTACGAGTGAGGTCAGAGTCAAATGTTAAGTACCCAGAGACATAGAAGTGGAGCTCAAGAGTCTTGGTATCAAGTGTTGACCAAGAGACCAGCTGGATCATGACTAATTTCACAGTCACCTAATCCCCCCTCATTCATTCACAATCTTGTTCTTCACTTGCCATAGGAGTGACTTCTTTTTTTTGTTAGAGTGACATTGCTATGCTTCACATGGTGTCCCATCTGTTGTCCATGTTGCCTCATGTGGAGCCTCACAGCCTGGATTGTAGGGAGTAGTTCTCTGCTTCCATCCTGTTTTGTGTGTATCCATATACTAGTGGTAAGATTACCTGACCACTCATAAATCATTGATTGTCTCCATAGATACTCCAAGTAACTTGGTTGACCTTGAGGTCTTCGATGGTCAACACATTCACTGTCCACTTGTTATGTCCAAGATGAGTTCCTCATGTTGTAGAGAACAGTTAAACTAAAACCCTGAGAAAGGGCTTAGAGTGAGACTGGTGTGAGTAGTCACTTTGTCCTAGAAGGGGCTCCTGGAACCTAGCACAGAACCTTTAGAGAGTATACTTTGAGGCTAGTAGATAGAAGAAAGAACATCAAAGACTTTGTCTGCACACTACCACTGAACTTGAAGCTAGTGGATTAAAAATTGTTCTTTCATGTTCTACATGCAGTCAACTCCCTGAATGGGCTTACACTGCAAGCATTTCATAATGTTTCTTCAGAAAATATGCTAAAATAATGGAGAGAAGAGATACTCTTTTATTCTGCATGGTTTGTCACAAAACAGGCAAATATAATTTTTCTTCTTTGTGCAGAAATATAGATTAGTGGTAATGTCCACTAGCTTCTACACTAATTGGCATTAGCATCAATTCATGTTTTCTGAAAGAAAATAAAACATTTTTTCTGCATTTTTTTCTTTTGAAACATCTAAAATAAAAGAGTATCTCTTTCCTTCCTTTTTTCAGCATGTTTTCTGAAGAAACATTGTGAAATGCTTGCAGTGTTAGTCAGTGCCTGGCAACACCTGCCACTCCCCCTTTGAACCCCAAAGTCCCCACAGACCCCCCTTTGCACCTTTGAATCCTTCCTCAAACTCCTGAAACCATTTCTCTCTCCTCAGGGACCCTCCTACAAACCCTCAAACCTCTGCCAAGCCCTCTCACCACCTCTTTGAGCCCTCATACTACCTCTTTGAAACCTCACAATACCTTTGAAACCCTTGAACCACCTCTTTTCTCATAGTCAGGGCTTCGCCATGCCTACATCCAATGGGGGCTTTAGATGGCAACCATCCCTGGTCATCATGTCATGTCTCTTCATTTGAAAATGGCTTCAAAGCTTGGTCAATGTCTCAACTGCTCTCCAAATGGGCTCAATGTCATGTTTTCAGCTTTCAAGTGGAACCCTTAGGCCTTAGATTAAGTACAACTTGTTGCAAGGACTCATAGGTCCAGGTCAAAGTGCCATAAGAGCTTGTACAGGCTCCTTGAAGCCAAATTATTTGTTTGAGGCTTTGTCAAGTCTTCAGAACCTGCAAATGATAATCTGACCTTCGAGTTACTGTAAGGATAGTGATGCAGAGAGAATATTAGGAGTTCCTAAGCATAGAATCAAGCCCCTCTACACTTGTTATTGCACTGCCACCCTTTTCACTGCAAGCATTTCACAATGTTTTGCCAGAGAATACACTGAAAAAATACTGGGAAGAGATACTCTTTTATTTTAGGTGTTGGTAATGAAAAAATGCAGAGAATATATTGTATTTTCTGTCAGAAAACATAGATTGATGCTAATGCCCATTAGAGTAGAAGCTAATGGTCATTACCATCCATCTATGTTTCTGCACAGTGAATCTGCCAGGACTGTGTGTGCTTCCATGTGCCCAATGCCAAGTGTCTACTTGTTTGAAGGTTGTTCTTACTAAGCTACTGTCTCAACCAAGTGTTCTGCCCAACCTCAACCCCTGGCACCCCCAGCATGCACCAACCCCTGACTCCCCATTGCCTCCTGCTTCTCCAGCCAATTGCCTCTCCCCTGCTACAATAGAGAAGATAATGTTATATCTGCATTTTTTCTGATACATCATCCAAAATAAAGAGGATCTCTTTTCTCTATTTTTTCAATATGTTTTCTGAGGAAAAATTGTGAAATGCTTGCAGTGTTTGTGTGCCCAAGTTCATGGTGATCACTTCCTGATATAGTCATACTCTGTTGATTGCCTCACAGCCACATGGGTTCCCACACTGAGGCTTGCCTTGCCCCCCTGCCCCTTCCTCTCTCTTATTGCCTCCTTACACACTTGATGTCACCCCCCCAAAACCAACACCATGCTGACCATGCCCAACAACACCAGCCAGGTGCTCGCCATCCTCCACCAGCTGGCCACATTGACAGGAGGCTTCTCCCCAGGGGGTCAGGAGCTGCTGGCTCATCTGGCAGGCATTGAGGTACATTTCTGTTTGCCCTACCACCCATTCTTGTTGTCAACCTCTCTTCTAGGATGCTCTCCATGCCGCCACTGTACTAATGCCTCCTGTTCCCCCTCCACTGCCACTCACCATCACTCATGCCCCACCCATCTCATCCACTGATGGACCTACATATGTACAACTACAGTAGGTGTGACCACCATCCCCTTGGTCAACCTGCCAGCTGTGGATGTGCTCATACCCAATGCACCATTCCCCTCTGCTTCACCTCCCCCAATGTCACCTCCCTCAATGTGTATCCCTACCACCTTACCTGCCCATGCTCAACCTGAACCTGAAGTTGATGAATTGGAGAATGTTCCATGCATGCTCACTCCAACAACTGGTAGTGCTCCTCCCTCAATCCCCTCCCAGTCCTCTCTGTCCAGTAGAGTGCATCTTGCTGATGCATGAACCAGCATTTGTGCTGACTCTGACATGGAGTGGCATACATTCTTGCCTGATTGGCACTTGGAATATGTGTCATGAAGCTTGATGGCTGGGGGTTGGGTGGTGTATCCCATCAAGGCTTGCAAGAACTGCCTTGACATGAAGGCCATTTGTAGCAGGGTCAATGGTGTGAAGTGCACTCATTGAAAGGCAAGACACTCCACCTGTTCCTTCTATGTGAGTACTTTCCTGAGGCCTTTGATCCTTCTCATCTCATCCCCCCTTTTTAGGAGGATACTCCAGAAGGGTGCATGCATGCCAAAATGCTTATTTCTTGCAAGGCACCTACTGAGAGTCTCACCTCCACTTCCTTGACCTCCCTCACTGTTAAACCTGACCCCAATCCTAGCCCAACATGGGTCCTTCACTTGAAGAAGAAGGTTCATGTTGACATTTCTCCTATCCCCAGCTCCTCCCATCATCACAACTCCCCATTGACCACCCCTGCTCTTCCTGCCTCTCCCATTCCCCTTTCAACTTCAGTCTGGCAGTTCAAGACATGCTGTGGCTGATGCCTTCAGCAAGTCAATCGAGGAGCAGAGATGTTCAAGCAAGGCCTTGGGTAAGAGAAAGTCACACAACTGAGTGCATGTCATAGGAATATCATTGTGTGGTTCCCTCCCCTCCTTTTGCTATTCAAAGCTTCAACAGCTTCATTTGTATATACAGTCTATATCAATCTGTCAGCACAATATACTCTGTTCCCCACCCTTGCTGTGATATGTGCAATGCAGCTCAGAATTTGGTGCCCCTCCTCTAGCAAAGGCGTGGGTGTGATTATGTATGACATAAGTTTAGATACTCTCACCTGAATCTCCCCACTCATCTTCATCTATGTAGTGGTTCTCTTGACTAGCCCTATTGTCTATTGAATTGAGATTGATTTTGAGGAGCTCAGCTTTGGTTCTTCCTGTAAGCTCAAAGATTGAGATGTTGACTTGCAACCTAGAGAAGTAAGGTAGTAAGTGAAAAGCTGCATATCAAAGATGAGAAATAAAGCCATGAAGCTTGGTGAGGAGGTAAGCTCCTCCCTGCATTTTTCTTACATGGGTCCCAGGTATTGTGGCTTGGTCTTTTGATCAAGTTCTTTCTTGACTCTTTTGTTTCAAACCAGCACAAGATCACCAGGGGTGAACTTGTATTCCCCTATTGAGCCTTTCACTCTCATTTTGAACTCCTTTGCAGACTGACATTGAGCAGTGTACACCTGCTCTTGAACCTTCTCAAGATCCTCTTTTTCTCTCAAGCTGCCTACACCAGTGAGTAATTAGTTCCTCATTTGAGTACTTATCCTCATCCCAGTTCATGGGGAAGGTGGCCTCAGTGAAGTTGAAAGGGAGATGTGGCTCTATGCTGTCTACCATCTTGTAAGGGGACAACCCCATAGACCTAGATATCATCACCCTTTCCACCCAGAACATGTAGGTCACATGTGTCAAGTTCAGGCCTTCCCTGATGATCCCCAACACTCACAGAAGCCATGGGAGGTGTACAAAGATAGACAAATGTGGGCCAATGCCTGGCCAACAAGGGCTGACAGAGAGTGATGCTGGCTGAGGGGTGGCCAATGGTCATGACAGAGGTTCAGAAGAGGGTGTTGGGTTCAGCTCATGTGCTGCCCCCTTGTATGAGCCCAGCCCTCAGATTTCAGATAGAGGAGGGAGTCAGGGGGAGTCAGACAGAAGACAGAGATGGCTGGCCAAAGACCACAGAAAAGGGAGAACTAAATTGATATTTGTACTGAGGAGTCACTGCTGAGTGTGGCAGGCTTATATACAGTAGGTGCACCATCAAGGCAGTACAGTATCAGGGTGTCAGAACTAACATATGGGGTACAGTATATTTTCAAGGGGCAAGGATGTCAGAAAACTTCAGTCAGAGTATGAGTACAGTCAACAGAGGTGAAGGATAGGACAAAGAACAAGTATCTAAAAGGAATAGTGTGGACAGAATGCCTTCAGAGCACTCACTGATAGCCAATCAGAAGTTAGGCTGAAAGCCTAAATGAGTAGCAACCCTGCACCAAACCATGTGGTGTGGTAGCTGCACTGTGCCTAGACCAGCCCATTAACCCAAAAGGAAGGTGACCCCTGAGATGATGGGAGGGTGTCACCTGACTGAGGGGCACCTGTCATGTGGTGGTCCCAACAGAGTCCAACAGGGTCCAACAGCAGGTTGTGCAGGAATGCACTGTACAGGTGCTATGGCAGGTGGGCAGGTGTGGAGCAGTGCAGCAAGGGACTGGTAGTATGGGGAGAGGTCCAGGGTATTATGGAACAGAGGTATGGGCATGACAACATGATTTGCCCACTTTGACATACATATCTCCTTCACAAGTCTTGACCAAGGCCTCTCACATGGTAAGGTGTCACCTTTTGATGACCCTGTTGGCTTGCAAATTATACAGTGAGATCTTGATATGATTGATCTTGTAGGTGCTCACAAGGAAGTCAAGAGCTTGCACAAAGGCTGACCTGTTGTTGGTCACTATCTCACCTGCTGTGCGCCATTGACAGAGAATCTGCTCAAAGAAGAACTTCCTGAGCAACTTTCCTGTTTCTGATCACAGTGTTTGCCACTTGGGATAAGCAGTTAGGGAACACCTAGCTTGGACAATGTATCTGACCCCATTTGACTTTGGCAGATTCATCAAGTCCATGTATGCCTTGTAGAACAAAGGTTTGGGCATGGCCACCACCAGGGGAATATGGAGTTTATCCATCCTTTGAATGTGGCACTTGTGGCACATCTGAATGAACCAGCATATGTCTGCACTTATGGATGGCCACCAGAAGCTGATCAGCAGTCTCATTTTAGTAGAAAATGCACCTTTATGTCCCAGGCCATCATGAGCTTTCTGTATCAGGTCCAACCATTTCTGTAAGGTGGCACCAACTGGTGCTCCCCTTTCTCCTCTCAGTGCCAGAGTTGGCCATCTTTGATGAAGAACCTGGTGGTGTTCCATATCAACACTTTGAATTGTGAGTTGGGGCATCCTGAGGGTCACTTGCTGGTTTTTAGAAGGCATCAAACAAGCTCTAGCCTCTTGTTCTTCTCTTTCCCCCATTGAGTCCTAGGAATCTCAACATCAGGCAAAGCATCCACTCCTTCAATTTGGGGAGACACCACCTGGGTAGTAACTATTCCCTTCAACATTCCTCACAGCCCTTCTCTCTCCTTGAACAAGTTCCCATTGATCAGTTGGCTCAAGCCCCACTGCTCAAAGTAGGTCTCAGGCCTCTCTCCTCTCTGTGGATTGAGAGCTTTGATTGCAAAGGCTCCAACCTCATCGATCCAGTCCTCATACTCATCATCCTTGGTTGGGTCCTCTTTGGCTCAAGGTCACCTCAATAATCCATCTGGACCCTTGTGCTGTTCTGCAGGTACATGGATCAGTTTGAACTTGAAGAGGAGGATACCTGCAATCCAGCAGCAGTTGATAGATGCATTTGGCTGAAGGTTGGGATTGTTGATCATTCCCTTGATATATTTTGTGTTGACCTCTACTGCCAAATCCTTGATGTGGAAGATGTGGTTGGGCACATCTGACAAGGCTTGGAAGAGCCTGAAGAGTTCAAGCTTTGTTTGGCTGTACTGACTCTTCCACTTGTTAAGAGTGATTGAGCCATACCTTGAAGGGTAGCACTTGCTGTCTTCACCAATTTGCAATAGTAAGTATCCTACCACAATATGAGAAGTGTCAACTGCTAAGATAACCCTTTGACCTGACTTGTAATCAATGGGCTGAAGAGCTGGCAAGTGAACAAGCACATCCTTCAAGTCATCCATGGCCTCCTTGTGCTCTTCCTTGAATCAGAAGAATGTTCCCTTCTTTGTGAGCTTGATTAAAGGTTTCACTCTCTTCATGAAGTCCTTGATGAAAATTTGGCAGTAGCTGCACAGTCCTAGGAACCCATGAACTTCTGTAACATTGGTGCAGTATGGCCAATTGTGAACTTTCTGGACCTTTGACTCATCTGGAATTTGACCCTCAAAGGACACCTTCTGCCCCACTACCACTATCAAAGGCACTGTGACCATGAATTTCTTTGCTGAGACAGTTCCACTGACATACTTAATGTGCTGTAAAACCCTGTTAGTATTCTCAAGATGATCCCAAATGAACCTTTGAATCCCTGGATTTCCCTTGATTGTCTTGTAAGTTCCATCCTCCTTCAGGTAGTGCATCCTCAGTCCCTTCATGGGTATGTCATCAATAAACAGCATGGTGACCTCAGGGGTCTCATCTTGTAGGCTAAATGAGACATCCCCATGAAAACTTGTATTGTGTTGGTGTACACTGCAAGCATTCCTCAGTTTTTTTGGTGAAAACATACAAAAAAAAGAGAAGAAAATGATACTCTTTAATTTGGGATGTTTTTTCCAAAGTTTTTGTACAAACAGGCAGAATATTCATTGTCAATTATGCCTCAAAAAATGGTATAAATTCATCTTAAATTTTTGGAGATGAAATAATTAAGAATTTTTTCTGGATGATTTCAAGTACAACATGCATTAAACATTTTACATAGATATGCAATATATTCCACATGTTTTGTAACCAAGTAATCTACTTTTTTCTTAGTGAAAAATTTAAATAATAGGCAATAATTATGTACTCAAAATACTGAATTATAAATGATGAATTGTGTGCTATCATTCACATGAAAGACATTCTGTCTTTTTTATGATTGAACATGCAATATACAGCAAAATATATTTGGATGAAAAATTAAACCCAAAATGATGTATTTTCACATCAAAACCACTGATTAAAAAAATCTGAACTTATTCTGGATGAAATATTCAGAATATTATTACATACAAAAGCCCCCAAGTGCATGGTGTGAGCTCTCAACACACAAGGTTTCCCACAATCAGTTTGTACCAGCTTGCAGGATGGCTGATGTGGTAGTCTCTTGGTCTTTTCAGTCTTTTGCAATTTCAACTACCACAATTATGATGAGACATTTCCACTACTGCAAATCACCACCATTGATAACAACAAAGACAGCCAGGCATACCCACAGATCATAATCTTCTTGAGGGTCTTATACCACATGAGGCCTCATGCACTCTGCTGTAGGTTTGAGGGCCTGAGATTGATGACATTCCCACAGAAAGGCATACCTAATTAAATAGTGAAGGTGGAAGGTATGGTGTAAGTATGGGTTTTTGACAAGGTGTTGAAGCAATGCTGAATTTATCTTGTCTACATAGGGAATCTAAACTCATATGTAGGACTATACACTCTTCTCTACTGTAGGATCAAACTTGATAGTGGGAGTATATTAGAACCAGCCCAGTGCAATATATATTATATAAGCTTATTTGCACTTACTCTACAGTTGGGGACAGCAAACACAACAAATCTGGTTGTGCTTCATTGTGATTTTTTTTGAATCAAACCAACCTCAGATTTGGACTTGGCACACTGAAAACCCTTGAAATATGCACTTCTTGCCATATCCCCACAATGTTTTTGGCCTGCCAATTTTTTTTAGGACCAGAAACAAAATTTTTATGCCAAAGCTTAGCCAATCTACTAGTTCAAAACTGCCTCAGTTGATATCAGTGCACCTGGCAGTGTTGTTTTTGCTTTCACACAGCCCAGAGCTCTGCTGCCTGACCTGTGAGACCATAGCAGTATGCACTCATGAAATGATAGGAGTGATTTATGAACCTTTGAATGACATCAACAGGGTATGAATTGAGAATGTTGACAGCAAGTTTTTTGGCCACAGCAAAGTTTGGCTTTGGAGCTTCTCTGTACTGGCACTTGCACTGTCCCCAATACTGAAGAACTGAGTGTGAATCATGATTCAAATGGAAACATACTCACCATTTCTATGGGATTTAGCCCACAGTAGAACTTCAGTAGAAAGATGCAAGCGTGACCAGAATCTGCAATAAGCTTTTCTAGCATTGAAATCTGATTATAAAAACCATTATGCTGGCTCAGGAGCCTTGCCATGCAGCACCCTATACTCTCAGGTCGATAGACAGGGCTTGTATTTGGCATGTAAACAATGCACTTCAAACCCACATTCCTCAAGGATGGACTGAAGGCCATTAGGTTCTCCAGCTGCAGTTGTCATTTTCTGTATGACAGGCACACCACATTTCTATGGTCATTGGCTGCAAGCTACTGTTCAACTATTTTTTTTCCACCACACTAAGCAAACCACTACATTGAACATGACCACAACCAAGTCCCAGTTAGTGAACAGAGTTGTTTCCACATTTTTTTTGTATTTTTAGCTATTTTTTTTGGTACTGCCAAAATTTTGAGGGGGAGAAAGGGCTGGATCACCATTTGACAGAAATTTGCTCATGAAAATTCTCAGAAATAAGCTTAAATAGTCTCTTTGCATCAAGTCTAACCTTATCTGATGCTCATTGTGGGTAGAAAAAATCAGTCCTCAAATTTGTCATGTTTTGCTGTCCCCAACTGTAACTTATCTGGCTAGCTCAGCTTAGACTACACCACAAATATTAACTTGAGGGTCATTACCATACCTTACTCTGACAAAAACATGACCAGCAATGCATACTGAAGTATAGACTTTACTAGATGAGCCATAGAAGGTGAATCATGGTGAGATTTAGTTGGTCAAGACAAATAAGCTTGAATTAGATGCCTGTAAAATTACAGATGACTAGAACTAGCCCAGTGCAATATATATTTCAGTGTGCATTTTTGGTTTCCTACATAAGCTCTTAGAGTGCACTTAGAGTACAGTTTTGGTACTGTTTCCTCTGCAATTGAGTTACATTCTGTACTGGTACACTACTTACTGATACCCTGTAGCTGCCTAAGCACCCTTTCAACACAATTTTCATGCCAGGGGAGCCAGGGGTATTGGAGCAACATTATCACTAAGGGTGGGGAAGCTGTAGTGGTAAATCACTAGAAAGGTAGTGGGAACTACAGAGCCCACATAGAGGGCTGGTTTGCTTATAGTATATGAGGCCAGGCTAAGGTGATGAGAATTCCTTGTCCTCACTGAGAACCTGTTAGACCACCACCTGACAAGCTTGTCTACCACCTCTCAGTCTTCCCTGTGTCTGAGGGCACCAATGACTTGAAGAAGTGGAAGGACCACAATTTGTACACACAAGTCAACAGCAGTGCTGTGTTTGATATCTAGAAAGCATGAGGTATGGTGAAAATTGATGAAAAGATGAGTCTAGATGAACTGCTCCCCTCTCCAAGCTTCCTGACTCAAGTTGCAATGTTTCCTGAATTCACAGGATTAGAACTACCCTGTGATATACAATATTGATCTCTGGTACTCTAATGTTAGTGAAGTCAGCTTCACCAAAAAAAGGTCAGGTTAGAAGTAGACATTTCTGCAGAGAACAAAGTAGATCAGACAACCTAGGGTGCACTAAGATCATAGTAATTCAATGTACATTATGCAGTCAACTGGGGTCCAAACAAGGTTGTTGTCAAGCAGAAAGGGGCTCAGGATTTGGAGAAGGGTGTACAAATACAAGAAACAAGTGAAAATGAACACTTAGCTGTCTGGTGGAGCCCTCTGCTCCCTGAACCACTTCACAGACTGGTACCCTTCTTACTTGCCTTAACTTCTCTTTGACATTGCTTTGACCCCACTGCAACTTTATTTTCAGTCTTTCTTCCCTCTTTGAGCTCTTCAGTGTGAATTCCATTTTCCTACACTTACAAGGTGGACTTGAGATTTTGACCATCCAGTCATCTCATACTGTGCTTGAAGGCAACATATTGCCATCACATCCATGTCCATAGTATTTGTCTTGTAATGTAATGAGGTGTGAGTATGACTTGAAATGGTCCTTGGCAGGGGTACATTACCATGTGCTGGATCTTGTGGTAGCTGTGCCACTGGTTACCATAGAGCCAGCTGTGGTCATTGTATGTCTATTTCACTGGCAGGACAATCTTAACATTGTCTGACTCATGCTACTCACAGATTCAGATTTCCAAACCCTTCTGTTATACCTTGCTAGTCCAGACACTGTTTGGCACATGTTAGAATATATTGAATATCTCATCCAGAATAGGTTTGGATTTTTTTAATCAATGATCTTGATGTGAAAATACATTATTTTGGGTTTAATTTTTCACCCAAATATATTTTGCTGTATACTGCATGTTCAATCATAAAAAAGGCAGGATGTTTCCCATGTGAGAGGTAGCATACAATTTATCATTTGTAATTTAGTATTTTCAGTACATAAATATTGCCTATTTTTTAAACTCTTCACTGAAAAAAAAACTAGATTACTTGGTTACAAAACATGTGGAATATATCGCATATCTATGTAAAATGTTTGATGCATGTTGTACATGAAATCATCCAGAAAAAAATTTCTTAATTATTTCATCTGCAAAAATTTAAGATGAATCTATACCATTTTATGAGGCATAACTGACAACAAAAATTCTGCCTGTTTGTACAAAAATTTTGGCAAAAACATCTCAAGTTAAATAGTATCATTTTCTTCTCTTTTTTTGAAATTTTTCAGCAAAAAAGCTGAGGAATGCTTGCAGTGGTATCCCATTGGCAGCTTCATCAACCAAAACATCCCAATTGGTGTTTGGAATGTTGTGAGGTCTTGATAGTCCTCATGGATCATGCAATGGTAGTAGCCTACCATCAGGTTGTACATGCCAAATACTGCACGGCCAGTGAAGGCTTCTGAAATACTATTGACATGCAGGGGCACTGATGAGTCCTGGATTGAGACTGCATTTAATGATTGAAGATCATGAATGAGACATAGCAATTTCCCATCCCTCTCCATGCAGAACCATATTGATCTATATGAAGATGTCAAAGGTTCATAGACTCCAGCCATGATCTTCTCCTTGATAATCTTGATGATGTCTAAGTAGATTGCTGGCAGTGTCAGAATATTTCTATACACCCATGGTTTGTGGGGTACTGTTGGGATCTTGAGGGGAGAGAAAATGTCTTGTCTAAATGTCCCTCATTCACTTGCATCCCTGTGAAAGCCATCTCATGAGCTCAAACAAGCCACTTGACAAGCTTCAACCCCACTGAAAACTGGACATCACCAAATGTGATGAGAGCTGCTGCATTCTAAATTTCCTTTTTTGTATTATTAGGAATTATTATCACTCCCACTTCTGCATGGTTCCACATTGAGGGCATTGAACTGGCAAATGCTCTCCCCATGGTCTGATAAACTTATCAGTCCACAAGAATTTCTCTGCTACTACCTTTTCCACTCTATGTACACCTTGCCCTTCAGACTTCCACATGATGATGATGATATTGGAATGCCTCCCAAGCAGTGCACAATCATTGAGGGCAAATTTGGCTGCTTGGAAGACATCAAAGCCTTCAATAATGGTACTGTCCAGTAGGCTCAGCAGGTAAGGGGTGGTACTGGCCAGCTGGAGGTGTTGGGCATCAAACAAGATCATGGATCTTGGTTTGAATATGGAAAAGGTTAGAGAAAAAGATCCAAAAATGTTGGAAACACTCACTTATGATCAGCTTCTTTTAAATCATTGAAACTGTCTTTTACAGTAACAATAGAGCCACAGACATAGAATATTATGTTTGCACCCTGGACAATTTTGGTGAGGGGGTTGAACAGTACTTGGAGGCACTTGGACATGGTTAGTAAGGAGGTAAAGAGGAGATTGGAGACTTACAGTACCTCAGAGACCTTGAATGCTACTGGTTTACCATCAAGATGACCAGCAAAGAGATCCCCTCTTTCCTCATCCCTATGGGTGGTGAGGAAAATGACCACCCTTGAGAAGGATGAGAGGGAATGAGTGAGGTCCATTGCTGCCTTCTCATAATTGACCAGAGACTGCTCAGTGGCCAAGTTGAAGGGCAGGTGAGAGAAGAGATAGCTTTTTTCAGAGAAGTAGGGCTAGAAATAGGAGTCTAATACATTGACCTGAGGATGGCCAAGTTCTAGGTTGTCCAAATGGAGGTGGACAAGGGCAGTAGGGAGGGAAGCTACCTGGCCAGAGATGGCATGCTGAAAGGTACCCTGGATGAGAGGAGGGCGGGCAAGGACAGGTTGTCCTTGAGAGTAGAATCCCTTGGCATGTTGTGAACATAAGTGGAAGAGGGGAGGTGGTGTACTTACAAATAAGGCTGAGGGCTTGCTTGGTTTTGCCTCCAGTGGTAAGTGACACACTTAAAAGTGACATTATCTGCTTTTAGGTTGTCCCTTTCTGGTTCAGCTACTACTAGGCATTTACTACAGACTACCCCTCTACAGTACTTTTCATCACAGACCCACAAGAGGTCTGCCCCATCTCTGCACATAACACAGAGCTGTGGAAGGTATAAACAAGAGCATGAGATATGATGAGCAGCTTACAGTGTTGGTGGTAGGCTTCTGCTTTGGGGTTGGCTTCTTGGAGGCAGTAGATGCCTTAACCTTTTGTTGAAGGCCTGCAGGCCAACTCTGGGGGCCTTGCCTCCAGTCACCTTTGTGGCTGAACATCTACAGTAGTCCTTGCCATGTTTGCATAAGTATCTGGCAAGGATGAAGTGAGTACAAGTCAGTGATATGTAGGAAACAGAGGGGAAGGGGGAGCAACAACTTACCAGGTAGTGAATAGGCTGGTGGTGACACAACACAGTCAGTTCACACATAGTAACACACAAAGGGGGTGTGTGACAACAGCTTACCTGGAAGTGGGCTAGGGTGGAGAGATGACAGAGTGAATACACAAGTAGTAACACTGAGGGGGGGAGGGCTTACTTGGAAGCTGGGTAGGGTGGTGAAATGACATGGTTAGTACACACATAGTAACATGAAGGGGGGGGAACAGATTTCCTGGAAGGTGGGTAATGTGGTGAGATGACATGGTCAGTATGCACATAGTAACATGTGGGGGGGGAGGGCAACAGCTGACCTGGAAGTGGGGTAGGGTGGTGGGTATTTGCTAGAAACAGAAGAATGTCTAGTGAAGTAAAGTTAGTCCTGGTATAACATATAACATATCATAAGCATACTATCATAGCATCTATCCATACACACATCACATGATGATCTTGGTGTCTGCACTGTAAAGGCACAGTACACAAGTCCAAAGGTCAGTCCAAAGAGAAAGCTCCAACACACCCCCTCAGTGCAGCACCAGCAATAAACCTGTGTGATGAACCTGGAAGGATGAATGGGTGAGAGATTTGGTGAGAAGGTCAGCAACAACATTCTGATGAGTAGGGATTGACTTGGGTGTGAACACCCCCTTGCTGATGTGCTCATGAAGACAGTGATAGCATACATCCACATGCTTAGTGTGAGAATGACTTAGTGGGTTAGAGGATAGTGATATCACTCCCATATTGTGTGTGTATACAATAAATGGAAGGGTGATCTGCTGATTCAAAGTGTCAAGTTTGGGCCTACTCTGATGATCCCCAACACTCACAGAGGCTGCAGGAGGTGTACAAAGGTAGACTGATGTGGGCCAACACTTGGCTGATGAGGGCCAAAGGAGAGTGATGTGGGGTGATGGGTGGCTGATGGTCACAACAGAGGTTTGGGAGAGGGCATCAGGTTCAGCTCATGCACTGCCCCCTTGTATGAGCCCAGCCCTCAGATTTCAGATAGAGAGAGAAGTTGGGAAGAGTCCAACAGAAGACAGAGAAGGCTGGTCAAGGACTGCAGAGAAGGGGGAACTAAGTTGATATTCATACTGAGGAGACACCACTGAGTGTGGTGGGCTTATATACAGTTGGCATGCCATCACAGCAGTACAGTTTCAGAGTGTTGGAACTAACATATGGGGTACAGTAAATTTTCCAGGGGTAAAAAGTGTCAGAAAACTTCAGTCAGGGAATGGTACATGTGACAGAGGTGAAAGTTGGGACAAAAGAGAAATACCTAAAAGGAATAGTATGGATGGAAGGACTTCAGAGTGCTCACCAATAGCCAATCAAAAGTTAGACCAAAAGCCTAAACAAGTAGCAACCCTGTGCCAAACCATGTGGTGTGGTGGCTGCACCATGCCTAGACCAACCTGTCAATCCAAAAGGAAAGTAACCCCTAGGCAGGGGGAAGGAAGTCACCTGACTGAGATGCACTGTTCACATGGTGGCCCTGACAGAGGCTGACAGGGTCTGACAGGGGATTGGGCAGGAACATGCTGTGCAGGTGCTGGAGTGAGTGGGGAGGTGTGGAGCAGAGCAGAGGAAGGCCAGTGACACAGAAAGGGCTAGAGTGTAGGCACATGTGTGACAGTATCCCCCCCTTAAGGCCTGAACCCTTGAAGGCCATAGGGCAGTGCAGCCAGAATGCCATGAGGTTTGATTTTGATAATTGGTTGCTGGCCATGAGGCAGGGCTGACTGCCACAGTGGGGTTGTGTCAGAGGTTGAATGTTTCCACATAAGAGGTGACCCTTGACCACTGAAAGGTCTCCTCCCATCTCTTCCTCACCCTTCTTAATATGACTCAGCAGCCAGGTTCAAGCTGACAAAGCATCAATGCACCAGCCCATGACTGGGCTCAAGTCCCCAACATGGGCCTTGAGGTTCACATGAGCAATTCAGAGGGGACAGAGCAGGCCAAGGAGGCTGAAAAGGGTAGGCATGAAGTGCTGCAAAAGGAGAAACAGGCCAAGGCCTGACAACAGAAGGCTCAGGAAGCCTGACTAGAGCAGGAGTGACAAGAATGTGAGGAGCAGGAGAAGCAGGAGTGGGAAGAGTGCAAGGTGCAAGAGAGGCAGGTGTGTGAGGAGCAGGAGAGGTGGGAGGCCATGTGACAGAGCATTGCAAGGGAGAAAGGCTGAGTAGGGGAACTCCAGAGCAAGAGTAGGGGGTTGTCAGTGGGCAGGTGAGTACAAGAATACCCTCCTTGGTGAACAGACCTAACCCCCTACACACAGTAACTGGCAGGTGACCACTTACAGTCCAACAACTGGAACCAACTGGGTTGGTAGTGGTAGTGCCCACCCCCAGGTGGGTGGCTTGTGACAGGTGCCACCAGCATGGAGAGGCAGGTGAGTGCCTAGCAGTATCAGGGGGTCAGTCATGTGGCCTGTGTCAGAGGAGAAAAAAGAAGTGCAGCTGGGTGACACTGGAGGAGGAAGTGGCAGTGAGTGGCTCCAGGAAGTGGGCTGGGACAGGGGGTTTGAGGGGTAGTGGGAGGAAGAAAGGTTGGGCCAATGAAGAGGATGACAATGACAAGATTGAGGAGGTGCCAGGCCTGGCAGCCTCTTGTCTTGAGGTCTCTGGGTCAGGCCTGGTCAGGGAGGGGTCAGAGTTTGGCAGGTCAGGTCAGGGAGTGCCAGGGCCTGTGTATGACAGTGCTTGCAATAGAGAGGATGGTGGGAATGATGGAGGCACAGGCAGTCACTGTGCATGTATACATGCAGAGGCAGCCTGTGCTCCTGCCATGGCCCCCAGGGGGCCTGGCAGGAGCTGCCCCAGGTGCAGGTCAGGCAGTGGTAGGGGGAAGTGGGTCAGGCACCAGAGAGGACAGGGTGGCCCCTGAGCAGAGTGAGATGGCAGTGGGCAGAGGGGTTAAGGAAGGTGGAGAAGAGAATGACCAGGATGTGGAGGGTGATGCAGAGGGTATGCAGGAGTAGTATAGAATTTTTTTCTTTTTTTTTTTTCTTTTGTGTGTGACTCATGTATAGTAGATAAAAACTTAGGTGTTTTGGCTTTTAGAAAAGCGAAGCATAGGTACTGAGGGTGACCCCAAAAAGAAAACAGAGTAGTAGTGGCAAGGGAGTTGGACCAAGGCAGAAAGGTAGCAGTGGGTACAGAGAATGGTCAGAAAGTGGTCAGGAACATAGCAGAGGGAGTCAGGGCCATTGGGCAGTCATGTTGGGGGTGTATATGGGCCAGCTTTGTGGGGGTAACATTGGGGCATGCTCTAACTCAGTGGCTAGGAGCCACAAGGTCTCCTTGTCAGTGCCCTCATAACCAGCCCAGTGGACCTTGTAACTCAGCCAGCAGCAATGATGGCAGTTGACCTTAGAGTCAAGAATCTCTGATATCTCATACTCAAGTTCACTGTCAACATCAACTGGCAGGGGTGGTGTAAAGGTTGTTGTGTAGTCTTAGATTCATGCTCACAAACTGTACTATATGGTATTTGCAAGTATGAACAAAAAGTAAGACTAGCCTGTGTAAAATTTCCACTGCAACATATATACAGTGCAGGCAGACATGTGATACTGAGGTATTCACATGTCTGTGGATGACAACTTGTGCCAAAAGTGGGCATGACCCCTAACACCCTCCCCCTGTAGAGCCAGTATGGGCTCAGAGCAAAGAAAAAGAAGTAAGAAAGAAAAGAGAGAGAGAAAACAGTGAGACTAAGGCAAATGCCTACACATATACACATGAGGTGTTGAACCTCACAGTGCTGGGGTCTGAGGGTTGTGCCTCATAGACCCACACACCCAGGAGCACAGAGGGTGTTGAACCCTTGTGCAATGAGTATTTTACTGTCAGACAGACTGAATCTGCTGACTGAGGGCTTATGCCCTTGGTGGAGTAGCTGAAGCCCAAGATGTAGTGTCCCTTCTACATTGGCACTGGCCAGTCCAACACCTCTCCTTCATCAGTCTCCCCAGTCCCAGCTGGGGGAGCTCTGCTCATACCCTGTTCATCTCCTCTGGGGAGATGGGACATGTTGTAAAGAGCTGCTGACATAGCAAACTCTTGGAGGATATACACTTCCCCTGTCTCAATCATATGGGCCTCATAGGCCACAATCCTCTCTGGGGAGATCCCCAGAACCCAGGCCTGCTGGTTGACCCACTCAACCAACTGATTCTTGCTCAGTGGTTGAGGGTCATGGATGGATGCCCTCAGCAGGTCAACCACAGCTCAAACATTGGGATCTCAGTCCCCCCCATTACTAACAATGCAGGTAATATACTCATTACCTGCCCTACATGCCTAGATAATGGCATTGTTGGTGTTGTGGTGCATAACACCATTAGCTGCTGAGTAAGCGGTGACATCTGCCATAGTGGCCATTTGGGAGAAAGTCCCTGCCCAAGGGACTTGAGGTCCAGTGCAAGGTGAGACCTTGGCCTATTTGAGGAGGGCTCTGTAGAAGCCTCTGGCTGTGAGGAGGTGGACTAGCTCCTAGAACCAGACCATTTGGTCATGATCCCTTCTGGGAACTGGAGCTAGTTGCTTGTAGAGGAGAAATCCTTGGACCATTTGGGCAGAGGGAGGACTGATCTCCCACTCATCATCATTGGGGCACTTGCTGACACCTAGTGCCCCTGGGAACATCCTCAAGAGCTCAGAGCTCTCATCCAAACTGCTGTACCTATTCTGGTATGTCTGAATAAATTTTGCCCAGTCCTGTACTGGGGCATCGAGAGGGGGTGCATCTTGGGGTAGTTCAGGGATCCCCCCTCTTGTTTTTCTACTGGAGGGATGACCCCCTCCTCTGGGATGGAACAGTGTGGGCTACTCTTCTTGTGAGAGTGCTAAAGGAAATAAGAGGGGAAAGCTATAGGTAAGACCTAGGCTCATCCCAAGGGGTCCTGAGTTGGAAGGAGACAGAAGGGGGGAATTCTAGGCAGTAAGGTGGGGATTGAATGAAGGGGGAACTTGAGGCTCTTTGGGACTCGATATGCAGCAAAAATTAGCTAGGAAGGGTGATGATCTAGCTGCATGAGGCTTGAAGGCAGTAAAACAGGTGGCAAAGGGAATTAGGATCTTGGGGCACTCTGAAGACTTGAAGATGACTCTGGAAAATTCTCTTAGAACTCAGATGGGACTCTCAGATACACACAGTGTGATGCCAAAAGGTGGGTGTTATATTTTTCTAAGTACCTCAGGCTTTTATATCATAAAGACAGTGGTATCTAAGGTAAAATTCAGCATAATTTGGATCTGTCACATGTCAAAGTAAGAAAAAATGTAAAGTCCAACTCTAGGGTAGGCACATGCATGGCAGTGACAGCAGCAAAGAAAAAGCAAAGAAAAGGGGAGAAGACAAACATGAACAAAGGCAAAGCAGCATAACTGCAGGTCTGAGAAGTGGGGTCACACTCTGGAAGCTGGCAGGGGGCAAAGGGAGCAGTATTGCTAGAGGAGGAACTGCAGTGAGGTGCAGTGACATGTGACAGGTGATGATGTTGCTGGCAGTAATAGGCATGTGACTGTGGGGAAGCATACCATTAGCATAGGTGGTGACACAATCCAAGGCTGTGCCATGACTGTAAGGGATGTGTGATCTGGCAGTAAGCAAGAGTAGGGATTGCTGCCAAGGGTGCCCTGCAGCTTCAGGGAGTCTAGGCTCCATACAACAGTTGACCCCTGGCAGTGTAGGGAGTGGGTGCTCCCTAGTAAGAGATTAGATGGTAAAGAGAGGATTGAGGTGTGGAGGATTTTATTTAATTTTCTAAGAGGCATGATCCCCATTTTGTAAGTGGGACTGGGACTTAGTGGTGAGGCAAGAGGTGGCTTAGTAAGTATGTTTGGTCTTGACTTTGAAGTTGTACTAGCTATGAGAAGCAACCACTATCAAGGCTGGGGATCACAGACTGGTGAGACCAGTCTGTGGCAGCTTCTTACTGCTACAGCCCTTGAGAGTGAGGACTGGGTGGCCTTAGGGAAGTCCTAAGGTGGTGGTGCAGCAGTGTTTCATGTTCAGTTGTTCAGGCTAAGTGTTCAGTTCTTTTTCTTTTTATTTCTCTACTGGTTCTTCTCTTCAGCAGGATTCCCTACAGGGTCTAACTAGCCTTTAGAGCATATCCCTGGTAATATCTCTATTATTTCTCTTCAGCAGGGAGCCTTTGATGAGTGATGGGGGCTTGAGAAGCCCCAGGATTTTCTGACACTCAGTCACAAAGGGGGACAATGGACCCTTGATCCATCTCTGGCAAGGGGGTGGCTGGTTGATCCTCTAGCCACTGTTGTAGGGCCAGTTGTTCACCAGCAGGTTGTTGCCCAGAGGTTTCTGCCTCCCTTCATGCCCTTCTTTGTCTCTTAGTGCCTCTCTCTTCTGGCATGCCTTCTGGGAGGCCCAAGCAGGTGGCTTCCATTCTTTAAGTGCAAGGTTCATCACCTCATTCATTTCCAACTTGCCCTTCTTCCACAAGTTGATGTAGGTAGGTAATTAAATCCTGTGCCCTATGGATGCAGGAAGCCTTTTCCTCAGGCTCATCATATGCTTGGGCATACAGGTTGCAAATATCCTCTGTGGTGTTGATGAGTATGATGGGACCCATGATCCCTCTGTCCCACTTGGTGGCAGAACTGGTGAAGTGTCACCTGGTTGGAACAGGAGGGGGAGTCCCCTGGTGGATGTTGTTGAGGGCTACACTGAGCCTCTCATTGCTGTAAGCATAGAGGTTGTTGTTGACCCTCACAAAGAGGATTGTCCTCACACTTTCCTTGCCTTGTCCAAGGATGAGCACCCTATGTTGGTTCTCATACCCCATAAACTCAGGGAACAGGGTTCCTCGGACAGTAGTGTCAATGACCATAGGAATGTTGTCATATATTCCAGCAGAGGTGATCTCATCCTCCAGGCCAGGGTCAGGTGCAGCCTGATTGTCTATTGAGGGTGCCTTCACCTTCCCTTTTCCTACAGGCTCAACCTGTGGTGCAGGTTTGGCCTGTATCCTCCCCTGCAAAGAAGAGGGGGGTGGTACTACTGGTGTTGGTGGAGGTTCCACCTGGGAAGGACCAGCCTCCTGACTGGAATCATAGATGTTGCCCCCTAGGGAGACAACATGAGTGTGTTCAAAGTCACATGCAGCTTCCTCAACCATGGAGGGGGCAGAGAGGTGGTGCAGGTCATTGACCTTGTGAAGGGCATGATGAAGGTCATATGAAGTATCTTCAAGTTCTTGCTCAAGAGGGCTGATACAATGATGTAACTCATCATAGGGGGTATGTTTGACAAGCCATGTGGTCTCATCAGTGAGGGTAACTATAGTAGGCATGATACCTGCATCCAACAAGGCCATGCCTTGGGAGAGATGGAGTGCATAGGCTGTGCATGTTTCACAAGTGCCATGATGGCACAAGAAAGGGAACTGGGGGTGGCATTCCCAGTACAGACAGGAGTTCCTGCAGTGTTCATGCCCATGGGACAATGAGCAAGAAGGGGAGAGAGAGGGGGACTGTGGCCTCTTGTGACCACTACTGACTGTATGCAAGCTGCATCAGTCGATGGGAGAATAATGGCAGGGAGATGGCAAGCCATCTGAATACACATCAGAATGCAAGGGAGATCTGCCTCAGGGAGGCATGGCAGACCTGCAAGGGTCAGGGCTGGGTGAGCATGAAGGGCTCATTGAATGTTTGCAATGGTGATCATGAGATATCATAGTTGTTACTACTAGAACAGGTGGACATTAAAGAGAAAGGAAAGAAAAGACAGTGTAACATAAAAAGAATGGCACATGACCAGCCAAGGCAGGTACACATGAAAAGAAAATGTGATCAGGGAAAGACTATGTACTCTATTTTAATTATAGTAACCATGCTGTGCTCAAGGCTAGTTAATGTTAATTTTATCATGTTATTTTTACTTTTATTTGTTTTTGTTTTCATACTTATCCATTTGATTCCATTTAGTAGTCTTGTACTACATTCTAACCACTAAGTGGTTATCATACACTTGTGCTACTTCTTTTACCCTGTGGGGTAATTGGCATATGTTTTGTACACCTTGGAGTTCAAGGTATCTGTCTAGAGCCTCGAGTTCCTTACAATTAGACATGGGCTCCCATATTGTATTGCCTAGGTTCCACCTCACAAGGAATTCCACCATGTTATTTGCCCACCAGTGAGCAGTTATTTCATCAAGCAACCACTCTTCCTCATTGGTCATACTGACATCATAGAACACATGTGCATCACACCTTGGGAACAGAACATCATCATTCTGTTTGTATCTTCACAGCAACCCAATGTGGAATGTTGGGTGTGTGTCTCTTTCTTAGTTGCTCAGGCAGCTCTAGTGTATAGGTATTATTTGCACTATCACAGCACAGTACCTTCATTGGTCCAATATATTTGGGCACAAGTTTCTGTGCACATCCTTTTGGGACACACAAATTCTGTGTGGAGAAATACACTAGGTCTCCTTCTTGAAGGTTAGATCCTTCTGTTTGCTTCTTGTTAGCATGGTACTTCTGTATTACTCTGCTTTCAATAATGGTGTCATGGGCCATTTCTAGATTTTCTAGAGCTTGCTTGAGGAACATCTTTACCCCTGGGGCTGCTGAGGGTGCACCCTCCCTGATGTGCTGCATCATTTTGGGCATATACCCATAATTTAGTTTGAATGGTGTGAACCCTGTTGAACTACTTATGCTCAAGTTGATTGCAAACTCAACCAGGGGCATCCTCAATGTCCAGTCTCTTTGGTCTGGCCAGATCATTGCTCATAGCATCTGTGCTACATTTCTGATTGTTCTTTCAGATGCACCATCAGTCTGCAGGTGGAATGCTGTAGACATTAGGAACTTAGCTCCTAGCATTCTGTGTGTTTCACACCAGAATGCTGATGTGAACTTCACATCTTGGTCTGAGACTATTGTCTCTGGCAGTCCATGCAGGTGGACTATCTCTTTTACAAACACTCCTGCAAGCTCAGATGCTTGAATGGTTGTATTTATTGGTACTAGATGTACCATCAATGTCAGACAACATAGGACTACCCACAGGTAGTCATGTGTGTTACTTGGTGGGAATGGTCCCATGAAATCCATCACTATTGACCCCCAAGGTCTTCTAGGCATGGTGAAGAGAAATAATTGAGATAACCCAGGAGTAGACTCTAAAGACTTGTTTGACCCTATAGGGAATCCTGCTGAAGAGAAGAACTAGTAGAGAAATAAAAGAGAACTGAAACTGAATACTTAGCTGGCAAACTCAACCTGTAAAACTTCCTGAACCACCACCTTTGGACTTCCCTAAGGCTACTCAGTCCTCACTCTCAAGGGCTGTAGCAGTAAGAAGCTGCCACAGACTGGTCTCACCAGTCTGTGATCCCCAGCCTCTATAGTGGTTGCTTTTGTAGCTAGTACAACTTTGAAGTCAAGACCCAATGTGCTTACTAATCATCCTCTTGCCTCACCACTAAGTCCCAGTCCCACTTACAAAATGGGGATCAAGCCCCTTAGAAAAGTAAATAAAATCCTCAACACCTCAATCCTCTCATTTCCATCTAATCCCTTACTAGGGAGCTCCAACTCCCTACATCCAAGGGGGTCTTTGAATCTTGACTGTCATCAGTCACTTCCTATACCCAGGACCTAGGTAGAGGGGAAGGAAGGGGGCAGGACAGAGTCTTGAAGCCTATCCAGCTTGGGTTGAGGGCTCAGGTCAAGGCACAAAGCCTTTATGAAGGGGTCAAGGGTCCAGATCAAGGCACAAAGCCTTTTCGAAGGGGTCAAGGGTCCAGATCAAGGCACAAAGCCTTTTTGAAGTGGTCAAAGGTTTGGATCAAGGCATGAAGCCTTTATGGAGGGGTCAAGGGTTTGCAAGCAGGCTCAGGCTCATTCAAGGTGCTTGAAGAGGGTGCAAGGGAGGCTTGAAGCCTGCACAAGAGGGTCGAGAGTCTCAAGTCATCATATATACCTAAGAACAAAGCTATCAAATATGTGTACTTAAACTAGTATCCTCAGTCACTCCATGGTGTCCTTTAGACAGCTGACTATGAGTGAAATATATGACATAAAAGAAAGCAAATCTATCCCCCTTTGAAGAAGGGGGTATGAAGTAGTATGTACATATCAAAAGTGGCAGTGGCACTTGGCCTGACTGCCTTTGAGCACTACTTCAAAGCTTCAAATCTAATATCATAAAAAACTGGTCAGTAGTTTATGTACAATTTGTGCCTAGCACACTCTCATCCTTGTAATGCCCTTCAGGCTTGTAGCTTAGCTTGTACAAACTAATATATGTACTAAATAAAAATAAACATGGAAAGGCACACCAATTTCCAATTATATTCCTCTACTTCAATTCTTGCTTCTCATGCACAGCCAAAGGTTGTTTCAAAATTGCATATTTACTCTTCTTGTCTCTTGACCTTTGAAGGGTTCTTTGAGCTTCAAATATCCTTGGATTAAGTAGTAGTAAGTAAAATGAAGCAATATAGAAATGAAACACTTGGGCCTTTGAGCTTGAAAGGCAAGCTCACATCAGTATACAGTATACTAAGGGGGGGCTTGCTTCACCACCTCTTCACTCTCTCTTGACATCCTAGTCTCTTGTAAATAATCACTGTGGGTTTGTGAAAGCAGTCAACATATACTAAACAAATGAAAAATGAAAGAAAACTGGTGGGAGGGCCTTTGAGCCCTTGGGCAGGTGCTTTGAGGCTTTGACTTGTCACTTTGAGGCTTTGACTTGTCACTTCAAGGCTTTGACTGGTCACTTCAAGGCTTTGACTGGTCACTTCAAGGCTCTGTCCTGTTGCTTTGAGGCTTCAACTATGCCTGGGTACCCCTCTTTGACCCACAACCTGGTGTAGGGTGCCCCAGTCCTTCTTGTATCCTCACCCTCACCATTCAATGACTAACCATGAGAACATGAGCCCTCAAACAAGAGTAAGAGCCCAATGGGATGGGGCTGGGTTGTCAGATTGAAGCCAAGGTCTCAAAAGCAGCTCACTACTCCAGGGAGTGTCTTCTAGAAAGACCAAGAGCACCCTCTGGAGTAAACCTATAAATGAACTACCATAAGTAACATATTCATGAAAGAAACTAAATACATGAGCCTTTGAGCTCAATGCTCAATGTCAAGAGTCAAACTGCTTGTGGGGACCTACAAATGAGCCTTGAGGGGGTCTCATGCTTGTCACTCTCTTTGAACCCCTTTGTGCACTCTAAAACAATATAGCAGTGAGTATAAACACCTAAGAAAAACATAAAAACTTGAAGGGTAAAGCTCAGCTCTTGTCCCAAGTGCCAGTGGGGCCCTGGGCTTTGCTTCAGCTTGATCCCCAGCCTCATAGCCTTGAAAACTCAATGTAGCACTCCATAAAGCCTAGGGTATAAGAACCATAAGTCAACTGAACACAAACAAGAGGGAGAATGTGTAAACATGCCCACCACATGAGTGAGGGCCTCCTTGCAACCTTCAAACCTCCCCTTCAAAACAGGGAGGTGTCCACATCTTCTTGCACAGTATCTCAGGTGTTGTGACTCTTGAGATGGCTTCCTTAGTCAATTTTCGAGTGCTGGAAATTGCTGTAGACTCAAGAATACTGCTCCACCCACCTGAGTGGGGAGCCTTAACCTGAAGCATCAGTATCCCTCCTGTAAGACACTGTACCTTTCTTCTATGTACTTCATAGCCTTTGAATAAACAGTTCTTGGACTTGTGGGACAAACCAACATGGATTTTCACAGCAGCATCACTGCAGGTGTGAGGTGCAAGTGAGTGCACATTGTTGACATGTAGCATGGTGGCACCACTTCACTTAGTGGGCTGACTAAGTGTGCTTGGGTTCATTGCACAAGTCTCTACACCAAGACTCCAGGTCCATCCCTGCTGCAAATATATCAATAAAAGTGTCCAATCTCTTGACCTACCACTGCTGTGAGTTATCTGAATTTCAGGTAAGCTCTCCTTTATCATCCAAGAAACTGATTTTAGTGTTTTTCTTTGAGTCTTCACTTCTGGTGGCTTCCTCTGAGCCACCACCTTCAACTGCCTCCCAACTTCAACTCCCAACTCGATTTCTTCAACTTCCATACATCCTACTTGCTCTGGGACCTCATGTAGGTCACCTCTAGACTCTGGTGTGGGCTTTGGTACTTCAGGGGTACATGCTTCTGCCTTGATGGGTTGCTCATCCACTCTTAGCTCATCTTCAGCATCTTGGGGCTTGATGGGGGAATCTGGGGTGGAATATCAGTGTGGGGTGGCAAAGAAGAATGGAAATACTCAGTTTGGGGAACTGGTGAGTTTCCCAAGGCTTCTGTTGCTTTGAGCTTAACTGATGCCTTTGCTCCCAGTAGTTTTTCTTCACTTTGCTCCTCTAGATTCCCTTGTAGACATTCCCCCTGTAGTCCAGCTGTTAGTGACTCCTTGCCAATACAAGAAGTGACCCATATTTGATCAAAGCTGGACTCACATCAACCTTTGACAAGGGGCAAGCTGCTCAGCTCAGCTGCAGCTACCTCAGTACTGTCTACCTTGTCAACCTGACTTCTTGAGCCTTCTCCTGGCGCTTTCAAGTGCTTCAAATAGTCCTGTAAATTGCAAGTTAGTGACTGAATTTCAAGTGAAGTGGAACTTGGGGATTGGGAGGCTTTTGAGCCTAGTGTTGCACTCTCGCTGCATTTCTCCAGCCCTTGACATTGCTCCTCAGGCCTTGCAGCTCTTGACTCTTGTGTCTCAGCTTTGTACTGGGCCTCTCAAGCACTCTGCTGTAGGGAGTGGGAGCTCCCTAGTAAGGGATTAGATGGAAATGAGAGGTTTGAGGTTTTGAGGAATTTATTTTACTTTTCTAAGGGGCTTGATCCCTGTTTTGTAAGTGGGACTGGGACTTAGTGGTGAGGCAAGAGGATGATTAGTAAGCACATGTGGTCTTGACCTTGAAGTTGTACTAGCTAGAGGAGGCAACCACTATAGAGGCTGGGGATCACAGACTGGTGAGACCAGTCTGTGGCAGCTTCTTACTGCTACAGCCCTTGAGAGTGAGGACTGAGTAGCCTTAGGGAAGTCCTAAGGTGGTGGTGCAACAGTGTTTCTGGTTCAGTTGTTCAGGCTAAGTGTTTCTGTTTCTTTTCTATTTTATTTCTCTACTAGTTCTTCTCTTCAGCAGGATTCCCTACAGGGTCTAACTAGCCTTTAGAGTCATTCCCTGGGTCATCTCATTTAAATCTCTTCATCTGGAGCCCACCATGAGGGGATCCTGATCCTTGGGGAGGAGAACTATTTTTACTGACAGTTTGGGTGCTTAGGAGCGAAGCTAAGTATCCATTATTTCATATTTAGGCATTAATCTACATTTTAGAAGTTCCAGGAAAGAGTTTACATGAGTTCAAGGCACCAGAGTAACCTTTGAAGCAAGACAAGAGAAGCTGTGTGGTGAGAATAGTTTTTCCAGACATAGCTATGTGATTTTCTTCTTCTATTTTACTCACTATGCTCTATTATAGGGACTATGAAGACTACAAGAGTCAGTCAAGGTGCGAGAGTTCAGTTTGAAGGTCAGGTTTGAGTGCTGAAGGTCAGCTAGTAGTTGAGTGGCTGCAAAGTGCCCCTCAACCCCTCAATGGAATGCCTTGAGGGAAATACAAAGGTGTCCCAAGGTTCTCAGGGCACCTGGACAACTTAATATGGTTCCTGGAGGATGTTTGAGACCTCTGCATGCAAGCCAGCTGCTTTGAAGATCATGAATGGCCTCAATGGTCCATTTTCTACCTCAGTATCAAAGAGTTTGAGTGATGGAGATGCTTACTTCATGCTGAAAGGGACTGGGCTGATTTTCTTGAAGATGCATCTTGACTCTTTTCTTTGTTTAGGTGCCCCACAGTTTGCTATTCAAAGCATGACCTCTACAAACTAGTTGACAAGCAAAAGAAGGTCAAGATCAATTCATACAAAGCTTTACTCAACTACCAGTTATGTTTCATTGACATTGCAGCACAACTTCAAATTTCAAACCAGCTTTCATGGATCAAGAAGGACAACTTATTCCTCAAAGGGCTCAATCAAGAGTTTCAGGGCAAGATTCTTCAAAGGCTCAAGTGGAATGATCAAAGGCAGTATGCAGATGATCCATGGCCCACATTCCAGGTTGCTTGTGAGGCAGAAAGGTTGCTCAAAGAAGAATACTGCTTCAAAGTGAGGGAAGCACACCTTGCAAGAGATCAGCAGAGTGCTTGAGAGGCTCAGTATGAAGCTGAGATGCAAGAGTTGAGAGCTGTGAGGGCTGAGGAGCAATGTTGAGGGCTGGAGAAATGCAGCAAGAGTGTGAGGCTAGGCTCAAAAGCCTTGCAACCCCCAAGTTCCACTTTGCTCAAAATTCAGTCACTTACTCACAGTTTACAGCAGTCTTCAAAGCTCTCAAAAGCACCAAGAGAAGGCTCAAGAAGTCAGGTCATCAAGGTAGATGGTATCAAGGTAGCTGTGGCAGAGCCAAGCAGCCTGCCCCTTGTTGAAGGACAATGCAAACCCAGCTTTGATCATCTACAGGGCACTTCATGTATTGCCAAGGAGTCACTAACAGTGGAGCTACAGGGAGAATTTCTATAAGGGAATCTAGAGGAACAAAGTGAAGGAAGATTACTGGGAGCAAAGACATCAGTTGAGCTCAAAGCAACAGAAGCCTTGGGAGACTTACCAGTCCCCCAACCTGAGCATCTCCATCCTTCTTTGTCACCCTGTACTGATATTCCATCCCAGAATCCTTCTGTCAAGCCCCAAGAGGCCCAAGATGAGCTAAGAGTGGACAAGTGACCCATTGAGGCAGAAGCATGTGCCCCTGAAGTACCAAAGCTGGTACCAGAGCCTAGAGGTGACCTACACAAGGTCTCAGAGCAAGTAGGATGTACAGAAGTTGAAGAAATTGAGTCAGGAATCAAAGCCAAGGGGCAGTCAAAGGTGGTGGCTCAGAGGAAGCCACCAGAAGCAAAGATTCAAAGAAAAACCCTAAAATCAGTTTCTCAGATGATAAAGGAGAGCTTACCTGAAATCCAGATAACTCACTGCAGCAGTAGGTCAAGAGATTGGACAATTTTATTGATATATTTGCAGCAGGGATGGACTCAGAGTCTCAGTGTAGGGACTTGTGCAATGAGCCCAAGTGCACTTAGTCAGCCTGCTAAGCAAAGTGGTGCCACCATGCTATGTCTCAATGATGTGCACTCACTTGCACCTTGCACCTGCAGTGCTGCTGCTGTGAAAATCCATGCTGGTTTGTCCTACAAGTCCAAGAACTATTTATTTGAAGGCTATGAAATTCTAGAAGGAAAGGTACAGTGTCTTAGAGAAGTGGTACTGATGGTGCAGGTCAAGGCTCCCCACTCTGGTGGGTGGAGCACTATTCTCAAGCCTATGGTGATTTCCAGCACTTTAAAACCAACTAAGGAAGCCATCTCAAGAGTCACAACACCTGAGATACTGTGCAAGAAGACATGGACACCTCCCTGTTTTGAAGGGGAGGTTTGAAGGTTGCAAGAAGGCCCTCACTCATGTGATGGGCATGTTTACACATATTCTCCCTCTCGTCAGTGTTCAGTCAACTCATGGTTCCTCTACCCTAGGTTATATGGAGTGCTATATCAAGTATTCAAGGCTGTGAGGCTGGGGATCAAGCCAAAGCAAAGCCCAGGGCCCCACTGGCACTTGGGACAAGACCTGAGCTTTACCCTTCAAGTTTTTATGTTCTTCCTAGATGTTTATACTCACTGTTATATTGTTTTAGAGTGCATGAAGGTTTTCAAGGAGAGCAAGGAGCACAAGACCCCCTCAAGGCATGTTTGTAGGTCCTTGCAAGTGATTTGACTCTCAATGTTGAGCACAGAGCTTGAAGGCTCAAGTATTTAGTTTCTTTCATGAATATGTTACTTATGGTAGTTTGTTTATAGGTTTACTCCAGAGGGTGCTCTTGGTCTTTCTAGAAGACACTCTCTGGAGTGGTGAGCTGCTTTTGAGACCTCTCCTTCAATCTGGCAACCCAGCCCTGTCCCATTGGACCCTTACTCTCATTCAAGGGCTCATGTTCTCATGGTTAGTCATTGAATGGTGAGGGTGAGGATACAAGAAGGACCAGGGCACCCTACACCAGGTTGTGGGTCGAAGAGGGGTACCCAGGTATAGTCAAAGCCTCAGAGCAACTGGTTGAAGCCCCAAAGTGATGAATCAAAGCCTCAATGCATCTGCCTGAGGGCTCAAAGGCCCTCCCACTGGCTTTCTTTCATTTTTTCTTCTGTTTATTATATGCTGACAGCTTTTGTGAACCCAAAGCAAGTATCTATGAGTATCTAGGACATCAAGAGAGAGCAAAGAGGTGGCAAAGCGAAGCCCCTCCTTAGTATATACTGATGCAAGCTTGCCTTTCAAGCTTGAAGGCCCAAGTGTTTACTTTCTATTTTGTCTCATTTTACTTACTACTACTTAATACAAGGATATTTGAAGCTTGAAGAACCCCTTGAAGGTCAAGAGATGAGAAGAGTAAATATGCAACTTTGAAGCAACCTTCTGTCATACACAAGAAGCAAGAATCAAAGTAGAGGAATATAATCAGTATTTGGTGCACCTTTCCATGTTTATTTTTATTTAGTACATATATTAGTTCATACGAGCTAAGCTACAAGCCTGAAGGGCATTATGAGGATGAGAGTGTGCTAGGCACAAATCATACATAAACTACTGACTGGTTTTATGATATTAGATTTGAAGCTTCAAAGTGGTGTTTGAAGGCAGTCAGGCCAAGTGCCACTGCCACTTCTGATACATACCTACCACTTCATACCCCCTTCAAAGAAGGGGGATAGGTTTGCTTTCTTTTATGTCACATATTTCACCCATAGTTGGCTGTCTGAAGGACACCATGGAGCAACCAAGGGCACAAAGTTTAAGTACACATATCTGATAGTTTCATTTTCAGGTATATATGATGACTTGACACCCCCAATGACCTCATGCAGGCTTTGAGCCTTCCTTTGCACCCCCCCTCAAGCTCTTCAAATGCAGCTCAAGCCTGCTCATGAACCTTGACCCCTTCAAAAAGGCTTTGTGCCTCGATCTGGACCCTCAACCCCTTCATAAAGGCTTTGTGCCTTGACCCAAGCCCTTGACACAAGCTGGATAAGCTTTGAGACCATGTCCTGCCCCCTTCCTTCCACTCTACCTAAGTCCTGGGTATGGGAAGTGACTGAGGACAGTCAAGATTGGAAGACCCCCTTGGATGTAGGGAGTGAGAGCTCCCTAGTAAGGGATTAGATGGAAATGAGAGGATTGAGGTGTTGAGGATTTTATTTACTTTTCTAAGGGGCTTGATCCCCATTTTGTAAGTGGGACTGGGACTTAGTGGTGAGGCAAGAGGATGATTAGTAAGCACATTTGGACTTGACCTTGAAGTTGTACTAGCTATGAGAAGCAACCACTATAGAGGCTGGGGATCACAGACTGGTGGGACCAGTCTGTGGCAGCTTCTTACTGCTACAGCCCTTGAGAGTGAGGTCTGAGCAGCCTTAGGGAAGTCCTAAGGTGGTGGTACAGGAAGTTTTACAGGTTGAGTTTTCCAGCTAAGTATTCTGTTTCTTTTCTGTTCTATTTTCTCTACTAGTTCTTCTCTTCAGCAGGATTCCCTACAGGGTCTAACTAGCCTTCAGAAGCTATCCCTGGGTTTTCTCTTTTATTTCTCTTCAATGTTCCATAAATCAAATGAGCACACATTTTCAATTCATCAGAGATACCATTACACAAAACTGGATGAGCACTCAACACACACTTAGATGGTGAACTGTATGAGGAAGATTCAGAATGCCCATTTAAAAATCCTTCTTTGAGGATTTCCTTTCTTTGACCTCAACCTCTTCTTTGATATCCACCTCTTTGACCCTCTTCTTCTTTGGGCAGTCCTTGCTGAAATGTCCTTCTTTGGAACAATTGTAACAGCATACCAAGTTAACTTGTCTTCTGCCTTGTTTCTGATGTCTCTTGTCAATGTCCATAGCATTAGGGTCATGAGTGGGACAGGTAGGATATTGGTAATGGGAACCAGGGTTGTAATACTGTTCCCCAGGTCACTTCTTGTCAAGGATTTTCTTCTGCTCCAACTTGCTAATGGCTTTGCTGGCATATGCAATCTAATCCAAGATGTCCTCAGGTTCTTGTGGTCAAGAACCCAGTCACAAATTTCTTTCTTCAATCCTTTTCCAAAAAAAGATGGCACCATTGAAATTGTCATCATTGTATCCAGTGTGGTTAAACATGGAGAGGAAATGGGTGACATATTTTTCAAAAGGATCCATTCCTTGCAAGAGGGTGACAAGCTGGATCTGAGCCTTATGTTGTGGATTTCCAGTTATGAAGGTAGCTTGGAGGTGATCTTCAAGGCATTTCCAGTCATCCCAATATTCAAGACAACCACTTCAATCATGTTCATTAATATAGACTTCAGCAAACACAGCAGCAGAGCCTTCTGTCATAAATGAGAGGGCTAGCCTGATCTTGAGATGATCAGACATATAAACATGCTTGTTGATTTGTAGGTATCCTTTAACCTGCATGATCCAGGTAAAGAACATGACATGGTTACCATCATAAGTTCAGGGTTTGTTGAGATTAAACTTGCAGCCTCTGTTAGGCCTTGTCTTGGGGTACTGGTGATCAGCAAACTGTTGCCAAAACATGTCAGGGAAGCCTGTTCCAAACTTAGCATGGAGCCATTCAAGTTCTTCAGCCATAGGCTCCCTATTGAAAAGCAGTACTGGATTAGTACTAGGCTTCATGGCTTCCTGCCCAGATCCCAATCCAATATTAAGTCCTTCAGTAGCATGAGACATCACATGTACAAGATCTTCTTCTTCTACATCTGGAACATGCATATCTCTGATGATTGATCTGAGATCTGATTTGTCATTGAAGGTAAGTGGTTCAACATCAGTCTCTGACTTGACTTCCTTTTCTTGGTAAGCACCTAGGATTGCTGGGTTGTGAAGGGAGGAAGGAGGAGTGGCAGAATGAGGTTGATCAGGGTAACAGTACTTGTAGGGCAAACTGGTAGGTTTACAACCAGAGTACTTGCAGGGTAAAGGTTGTGGAGGAACTCAATGTTTGCCTTTGCTTAGAGAGAAAGCACTTGACAAATCAGGTGGAGGTGGCAGAGGTGGTCCAGAAGACACCTTGGGCAAATGATAAGGCAAGCTAGAAAATGTTGAAGGGTAGGTTGACAATGCCACAAAATGGTTGGTCAACTAAACTTGATGCATAGCCAGTTCATTAATCTGAAAAATGGATAGTCCAGCAAAAAGTGAACAATTCAAGAGAACCAGCAAGTCAGTCCTAAAAAAGGTTGGTCTGACACACAGAACAATATAAGACACTAGTCCTTCAGGCTAAAGGAATAGCCAGACTAACAAAGATGCAGTTCTGAGATGGAGAGGAAATGCTGATGTTGTGTCCAAAGAATGGTCACAGCAGCAGGATGAAACTTTTCACTTTTGTTATGCCACTGGTAGTGAGAAGTGCCAAAGAATGGTGCAGCTACCAATGTCAGTGGTATGACAGTACCTCAGAGCATTACCAGATACTTTGAGCTCCCTTGGTTTGATCACATGTATTCCCAAAGAATGGAAATATATGATGTGAATTTGCAAGGTAGTGAAAAGTTAAGGAAACACAGTGAGTACCACAGAGTCTATATAGTACTAGCTGTACAGGCCATAGGCCCAACCAAAGATGGGTCCATTGCCCATGTGGAGATGGGCTGCAGGCATGTACAGTAAGAACAGGCAAAGGACATACATGAGTCAGTAATGGTAACCAATGGGCTAGCACACAGAGTGGGCTAGGAGCAGAGAAGCAACTATGCATGGCAGGGGCACAACTATAGTACAACAGGCACAAGGCAAATGATGAGTCAGCAAAAAGGAAATGGGACAGGGACACATAAGTGGGACAAGAGCCCATTGAAGGGCTTGAGGCATACCTGGGTATAGTGTTGGGGTTGCACCCAACAAGACAGTGACCAATCAAAGATCAAGTCACCAGAGATAGAGTCTGGCTGGTCAGTTATGAAGTATTACCAGACAGCCAATAAGGAAGGCAATGACAGTACAGCCAACAATGACAAGGATAGTGGGGCTGAAGGCATGGACCCATAGCTCCAGCCCAGAAATAGAAGGAGCCAAGTTGAGGCATAACACATACATCTGTATACCACACCAACCACCTTACTGTTTGGACTCCATGGACATCATGAATGGGACCATCCTTGTGCAGCATAACTGACAGTTGAAGTTACCAGTCACATTGAGAAGGTAAAGCAAAGTCTCCCTATAATAGCAGTGAGGGAAAACTCTTTCTGGAAGAGCCTGAGGCTAGTCAACAATAAGTAGGCAGTGGTGGTGATCATGTGAGTGGGACATGCAAAGTGGGCAGGGCATAGGCGAAGAGTCAGTCATAATTGCTGTACTGGTAGGTGTGAGCCAGCATGCTTGGATCTGTAAATCCCTTGATGGGAGAGTAGCAGGGTGTGCTGTGGACAAGCCCAAGACACTTTTAGGCATGGACTGAGTTGTGTGGGAGAGAGAGATGGCCAAGGGGAAGAATCAGGACACTCTGATGGTTGGCTGGGAGTGGAGGGACATTCTGCAGTGCTGGGAGTTCTCAGCAATCCCTAGAGTGCATATATGTGGCAAAACATTGCACTTACACATTTCTCAGGACCTTCTCACAGGCCCTTCTAACACATCCATCATCAGGGTCATCAGTACTGCTTCTGGTGTAAGAGAGATTGTCATGCAGTGTTGGCCTTGAGGCAATGTTCCAGACACCAGCTGACATGTGCTTGTTGATTGCCTTACAGCTAACCAGGACCAATAGGGAGGGAATAGGTGAGCAAGGGTATGGGCTTTGCAGACCTCTTCCTAATGTATCTGGTGTGAGAACATGCCAGACAGTGACACCCTTGATATCCTATGGTTGGAGTCTTGCTAGTCAATACATGAGTGTGGGATTACCTGCCAAGGGGCAGAACCAGAGTCTTGCTCAGAGAGCAGCAATTTGGACTGAGAGTAAAGGAGTTTATAGAAGTAAGCCTTCTACCTTTACATGGTAGGATACTGGGTAGCAAAAAGTACAAGGAGACCTCAGCTGCATCTGAGAGGTTTATATACCTCACAGGCAGCCAGCTCATGTAATGTACTTGTAGCTATTCATAGTAAAGGTAAACAAGAAGGCAGGCCTTCATAGATCAAACATGCAAACAAGAAAGCACCGACGCACCAAGTCACAATGACTCAGCACAATGTACAAAGGTATTCCTTCATACATCAGCCACAGTGTGATGCATCATGACAAAGTCACATGCATGAGAAATAAAACAGGCAAAGTACAGAAGATGATGATCCTGATCAGGATCTTGCTTTGAGAAGAGAAAAGTGTAAAGGTAAAAGCAAAAGAGGAAACATACATAAGCATTCCATGACATCATATAACAAAGTCCACAGGCTTGCCCCTACAGGTGGGCAGAGGTTGGTAAGCAAGGTGCTATCAAAGTGCAGGAAGGGGAATGACAGTAATGGTCAAGGTTACATGAGGCAGCAGTGGTGGTAGTATCCTTCAGAAAGGAAAAGGTGGTGAAGCAGTGTGACAGAGATCTGGACTACTTCATTGAGGCTACAGTTCACATCAAAGGTGCAGGGAATCTTAATCTCCTAGAGTCAGGCTTGTGTGGACACTGTGTACATTGTGGTAGGATGAAGGGATTAAACCAGCAAGTGCTGAACCCACTTGATCAAGTTAATGCTAGCTACTGGGGTCATTTCATGGTGTTCTGCAGTGCCATGCCATGCATTCAAACTAAGTAGTAGTCATCCTCCAAGTATTTTATCAGGAAGCCTTTTTGTTCTGTTATTCTCAGTGAGCTTTCCATGGCATGCAACTGCAAATGTTGTCATGCCCCATGCCTCCATTCTGGGCTACTGGCCCTTCCCTGCTCTGCTCTGCACCTGTCTGCTCCCTTTATCACCTGTATGGTGTGCTCCCACCCAGTCCTATGTTGGCCACTGTCAGCCCTCATTGGACCCATCATGTGACTGTTGCTTCTTGGTCAGGTGACACCCTCCACCCCCTTAGGGGTCACCTTCCTTTTGGGATGATGGGCCAGTCTAGGCATAGTGCAGCTACTGCACTGCATGGTTCAGTGCAGGGTCACTACCCATTTACAGTAGGCTTTTGGCCTACCTTCTGATTTGCTATCAGCAGGCATTCCAAAGCCTTTTGTTGTGCCGCTACCACCCTTTTGCCATGGTTAGTCACTGCCACTGCCTCGTGTTCTCGTGTGCCCACACAAGCCATTCCCTTTCCCACACCCTGGTTGGCACCTCTCTTATAGACCTCTGCCTTACCAGCAAGTCTATGGACAATACTATACAACTGTGACAGTATGCTTACTATAGGTTTCCTTTTTGAGTTTTACCTTTCTCTCGTTTCCCTTGCGAAGCAAGATCCCAATCAGGATCGTCGACTTCTTTACTTTACCGTTTTTACTTCTTCCACACATGACCCAACATGTCACATCACACCGTACAAATGTAAGATGGATTCCGTCTTTCATACACGCTCAGTCATTATGACTTGACGCGTCTATGACATCCGGGATGCTTTGTTTACATGTCTGCTACAACAAGTTTTCCTTCCCTTTACCATGTATAGCAGTATTGTACTTACATGAGCCAGTCACCTGCAGGGTATAAAATGCCCTCCAGATGCGACTGAGTTCCCTTGTACTTGACTCTACCTACCACCCTCCCTGGTAAAGGTTGAGCAATCTAAGCTCTGTAAATCCTCCTTTATCTTAGCTTGTTAGGCTGAATCCTTGGTGAAGATACTGGTTGTACCTCTCAGTACATAATCCCAACCCTCGTGAACAAGCCTTCGCCTCACAACTGTCACGGGCTGGAAAGGGTGTCCCTGACTAGTCTTGCTTTGATTTACTTCACATCAAGACTCATCATATCTGGAAGAGGCCCGCTGCTGTTAGCTTGCCTATTCCCTCCCTTAGGTTCAGGTTAGCCACAAGGTGATCTATAAGCACACATCGGCCCATGCCTTGGAACAGCACGTTATCAGCCACCACCGCACGACACCTTTCTGTTCATACCATTCCTTTTTAGATACTTCTTCTTTATCCTGAGGTTCACCTCCATCATATGTACCATTCTCTGACTGATGTTTTTTGACATTTCTACCCCTTGAAAATTTACTGTACTCTGTATGTTAGTTCCAACATTCTGATACTGTACCACCTTGATGGCATGCTCATTGTATATAAGCCTGCTGCACTCAGCAGTGGTCCCTCTGTATGAATATCAACTTAATTCCCCCTTCTCTGTGGTCTTCAACTGGCCTTCTCTGTCTTCTGTCAGACTTCCCCTGACTTCTCTCCTTATCTGAAATCCAAGGGCTGGGCTTGTACAAGGGGACAGTGCATGAGCTGAACCCAATGCCCTCTCCTGAACCTCTGTTGTGACCATCAGCCACCCTTTGGCCAACATTGCTCTCCATCAGCCCTCATCAGCCAAGCATTGGCCCACATCAGCCTACCTTTGTACACTCCCTGTGGCCTCTGTGAGTGTCAGGGATTGTTGGAGTAGGCCTGGACTTGACAAATGTCATGGAAACTCCTAGTTCACTGATAAGTGCAGTAGTGCTACTAGCCACCACTCAGCAGTATGAATACCATAAAACAGTAATTATATAATTATATTTCACTACCAACTGCGATGTAATGGTAATTTGCAAGTCAAGAGTACACTTCTGGTGATGTATATATCCATTGATATGTACAAGTATGTGTGATAGATATATTATATAGTGGCTGGCAAGCACCAGGTGGTAGTGTCAATCAATAGATACTTTGTCATCAGATCAGAGATTGGCAGGTCATACAGAGGTGCACAATATCACCAGACCAAGTTGCAGCATGTTGGTGGCACAGCCCCCCTGAGTTATATTCCTTATCGGGGAATAGCGGAGTTTGACAATTTTGGTGATGATGATGACTCGGGGCCCGAAACCTTCAAGCACCAAACCCGACTTTCAAACAATCGAAACCTCCCTAATCCAGTCATGGCAGTAAAATGTCAGTTTATTCCGGAAAATGAGCAGTGGCGGTGTGCACTGCCACAGCAAACTCCTTTGCGCCGCTGACTAAGCAGAGGGTTTGGAGCTGCCTACACTCGTTTACCGTCTGTCAGTGCCTGTGTTAATTCTACTGTAAGCCAATACAGGGTGATATCTACGGAATGGTCCCCAAAAAATGGGCATTTGGAGTGGAAATGTGCCCGAATTTACAAGTTTAATGGCGGGTTGGCCATTTCGGGCCGTGGGAGCGGTCACGTGACCACCGCCATTGGCGGTGTCCTCGAGGTCGGCGCGCGCAAGCGCGCGGCAGCAAAAATTTCCACTTAGCCGACCTTCCGCCTGGGAATTTTTGCAAATGCGCCTGCGAATCTCGCGGTGCACACCGCCTTAAAAATTGGCAATCGTGTATGTCGGTTTTTTTTCTCTTCACATGCGTATTATAGGCTCACGTCGGTTGTTTTGTATCCAAGCGCTGATGACGCTACTGCCAAACCTATATGTACGTCGATCAGAACACCTGTATGCAATAATCAATTCTATGATCCAGCTTCCTGAAGGGAAAAGGAGCAATGAGTTGTTTTTATCGTAAGTCCCCCAACTAACTCATTCTGCTCACTGTCCGCAACTGATCTGAAAATAGTGAGAGGAACGGGTCCTTGTCTTATGATCCAATCAGTCAGACGAGGTTATCCCTTGTACCATGACTTTGAAGACAAGCTGACCAAGCTCGTCTGGCGCGTTCAAGCTACTTTCCCCTCTCCGCCTTCCGAGGTAGGAGCCATAGCAGAACCATCGGACGAAGATCTTGTCGACAGGGCTGTACATGCGATGTCGTCCTAAAGATCCCCATCACCGAGAAGGAATTCACCAATTTAAATAACAGACCCCCAGCACCAGCGGTAGGCCGTAAATGGTTCCGCTGGAGGTCCACCCGAGAAGACCGCGACATCAAGAAGGTTTCGCAGAAGGCCCGGCCAATGAGACTCATTGCGCCACTCTACAGTGGTTTGAGTTGTGCTTGGTCGATATGTGAGTGTTTACCTGACCAACTCGGAAGACTTGCCTTTAACGACGTGCGAACTTCTAGACTTTGTTGGTGGCGGCATCAGCCCACTTCTTCAAGAGTCTCTTGTAGATGGCTCTTGGATAAGATTTGCCCTTCTGGTGACTGCACCCTTCAATTTTTATATGTCCCTCGTAAGTAAGCGTCGCACTTTGATTGGGGTACAGCACTAAATGAACGTTCTCAGCAGTTCTTCTCCATGCAGATCATTAACAATCTTGGGATGATGTACGAATTTCTATTCTTATGACATAGAGTAACATCACTAACCGTCATTCTATTCTAGCATAGACCCTGTGGCACAGTATCACGAGAATTCGCGATTCTATTCAGCTGTCCGGCCAGAACCGAACAAGGAGGTCGACCATGCTCTTCCTCATGTCACGATTGAGATGCCAGTCTACAAAGAAAGCTTGGAACAGACCACGTGTGTGTTTTATCACTGGAAGTGCTGTCGCTCGTATCCAATAAACGTTTAGCGCGCCTTCTGTCTTCTCCCTCAAAAAGGCCATGCAGTCATATGCTCGCCGGGGGGAACGTCTGCCACATTTATCCATGATGACGGTCTGCAACTCATCCCCGAAAACGAGCGCTCTGAATGTGTTGCCTTCTACGTGGATCACAACATTGGCTGAGTTGCCCGCCCTCCCAATGACTCTTCTCCCGGAGGATTCAAGCGCACTGGCCGGTTCAGAAAGGCTTCCAAAATGAACTATGGGCTCACTCTCAGTTTGAAGTTGGAGTGGCATCTAAAAGCCCCCGACGAAGCCGAAAAAAGAGGCCATTTCCAAGTATTTGACGAGGAGGTACCGCTCGAAGAAAGTGCTTCGCGAATGGCTTGCGACGAAGTTTTCGAGGAGCAACGAGGGATGGAAACCATGGGCTAGCAATGGGAGGTCCATCCGTATCAGAGAAATCATTCTACTTGTCGATCCTGACACTATTGTTACGGAGGTGTCGAGACCTTAACAGTTCGAATGCAACGCATGTGTTGGCTCTTCCGTAGGATTGCCTTCGGGATGCAGTCCGTGAACTAGGCGAGTCCCCTGAAGTTGCAAAGATTCGGCATAATTCAGGTGGTTGCTGTTCACCACTACTTCGGTTCCTGAGTCGATGGTCTTCGTCCCAGACGTAACGCAAATAGCGCGTCACTACTTTGAAAACGGTACAGCACACTTTACACGACGGATTAACAAGGCCATATCCCTCGGCTGTGCGAATGGCGAAGTGGCCCCGTTCGTTGGCCGCAATGCATTTCTTCGGTGGTCTTCCCTTCGGGAGGCCGCGTCCACCGATCCAGCAGACGGGAAAAAGAAGATACATATGGTTCAAATCGAATGTATGGGAAGATTTTGATATGGCTTTACGTCTTTAGGTACGACATAGCATGACCTGTCTGCAGGGGGGTCTCGTTGTCTTACTGATATAACCGTAGTTGAAGGGTTAATATCATTCGGTGGGCAGCATACTCTGATGGCAGCTTCAAGGAAGGCGTCTCCCTTACTGAGGACGACGACCTGAATAGATGATAGAAGTACTCGTATGGTATGGTTGTTTGTTTGCTGGCCATCGCAACGTTGGCAACTTCAAACACCTTTCAGGCTGTAGCGAGCTGATTTTTAATCCCCTGATCAGCTGGTGGCGTTTGGCCCCTGTTGATAAACAACTGCGTGTGTTTGTGGTCGGATGCACCAGTTCACTACAAGTTCATCATGATGTCTTGTGCGTGACATATATTTCACGTTTTGTGTGCCAGCATTGACACTCTTTCGATGAACATGTTCTCTTACTGTGGGCTACTTACTGTGAAAGCTCCTTTCATCGCTGCTCGTGTGCCAACTATCTATTCAGACGGTATAGCCGCACCCGTGACGTTGTCGACGGCGAATTACTTTCTTCTGGGATTCGACATTCAGGTAGACGGATATTATCTCTACGGTTTCGAGCTGTTCCTGGCGATCGTAGCCGGCTTCCCTGGATTGGGAAATTTTAGACTGCTCGAGTACCGCCTTGGGCACCGCAGCTTGTTTGATGTATTCGTCGAGACCGCAACTTAGGTACCGTTTTTGTCAGTTTGCAATCGCTTCGATGTGTCGTAGTCTGACGTATATGCCATTTCTAGCCTCTTTTTCAGCGGCCTTAGCGTGCACTTGACTGTTGCGTTGCTTGCACATATGTTCCCGTACAACATTACCTGGGGTGCTACGAAGCAAGAGGTCGAGCAATCCAATTTCTTTATCGAAGCCCTGCGTATCCTAAAGCGGTTTTGGGCGGCGTTTTGTGGGCCTTCGCGTCATTCGCAACAATAGTCGTCCTTAGCTTCCATATCGTGTCCGTCGGTTGGCAGATTCCGGGATATTATTTGGCCGTGATTCTCCCATTGGCGTGAGTCTGTCGCTGTTGGTCGTGTCTCATTGTCCAACCTAACCCTTCACGTGCGCAACCTCGTTGCTGGTCGTCATGTCTTGCTCCCTGTAGGTTTCATATTCGAACACATGGAAACCACATTTGTAACTTACCTTCTTTTGTCCAGAGATAACACTGAACCCGTGGTTGATGGTTTTCTCATTTTAAGTTCTCTGTCCTTATGGGTTTTGGGTGGACCGTGCCTGGCTGCGACCGGGTACTGGGGTGTTAAATAGCACATTCCAGATTCAGCGTTATGCATGGCAAATCGGTGAAGAGGAGGGTAGTGGTCCGATAGTGCAGCTGTGGAAGAAAATAAGTGCAATCGAGTGAGCACGATGGAGCGTTGAGTTAGTGAAAAGTGCGGCTTTACGCCGCATTTCGGCAGGTCATTCGATCCACCGCCAACTGAATTTCGGTTCCACAGCATCCAACGGATCACCGCCTTTGCTGTGCATGTATATGGTCATCCACCAGCACTTTACATAACCACTAAAATTGTACTACATACGATGCTGTAGAAAACGTAACGAACCAATTTTTAGGATCAGAGTGGTATAGTGTGCGGATTCTTGGTTCTTGTGGACTACAAAGAGAGTAGAGGGAAAATATGAGGAATGAGTGAAAAACCCGCAGACCGGAAGAGGGTATCAGCTTGCATTAGTATTAGTGACATCTTCTAGGCGTGACGTGATGTCACCACGCCTCGTCACTCCCACCGTATCAAACAGCGTGCCCTCATCGTTGTCGCCCTCTTTCCCACCAACTTCAATCAGACCAAAGTTCAGGTTTTCGGGATCTGGTTTCCGCGCCACTGCCTCCAGTGTTCCCAGCTGTTGTCTTGTCCATCGAAATTCGTCGTCACTTCTGCTCTGCAAGGTCGGTTTTTCTTCCAAGCCTGCAATCCCTCGCGGTAGGCTTCTTTACTGTTCTTCCGTGCTTGGTCTACTTCTTTCCGGGCCAGCGCGTTCCGTTTGTGCCTTTCTTTGCTTCCGTCGGTTCTCACGCTCAGCTTTCCACTTCATTGTCTTATCTACTTCAGGGTCCAGTTCGGCTCGGCTCAGAGCTTGTCGAATTCGGCCAGGTCTGGCACTTAATTGCATTGGCACCAAAGCTTACAGAGCCCATATTGTTGAGTAGAACGTTACATAATGGGGGACAGGGGTGGGGCTTACTATTGGGAACATAGCTCCTTGGTCACTGTTACAATAATAACGAGAGTCGCTGAACTTCGTAAGATTCAGGCCTAGCGTGTCATGCTTCCGATGGTCAAGCTTCAAGATCCTTCTTCGCTTGTTAAATTATGCACTGCAATTCCTGAAAGGAAAGCATACCAAAAAGGTGTGATAACACGTCAGAACGAATGCCTATTCGGGTTTAACTCGGACTCATGCCTCTCGCGTTCCGATCTGTTTACCTCAGATGGCGTCCGCTTAGAACACAGGGGTAACCATGCAATCTAGATGCCCGGAAGGGCTTTTCCCGATGCCTCTTAAAGCGACGTCCAACATGAAAGTTTCATAGGACCAGCGTTAACAGTGCTTGTCTTTCTCCAGCAAGGAGAGCCATGTTTATGCTCTTCCCAGTCGCGAGAACGGTCCTCCTCATCTTCGTGGCCCTCAACTTCAAGTCATTGCAATGGCGCCTGATTGGTTGCAGCGTCGTCGTAGCCATCCTAGCAGCAGACTTGCCACTCGCCCGCACGGGTTATATGAAGTTCGATAATGTGTTCGGTGCCGCATTAGGCACTACCGTGCTGCAAGCCATTCGTTTTTTGCTGCTAATGCGACCCATGGAAGAATATCGGCACGATACAGACAAGGTTCCCGCGTACCAGCTACCGTTTTTCCAGCGGTGCTTCTGGCTCTTTAGCATGACCAGCTCACCGAGAGGTATCGGGTGGTCGTTCAGGGTAGGCCTTAACCCTTGCCTCGCATTCGCCCGGTTTTGATATCCCTTTTTGAAAGGTTAAGCATGGTGTTGTTCCTGTCAAACCATGCCATCGGACGCGCCTGTCGTTTATAGCGTCGCGACTGCGCTGGCTGTTCTCTCATTACTTTCTCTTGGAAGCCGCGCTCTTGTACACGCGTTACAATCCTGTCTACCTGTCTGAAGCGTCTGTCACCTCTCAAGGCTATATCCTGCAAAGCCTTAACGTTGCTGCAATACCTTGCCAGATGTATGCTCTCATAACATGTGTACACAGCACGTTGGCCGTCCTCGCAGTGGCTACGCACTTCAGTGAGCCACAGGCGTGGCCACAACCTTTTGGACGCTGGAGAGATGCGTACACTGTTCGTAGACTCTGGGGGTGCGTCAGGATCCGAACAAGAATGCTGGATAAGCGCTAATGTTCCGGCTTATCTTTTCATGTTCCAGGAGGACCTGGCACCAGATGGTCCGGCGTGTGAGTACATGCAGCTTCTAGACCAAATACCTACTTAACGGTACATGTTCTGGTAGGACCTAACCCTCTTTGGCCCTCACTGGCCTAAACAAAATCCCTGGGATCCGGCACGCGCTGAAGATTCTTCGGTTGATAAGCCGGAGGAGCGTGAACCGTGGGGAAGGAGGTATCGCAGGCTTTGTTATGCATTCATTTGCTCCGCCTGCATGCACGTTTGTGGAGACGTCTTGCTTCAGTTCAGGCTCTGGAACGATTTCCCATCTTTTGGCCCTTCTGGGACGAAGGAAGTCCCCAACCTGATCGGCTATTCTGCTCCATATTTCCTCTGGCAGCCCGTGGGAGTACTTGTGGAAGAGACTGTAGTGGCAATAGGGGAGCGTATGGGCCTGCAGGAGAGTACATGGACAAGAATGATTGGGTATGCTTGGGTGTGGGTGTTCACAAGCGCCACCCTTGTGTACTCGGTGGATGGTTTGAAAAATGCTGTCCACATTAGTTACCTAGCTGGGGAAGGCAAGGGACTTCCGGTGACGCTGATCGAGGTAATAGTCGATCGCGTTTTCGGCGTACAACTTGCACCCGTGATCTCATCGTGGTTCCCACGCATATGATGGGACCACCAGGTTGACTGGACTCGTATATCGAACCATGATGCATGATTTGTCGCTGTCTGAAGGAGTGTATGATATGTATATTTGATAGGCGGGTCTAGAAACTACCTTACCACGACACCTTACACAACGCGGTTAGCAGAGAGATACACATAATATTTCGTTCAGTTCGGAGGTGGTACTTACTGCTTGCATACCCAATCCTACATTCAATTTGAAGTTTTCTTTGAAAAACACCAGGTTCTGCCCCCAGATTATGCTTTGAGTTTTGTGGCCTTCATTCTGCTGCCTGCATTCTGTCAGCCAAGGCAGACCAATTCTTACAGCCTGAATCTGTTCATCACTGAATCACTGCAGAAGCAAGATTCTGTCTGGTACTGGGTATTGTATGTGCAGACAAGTAAACAGTGCATAGAATGTATTTCAACAGATATAATCTGCCCTTGTTGTGGCAACTTTTGTAAAGACATGCTTCTCAGATAAGCTAGCCCCAGTCCAGACCGTCCTCCAGCCATTGCACGAGTACATCATGCGTTCATATGGCCATGGTATGGGTTTCCTCGAATTCATGTACACATGTACAGACATCATGCAGAACCACTAACAGAAGGTCTACTAGTTTGGCACATGGGGACTTGCTCAATTGTAGGTGCAAGATGCTACAGGACACGAGGCCAACGCGTGTCATTCGGTTAGAAGCCAAAAAAATTCGCTGACGTGAATGCCATAATGCGCCAAAACCTTCAGGAGCCATACGGTGCAATCGAAAGAAGATGCATTAGAATGTCTACGGGCGGGGACCGCGGTGATGGGCTGTAAGTTGACTGACAGATTGCTGTATCAACACACGGCGTGCTGTTCGGTCTGCACACATTCATTAGTACAAAAGTAGCCCCGACGGTTCCCATTCAGGGGTTAAATTCCGTAAGGCCGCCGGACAGGTTTAAAGCGCTTGTCTTCTTCACATAGGATAGCGAGGTAGGCCATGGACGTGCTTTTCCCTGTCGCGAGGACGCTCCTCCTCGTCTTCGCTGCCTCAAACTTCAAGTCGACGTCATGGCGCCTCATTGGTTGCAGTGTTATCATAGCCATCCTTGCAGCAGACTTGCCACTCGCGCGCACGGGAAATAGGAAGTTCGATTATCTGTTTGGTGCCACCCTTGGCACTACCATGCTGCAAGCCATCCGTTTTTTGCTACTGGTGCGACCCCTGGATGAATATCGGCATGAGGCGGACAAGGTTCCTGCGTACCAACTACCGTTTATCCAGCGGTACTTCTGGCTCTTCAAGATGACCAATTCACCGAGAGGTATTGGGTGGTCGTTCAAGGTCGGTCTTTGGCTTGTATTTCATTTGCCAACTTTGATCTCACCTTTTTGGAAGGCTGACAGTTCCCTTATTCCTGTTGACCCGCGTCATCAGACTCGCGCGTCATTCATAGCGTCACGATTACGATGGATTTTCTCTCACTACTTGCTGCTGGAAGTCGCAACCTTGTACACGAGTTGCAACCCTGTCTTCCTGTCTGAAGCGTCTGTCACTTCACAAGGCTACATCCTGCAATGTCTCAGTGTCGCTGCAATCCCTTGCCAGCTCTACGCGCTCCTAACCTGTATACACTGCACGCTGGCTATCCTTGCGGTCGGTGCACACCTCGACGAACCACAGGCGTGGCCTCAACCCTTTGGACACTGGACAAGCGCGTATACTGTCCGCAAATTTTGGGGGTGCGTCAGGACCCGAACAAGGACGCCTGACAAACACTGATCTCACTTATCTTTACACATTCCAGGAAAACGTGGCATCAGATGTCTCGGCACGTGAGTACATGCAGTCCCAGACCGAATACCTACTCAACGGTGCATATCCCCGCAGGACCTCACTCTCTTTGGGCCCCATCGGCCCAAACGTAATCCCTGGGATCCATCTCCTTCTGTCAGTAAGCCAAAGGAGCGTGAGCCATGGGGAGTGACGTATCGCAGGCTCTGTTACGCGTTCATGTGCTCCGCCTTCATGCACGTTTGTGGGGATGTCTTGCTTCAGTTCAGGGTGTGGGACGATGCCTCGTCTTCGGGGACGACGCCGGTCCCCAACATCATTGGCTCTTCTGCCCCGTATTTCATCCTGCAGCCAGTGGGAGTACTCGTGGAAGATGCTATAATTGAAGTGGGGAAGCGCGTGGGCCTCAAGGAGAGTACATGGACAAGAGTGGTTGGATATGTATGGGTTTGGGTGTTTACAAGCTACTCCCTTGTCTTTTCGATGGACGCTTTGAAAAACGTCGTACAAGTTGGGTATCTGACAGGGGAAGGTGCGGGAGCACGAGCGACGCTGATCGAGATGGTAGCCGATCGCGTTTTCGGGGTGCAACTTGCAGCGGTGATGTCGTCGTGGTTTTCACGCATGTGATGAGATAGTAGATGGGTTTCACAGCTGTTTTATGGAGCGTATGGTATTTACGGTCGGCTCCCTTTATAATACATTCTCAGTCATGTCATAACCCATGCTCCCTCAACACATGCATTCTTGGATTTCCTGGCAGGATTTTTGGCCCATAACCCCTCTCTCCTGCAACACATATCTTTGGGCCTATCCCGACGGGATGTGCTACGAAGGAGTCAACTGTAGTATTGCGGCTAGCCTCGGTTAAACGTCATGAATCTAGCAACTCGACCCGAGTATTCGATCATGTAAACATGGAAACAGCACGCGGTCTGTCACGAAAGCACAGAGCGCACGTCGCGTTGACCGTGCATGCGATGTTCCATCGTCTCGTTAGGCACCATCTCCACTCGCTGGCTCGACTGTGGTAGTTGTACGGATCCGAGTTACAATAGTATATAGCGTTGCGCTAATAATTAGAAAAAGAAATCGCCGTCGGACGTGTGTGTACCTGAGTTGAATGGCGTATTATGGGGTTGACCCGAGGCCACCCTGAGAATTTGACGCTCAACTTGTGTCTTCCTTCGTCACAGCAGAGGTCGTCGCAGCGCGAGTCCCCCGCCAGAGTGCCTCCGTCCCTTGGTTTCTCCATGCCCAGTCTATTCTCCCGTGCCAGGACAAACTCAATTCCAGGCAAGAAATCTGGTCTGGGCACCATTCACGATGAGTTTGGCCGCGTGAAGAGCAGAGACTCTGGCAACGGCCCTTCTCTCACCCTCACCGGCAGGAAGGACAAGGAGAAAAAGAAGGACCAGAAGTCCAGGAAGCGTACCGTCTCTTCTCCCAAGCCTGACAATGAAGTCGTCAGTCTCTTCGCTCAAATTCCTGACGGCAGTTTTCTCACTCTCAACCTCGACCGTCCTCGCGACGAATCGGGGGAGGTGAAGACTTTCGAGCACGACTACGGCTACCTTTCCTACGAACGTCATGTCATCCTTGGTCTAGACGAGGTGGCACGGCTCGTAGATGTGGTTGCCAACGAGCTCACCACTCGATGCCTCACAACGCCCTTCATTTTTTCTGCTCTCGCTCTTGACATCTCTTCCTCCGCTATCAAGCGTCTCATTCGAACCTTTCTTGATACCTGTGCAAATCCGTCCTCTGCGGACGCAGAACGTCGCTGGCGCGAAGAAGCGCGCTTCGCGGGTGCCCACGAACTAGGCATGTGTATTCGGTGGGGTCTTGCACGCGTCGTAAGAGTAGTCGGTGGCCAGCCCGTACGAGGGCTTATTTCTTGGGAACACTACTCGGAGTTTCGTGATGCGGAGGCGGGTATGTGATCGCTCGCGTATGCACGAGGCATGACAATTTCACTTAATGATTAACATTTGTGTCACAGCCCATGGTTACCCCGCCGCGCATTTTTCGGCGTTCTTCCACCCTCTGCCATCCGTCCTGCAGTCCATCTTATCCACACTCCTGGACCTTCTCACTCGCTTCGTCGCTCACAGTTCTTCCTCGGGCCATACACCACCGACATTATCACCGCTCTTCGGACCGCTACTGTTTGGTCTAGGTCCGGCAAGTCTTGCCTTTCACCACACTTATATCCATTATTTGCGCGCGGTTAATGCCATGGAGCACGTCCTCCTGGCCTACATTCGCTGGCAGGATGCACCCAGAGTTGCATCTTCTCCATCCCAGATTAACACTAATGTCGCGTTTGGAAGCGCTACTTCCCTTGGCGTTCCCACGCGCCTCAAGGACTGGATTAGAGGGTACCCTTCCATGTTACCATTCCTACATTCCAAGGACAAACAAGGGAGACCCCAAGTGCGTCGTGGTGCTCGCACGGTACGCGTTGTCAGTGTGCGGCGCAATGTTAGGATGTATTCCCCGGACCTCGTCAAGACGGCTGCAAGCTGGGCATCCCGCCCTCGGAACAGTTGTGAAGGCCATACTGGTTTGGCTGGATCCAAGGAGTGGGAGCGTATCGCCTCGTCCGCGCTCAAGCTGCAGCCTCGCTACTCAGAAGCATATAAGAAACGGATGGACATGCCACCCAGTTTTCATCCTTTTACTGGTTTGAGTTCAGATTTATCATCGGCGGCTTCCAGCACATCGTCGACTACGTCTCCTCTAGACGACAGGGATTCACTTGGGGTCGGTCTCGGTCTCGGACCACGCGAAAGAGAAGAGCGGTTCAAGACACTCACCGAGATGAAATGGGTCGAATTCGAGACAGGCGGCTTTGCCTCGTTCGAGGTTGACGATAAAAAGCTTCAATTTGACCTAACAGAGAGCGAAAGAACGGTGCGTATGCGTTCTATCGTTCATTGAGTTGGATGTTTGTCTAAACGCGCTTCATAGCCCCGTTCCGAGAAGCGTCAGACTATGAACTGGAATGACTTCTCGGCTTCTGGTTTCTCTCGGTCCGACGGCCCCCTCGATACCTCGCTCCAGTTTAGTGCTCCAGTGGCCCATACCATCACCTCGTGGCCATCTCACAGTGCGGACATCTCAAAAAAGATCAGGAAGACGCAACGCGCACTCCCACCGTTTGGTTGGGATACGGAGCCTGTCATGGGTTCCGAAGAGGTAATTGAGGAGGCTTTTTTGGATGTATTTTGTGACCTGGTGTACGGAGGTGGGTGGATGGACACCGAACGTGTCGAGGAGACGGACAGGGAGTGCAACTGGGCCCTGGTGAGTTTGCTGTGCAGCTCGTTCACTACCCGTGAGGTGATTCTGAGGCGTGTCGTTGTAAGATTGAATTTAAGTCACTACCGATTCACGTACCCTCAGTCACCCCAGGCACCGATCCTCGCGTGGCAACGACGGTGGTGCTCTTTGAAGAATTTGTGCCGTTGGAGTACAGGCAGCAGCTCGCTAAGGACTCTGGGACAAAGAGGCGGTTGCCGCTCTTTTTCGCGTCAATCAAGTCGAAACAGTGGAAGCCGGCTGCAACCCTCAATGGTCGTCCCTATGTCGTTGGTCACGTACCCAAGAGCCCCTCGTACCGCGAAGTCGAGTTCGAAGGTCTTTTGCGATCAAACGGGAGCAAAGTTTTGACGTTATCCAAACCCGTCCTCCCAATGCCATCCCTGCTGGGACCTCCGTCCCCTACATTTTCAAGGCCTAGGCCCAAAAGTCCCCGAACGAACACAACGCACGACTCTGCCGCTCCACTTCCCCCTGAAAAAGAAAAGAAGCTGGAGCGAGTGGCCTCGGATATTCCACTAACTCCAACGAGCAACCGCCGTTCTCGATTTCGCATCCCAGTCCCGAACCCAGCCATTGTACGGCGGTCGGGGTTAGTACCCGCTGAGTACTCAACTGTCGATTTTGAGACGCGCTTAGCGAGCTACAGTGATGATGAGTGGAATGAGACAGCCAGTACGAAGGCGCTCACTCCCGCTGAGAAGCAAGAACGGCGCATGTCCAGGGATGATGCTTGGGTAGACATCCTGGTTGCGAGCCATAACCGTCGACTAGGAACACAGGAGGCTGAGATAAGAGGGGGTAGTGGGGCATTGCTGAGGGGGATAAAGGGTGGTGGTCGCTCGGATCCTGAACTTGCCAGTCAAGAGGTTGCTCAGGTCCTTGCTAGCGTGCGCGCTCGCTCCCCACTCTCTGATGATGATGAGATTCAATCTCGCCAGTTAACCCCCGATCCGCCTCACGCCAAGGAAGATGAAAACAATGGAGCCTCCCCAGTGCCACACGGTAACGACGGCAGCAATGCCGACGAGGACCCTGACATCGACTCGGTCATGTCCTACCCTAAGAAGAAGCGAGTTGGATATTTCGATCTGCACCCTGAGCGGCTCCCTGGGGCAGCAGCGAGGCCCCTGTCGGTACGACCGCGGGCTAATGGTGATGAATCTGACGGTGACGATGTACCAGATGACATGGTTTACGGGGCGCCTGAACATGGCCCCGCGATTTCTCCACCGCCACAGGTCATGAGAACCTCGCTCGAGTCGGCGAGTGAGTACGCTCCAACGTCGGTCGACCCCTCCCCTCGTGATATGGACTTCCCGGAATTCGGCAATGGTGAGCAAAATAGAGAGCAGAAGGAGAGCGGACACTCAAGAGCGGAATCCACCACTTTACCCCATGTCCAACCCGAGTTACCGGTGACGCCACTCTCACAAAGCAAGACTGCTGCACTTATCGAAATGTACCGCGAGCGGGAAAAGCAGACCACTATAACAGTCCCATCTCGAATCCCCTTGCTGACACCACCGAAAGACGCGTCCTTGCCTCCGCTTCCTCGTACTACATCCCCTACGCCATCCCCTCAGTCAGTGCCTCAGATCGAAATCGAGGAAGTCGATGCCGAGGAGCCTGAACCGGAGGAGGAATCTCTCACTCCAAATATACTTTATGAAGACGCCGGAACTGGCAGCCCTGTTCGATACGTGCATGGCATGCCTCTCCAAAATGTCCTGGAAGAAGACGAAGAGCTAGACGAGTGAAGGAAAAGTCGCTCACACTTTTTTGGTTTCGTTTATGTTGGATCTTGTGCGACTTGTCCCACGTTCAGTACTAACCCTCATTTCTCCTCTTGTTCTTCTACTTCCCCGCCCGTGCAACGGTTGATACCTCTCCCTTTTACCGGCGCCGGGTACTGCATTTTTTTTCCCTTCTTAATCTTCACTATATTGACGTTCTTTTTTTTCTTCCCCCTTTTCCTTATTAACATAACCTGAATTAACCTGACGCGCGCTGACCATTTCTAATTTCGTCGCTTCTAACCAGGCCAATTGGCTTGTCATACATATTTGCCCACCCACATATGTTTGCCATTCCTTCATCATCTCTCATCTCTCGCGGAGTTAAATCGACGAATTGTGCTACTTAATATCGAATGAATATCAGGTTCGGTTCGGTTCTTATCTAGCGTGAGGTTTGGTGGTGCAGTGAGGGTGTGAAGGATGGATCAATGACGTCGGCACATGACCGTCTTATTTTTACGTTAGTGGTAGTGGGTCACATCTGACCGCAGTGGACGCCTTAATCCCTCACACCTTACCTCATTGTCACTTGGCCAAGCTTGCAAGTACCATGGTCGTGCCCGACAGATCGATACGTATATGTGCAGATCGAGGAGGAACTTTCTGCGATGTCCATGCGTATGCAGGCTTCTTCCGCTCTCAGCTACCTCCCTCATCGACACCTCTGTTTCTACCAGATCTTACCCTGATCCGGAGAACCCCAAAACACGCAAAGAGCTGGTGATCAAGCTACGTGAGTGGTGATGACTGGCTTGAACGTTAGTAGGGAGGGCGTCGTATTGACCTTCCCAAGTGTCCCAGGACCCAGCCAATTACCAGGATGCGCCTACTGAGGGAATCCGCAGAGTGCTGGAGATCGTAACGGGGGAGAGAATTCCACGAGGAACGGTCCTCTCAACAGATAAGATCGGTCAGTCCTCCATTCTCCATTAACTGTTTGAACCGTCTTCCTGGCTCTTCTCAGTACTGAACTGGATACTGATCATCATACAGATTACATTCGCTTATCTACGACAGTCGCCACGAACGCCCTTTTGGAACGCAAGGGCCGGAAGCACGCCCTACTTATCACGAAAGGTTTTAAAGACCTCCTTCTGATCGGTAACCAGTCACGCCCAAAGATCTTTGACCTCAACATCAGGCGACCAACCCCATTGTACAGCGACGTCGTTGAAGTAGACGAGCGCGTCACGCTCGTAGGGTACACATCAGACCCTCAAGCCGAGGAACATGCGGTGCAGTTCAACAGCGACGGTAGCGTCAAGAAGGGGTATACTGGTCCGTGTTCGGACGGATATGGCTTTGCAGAAGGACCGGGCGACGTCGTTCAAGGCATATCCGGGGAAGCGGTGCGAATACTGAAACGACCAGGTGTGTTTGACATCCTAATTCCTAAACTCGATTGACCCTTTTCTAAGATCTTGAGGTCGTGAAACGCGATCTTCAGCACCTGTTTGATTCCGGTTACAGGTCAATCGCCATTGTCCTAGTGCACTCTTACACCTTCCCGGAGCACGAGAAACAGATCGGACAGCTTGCACGGGAAATAGGGTTCACTCAAGTCTCGGAATCGTCACGCTTACTTCCCATGATTAAAATGGTCCCGCGAGGGGTGTCCTCGACCGCAGATGCATATCTGACCCCTATTTTGCAATCATATTTAGACGGGTTCTTCAGCGGCTTTGATGCTAAGCTCAGGGATGGACGATTGAGGAGCCCGCGAGTGGAATTCATGGGCAGCGATGGTGGTTTGCTCGATCTCAGCAATTTTTCCGGGTTAAAGAGTATCCTCAGTGGGCCTGCTGGCGGCGTGGTTGGGTATGCGCTGACCAGTTGGGACGAAGACAGAAAACACCCAATCATAGGGTTTGTGTTTGTTTCGTGATCTTTCAATCCCTTTCCTTACACCCCGTCAGAATAGACGTCGGTGGCACATCAACGGATGTGTCTCGCTTTGACGGCAGATACGAGATTGTTTACGAGACGACGACTGCAGGAGTTACCATCCAGTCACCTCAATTGGATATCAATACTGTTGCCGCTGGTGGGGGATCCTGTTTGACGTTCCGCAATGGCCTCTTCCTGGCAGGTCCAGAAAGCGCTGGAGCTGAACCTGGTCCCGCATGTTATCGGTGAGCTCCGCCGCTTTCATCTAAGTTTGTTCAAAAGTGACTCCATTACCATTTCCCAGAAAAGGCGGGCCGCTGGCTGTAACGGATGCAAACCTGCTGCTTGGACGTTTGATACCCGACTACTTCCCGAAAATTTTTGGAAAGAACGAAGACCAAAGTTTGGATGTCGAGGCATCAAGGACGGCTTTTGAGAAACTGGCTTCAGAGATCAACAACAACCAAGATGTACCTCTTGAGTTGGATGAAATCATATACGGGTGGGTACCTGTGCCGCACGTTCATGACGCCTTCCTCACCAAAGCGCAAGGTTCATCAAAGTTGCAAACGAGACGATGTGTCGCCCAATACGAGCGCTGACAGAGGCTCGTGGATACTCAACTAGTAGCCACATGTGCGCATTTTTCACGCGTATGAGGCGCTATGTACGTTATTGACGGAAGCCAGACTGGCTAGCTTCGGGGGTGCAGGAGGACAACACGCCTGCGAGATTGCAAGTATTCTGGGGATCAAGACTGTCCTAATTCACCGTTATAGTTCTGTTCTGTCTGCTTATGGTTTAGCTCTGGCTGATCGGTGAAGCCTTCGTTGAGGCCTCGTCGAGGTGTAACTAACCATCGTTGCATAGAGTATATGAAGTCCAAGAACCATCGTCCACCTTTTACTCAGACTCTACGAGATCTTCGCTCCTCGCGCGACTCGACAAACTGACGAAAACTGTTCAGGCAGAATTGGCTCGCCAGGGCTTCGAGGAGGACCGCATCAGGGTGGAACGAATGTTGAACATGCGCTTCAACGGAACGGATACTGCACTGATGGTTCTACCTGTGCCAAGCGATGGTGATGGGGACGAGGATTTCGAAGCTGCCTTCAAGAAAATCTACAAGGCGGAATTTGGTTTCCTATTGGAGACGAAGAGCACTGTTGTTGATGATATCAAGGTAGGCATCGAGAATTGGCAAGTCAGAGAGAGATGATATATGTTTTCCATACAGGTCCGTGGTGTTGGAAAGACGTTCGACAGCCTCGGAGAGTCAGTATATTCCGAAGTGGAGCGGATCAAGAGAGCGCCGGTCGACCAGTCCAAAGCTAGCTCGAGGAATAGTGTGTACTTCGACAAGGTGGGAAGAGTGCACGATACGCCGGTCTTCGAGTTGGATAAGATATCCGTTGGTGACGAAGTTGTGGGTCCAGCCGTGGTCATTGACAATACCCAGACGATTGTCATCGTTCCGGGAGCGAGGGCGGTACTTACTAGGAAGCACCTGTATTTGACCCTAGAGTAATGATGTAAAACCGCATATGCATGGGAGGGTACATGGGTCTCGGTCAATTCTACAACTCAGCTCCGTACAGTCTTGCTATCCTGAATTCCGAGCATGCCCGTTTAGCTCAGTGGTAGAGCGCGCCACTCGTAATGGTGAGGTCGGTTGTTCAATCCAGCCAGTGGGCAACTTTTTCTATGTGCTTTCGAAAGTTGCCCCTATTGATGTACCCATGTTTCCAGGACGCGGAAGCAGTCCTGGTCATGTCCTGAAGTTCAGAAAAGGACTGTTTCTGGCTCCCACTATGTTTGACTTCGCGGAGAGTCCTTTTTTTTCGAACAAGGCTACCTATCCCTCCACTATCAAACTTTTCTGGCACTAAGTGAATCTGAAGTTCAGACAGGTTGGGAGTCTTAGTGGCCTTTGCCTGCAGTGTCATGGAAACTGGGGCTTATGTATGTAAGTTGTTCACGTCATCCAAGCACTGTTCACAGACACAAGGAGTGGGCCCCACCTGATCCTGGATGCAGAACTACGGGAAAATCATCCGTGACCAATAACGTGTGGCTTCAGAATTCATCCAGAACCTAGCCAACCGCACTAGTACTGTGATGTTAATACTTGGCGCCCGCATGGCAGAAGGGGGGCAGACGACATTTGACCTCGTGTTATTCTGCGTACAACCATGTCGGTTCCAAAGACGCTCCTGCGGATTCTTGCTCGCTTCCCCAAGTTACTCATAGCGGTCGTCAAACGGTGTTCGTCGACGATTCTACACTTGCTGCAGTATATCTTCTCGTTCTTGAATGCGTTTGTCCAGAAGTTACGGGGGCGGAAGCATTTTGCGAAGAGCAACGTAGATAATAGTTCGCCCTCGAGCAAGAGCGGGGTTGTGGAGGCCGGTGCCTGCGCCGGGGGCGCGACCATACCGTGCGCCTCCGACGCTGGTGGCCAGGGTGCGGATCAATCAGCCCCCAGGACTGGTACAAGGAACAAGGTATGTCACTTTCCTGACTAGATTTTGTAGTCTGACGCTCACAGCCAACCCCTGGCTTTTTAGCTCACTGATGGCGAGGGGTCGAAAAAACATGGGCCCAAGTAAGTTCCATGCGGGTTCTGTCATGACATTTATACTTATGTTTGCGACCTCAAGCACGCGACGCTGCAAGCCACCGCTCAAACAATCAATGACCCTGGCTGATAGGTTGACGGGTCTACTCTCCATGTTGTCCGTGCTTGATCATCCAGGATTTATCGGGCGCGCGCTCAGAGCTACACAACAAAGTAATGCCAAGCAAAGCCATACAGCTCCACAGCATCACGCTACTGGGCAAGACTATCAAGTTCGTGAACACGAAACGGACGTAGACAAATGGATGGTGTTCTGCGATACATTCCAAAAAGATGTCGAGAACATCAACTTACTTGTGGGTTTGACACAACCCTGATATTTTTGCATCCATCACTGAATACTCAGTCTCTATGGCAAGGCTACTGTACTACTGACGGCAAACTTCAGCTTCTTGGCTATCCAATCTATCGATCAGAGTGGGTTATCATACTGGCCCCAAAGGTTGAGCTACACTTCGCTTCTGTCTGCAATGGGTAGTATCTTGATGGGTCTGGCGGTTCGGTCGCCGAGATTTTTTGTGAGCGGTAACCGAACTTAATTTGATGGTCAATCCTGTTGATGCATAGTCCAGACGGCTTACTCGAAGTCTTACTTTCAAACCATGGTGCTGGTTTTAGGGTTTCCATTCGAATTGTTCTTATACAGGTGCGCAAGCAGTATTCTACTTAATATCACATCTGTGACGAGCCCATATTATAGTGTGTTCTTCTTCATCGCTGCACTCGTTGTACACTTCGCCATTCATGCAGCAACGTTTCAGTTTGCTGCAGCCACTTTGATCTTCCTCCTTGTCTTTGTGTGCCTCGGGTTGTACTGGCATGTGACGGAACCACAAGAAAAAGAGCTGCTTTGTTCTTGGGTCAGCCAGAGTAGAGATGTAGAGGCTGCGATTGCCGTCGAACTGAGCAGTATGTCGCAGGCATCGTGAACTCATTTGCATGCACTACGAAAAGTGTTATGTTCTAAACCGTGCGCTTCATGCGACACTACGAAGTATGAATACGGACAGTCCGTTACGTTCTACCAATCCAGCGCGGACTGGGCTGCCCAGAGGGCTGGTATACACCATGAGCACATTTCTTCCACTATTTGCACGGAGTGGCCACAAGTGTTGTAAAGCGGCCTGATGCTAGCTGAATTTGCAGTTGCCTCAGAAATATAGTCCAATGTCCCATCCACTACTGTTCAGAAAACAGCCGCCTTATTGTCTTAGGCGATGTATTATAGGCATCCATGCGGTTAGTGGAAGGTCTCCACATACCGGCCCGTGTTCTTAACTTTACCGTGCACTGAAGTAAATAAGCAGCTGCTGACCGATTTTGCATGAAGATATGTCCGTGCCATCTATCCAAACTGATAACGTAGTGTGTTTCGAGAGAAGAAGGGACTTCTGCAGCGCGAGTTATAGAGAGAGTATGAATATCACAGGGAAAGACAAACTCCCACCTGAAGGGAGTACAGACTAGAACCCCCCTTTTTTCGGAGAGAAACAAAATCAAACTGGTCTCGCTAACCAATTTCATGCTCGGCCAATAACTGTGCAGAGAAATGATTTACGGATGTATACACCACTCGTGGAGATGACGGGAAGATATGTTAACTCACCATGTTGGGAATCCCATTTAAGATGGGGTAAACGTGTTTGCAGTTAGGACATATCATCGCACCCTCGACTATGTGAATCTAGGTGCAGAAAAAGTATTGCTGATGGATGGTGACAACGATTCCACGTACCTCCAGTAATACGTGGTGTAAATTTCGCAGTAAATCATCGTCCATCATCTCGGGTTGTTCAAGGGGGAGTGAAGTATCCCCCACCTGCGCAGCTTACGGCAAAAAGGAAAAAGAAGGGAATAGTCGATGCACTGGACCTACCTGCCTAGCAGCGTCTGCAAGAGCACGCCATTCTAATCGCGGGAGAATGTTCGTAATGAACTCTGGGTTAAACTCTGCCTCTCGCAACTCGATTTGGATGTCTTTGAGAGATAATGGGAAATTGTTGCTCGTGCAGCCTTTGACATGGCAGGCGAGCAGGTTGTGCGTGATGAGACGAACCATAACAATCGTCGTCGCCTTTGAGGCACCTTCCTCTGTACGACGGTGAGTGGTTGAGTGTGCCGGAGGCTTTATCTTTCTGAGTTGACCAAGCGCTGGTGGCGGGTCAGAATTTCCTTTGCCGCACTGATCAGGGAGGTTCAGCGTCTCAATACCTCCACCACTTGGATTGCCCATTATGCGACCGCCATCGCCGTCAATACCTGAAAAAGAGTTCGTGTACGAAGCGCTGAAACAATCTCTCCGCCTTGATGGCCGTAATCATCTTGACGCCCGGACGCCGACACTCGATTTCCGTCAGGAACTAGGTTGGGTGGAGTGTGGGTATGGCAAAACACGGTATGGTCCTCAGTAGTCTGCATCCTCATACTCGCTCAGTTTATAACAACGACTTGCAACGACGTGTTCTACGTGGAAAATATGTAGTGTGATCGCTTATGTCGAGGCGAAAATGACGAAGCCGCCTCCTGAACGACCTCTAGAGGGCATTATCACAATACACTCAGAGATATCACCTATGGCGTCTGCGGATTATGAACCCGGTCGGTAGGAATACACATTCTGTTCTTTGTTCCGTCTCGTCTGACCGGTCGTGTTTCCCTTGATATCTGTCCGACAGTCCATCGGAAGAGGAAGTGACGATCACGCGTATGTTGGATAAAATTCTGAGAAGGAGCGATGCGATTGACAAGGAATCGCTTTGCGTTGTCGCCGGTCAGCGAGTACGTTGCATAACACACCTTGTTGTCTTCCGGGCGCGTTCAAATACTTGGCAGGTCTGGCACCTCCGCTTAACGGTCCACTGCCTTGCGGACGCCGGTAACATGCTGGACTGCGCATGTCTCGCAGGTATAGTGGCCTTCAAACATTTCCGGAAGCCGGAAGTTGAAGTCATTGGAGACGAAGTAATCGTCGTACGTATATCCGCGCGCCTTCTGTTGGCCAATGCCCGAACGCCAACTTATCATCCACCGTTAGCATTCTCCTTTGGAACGGTCTCCTGTGCCTTTGGCTATCCACCACATGCCTTTCTGTGTTACATTCGCCTTCTTTCCGGACCCTTCCATCCGGCCTGTACTAGATCCATCACTGTTGGAGCAACGATTGAGCACAGGCCTGATGAGCATCGCGCTGAATGCACAACGCGAAATCTGTGTTCTACAGAAAGCTGGTGGTGTGCCGATTCCCGCAGAGGACGTACTGCGGTTGATCGATATCGCTGTAACCGTGGCTAAAGATCTAGACAAATTTGTCGAAAAGCGGCTACGAGAAGACTGGGGAAGCAGGAAGATAGAAGTTGTTTAGGCAGATATCCCGCATCCCCCTCATTATCTCGCGCATGATCACAGGAACGAAGCAAAACCGGTCTAGATGTGCATGAAGTGCGGTGGTATACACTGTAATATATCCGACTTCTCTATGTAACATTTGCTTGACACATTACTCCCTACTACATAGAGGTCTTCATGGCTCTATCAAGAACCGGGTAAGTGCACACGCAAGAAGCGGATTATCGGTCTTAATCCTTACGGGCTCGCTTCCTCGCGGTGCCGTCCTGCATACCGATATCATTATCGACAGAGGAAAAGTAGTCCAGGGAGCCTTTGGGATCAGGTTTGATGGTCTTTGACCCCTCAGTCCAACCCAACGGGCAGACTTCTCCGTGCTCCTCCTAGTGGTCACACGTTAAGGCGATATAGGTAACGTCTGGACGTGATTGGGGACTTACTACGAACTGGAAGGCCTTAAGTAGCCGAAGGGTTTCGTCAACAGAACGGCCGACAGGTAGGTCATTGATGGTAATTTGTCTGTTAAGGGAACGCGTCATGTACGCCCCAACGTAGACGAAGTCCACCTACCTGATAACACTCTTGGGATCGATAATGAAAAGGCCACGAAGAGCGATACCCTCCTCCTCGATCAACACGCCGTAGTCGCGCGAGATTTGCATGTTCCTGTCCGCTATAAGGGGGAGTTTGAGATCGGGTCCGATACCACCTTGCTTCCTGGGTTGTTGTGCCCAAGCAAAGTGGGAGTATTGCGAATCCGTGGAAACGCCTAAAGGGAACATGAGACTACGGGACAGAAGATACTTCGGTTACCTACCCAGGACGACAGCGCCGAGTTCCCTGAACTGAGGAAGCGCATCGTTGAAAGCAAGAATCTCAGTAGGACACACGAAAGTGAAGTCCCTAAAATAGACTCAGCCAGGGCTAGCAATTTGGAATACGGTTAATACTGACATGGGATAAAAGAACAGGATCACCCTAGAAGTAAGAGATGGGTTTCGTCAGACACTGATGGGTGCAAGTGTCAAATTAGCGATGCCATTTACCATTGTCCCTGGAAATCAGAAAGCGCGATCTCCTTGAACAGGCCATCCACGACGGCAGAGGCCTTGAATGGAGGAGCGGGTTTCTGGACGGCAGCAACCATTGCAGAGAGTTGATCGTGGATGCGAACAGCTACGAAGAAAAAGACCAGCGGGCGGTGTTTGCACGCTGCAGCGGCAAGAAATATGGGCGAGACGCGTTGTGTACGCTTGTTTGGCTCCTCGCACGTGCTGAGAGCATTTGATCAGTAATTACGTGGCCCACGTACTCATCCTTGCAAGTACGTATTATGTACTTCTGAATCCATCACTCGAGCAACGTCTTGCATAAAACATACTGCGGTAAGTTGATGCGTAAAGACTTCTAGGTCCGTTGAGGCTGGTAGATTGCAGCCAGACTAATGCCACTACAGTATTAATATATACGGCGGTAAGATTGGTCAGACGTAAAGATAAGGTCGCCGGCGAGTTCGTTTCAGCCTAGAATGTACTTGTAATCAGCATGGCATCAAAACGTACGGTGAATTGCAGTATCACAGTTCTGCGTACGTGACCAGAACCTCCACTCCGTTTTGGACCACTGCATCCAGAACTTTCCAGATGGGCCCTATCGCCGTGTCGTAATCGCATGTGGTGGCGAACCCCGAATATGAATCCCCGCACTTGGGGCAAGTCATTTGGCTGGCAAGCGCAGCAAAATGTCTCTCGTGCGTTTAGTGCTAGAGTCCACTCGCTTCTGCAGCTTCAATCGATTGGATGGTATGATTGTCAAACGCTTCGGGTAGCATTCACTGGTGCTTGGCAATATCACTACGTCTCCGAAACCTGTATGATAAGAGATATTAACAAGCATACATAGTTGGCCAAAGATTCCTGCGCCACCACGTAGAGCTAGACGGAAGATCGAAGAGAAGATTTGTCGACTGGTTGCAGCTATTCTCGAATACGTGCAAGTAAATAACATATATATTAGAAAAGAATCGTCATTGGATGAGTCCTATAACTAGCTGGATACTTGAATTCTGATCAACTACATCAAAAGTTGTCCATTTGGTAGGAAAGTACCGTATTAGCTACAAAATTGTACAGTTGGAGAACAAGAACACCGAACTGTGTACGCAGCTGTCCAACGTCCGAATATACTGAAGGAAACCATACTGACACTTTCTACCCATGTATGAAATAGAGAGACCGTACTGGAGGTTACTTAAATCACGGTGGATAAGAGACCAAGGTGGTGGTTGCGATAGCAGAAAAAAACCTGGGTGTTACAGGGAAGATAGAGGGCAATATATTCACAATACAAGCCGGATTCCCGCAGTGAGAATAACACTTGCAAACGAGCCAACGCGACTAAGCGAGACTTTGGTAGTCCCGCTCTTTTTGGCAATTGTCGAATTGCCGGATGAAGTACTGCCACCAATCCCAGAGCCATTGGGAGACCCATCGTCACTTCCGGTAACCGATCCAGTATGCGTACCACTGATATCTACGATAAAGATGAAGTCGTGAGCAGCCGCATAACATTCAAAGGTGCCTACGTACACTCCGCGAATGAAGGAAGGGTGTATCCATCCTCGACGTAAGGAGTGGTGACATTGAGAGCGACGCCGATTGGCACAAGGTAAGAAAACGCGGAAGCCAACTGGTCGTAGAACTTGACAGCCTCAGACATCGTGAAGTTGTTCAACTCGTGAGTAAGCATTATTGTGCCAGACTGTCCACAAAAATTAGTTCAGTACACTTAAAGGGTTTGACTGCTCACCGTGCTGAAGGTACCGTTTTCCGCGGCAGTGATGAGATCCATGTAGTTGGCATCGATGTCGGCTTCCGTGACATTTCCGCTGCCGACACGCCAGTCGTTTGAGTCGTATTGCCACATGATGGTCGTTAAGCCAAGGGCATCAGCGATTGCTCGAATGCGGTCGTCGACATCACCGAAGGGAGGCTAGGCACCTAAGCAAGGCATAATAACCAAAAAAAGATACGTACCCTCCAGCATGTGGGGGTCACGCCGACAACTAGTTTGATCATTTGCATCTATTTTTTTTATGTTCAGGGGAATGGTCACTAAAAAACAAAAAAAAAAAAAAAGATTCTAGCGCACAGCTAAATCGAGCAACTTAGTCTGATGCCGTGTTCGAGATGGAAAGCAACTCACTGTACCAAAGCTCTGCGAATGCTTCATCATTCGTGAGGGAGGTCACTGTAAATACAGTACATCAACAGGGTCCGCTGCGGGCGTCATGGAAATAACGAACTATAACGGTGAGACCAAGTATCTGGGAAAACGTCAATGCGGAATATCAGTAAATGCATGGCAGAAGTACTTACGAACACAAATCTCATGTCCATCTGCTAAACCACGTTGGGCTTCAAGAGGCCAGTTCATGACGTTGCTGCCGATATAAAACATAGCTACGGGATGTCTAGATCTCTTATGAACGAATTAAGCAAATCGACTTACTGGCCTTTTGGTCTTGGGACAGCAAGTAGTCATAGAAAGCATTGTGGGAACAGTTCGGACCGTCGTCGAAAGCATAACCAAAAGTATCTGGCTGTTTGCGACTGTGAAGTCAATATCAACTAGTCCAGACAATTTCATTGGATAGCACACTGGCCTCTGGGAGATCTGCTACATCATCTGGGATACCCGGGATCTTCGGAGTAGTACACTTTGCGAATGTCCACCAACAGTCAGGGTCGCTGGGATCATAAGTGAAGTCCCCCCAATCGCCGACTAGAGAGTCCGGTTGTGTTCCTTTTGGAGGGATGTTTGGAATGAGACTCTCGATTTCCTGGTATTTCGCTTGAGCCTCGGAGTCACCGGATATTATGGTAGCTACTGTCCAACTCGACGGAAAGTTGTTTTCGGCATTGGTGACGGGGGGATATTGGTATGGCGTGCATTCAACGTTAGGGTCTGTTGAGAAATGTGAGCGGATGTTAGGAAAACCAGTACTCGAACGGTGCAGCTTCAAGACGAGACGTAGCACGCGTGGCACAGCGATTATTTCAACACCGAGGCTGCTTAGGCCTCGAGAAATAGTCATTCGTTGCAAGAGTGAGAAGAAACTCGACGCCACAGCGGGCTACGAGGTTCAACAGGCATATGTTCATCAATGAAGGTCACGCAAAACATGTGAAAACTCCCCCACAATCTGTTCCCTATTGGACACTGGACTAAGACTCACCTGAGATCTGAGCTTCTCCCTGCTCGGTGGTACGATCTTGAGCGTTCGCAGAAGGGGAGAAAACACACGCAGAAATAAAAAGACATGTCAATGGAGAAGCAAAGAGCGACGACAAACGCATAGCGTTGGTATCAGGTCTCGAAGGAAGGAGCGTGGTGGTAGTCGGAAGACCGAACGGGTATAAGAAGCAGAAATGACCGAGAAGGATCGCCCCTGGCCATCCGCTGGCAACTGGCATATGTACTTGCCGTGCCTTCTGCCACTTCTGATAGACCGGCATTCACCCGCCCGCGATCTCGATGATGGTCCGCACCGACATTTGTCACCCACCTCGCGCCGTAGCTGCTTGCCGTTCTCCGAGATTTATGTATGAGTCGAATCGGTGGAACCATACCAAGACCGTTCCAACATCCGAGCGGCTCTGGCTGTCCACCTGAGGCACCTTTCATGACTGACGCTGATTGCGCGCAATCATTTCGATCACTGGGACTGTGGCGTGACGTCGATCTAGGTCGATCCGAGTCACAGCCTGATCAGGCCCGTGGCACTAGCCTTTTTGTCCAGCCGCGTCCGGCCATTACAGTGTATGATGCTGTACAGGGCCAACCACAGAATCTTTGTTTGGCAGCAGGCTTCGAGGTCGTTGCGTACCCCAGGGGTAATCTAGTAGAACAAATTGTACCAACGAGAATAACTTGCTTATTTGTATTTGTAATTTTCGGACTTCCTTCGTTGACCGCTCCGCCAGACGGAAGACGTCGGTAAAGATGTCCAAGACAAGTCGGGCCGGCCACGCGTCAAATCGCTCTCTCAACAGTAAAACTCCTGATTTCCACAGTCAATTTTATCCGCAAGTTGTATAGGACTCGACGAGTTGTAATACATGCATAAGATGTAGCAGTTCTTTTCGGCGCCAGTGGATCGATGGTGATCAAATCATGACGAACGTCGAAGCTGGCCACGGAAGACCGTCCTAGAGATGCAACGTCTGGATAGAAAGAGTGCGAAGGAATACATAAGTACATGGTCGTTTCTCCAAAATTCTGGTACCCCACTGTGAACGAAGGTATCCTGAACGCCAGGGTGTACGACTCGACTAACACCACCGACAACCTCTTACTTAGTAGATCCAAAGCGGGACAATGTCATATATGCCCCTCGCTGGTGGTCGGCTCACGCCTCTTGAGAGGCCTGACGAGCATCTTTGGTCCGCTGCTCGTTGACCGGGCTGCATTCATGCACGCCCAGCTTGCCGCACAAATAAATCTCAAACCGGAGAACATCGTCATTCCTACCCAAGGTGGGTTGTCTCTCCATCATCGATTTCAGCACACCTGTCCGCTTGAAGAGTGACAAACAAAAGTTCCGTGGCATAGTGGGTACCGCAGGGTACATCGCACCCGAAGTCGAATGCGACAATTCGTACAAGCCCATCCAGGCTGACCTGTGGAGTTGCGGGCGAACCTTGCAGGTCTTATGTTCAAACCGCAGGCCCTCTCCTGATCGTAATTTCCTCAGCCTGGCTGCTAAACTGATGAGTGAAGACTCCGACCATCACCAAGCGATGAGCGTGTCCAGGAGCGGATCGTTTCCAGGGAGCGGGCCCTGAGCGCAGGGACCCATGGTCTTAAGAACACGTAACAATGGGCACTCTTGTAGCTGTGTTGTCTTCGAAGCACGAGATGAACTTCTCTTTTGCTCATCGACGCAAAGAATTTGCATGAAAGGCACCACTGCTCGGCAAGATGCGAACGACGGTCTACGCACACCGAAAATGAAGAAGGCAATATATGGAGTGGAATTCTATCTGCGGCCAGCTGTCGTCCTGGCCATACAGGATTTTACGCCGGAGGTATTGTCATTTTGGGGCCATTTCACGACATGCATTGCGACATCATAGTTCGTAGTACATACATGAAATCGTCAGTTACACTAAACAAGTTGGCAAACACCCTATAAAACCGTGTAAAAGCCCTTAACTTGCAATCTACTCGTACATCTCTCGTTTACCACTGCGTCGGACTATACGCGGCATCGCGGTCAGTAAGAAAACGGAAGCATCGAAAGAAGGTAAAATCAGTACATACCCGAACGTCCCACCCGCAGGGGGCTGAAGTAGAGGCAATGCCTTTCCGTCCGCAGTGTTCAAAAACACGGTATTTCCCCACCATTGCTGAATATTATTGATGCCTATCGTTCCATTCGCAGGGTATTGCAAAATAAAGAACACAAGCACGAGCGACACTGCGAGACCGGAATCCAAGGCAGCAGCCAGTACGTCTGTGAGGCGTGAGAAGTCAGCAGCTGTATACCAGTGTCGCTGCTACAAATCTCACTCACAGTTGTACTTTGTCCACCAAGAGAAATGACGGCGACGAATGACGTAGTTGAAGATGAAGGCGACGACTGTCCACGGGACGTAGTTAACTGCGCTCGCGGGGGGAATATTACCTGTACCGCTGAAGATGACGGGGAAGCTGAGGCACATGCATGAGCCGTAGTGCACAGATACGACAGTAAGACACACAGATGCTTACTTGACATAGCGGATCAGACTATGAGGCCACTTGAGGGAGATAATCCATGCGGTAAACGGACAGAGCGCTCCAATAAGGAAAAAGTATAGAAGTCCTAACATCGTATTGTTGTGTGAGCACTGACTTCATTGAAGAAGAAAAGAGGAAAATCACAAGGCACACATACCATGGTATACCTGTCCCTTGGAAAATTGCCTCTGAGGACCAATGACACCCCATATAAAGCTAGCAGTGCCAAATACTTCTGTGTTAGGACAGATGAAACCATCCGGCTGGGTTGGGCTGCACATGTCAGTAATGTTGGTAAACATCCAAGCTTGCACACCGAGCTGGACTGTGCCAGCGACCATGGTGGCCACAACTTGACCTGTTGAATGAGGTTCCCAGGTAAGAAATGCTAAAGTAGAAGTGTCCAACAAGGTTACGCACACCAAAACATGGTTCGCGGAGGAATCTTCATATAATGTCCAAGCTTGAAATCCGACGCAAAGACGAGGGCTTGATACATGGAGATATAACCCCATGTCTTGAACAACATCATTGCAATTGGACGTCCAGGTAGAGCATAACCGATAATCAACTCCGTAATAACGCTGGACACGACAAGTCAGAACACACGAGGGTAACTAATGGGCGGCAACAAAATGATCGCACTTAAGGCCGATTTGTTGGTTTGTGATAGCTTGGATCATACCGATAGGGATGACGTAGAAAAACGCTGTACGTACAACTCTCAGTTTCTGAATGCACTCGCAGACAAGGGCACATACCAATGATGAGCGAGAGACAGAATGCCCAAACTGGTAGCTCAGTGTGCCAAAGCTCAATTGAGACGACACCGATCACGAACATGGACACTACACATTGAAGGGGGACGGTAGGTACTCTTCAACAAGTAGGAAGTAAAACAACACCAACCGAAGATGAGCATGTACCACCACTCCGGAACTTGCTTGTACTTGGCCATAAGCCGTGCGTGAATATCCGCCTGCTCATTCATGGAACGACGACTTTGGCTCCAAATCTGCTTGCGGAAGAATAGAAAGGCGTGCGTAAGAGTAGCGGTGATCGAGGCGAAGGATAACCCGTAAGAAAGCGCAAAAGTCGTGCTGGTACAAATTTCAGGCATGCTTTCATCTATGGGGCAAGAAGCGCTTACGAAAGGAAAAGAGGGCTGTACTCCTCGTAAGCGGTAATGTTGAAGGAACTATCTGCGTTAATGATACGGGTGATATTGTACGGTGCTCCAGTATTGTCATAGGACGTGCGCGTCGACATACTGCGGGGAACATGGATAACGGGACTACAAGATGAAAGAAACACACATACGGCAAGTACTCGCTGTACCAAGTATTAGTGTAATAAAGACACGGAACGACGAGCCCTGAATTTTTGCGGTCAGTGGCTTCCCGCTGATTATCTAACAGAAGCTAACCCACAGAAAAAGAACGCAAAGCCGGCGCCAACGTTGGCCGCGGCCCACCATGGGGTTGCAAGAGGGTTAACCACGTAGGTGATCTGGGCCCAATCAAATGTGATGACACTCATTCCGAGACCGGAGACGTAACCAAAGAGTTGGTTGACGACGATGTTGTTCGGAGCGATCCAGCAAACCCAGGAGAAGTAGGAAAGGCCTTGGAAAATGTAGCCAGGGAAGAAGTACCAGAGAACGCCTGCCAACCAGACATAGAAGAAGAAGCGCTCGCGGGAGATACCGCCATGGGTACCTATGCCCGTGTATACCTGAGAGTGCAGTGTGTTGAAGAGAGCACACGTGACAAGGTTTATAGGCCAAACTACAAAGCTGGGGTTGATTCAGTGTAGAAGAGTGGAAAGCAGTACATACTCATTGAGGGGGGGTTGACCAGGAAACGTCGCAGGATACCCCCGATAGAAAAGCCAATCATCTGAGTAGACATGACGATCATCCACTGGTCTGAAGTACACGTGTAGTATCCGACCCGAAGAAGCGCGGAAACATTTATAAGTAAAGTCTTCGGAAGCCATGGCGAATGGCAAGTCCGGCCCACTCACATCCAAAATTGTAATTCTGGTCGTAGTACACTCGCTGAACGGCGACAATGTCCGTCTGGGATAATAAAGAAGTTCCAATGAAGCGCGGGTAACCAGGGAGAAATTACTAACGGCATATGCAGCTGTAAAAAAGATCAGAGTTAATTCACATTTCTTGGCTGGAAACTGGGGCACCCACAGGCGGCACCAACAGAGGCCATGATGGTGATAAGAACATGTTCCTTAATAGTGAAGGGACCGGGGTTGAGTTGATAGCCGAAAATTCGCCACTTCGGTACAAACTGTTGGGACGGGCGAATTACACATATGCCATAGTGGAAGGAGCGCGGCGGTACCAACCTTTGCCCACGCACGACCCATGGGGAATGAAAGTAACTGGCCGACATAGTTGGCGATGGTGACAGCGGGATAGCGAAAGTAGAAAAATTGGTTGAGACCGGATATGAGGATAGCCCAGAAGAGACCCATCACGTAGGCACGCAACGTAGAAACAGGGATGTCCGGGTCGTCGGTGTTAGCGACGGCAGAGCGCACTTCCGGGTACGGCGAATCGTCCTCTGTGGAAACGAGTAAGATATCATTGGATGCCGACGGGTGTAGTAAACCAACCAAGGACACCCTCCAGAACATGTTCACGATCGAGGTTAGGGTCGTCAAAGTAGGCGACATTCTCTAGGATGTGCTCTGTGGAAATAAGAAGTTATTTTTTGGGGGAGAGGGAGGAAATGATATGTACCGGCATCCTTGGGGTCTATGGGAACTGCTTTCTCCGTGTCATGGCTGTAATGACCATCTTCCAACTCGCTTGACATGGCGAGAAGAGCAGGCTGGGCAAGAGGAGAAGTGGGGGAGGAGCGAGATCCATCCGTAAGCGGGTGACTGAAATATTTGTAGTCACAGGGGGGGGCCAAAATCTTCTTTAATCTAGTGAGTGCGCAGACAAATTGGTGATAAGGGGAAAACGAGCACGCGGTGAACCAATTAACGCTGGGAGCCGAGATATCCAAAACGGAGTGCAACGACGTCTATCTATTTCTGCTTCCCCGGTTAAGAATGAACACATCCCATGATCGCGTGGCCGTGGCTCCATACCCGAGCATGTGGACTTCTCCGTACACGTGTCGGTTACAGTAAGACAGATAAAGCCTCAAGCTTGTGCCGACTACCTCATTTCTGCAAGACGCCGCAGGACTCCGGTCCATTTGGAGACTCTGCCCTGTTGGAGTGTTTTATATGTATTAGTACTGTTTCGAAGCGAAGTAAGACGCTACTCCCTACTCACGTGATGACAACTGCAGCAAGAAGTTTTTGTGTTGGCGTTTGGCAAGTCAACTTCCTGGCTTCTATTTTGATGGAGCCCTCACGCGGGGACAAGCAGAGTTCAATATATCATGCTGGGCGCCTGTTCGTCGCTTGGCATCATCTCCAGAAGAACGAATGAAACCTACATACGGGTTGCTGAAACTTGATATCAACTCCAGCAGTGGTGTCCACTGTACACGTTCAATGATGCTCGTGTTTGAAACTACAGCTACTCCAAAACTCATGGGAACAAGATGGATGACGCGCAGGGATTCCCACAATGCCCGGAAGATAGTAGCAGTGAAAACGTACGATTCGGGCATCAGTCTGACATGTGTTTCGATCGTTGCTAAACTTACGGCCAAGTATGTATGGGTCCGGCACAGGTCCGGGCGATTTGCGTCCACTAACACTTCACATGTTCACCAGGAACATGTACACTGTGGCTTCGGGCACATGTGGTCCATGTCTTATCTCCACGGTGTATCAATGATAATGTTCTCGCGTCAATCGTGTTCCACATTCGTCCTACTCAGCAGATGTGACCCACTGATGGCCAGCCTCACCGACTCGCTGCGGAACGTTGTCCTCATGGAGGCGGCCAAGTACCGGTATACGTTCCGCCAGACGTGGCGTAGCGTCGAGCAACAGTTTGTTTTGAACTCGAATAACACACCATGAACCATGACTAGAAAGCAGATAATCACCAAGGAACAATATTTGGAGATTACACCCAACGACTGCACCCCATGTGTGGCACCCACTGTTATTTTTGTATTTCACGGGAAACTTTCAAACTAATACGGCAACTTACGGGGCACTGTACCTTCTGAGGGTCATCTCATTCCACATCAGAGTAGAGCCGTGAAACTTGTTTAGAGTCCTTACAAACGCGTCGGCACTGCTGAAAATCGCAATCGAGTACTGTAATTTCATGACGGAGCAATCCCCAAAGAAAAGGACAAATATCATCAACGGGGTTTGACCGGAGTCCATACGCAGTGAAGAAGGTGCGTTCAATTCCCAAGATAAGACTGCGTGATTCAGAGCTGTCGGGCAGAATGACGTTTGATAACGCCGCCGCAGCTAATATTAGGACCCAAAGCACTCATGAGAAGACTTGCAGTTGACATTAATAAGACGTACGGATATCGCTAAATGCCCACCTGCGGACATACATATGTCTACTGTGAAGAAGCAGCGCGACACATACAGGCGGGGACAAAGTATTCGCATAAGTAATATAGATGGTGCCCGTACCCCGAGATTGTCATCTCAAGGTGGCTGGAAATGTTGGAAAGTTAGAGGTGATGAACCAGCCACACTGCGCTTGGCGTCCCGCACGACTTGAAGTCGATCTACCTGTGTTGGACGCGGTGGTTGGATAACCGACGGTGTAGACGAAGACGGTGCCACGGTCCGAGATGGAGTGGAAGGTGGGCCGGGAGCTGGTGATGACCCAAAAGTACCAGTGAATCCCGGTCGGGGTGGGGGAAGAACTCGGGGACTCCGCACTGTATTCGCGGCGACCACGTCCGGTTTTTGCTCCTTGGACTTCCTCTGCGACTCATCATCCTCGTCAACGCTAGCCCCCCGCTTCCGTTTCGAACCACTAGTACTACCGTTGACCTGAGACCCCCTACCGATAAAATCAAACATCGTCTTCGCCACTCGCGGATTGCTCCGAATATCAGTGTGCTCTGCCCTCGTCTTCACCCGCATTTCACTAATCCGTTCTACGATCCCCCTAAGAGTTAGTTTGTCCTTCTCGACCGAAATGAGTAAGCACATCATCACAAACTCGATGGGGGCAACACGCCAGTCATCCCTAAGGAACAAGGGCCTGAGCGTGTCGTCGCCCACCAGTTGAGAGAAAGTTCGGAAAGTCGAGTGAATATTGTCCAAAAAGGAAAGATCGTTAGCGAGATCATCCTCTTCTTCGTTCCATCCGCCATCAACATCCGCCTTGCCCTTCGCCTTGCTTTTTCCTTTACGCATAGGTTGTGAAGTGGGTTTTTGCAACCACTTCTCGAGTTGCAAAACCGACCCGAGTGAGGCTTGGCGTGGATATTTGGAGATGAGGTATAATGCTTGGGTGATACACCGGAAGTCACCGCCGCGCGAGCGGTCCCAATCGAGTTCGTCTCCAGCAAGTGGGCTGTTGGATTCGAGGTACTGTGTTTGGATCGACCGGACAACTGTTGCCATGGGGGAGTTGATAACTTGGAGTTTCTCTATAGACGTGTGTAAGTTATCTGAGCGGCTGAAACGTGGAAGCAGTAAGTCGTACTGACCCGCTGGTGTGAGCGCCATTCCCAATTGGACTCTCTGTGGTGGAGACATAGATCGTCACATACAGAATAAAACTTGCAACGGCAGTGAAAATACCTGAAATATTTCTCGTTCGTCGGCGTCAGGCAACTCTTGGTACTCTATGCAGACAATTTGTTTGTTGGCGAAGAGACGCTTGTATTTGTCGGGTAACAGCATTGAACCCTTGCCCTGTGACGCAGAGGTTTTCTTGTAGTAGTATTTGTCTCCGGTTTGCCTAGCGGAACTTACGGTCACAGGGGGACATAAGTCGGGACGGGCAACTTACGGATCTTTGTCTATTCATAATAATAAGAATCAACGTCTGTCGTACAACAGCGGAGAGAAGAACAAAGACTCACGGGGAATCTATACAGAGGTAGAAGAGCTGAATGTGAGGAGTAAAAATAAAAAGAGGATACTGACCTCTCCATCTATGAACCTGCCGGCGACAATACAACCGTCAGTGCTAAGATGTGTATGAACACAAAGGTTCATACCGTTGTATTGATGTGAGGCGTTGCTTTCCGTCTATGCAGGTCTTAGTCTCTGATCCATCGTCGTGCTGGTGGGTTACTGGTAGTATTCGTACAAGGTCAGGACACGGCGGCAAAGGGCATGTCAGAAAACCACGGTCGCACCAAATATGACAGGTGGGATGTAAAAATTGCGAAGAATAGAGTCTATAAGACCAATTTGTTTCGTATCTGGCCAAACGACATCTAACGCGGCACACCATGAGATGAAGTGCTGGTGTACGATGCAGGAAATGAACCTCGTTGGTACTCGGGGGAGAGGTTGATATCTCCGGCGTGTACCTGGTCTGAACCGGTGCATGAACATAAAGCTTCAGCGGATAGTATTGTATACTTGCCATAGACAGCCTGCGTCGAGTACGTCGTAGCCCGGGGAAGCTTGAGAACGTTCTTCAGCTGATAACTACCCTCCTTGTCCTCTCTTGTGTTGCGGCGCCTGCCACCGTTCACCTGCGGTTCTGGATCGAGTTCGTCGTAGGACTCGTCGATCTGCGCATCGTCCTCAAAGTCGCTGCCGTCCTTAGCCTTGTCAGACATGACTGCGGTGTAATATTCCGCTGGTGAAACTTCGCCGTCGGCGCTTGCACTTGCTGTGCAGAGCCACCACAGCTAAGTCCAGTTTCCCCGTTTGGAATCCTTGCCAAGTGGCTTCCGTTGCTGGTGTTGGTAGCTCGATAAGTACTAGCAGCAGGTCTTTTGCTTAGGACTCCAATGAGCAGCGGCGCGTCGTCTTCTGGTGCGGGGCGGACGTCGTCGAGCACGCTCTCACGTGCGTCGCTGTTGGCCGGCACCCGACTGACGACATCCTCAAAACGCGACTCTCTTATGGCCGAGCTGGAACGCGGTGAGTACTTCGTCGTGAGTCCATTCGGCGTACTCTCATCATATCTTCTTCTTTTTCTCCCTTGTCTCGTTTTCAGACCCTCAACACTCGACCGCAAAACGCCAGCAACGCTCGCAGGCTTTTTCCTCGACGATGGCCCACGCCTCCCTCGAACGACAACTGCTAGCAGCCCAGACCGGCAAGGCTGAGGCTGAAGCGAAACTCCGAGATAGGGAAAGTTACATCGAGAGGTTGGAACAGGATCGACGATTCCTTGCAGAGCGAGAGCAAGCCGAGCGGGAAGAGAAGGAACGCGAGCGTACTTCGAGTGCAGAAGAGAGGGTGTGTTCATAACGATTCATGCGGATACTGACAACTGATGCGAACGCGTAGCGCAAAGCAGAAGCGGACCTCCGCGATCTTCGAGAATCTCTAGCCACGCTGCAGGACAAATACATAGAAACGGAAGAAGAGTACTCTTCTTTGAAACGTTCTTATGCTCAGTTATCTGCGTCACAATCGTCTCAGACAACTTCTCTGACACGCAGGAATAATGAACTCGAACAGGAACTTGCAGAATACAAGGCCCTCGTGGAAGACAAGGAGGCGACCGTGCAGACGTTACAACAAAAATTGGACGACCTCGAAGGTGCAAACGCTCCGCTGTCGAATCGGCACGACGACGATCAGGGTTGGGTCGTTGTCAGGGATGAATTGCATCGCCAGGCTGCACACATGCGCGCGCTAGAGGCTACGAACACTAAACTCAACGCGGAGTTGGGGAGATACAAAGAGAGGCATGCGAACATTGAAATATTACGAGAGGAAAAACACATTCTCGAGAGGAAGGTTGCCATCACGGAGGAGTTGAGGGAACGCGTTGTTTTACTTGAAGCACAAGTGGAAGCTGCCAGACGAGAACGGCAAGAATGGTAGGTGTATGTTTCTCACCATGACTGTCCACCGACATCTACTTCAGGGCAAACAAGTCAACAGAACCAGGCATGCAGTCTGATTCGTCACTTTCACTCGTCCAGAGTCTCTCCGAGTTGCGATTAACTCATGCTCGCCTGTTTGAAGAGCACGGCGCTACCGTTGCAGCCCTGTCTAGTCGAGAGGCCGAGTTAACAAGAACGCAAGAAATGCTTTCTGAAGCACAATCCACTGTCAGCACGCTACAGGCGGAGGTCAGCGCGCTGAATGCGAAGGTCACACGTCGAGAAGAGCGTGCTCAACTTGCTGAACGAGAAACGGGGTTTTTGCGAGCGTTGGTGGTGCGTATGGCATCGATGCTGCCCAAATATCTCACTTTTTGTACAGGCAAGTTATGTGGCCGAAGGTGTTCAGGATGCTGCTGAGCAGGACAATCCCCTCCTCCAACGCGTTCAACAGCTAGAACAGTCTCTTAGTGACCATAAAACTCTCAATAGTACACTACAGGAGGCTCTCGATGATGTGGATGCAGGAACCACCGTGGACGGTATCCGGCGGTCCCGTCAGGAACTCGTGAGGGAGCTCGAGCAGCAAAAGTCCGCCGCTGTTGAAGCCTCCAAAGGTACCGCATACGATATGTGTTATATTGTTACTTATACTGATGTATACCCATTTCGCCAGCCCTTGAGGAGGCCCGCGCGACCATAAAGGCTCACGAACACAAGGTAGAAGACTTGGAACAAACATTGTGGGAGCTGAGAGGGCAAATAGGGGCAGGTAACCATGTTCCACCTGGCATGCGAGTCGTTTGCCTCCGGGAGAACCCAGCCCAACAATGGAACGACCTCCGACAGTCCGTGCTGGACAGACTAAAGAACGAGAACGAGGCCCTGATCAAGCGCTTAAGGGATCTTGAAAACAGTGCTACCGTGGTTGAGTCAGAGGTGTCGGCTTCAAAAGGAGATGACCTGATTCCAAAGGAAAGTTGGGATGTCCTCGACAATGAGAAAAAGGAGCTCGAGGAAACGGTTAAGCAGAAAGAGAAGCGATTACTGCGGCTTCAACAGGTACACTCTTTCTTTTGGCTCGCACACTGCCTGTCCCACTCACATCGTCTGTCCTTGGAACTCTAGGTCTTCTCAGCAAAGAGTGCAGAGTTCAGAGAGGCTATCACATCCATACTGGGCTTCAAGCTTGCCTTCTACCCCAATGGGCAAGTGCGACTGACCTCGATCTATGACCTTTCCGCGTCGTTTGTGTTCCAGCCACAAAATCAAGGTCACGCGGACGGTGCACGAATGCAACTGGTTGCGCAGGGCGAGGGTGGGCCACAAGACCTCCCGCAGCTTATGGACTACTGGGTTGGCGAGGAGCAATGTATACCAGGGTTTTTGGCAAGCGTGACGCTGGAATGTTATGACAGGTCAAAGAGGGAGAGTGGTGGGCTCAACGCAACATGATGGCAACGACCCTCGCACGGTCTACTTGATGCAGTTGGTCCTTACTTGTCAGGCTTAGCTGCCGAAGATGATCTAGTTACCACCTATAACTGTCGCCCGCACCCTGCAAGTATGCACTATTGAATCTCCCCCACATAAGCTGCAGACACTCCCTCCAGCCTGCAGCGAGTACATACTCGCCTTCTAGGGCTCATAACCTGATAGACCGTGAGCAATATCATGTCAATGATTCTAAGCTCTTCGAACATACGGTATCAGACTACCTGCAGGTGTCACGTGTGAGTGCTAGGGAAAGTCCAGCGACGCAGGACGTGTTATAAACCTTCATAATCTAGGCTATATAATGATATGCATTTGGGAAATAAGTGAAAGTACTGGAGAAAAGACCACACCCTCCGTACATGCCAACTCTCTGATGGTATCCCGCAACAAGTGCCGCTGCTGTAATAACCTGTCTAGCCGAGCACTGACGGGCCGTCAACGCACGATTAGACAGGTAAATTACAGCCTCCACGTTGGCGGATGAGGGAACATTTTTCAAACCTCTCGACATCCCGTGCGACAACAGGGTTGTTCAGACCTGATTTCGACAGTCGATTTCCCGTCGATTTGGACTGCGAAATCCATGCGAAATCCGCTCTGAGCTCTGACATCTCTCGATTTCGCATCGATTTCGCTACCGCACTACAGCCGGAGTTTGAAAGCTGCGCACGCCGTAGTACAGGCTGTCATGTGACAGGTAATGCACAATTTTCACGAAGTTTGGAATAACTACACAACAATAACATCTGATGTACTCTCTCTTCAGAGGCATCATAGAGGCAGGTCTTGGGTACATGCTAGTGCAATAGACTCGATGAGATATACCAAATTGCATGTATCAGTAAACCCTAAAAATGACATGGGTAATGTACAATTTCTGTCACACTATGTCACACTTGACTGGCACCTCTGCAACGTCGATGTATATACTCCGCCTTAATTGCTGTACTATACTAAACGCGCTACAGTAGCTGTACTAATTGTTTTGTCACATTCGAGCAGAATGTTGAATATTGCGGTCGATGTGCTCACAGTAGTTCTGTGACTTGTACCAGTAGTTTGTGCTATTTCTCGTGAGCTCATCAGTGTCGACATTGTAACCCACTGCTGCTTCACAACTTCTGGTATGTGTTTACAGTTGGCTGGCATCAGGGATCGTGTTGTGACCGCAGCTATGTGATCAGATTACTAGGCGCTCAGGTGTGCACTGCATGCGCCCTCGGCCCCTTGAGTCAAGTCACTCGTTTCGGTAAACTGTGCTCATTTGACTGACCAACATCGTTTGGCTTCACGTCACTCAGCTCCACAACTAAACAAAAGCGCTTATGTGTGTTTTGGTCAAATCAGGTCTATCATTTTGCAGTCTGCTGTAAAAGTAGCACTAATTTCGGTACTATCGAACAGTGAACGAGTGTATGCAGGCCCGACCCCTCTGCTTAGTCAGTGGCGCAAATAGGTTTGCAGTTCCCGCGGATGCGCCAGATATTACAAATGCGCCTTTAATTACTCAGAAAAAAAAAAAGGGTCCAAGGTTGACATAATCTGGAGCGTCCAAGATTGGAATCGTGCTAGCGTGGTATCACCAGGTATAGTGTCGTCCAGGATTGCCTTGTACATGGAATCCAGCAAGGCTGCCCCACCTCTAAAACGACAGATCCCGACGTCAAAGCGCTCCCTAATAGCCCGAAAAAGCCTATTCGACTTGACGGACTCGCAGGCCAGACGAGCACGTTCAAATAGGCCATTCGACTTCTGGGCAATGGCTCGGACTTCGGTGTCTCCGATCTCTGGAAGATGACTAAGTTGTTTAGAAACATACATGCAGATATCATGTTCTATAGATTTTGCAGAGATGTTGTCCAAAGAGGTTGACTTCACGTAGGGACAAGAACGCAATGCACGTTCGATGTCTGGCAATGATCTGGACGTCAACAGGATGCGGAAATTCTTGGGTAAGTTCGCGGCTTCCGCCGAGGTGAGTAGGGAGAGTATGTGTCGCCTCGATGCTTCAGGTCCACTTTCATCGAGGCCATCGATCACCATGACTACATTGCCAACTATCGATCCGTGAACTTTGGACAAAGGCTCCAAGATGAGTCACTGCCACTGCTGTACCACATCACATGTCGTCTTCAAATCATAATCCCTCGACACCGCATCCGCCAACGCTCGCCGAAATGCCGGGTTACGGTCTGCTAGACCACGGGCGATAGTCGCGAATATCTTCTGCTCCCGGCGCTCCGCTTGATTGTTGCGAGCAAAGCAGAAACATGACCCAAACCCCCCTACATCCTTGATCCATGACGCAACCGTGTGAGCAATGTCCGATTTTCCCCTTCCTTCCTGTCCATGAAGCCACAAGATGCGAGGGGCATTGACATCACCATCACTGGCCCAGTGAATGATTTGCTGAAGAAGTTGTTGGATATTTAGGTTTACCTTAGTAGAGACTGCGGACATCTGCTTATATAATCACCCTAGTAAATTTTCGTATGCACTCCTTCACACCTCAGTGACTTCCTATATCACTGAGGTGAGCTACACTATCCTTACCCTTCATTACTACCTACTGATGTGCTGTAGACTCATAGCTCATTAGGTGGATAATCAATAGTGACTTCCTATATCACTGAGACTCATAGCTCATTAGGTTATGAGCCCCGCTCCCGCGCTCTAATACCAGAAGAATTCTTGGACAGAAGCATTACCTTACTATGGCAAAAGAAGACTACCTACAAGTCCCTACCCTCAATGTGGATGGTAGTAATTGGCTCTATTACAAGGCTCAAGTTGAGTGGGCTGTTGGCTTGAAAGGCCTAACAGATCACCTAAGTGGCTTGGATGCGAAGCCAGAGGATCCCTCGAAAGGGAAGGATTCCAGCTGGAAGCCCACAGCTGCTGAGCAAAAACTTGTCAGCGAGTACCCTGCCAAGTTTAAGGAATGGTCCAAAGACGATGGTGCTGTGAAACAGGTCATCGCAGCATCACTCCCGGAATCTCTGTTCCTCCAAGTTCAGAAAGAAGAGACTGTGAAAAACATATGGGACACACTCATAAACCTCTTCCAGAATCGCTCTTGTGTTGTTGCAATTGACCTTTGCCGCAAGCTGCAGGAAACCCGCTGCAATGAGAAGGGGGACCTTCATGCTCACTTCGACAAACTGCGTTTGCTGCGTGAACAACTCACTGCACTCGGACAGTCAATTGGTGATGAAGACTTCACAGCCATCATACTTAGCTCCCTCCTGACTTCATACGACTCCAACATCGCTGCAATGACATCCTCAGCTCTCGTCTCTCAGAAGGACCTCGAGTCTGACTTCATTATGAAGATTCTACTCGATGAGTATGATCGATGCAAGATCTGCTCAAAGAAAACTACCTCGGGCACCACTGAGGATGCAGCTTACTCAGCGAAGGACAAGAAATTGACCACCTGTGAAAACTGTGGAAAGAAGGGCCATGCCAAGGACCAATGCTGGCAAGAGGGTGGTGGAAGAGCCGGAAAGGCTCCTAAATGGTTCAAAGGGAAGAAGAAAGGTAGTGAGAAGGCTGCTACTGTGGCCGCAGCAGCAAGCACAACTGCCCAGCCCAGCACAGACACTGAGCCTGATGGAGTCTGGCTCGCACAGGCAGATGATCTCGACCTCGACAAGGAGGCATTTACCAGAACCTATGACCATGCCCTCCTTGCAGGGGCAGGCCTTGACAACCATGAAGAAATGATCCTCTTTGACTCTGGTGCTTCGAGGCACATGTCCTCCTACCACAGCCAATTCCTTGACTACAAGCCCATCGTACCTAAGCCAATCACAGCTGCTGACAACCACACCTTCCTTGCAATCGGAAAAGGGGACCTTATGATCTCCCTGCCATCCGAAAAGGGTCAAACCCATATCTGCCTCAAGGATGTGCTTTACGCACCCAAAATGGGCATCACCCTTGTCTCTATAAGCAAACTTGACCTTGCAGGATATGCGGCACTCTTCCGTGACAAGTGCTGTCAGGTCTTCGATGCTCGGAAGAAGAAACTGGGTGAAATTCCCCTAAGCAAAGGTCTATACTGTCTCAAACACTCATGTCGTATTTTTGCCAGCCTCACAAAGGCCTCCGAGCCGCTCACAATGCAGGAAATTCATGCCTGACTTGGCCATATTGCCCCCACAGCCATCCGAGCCATGCTCAAGGATGGAACAATCTCTGGCATTACGCTCGATGAGGCACACTCTACCATGGGCACTTGTGACTCCTGTGAGTATGCTAAAACCACCCACAAGCCTATCGGAAAGGAACGAGACCCACCACAATGAGAAAACCTTGGAGATGAAGTCCACACAGACCTCTGGGGACCTTCCCCTGTCCAAACACCAGGTCATAACCTGTACTATACTTCATTTACGGATGACCACACTCGGTACACCACTCTATACCTACAGAAATCCAAGGCTGACACTTTCTCATCCTACAAAGCATACGAAGCTTGGTTGTCAACCCAGTTTGACACAAAGATTAAGTGTTTGCATTCCGATCGTGGTGGCGAGTACCTGAGCAAAGAATTCAGTCAATACCTGCAGTCGAAGGGCACAGAGAGGCGAATCACTGAGCACGACACACCTGAACACAATGGCGTAGCTGAACGACTCAATCGTACACTGGTTGAACGTGTCTGAGCCATGATACATGCCTCTGGATTACCCAAAAACCTCTGGGGTGAGGCGATAATGCATGCGACCTGGCTGAAAAACAGATCATCAACACATCGTCTTGGAAATAAAACGCCCTACGAAATGCTGTACAAAAAGGCACCCGACCTATGTAATTTACCTGTCTGGGGTTGTCGAGTCAAAGTACATGACCCCAGTGGCTCGAAACTTGATGCTAGGGCTCGAGATGGACACTGGCTGGGTTTTGATGCTGAAAGCGATGGCCACAGGGTGTATTGGGTCGACTCGAAGACAGTTGGGGTTGAGAGAAGCATTGTATTCCCCAAACGAGATGTCTCTGTGTCGCTTCAATGCCTACCGCATGAGGGGGAGAATGAGGACTTACAGGACATGCGGAATAGTCACAATCTGTCAGAAAATCATACAGAACGTCGGGAATCGCTCCCGGAAGGCCAAATGACACCAGAACGACCTGCACTCGAAGTCCAGCAGCCAACAGAACCAGAAACGACGCATCACACACCTAGAACTGACCATTTGGGTCCAACCTTCGAAACTCCACCTCCACTCCATTGTTCTGCTTGACAACGCTTTGAATTGGACTACATGCGATGTCTGAGAGCAGGAGAGGGCACTCGTGATGGCCGCATCACACTGGATTACATGAGACAACTACGTGACAGTGACAGTCGTCACAACAGTCCTAAATCACCCGAGAATGTGACTCTTGCTCTAATCAAAGACAAATTAGCTGCAGACGATGACTTAGAAGATATCTATGCTATGGTAGCTGGTGTAAGTGAGGCCGAAGGGCTCGATCCATCAACAGTAAATGAGGCACAGGCATGAGCAGACTGGCCAAGCTGGGAAGCTGCCATCAATACTGAACTGAAGAGCCTCGAAGCCGCTCACACCTGGAATGTCATTGAATGCCCCACTGGAGCGAACGTTGTCGGCTGTAAGTGGGTCTTCAAGATCAAATGGAACGCTTCAGGCGAAATTGAGAAGTATAAAGCACGACTTGTTGCAAAAGGTTACTTGCAGGTCCAGGGGATCAATTATGAAGATACCTATGCCCCTGTCGCTTGACTGTCATCCCTATGTACCATTCTTGCTATTGCTGCTTGCAATGACTGGGACATCGAAGTCTTTGACTTCCACTCAGCCTTCCTTAATGGTAAACTTGGTGAGGGTGAAGATATCTACATGCAGCTCCCAGAAGGCTATGCTACGGATGGGAGGTTCACCCGACCAGTCAGAAAGCTGAACGTTGCCCTGTACAGCTCCAAACAAGGAGCACTAAGGTGGTACCAGGAGCTCAGTAAGTTGCTCAATGAGCTCAGACTCAGCCGTGCACATGCGGACTGGGGAATCTTCTATGGCGAAATTGGGCATGACATACTCATGCTTGCCAGCCATGTCGACGACTGTACAGTCACTGGTAGCTCTCCCGAACTCATTCGTTCGTTCAAACAAGAAGTTTCGGCATGCTACAAGATCTCAGACCTAGGACCAATTAGCTGGCTACTCAGAATGCAGGTAACCCATGATCGAGATGCTCGAACCATCTCCCTCTTGCAGCAGACATACATGGAAGCCATCCTGGCTAAGTATAACCTCGCTGACTCCAAACTGGCTGCTGTCCCAATGGATCCTGGGTGAAAACTCTCGTGTGACCAGTCTCTGAGGTCTGTTGCAGAAGCCACGCATATGAAAAATGTTCCCTACCGTGCTGCTGTTGGATCCCTGATGCATCTGACAGTCGGAACCCGTCTGGACATCGCATTTGCTGTTTCCACAGTCGCACAGTTCAATAACGCACCCGGAGTAGCCCATTGGGAAGCTGTAAAACAAATATATAGATACCTGGCTGGTACCAAGACCCTCGCACTGATGTTTGGCATCACCGAAAGTGGCCTTGTAGGCTATACTGATGCTGACAGAGCTACACAGGAACACCGGCATGCCATCAGTGGCTATGTGTACCTACTCGATGGTGGTGCTATCAGCTGGACATCTTGAAAACAGGAACTCGTTACACTTTCCACTGCCGAAGCCGAGTATGTGGCTGCTACCCATGCAGCAAAAGAAGGTTTATGGCTATGGTGACTCATCGGAGAGGTCTTCCGCCCTCTCAAGCACCCACTCCCACTCCATTCGGACAGTCAAGCTGCAATTGCCCTCACAAAGGATGGTAGCTATCATGCTCGTACCAAGCATATTGACATAAGATACCATTTCATTCGTTTTGCTGTCAAAAATCACTCTTTTCATCTCATTTATTGTCCTACCTCCGAAATGATTGCTGATACCCTTACTAAGGCCTTACCTCATACTAAAGCTAAACACTTCACTTTGGCACTTGGACTTTGTCTGAAGTGAGGGGGAGTGTTGGATATTTAGGTTTACCTTAGTAGAGACTACAGACATCTGCTTATATAATCACCCTAGTAAATTTTCATATGCACTCCTTCACACCTCAGTGACTTCCTATATCACTGAGGTGAGCTACACTATCCTTACCCTTCATTACTACCTACTGATGTGCTGTAGACTCATAGCTCATTAGGTGGATAATCAATAGTGACTTCCTATATCACTGAGACTCATAGCTCATTAGAAGTTCTGTCCTTGTACCATCGAGGCATCTTTTGGTTTTGTCGAAGCCGGCCCCAGCTGCATAAGCCATCCCCTCGAGGTTCACGTCGTCAAGTATGTGGTACAAATTGAACTGAATATCTCGCACTGCACGGTCACAGTACTGTTGCATCAAGGAATCCAGGTTCTGGGTGTAGCCATCGACGATTGACTGTGTTTCGGAGATAATGTTTTTGCCTAATCTTTTCCCTGGGAACGTGGTTACTGAGAATTTGGAAGACAGATGAACATGATATGACCTACAGAAGCTCTTCGTCTCGGTGTAATTCATGACGAACTGTGCAGCGTTGCTCACAACCCGTGCAACATTTGCAAGGGTATCTCTCATATTATCGATATTCTTCATTGTATCTTCCTCCAGAAGCAACTCGTAAACGAACCCAAGTTTCTCCAGAAGACCTGAAACAGCGCTGTCCAGGTTCGCTTGGGTAATGACCAACTGGCAAAATAATCATGTTAGCGAAAGGAACAAATACGATGGAGACGGAGGGGATATACATTAGCAGCAGCAGTCAAAATTCCTAACGTCACCCGGGTGTAAGGGTGTACCTGCATGCCTACATCAAAACATGCTTTGCACAGCAGGATTGACAGCGTACATTTGCAATATTGGTAACAATGGAATTGAACAGTTTGAGAGGGCGAAGATACGTATTAATCAAACTTTGAGTGGCTGCATCAGCCGTATCAGCATTTGCCACGCGGTTGACCACTGTCTGGCCCATTTGTGACATGGGCGTTATGGCATCCAGTCCCAACCGAGCAGCACCGACTCGAGTTCTGACCAAAACGGGACCCAGGTCTGACTCTGTAGCAGATACTTGACTCTGTCAATTTGGAGCGATCGGCCTTATGTAGCAACGACGGAATAACACTGATCACGTACGCCTCGACCTGGGAGCATGTGAGATAGATGGAAAAGGTTTCTTGTCCTGGAAGACATTCTCTGAGAGGCATCTCCTGATGTTTTGGAAGCAGAGGCAACATTCCCAGCGGGAGCCCCTGATGATCCCTACGAGCGATTTGTCACAAACCGATAAACACCATCGTTCGGAATAAATGAATTGCGTACCACTGGGAGGTCAGAGTTACAAGGCTGCGCAGTTCCGATGACATGTTTCTTGAACAACATTGAGAAAGGATATTCTGGGTAGGGATTGAGTGTTCGATTCAATGATGATGGTGTAGACGAGGAAAGAGCTGTGTTTGAAGTTAGGTGTCCTGTAGAGTGCCGACATGTTGCTGTACTTGAGCATCTGCAAAACCAAGGAGCGAGCGCCTAGCGAGCGAGACCCTGACAGGTAACGGAAGATTACTTCACTTAAACTATTATTCTGATTGGCTGGTTGACTAGTGATCATATCTGCTTCAATCACATTTTCAGCTTGTCATATCAGAGTATCTTATCAATCTTGGCAATGGGACAGCGAACGGATTGATTTGTATCGAGTACTAGCTGATACTACCACTATGTCTGTACAAATTTGTGTTCATAAAATGTGTCAAAATCCTCCTTGGTGGTATAGTAATTGAAGCAGAATTGATCATAGCATCAGGAATTTAACTAATCACTTAACCGAACTCAAATGAACTTTTTACCCCAAGTTAAGCTCGAATAAGAAGAGTATGGAGTGATGAGTCGATTAAGGCTAATTTCAGACCACTTGTCTTCTGAACTGGGCCTTTTCTCAAGCTTTTTCACACTTTGTCTCCACTGAAAAATACTTACATTACTGTGCTGCATAATCATGGTATAAGATGGATAAGGCACAGCTTGGTTAATCGAGTATGCAGACAAGGCAGTTGCAAGATGCATATGAAGAGGTGAGAATATGTGTGGATAGTGGTTGAAAATAGTAAGAGGGACACAGCTTTGGCATGAAGGAGTGTCACAGGAGAATAGGCTGGAGAAATGAGTAGGCTGCAGGCCAAAAAGAACCTGTGGCAAGAGCATCAGTGTAAGCACCATCACTAGCCAACTAAAGCTACTTGTGGGGTACAGAGGGGATGCTCAATTGGACACAGGTTTCCTGCACAAGAAAGGCAGATCAACCACATGACATCAGACTGAAAGAAAGAGTAGTACTTACAGAGTAGGGCATGAGGATTCACACCCTCCATGGCATGATCATCTGTGGTCATGCTGCTATTTGCCACAACTTTGAGTTGGTGGGCTCACTGAGCAGCCTTGAGGGTAGCATGAAGCCATTCAGGACCACATTTGACAATCAAATCCCTGTAGGCCATTAATTTGACACCCTAGTTTGACCATGAAAAATTGAAGGACATGGATGTGTTCTTGCCAGTAGCTTTGTTGAGCACTCTCAGAAGCCTGAATTTGAATCTTGCCATCTCCAGCTTCCATCATGTCAGTGAGGACTTTGTCTACATCAATGATTCCCTCCATGATATACTTGACAGCATGCTCCAACTTCTGAAATGAATCAACTAGTGACAAGAACATGAATAAGGAAGAAACTCACTGCTGCAGATGCCATACCAATCATGCCCACCATGTCCTTTCCAGCTGCAAGCTCCCTCATGCTCAATTGAGGAATGTCAACATAACCCATAATGTTGTTGAGATGAGCAGTACCAAGTAGTTCAATGAGGAAAGGGGAGCAGAACATTCCTTCAGAAGAAGGTTTTCCAGGAGTCTCACAGAGGAATGTGTAGTCTTCAAGTAGCCCCTCCACTGTAGCAATAATATTCATGTCATCATCTAATTTAGAAAAGAAATCAATTATGATGCAGATGGCAGTGGGGCCAATGCTGCTGTGCCACTCAGCAAGGCACTGTTGGATCTTGAAATGCCAGTTAATGCCAGTCAGTGACAGGTACCAGGTCAACTTACAATTGCCATCACTGAACCATCTGTGGTGACCATATATTTGACATGAGGGAACATGGTGTTCCACACAATCTGCACTGTTGCAACAAGTGATTCTTTGTGGGACATGCCATATGTCTCCATATACTTTTGTCTTTATTATGCTTAACTTGACCATGTAGAGAAAAAGCAGGCATGGACCATTGAAGCATTAGCAGCTGAAATTGACATGCCCAACCTACCTGCCCTTCTGAGCCATTTCCTTTATTACCAGCAGAATCCCAATGATCCACACAAGGCTTCAGAGATACCCATCACTGACTGCCCCCACTTCAAAGGCTCTATATCAGTGTTCAACTCAGCATCTGCATGGTTCTATGCCCCCAGCAACTTGAGTGGACTGGGTGGTATGTGAACTGAATTTATCCACTCAGCACCCTTGTGGAAGGATGAGACACCTCAATATGGCTGTGTGTTTGTTGGTACCAACTCAAGTGACCCTTCAGAAACTGGGATGTGGGCCTATGATATTGCTTGCATCTTTGCATTTTTTGCTTTCAGGTACAAGGGCATCCATTATCCTTGTGCAGTCATTTGCTGGTTTGACAAAATCAGTGATGGCCCAGATGAAGAGATGGGGATGTGGATGGTCTGTCCATCCTTCCTACTGAACTGCTCACCAAATTTCAGTATCATTCACACAGATGTGATTTACCATGCTGCACACCTAATACCTGTCTACAGAAACCAATTTATTTCTCATGATATTTGACCCCATCACTCCTATGACATGTTCCACACATTCTATGTCAACAAGTATGGCAATCATCATGTGTTTGAAATTGCAGCCTAGTATATAAGAAGTTGACCCTGGCACCTCAAAAAATCTTATGAGTTCAGGCATCTACAAATCTACAAACTGGATATGCAAAGCCATTGACAGGAAAGGATGGGGTTTTTAGTTGTTATGTTTCTTAATGCTTTGTATTTAGAAGAAACTGCTTATTGTTCCAACATCTGACTTAGTTGGCTGAACCAGACTTGCTACACTTATTAGTGCTTGCCTACTTACTGTCCTTGTATGAAAATTCAAAGATGCTTACTTAATGCATCTTATTTATAGTTAAGCCAAAAAAGTTAGGTTGAGCAATTAATTAAATTCCTGATGTAGGCTTGCTGTGAAGTTGCTGCTGTTACCATATGGTTCACTCTCTCCCCAAATACAGGCACCAAATCCACTGGATGTACAACCTCAGTTAGAGGGATAACAAACCCCATACATGTGGGAGGCAACAATGGGGTATACACCCTTTCAAGTGTCTACAGGCACATACATATCTGGTTGATCCTCTGGCATGGTGACAATGTTGAAAGGCCAAACATAGAGGAGAGGCTGAGATAGAAATGGGGGTGTGGTATGAGAGTATCAGGAGCTAGTCAGCTGGAATACAGTTTGTACTTCCACAACATGATCTATATGAATAAATATATTGTTAGCCATATGGGAATGTGCACTGAATGGCTTACATCCATGATTATGGAGGCTCTGCTCCTGGGTATTCAGAAGGACAGTGTCACAGTTTCCAAGCAGAAAATCAGGTGGTGGAGGTAGGGCCTGGACAACTTGGCTTGGCAGGATGACTGAAGGCCCAAATGTTGAGTACTGCTGTATATGGAATTTGTGCCACACCACAACCTTGTTGAACAATTCCAAGACTATGTAAGTGGGGTGTCATGCTTCCAGTGCACCATGAGATGTATTCCACAAGCCTTGTGGCAAAGTCTGGAAGTGCATATATAGTAGTGACATCACAAATGTTGAGTTTCTTGTGATCAGGAGTGGACATGACAGATAATGCAGCTGGAGTGCCACTGGAGGGGAAACCCTTGGTGAATAGATTACAAATGGACTGAGGACATTAAAGTGATGATGTTCACTGGGGGCAACATGAGATATCCATGCTGAAGTGGGATTGGTTGAACTGAGTAACTCCTCTTCCTCTGCAGCAGCATTGACCAGTGGCTCCTTGTGGTTGCTGAGTAAGAGGTATACATCCATAAGGCACATGCACTCCTGGTGGTCAAGGAGGTGAACAATTTGTTCAGTGAAATCTGACTGCCTATTGGTTTGGGTGAAGGGTGTCTTGCAGTGAGTGATGAGGAGTTGCTCAGAAACATCTGCACTATACTGCATCAAACTGCCATTCCTTCTGACAGCACCTACAAAGCTCAGCATGAGCTCCAACTTCAGGATGTTGAAGTGGTCCTTTCCTCCATGACCTCCAGCATTGAGGATTACATCCTTTGTTGTGTGGAACTCAGAGAGTTGGTTTTCCATATGTCTAATTGATGATTCCAAGTGGACCTGCCTCTGAGCAAGGTAGATGAAGTCAATGAGGGCATGGATAGACTGAACCATCACAGAAGGGGCAGCACCAGCAATCATGGTTACAATGTTGTTGTATGTCACAATGTTCACAGCCTGTCATCTGCATCATGCATGATACCCTGTGGCATATACTGATGTGTTTGTGATGAATTTTGTAGCAAGCATCAAGTTTATCACACCCAACCACATCCTTGCACCACATCAAGATGTGATCAAAGAAAAATTTGTAGAGAGAGTGGAGAACCTCAGGGATGAGAAAACTGGAAACATTACTATTTTTCCAAACCCAGAAGAAAAGGAGATGTACTCCAAGCAGGTGGTTAGCCTTCACCAACTTCTGAAAAGCATCCAATGTCCATGGGTCCACTGGATGGCTGATTCTATGGATGAGATCAAGGGTATAACCCATTATGCAGGGAAGCTGACATGTTGAGTCACTGAACTGCTCAAGATTTGCTAGAGTGATTGGGGATGAGTTTCAACTCACAGAGGTGATTAGTTGTTGCTCTGGCAGGTCAGCCATCCATGCTACCAAGGGAGTGAAACAATATCAGATATCACCAAAAACATCAGTCATGAATTCTCCAGCATTCACAGTATGCTTCAATTTCCCTATGACAATGTCCATGCATTTGTGCCATAGCCAGGCCTGTAGAATCATCTGGTAGTCTGGATGAACATCAAATTTGATGACTGGCATAAAAGTGACACATCACCAGGCACACACTGTAGCCTTCACACAGGTGTCAGAGTCAATATTAGCAATGTGTCATATCCATGTTTTTTAGTTTACATCATGATGCTAATAGTAAGCACTTTCCTAGTAGATAACTACTTTCCAATAGTAGTGTGTGCAAACACCAGACTGGTGTCCAGTTTCAGATCCTCTGGACTGAACCATTGTTCTTTGTTTAGACTAGTATTACCTCATTCCTTGAAACCTTAGTTAGTATGTTGTGTTTGTCAGACCTGTGCCTACCACCAGTAGACCAGTCTCCAGACATTCCCTTAGTTACTTACTTACTAACACTCATACATAGCCTCTTCATTGTTACTAAGACTACCAGAACCCTGGTAGTTCTTCCTCCAGACTCATAGTATAAATACCTAGTTAGATCTGTACTGTAGCTTCAGTCAGATAATCAACAAAGAACCCAAGTAGTCAAAACCCAACCACACCCAGACTTGTCCAAGGGCACAGCACATGAGCTGAGGCCAATTGGGTAGTGGACACCCCCCAAGCCTGACCTTGACCCCTATGGGACATGTGCCTCCCAACCCTGGCTCATATGAGCTCCAGCACAATAGCCTAACTCCAGAACATGCTGGAGTTATGAACCCCAGCTTGGCCTGACTTTGGGAGAAAAACATTTCTTAACAGTATTATCTGACTCAACTTGGACAGGTCACCCCAGAAACAAAATGAAGTACCTGCTCTGAGCCCCTGCTTTACAGACCAAAATCTGACCTACACTCATTTACCCTGTCCTCTGTTATCTTTTCCAGATTGTTTTCAAAGCCCTCTAGGTGGTTTTAGGTGTCATCACCAACCCTATGCCTCCTTTGGCCTCTCACCTGGCAGTATCACTACAGCAATGTATCATTGCACCCTTTTTTGGTTCCCTGGCACAGAAAATGTCCACATCAACCACTAGCTCTCCCACTGCAATCCATCAATTGATTGGGAATTGAGTAGTACCATTTCTGGCTTGTTTTGTCAGGAATGCCAACCACTAGGCCTCTCATTCCACACTGGAACACCTCTGGCACTGAATGTCTGCTCTTTAGAGCATCTGTTTTTTCTGTCTGATCTGCCAGACAACTCCATCTCAAGTAAAGGCACACCTCCTTTTCTGCCTGCTGGCCTTTGTATGAAACCAGCCAGACTTCACTGGCACTCAGCTCTGGACCTTCATGCCCCCTAGTCACATGACACTCCCACTCATTTTTTTCACCCCTTTTCCACCCATGTCACTCCAGTTTCTCTGGCCTCTGGAACTCTGCCAGCCCTGCCTGCTGATGAGGTGTTGATCACCCAAGGCTTGTTCTTGGGGGCATTACCCTTCTTGGGAAGTTGAAAACAAGGGTCTGCTCAAAAATTGTCTTTTTCTTTTACATTCCCTGTAAGCAAGAGATGTTTTTCTCTCAAAGGTGTAACTATTGCCCTTGATATCACCCTCCTGAAGAACCTATGCCTCCTACTACTTCCCCCCTTCTCCTCCCTCTCCAGTAGTGATTCACCAAGAGCATCACCCTACTCCCTCACCAATACCTCCACCAACGTTTTCATATCTTCCTAGGTCCCCTCTCCCCTGGGAACTCCCTGACCCTACCATCCCTCAGTTACTCTTCAGGGCCTTCAGGGATGAACCACTCCCTACAGCCCAGGTGCTCTTCCAGGTTTTGTCTGTAATAGGGGTTACCTGTTATGTCATTGGTAAAATGGTTACAATGGCTTAAGCTGGCACTACTAGCTGGACTTCAACCTCTGGTCTCCCCCAGCCTTTGTTTCCTGGCCACCCTCAGCCTTCATTCTGGTATCCCTAAAATCAGGTGCCAACTCTGTATGAACTGTACATATTCAGTCTTCCCACACTTCTCATGCCTTGTACAAGCTCCTCTGACTCCCACCACTACCATTCACTTCTGGCCTATGGGTCCTCAAAGGCTCAGACCCTAGAGAGGGAGATGGACCAGTCACATGACCTCCCACCCCTCATAACTTCTTGTCAATTACACCCTCAGTAGTGCTCCATATTTCATCCAAACACTGGTACTCCCAGCATTGTATATGCTCTTGTCTACCCTGTTGCTACTCACACATACCTTCATTTAGAAACTTTCTGTTCACCTCCAGTACATACATATACTTCTGGCTTACCCCTTCACAACACTGGTCCTTTATACTTAGTAACATTCTCTTGTGTCACTTTGTCTTTCTGTTTTTGTTTCCTTTTTTCTCACAATACTCTGTCACTCTTGAAGGCTCAGACTGGTACTTCCAGACTTCCAGGTACCCCCACACTCACTCACTGTTTATGCATGGACAGGGCTTATTTTTAGGGTAGAGAAGGGAAGGAACAAAGGAAACTAACTACATTTTACACTACCAGCCCTACTCATCCAAGGTCTCAGACTTGTCTGGCTCTCCCTTGGCATTGGTATCTCCCAGGGTTTCCACAGTGCTTCCCTCACTGCCTGACTCAGCAGGCAGCTCCAGAACAGGATATGTCATCTCTTGTAGAAGCTCAGCCATACTCTCAATCATGTGATGGTGTGAGCTGCCAAGTGACTTCACCATCTGTTGCAGTTGTGCCATCTCCTTGGTATGCTGGTCTATTGCCTTGGCAATGGCATACAAGCCCCTGGTAATCAAAGTGTCATGTGCAACACCCTTGCCTTTCTCAGACTGAGAACTCCCACCTACTATTTCCACTTCTGGACTCTTTGCCCTTGCACACTTCTTTTTCTCACTGGCTCTTGGTGATGTACTCTCCTCCATCACAATGCATTTCTGGACCTTCTTTGTACTGACCAGCACACACTGCTCCTTTGTGGATGAGCACCAGTCACATGACTTTTTCCCACACTTACCTGCATTGGCCAGCTCATATGTGCACTTGACCTCAGCCTGAGTGCACCAGGCACAGGTCATGTGATTTGCCAGTGACCCCCTCAACTCTGCAACCCCTCTGCCAGTACTGGATTAGACTTTGCTGGTGCTGATGAACTCACCACCAAGTCATGTGACTGCAACCCTGCACCCCTGACCTGACTAGCTGCCTGTGCCCATGCCTCCCTCTCCCAGTGCTTGTTTGCCTCCCTCTCCTGGCACTCATTTTCCTCTCTCTCCTGGTGCTCTGCCTCCTCCCATCTGTGCAACTCTGCCACCTCTCTCTCCCAGTGCTCATTTTCTGCCCTCCCTCAGGCCATAGCTTCCTCTGCCACCTTCTGTTCTTTTCACACCTTCTTCCAGTGCTGCCTCTCATTGTACTTGGCCTTTGTGACAGCCTCATCATTGTTGCTGTTGGACTGATTAGCAGAGTCTGGGACTGCCAACCAGTCCCAGACAGCAGTGGCTAGTGGGGTGGGGATGTGAGACAAGGGTTGAGACATTAGAGAGTAAGGTTTGATGGTGGACTATGAATCTTGGTTATGATTTTGAAGACTGGAACACATGTGCACCACCTGATTAGCTGGCCTACACATATCCCTTGCTTGGTCCTCATGGGCTTGGCACTAAGAGGGGGATACTGTCATATCCATGTTTTTTAGTTTACATCATGATGCTAATAGTAAGCACTTTCCTGGTAGATAACTACTTTCCAGTAGTAGTGTGCACAAACACCAGACTGGTGTCCAGTTTCAGATCCTCTAGACTGAACCTTTGTTCTTTATTTAGACTAGTATTACCTTGTTCCTTGAAACATTAGTTAGTATGTTGTATTTGTCAGACCTGTGCCTACCACTGGTAGACTGGTCTCTGGACATTCCCTTAGTCACTTACTTAGTAACACTCATACATAGCCTCTTCATTGTTACTAAGACTACCAGAATTCCAGTAGTTCTTCCTCCAGACTTGTAGTATAAATACCTAGTTAGATCTGTACTGTAGTTTCAGTCAGATGGTCAAAAAAGAACCTGAGTACATCAAAACCTGATGTCACATCCATGATGCATGCACAAGGTCCAGACCATAGTCTGACTATCTGAGGTGTTGTTCTAGCCCTACAGGCTTCCATCATGAAACTCTGTTCCATCTCTGATTTGACTCGTGATCTATTTGTTTCTGTTTCTATATTTAGTATATTTCTCTCATGCTTCTAAGTGACTCACCACACTACCATACTAGTACATCTTACTAATCCCTGTACTATCTGGCTATCCAGCAACTACCAACTTACCTTACTAATAGCTCACTAATATTGTTAATCATCTGTACTGCATTCTGGTAGTCACTACACCCTGGACATTGCTTTGGACTTTCCTCTGTACTATAAAAGCCTTGTACATATGTCATAGCACCTCAGTTCAAATATTGAATAAGATACTCATCAATCTCACTTGATTCCAGACAAGTTCCTGGATAGCTCCAACCCTTGGGACTTGGCAGGAACTAGTGTACTAAGTTGTATGCTAAACTCTGACTACCCAGACTTTTGCTCTAGCCTTCCTCTGCCCTCAGACCCTCTCAGAGACTGTTGAGAACCAGTCTTGACACCTGACCACACCCAGACTTGTCCAAGGGCACTGTTATGCCTTGACCTGGCCCCTTCTATTTCCAGGCTGGAACTGTGGATACATGCTTTTGGTCCCACCATCTTCATTGTCATCGGATGCAGTATTGTGGCTATTCTCATTGGCATCTGGGTAATACTCTGTAACCGGCCCACTGGTCTCTATCTTTGGTGACCAGTCTCTATCTTTGGTGACCAATCTCTGATCAGTCATCCATCATCTTCTTTCTGTTGGGTGTAACCCCAATGCTATGTCTGGATATGTCATGTGCCCTTCAACAGGCCTATGTCTCTTCTCTGTGTTCATGTCTCTTTTCCTTTCAATGACTCATCTTTGTGTACTGTAGCTGCGCCTTGCTGCACATTGTTGCCTTTCCATCACAAGCCCACTTCATGTGCTTGCTTTCATTGGTTCCTTGATCTGTACATACCTTACAACTTGTGCCTGGTTACCTTAATTGTTTGTGCCCATGTCCCACCCTTACTGTACATGCTTGTAGCCTGTTTCTAGTGGGCCATGGACACTGTCTTGTCTGGGCACTGTGCCCCATACAGCTACAGTATATATATAGAGCTACTGTACTGCTGTATTTCCTTAACTTTTTGCTACCTTGCAACAACCCACATTTATCACCATTCTTTGGAGATACAAGTGTGCATCCCAAGGGTGCTCAAAGTCATTATGCACTGAGGTACTCTGCTATTTGCCTTTATAGTTGCTACACTGTTCTTTGGTGCTTCGAGCAACAGTGATTAGTGTTTTCTAAACCACTCTTATGTTGCTACACCTTTATTAGGTGCTTCGAGCAACCCACAGCATAACAGGCACAGCACATGAGCTGAGGCCAATTGGGTAGTGGACACCCCCCAAGCCTGACCTCAACCCCTATGGGACATGTGCCTCCCAACCCCAGCTCATATGAGCTCCAGCATGATAGCCTAACTCCAGAACACGCTGGAGTTATGAACCCCAGCTTGGCCCAACTTCAGGGGGAAGACATTTCTTAACACAATGGTTAGGAACAGTAGATGCATTTTGAGTGTGCCAGTGTGTCTTGTGATGAGCATTTTGTCTGAAGCAGTGATAACTGGGATGATGGTCACATCCTCAGGTAGTGCATCCTTAATTTACATTAGCTTGCAGATGATGCATGAAAAAGGAGACTGACCTGGATACAGCTCACCTCATGTGCTGTGAATGATTCTCTGTATTCCTGCTCTGCATTATTCCATAGAAAAAGGGGATCAAAGGACATATTCCAGGAAAAAATCAGGTTTCTGAAAAGCCTCTCTACAACCTCCACACCATCCTGAAAAATTAGTTCAATCTTCTTCTTCTCTGTTTTGTAACCATCAACTTTGAGTTCCATTAATTTCCACCCCAGTCCTGATGGCAGAGTGTCCATCCAGTCCAGGAGCTGGTGGGCATGTAAAGTTTATGGTGTTGTCTTAGATTCACACTTGCAAATTGTACCATATGGTATTTGCAAGTATGAACAAATGTAAGACTACCTATGTAAAATTTTCCATAGTGACATATATACTTGCAGACAGGCATGTGATACTGAGGTGTCACACACCTGTGGATGATAACTTGCACCAGGAAAGGCATGGCACCTAACAGAGCACTTACAAAAGATGGCTTTTGGGCCTCCAACTGCATGGGATTTTATGAGAAAAATATTCCAAGTCACAACAGAACTAACCCAATCTAGTTTGAGAAACATATTGATTTGAGCCTGTGTTAGGTTCTCAACAAGAAATTTTCCAAGTCTCCACTCTGCATGACTTTGGAAAGGCCAGTAAATGTTCATTTTCTGATTCTCTTGATAGCAATCACCTTCTATTTGATCAAATGTGATCTTTGACTGACCATACATCCAACCTGACCTTGCATGGTACTGGGCAGTGCAATTCCCAGAATCCAGCTGTGCACAAAGAGCAGGGAGAAGGGGGTGGGGCAGAGGTTCCAATATGATTTGTGGGCACAAGTGGAGTGCAAGCCAGACCTGAAAATCTTTCAATCTCTGCTCCCCTCTGCCTTCTCTACTAACAGTTTCATAGATGACTTCATTGGTCACTTATATGATGCTCTCAGCCTTACCCCTCCTCCAAGCTCTCCTCAGTCTCATGACATGAGTAACACTGGACATTACAGTGTCTGGCCACCCTCAGTGTCTCTGCCTCCTCCTTGTGACTCCAAAGCTGGACTTGATGACAATGCCAATTTGGGGATCTCAAGGCACTTCCTTGAACATGATAGCTCATGGATTCACATTGCCTGCAACCATGGTAATAGTATCCCTGGCAATAACTCTGGGGATTATCTATCATCCCTTCCCCCTACTATTTGTAATCTGTCAGCATCTGTGAATTGTACTTGCACCAGGTTTGCACCCTATCATTTGCCACATGAGCCAAGCTCCATTGAGGTCAGCTTTACTGAGGAGTCCCCTGAAAGATGTGCAAACCACAATGTCATGTTGGAGGATGTGAAAGTGGTAAATATGTATATATTATCCATCCATATCTTGTTTTCTGTATTCTCACAAATACTATTCAAGGAAAATCAACTTTCATCTATGGACTAAGGGGGATGCCTAAAGATGCTGTTCACAGAGCTTTGGTGATGAAGGAGGCTGACTGAGAAGCAGCACAACTGCATGCTCTCACCACTGCTTGGGAGTTGGAAGCTATTAACTGCTGGAGAGACTTTCTCCTTGCAGCCCAAGCAGAGGATGTCCAAAAGTTTATTCAATCAGCTGACAGCCTCTGGCTTTTTATGACCATTTTGGAGCACCATTCAGTTGATGAACTGAAGGATAAAGAAAACTTCCACCTTGCAGCTTATGGCCAAGATTTGACACAGCTTACCTTAGAAGAAAACATCCTAGCCAGATGGAGGAAGAATGCAGTGAAGGCAAGGTGGTCAATTCCTGGGACAATCTAGTGGTCATGTTGGCTACCTTAGTCAATGCAGACTCTGTTGGAACTGACAAGAGTGATGAAGATGAACATGGAGATTGACAGAGATGTTCTGGTAAGTTGAGTTTGTACTAGACATCATTGTGACTTGTCCTGACACCCCACTGGTAGTAAATACACATGTTTTTAGTGATTACCTCATTGTCCCAGTGTTGTACAACAAGAATCAAATCAATCACATAGGTTGCTTCCTTACAATAATTAATCACAAGACATTGATAAGCTCCACATGTAATATCATCACTCAAGGCTGGCTTTCAAGATATGATACATACTCTTTGCACTGCACCACCATGAGCTCTACAAGAGGGAAAAGAGGCAGGAAGGTTAGTAGTTTTGCTGAGGCAACTACCTCCCAAACTAATGCATTATAGACAAAGCAAAAATATCTGGAGTCTTTGGGGTTCAACCCATCAGGAAAGTCAGTGGCAACTCAGCTTGGTGTCATGGAGGAACAGCCACTGGCTTCATATGAGATTGAGTGGCAATTACAGTCAGAGGTTGAAGCTGTCTACAATGAGAGCAATGCCAGTGCTAATGCAGGAGATCCAATCTATGAGACCACTGATCTAGCAGGCTCAACACTGCTGACCATTGCAGGACACTGCCCATCATACCAGCATGTCTATTGTCCTCAAGTACCCATGCAATCAGCACTTGGTCTGGTGGAAAGCATCAGTGGATCACTCCACCCCTAGCAATCAGCTCTTGTGACCAGTTCTTCAATGCAAGCTTTCCACTCAAATCTTCCTCCTGCCCTTGATTATGGTCCCTCAGTTCTCACAACTAGGCATTCATGTACAGGCCCCACCCCTCACATGGTACCTTATAGCCTTCAGTCATGGCACCCAGAAAGGCACATTTGACCTGGAGAGGCCACACTTAATGACACATTTATCATCCCCTGGCAACCTGTGATCCAAGTAAGTCTCCATAGATGTGTAAACAGTATTTAACATACTTGCAGCAAGTAAGCCAGACTTCATGTAGTATGGCTCAGGAAACATCTAATGTTCAACTCCCCCCTGCATGTAGCATGCTGGCTACATCCATACTTAGCACAAATACCATGAATGAAATCAGTACAAATGCACATTCTAACATGAAGCAATTCTTCTAAGCCAAAACCTCCTACCCAATACTGACAATTTATCAACAATGATTTGAGGTGCTTTACATGATGCAGCATCAGGTCATGAACCAGAAGGTAACCCTTTCACACAACACACAAATCTAAAGCTAATTTTTTGCAGTGGCCATCAGTGAATGGCTACAAAATAATGTGCCAAGCAAAATCAAGAAACTCAAAGACATCACCACCAACATCTGTTTTGTGGGTTCAAGAAGTAGTAGATTCTTGGAACCCACACAGAGGAAGGAGTGAACTGTATTAAAGGAGTGAACTCAGCTTGAGATTGTCAAGACTATATATGTACTAACTAACCTGTATTAAAGGAGTGAACTGGTAAAGTCAGAACATATAGTAAAACAAGTGTATCATAAATATCTCACCCCAGCTTGAGATTGTCAAGACTGAGGTGTGCTCAAAGGAGAAAAATGAACATGAGTACAGGCAACATTATGTAAGCTGTATCACTGACTAACATAGTAAGAATGTGCTACAACATGCCCACTCAGCAAAATGAAGCTTAGAAAATAATACCCATGCCACTAGAACACAATGTATGCCTCTCATGAGACAGGCCCTTGGTAAGGACATCTGCAGTCTGCTCAGTAGTAGACATGAACTCAATGGAGACTTCACCTGAGTCCACTTTCTCACAAATGAAGTGGTGACAGATTGCAATATGCTTTGTCCAATCATGGAACATGGCATTTCATGCAAGGGATATGGCTGATTGATTGTCAATTTGTAGTACAGTGGGTTGTTGAGAAGGGGAGGGGTCCAGTTCATCAATGAGAGTCCATACCCAAATAGCTTCCTTCATGGTTGCATATGTGGCCATATATTCAGCTTCTGTACTTGATAGCACAACAGATGTCTGCTTTTTCAATGACCAGCTAATAGCACCACTGGACATAATAAAGACATAGCCTGTAACAAACATCAGTCATTGATGTTGGCTTCCCAGTCTGCATCAACATAGCCCACAGGGGAGCCCTCAGCTGATTTTGAAAATGTGAGGCATGAATCAAGAGTTTTATGGAGGTACCTAAACACTCACTTGAGTGCAGTCTGATGCTCAAGTCCAGGGGTGGCAGCATGATGGCTCAGAACCCCCAACACGAATCCTAGGTCAGGTCTCATAGCCAGCATGGCATACATGAGTGCACCTACAGCACTCTGATAACCCACAACATCAATCTCCAGATCCTCCAGTTTGACAAGCTTCAGGTTTGCTTTGATTGGTGTGGACATGGAGTGGCCCTTGCCCATACCAAAATGCTTGAGGATATTCTCAAGATACCTCTGCTGGGACAATTTGATAGTCCCCTTATCATGATCTCATATGATTTCGATGCCTAGGATCCAGCAAGCTTCACCTAGATCCATCAGGTCATATTCCTTCGAGAGTTGAGTCTTGAGTCATCTGATGGCATCACAAGACTTTGAGATGATAAGTTTATCATCTACATAGACTGTGACTATGATTAGTATACTGTCCTTGACCTTGAAGAAGAGGCTGTGGTCAGCATGGCTGCATGTGAACCCAAGAGTCTTGGAGACAGTCCTAAGGCAAGTATACCATGATTTTGGAGCCTGCTTAAGGCCATAGAGAGCATGGTAGAGGAGCCAGACCTTGTCATCCTCATGAAAGCCTGGAGGAGGCCTCAAATAAATTTCTTCATCCAGGGTTCCATTCAGGAAAGCAGATCTGACATCCATCTGATGTACTTCAAGGTTATACTTCATGGTGAGAGCAAGCAGAAAACATATCATCACAAACTTGGTCACCAGTGCAAAAGTCTTGGTGTAATCCACTCCATGGACCTGGGTAAAACCTTTCACCACCAAGCATGCCTTATACTTCTCAATTTCCCCAGTAGGCCCTTGTTTCACCTTGAAAACCCATTTTGAGTCAATGACCTTGCAGCCAGGTGGTGGGTTGACCTCCTCATATAGTCCAATAGACCTAAAAACCTTTAATTCCTCCAGCATTGCAGCATACCAGAGGTCTGTGTCAGGGTGTCACATTGCCTCATTGAATGTGGCTGGTTCATTGTCATGTGTTGTGGTTGCTTTGTAAGCAGCCCCAACTTGACTCAGTGCACATTCCTCTGTCTCACTGCTCTCACCCACTGAATCCACAGCCCCCACACCATCTTGCTGAGTGCTGGCAGCTGTTGCCTCACTTGTTTGACTGGTAAGTTTTCTTCTGTCATAGGAGTTGACAAAATAGTGCTGATCATTGTCTTGAACAGGCACTTTTCTGGCTCAAGATGAGCATCTGACTGCTGCTGGTGGGATTGGGCTCAGGTAAGGCAAGGGGGGACCATGGGACTAAGCCATAGCCCTCATAGGTACTGTAGGCATCTTTCTGGGTCGATCTGGCTGTAGGACACCAGGCAGAATGGCCAGTGTTGTGTCTCTGACACTTGTCCTAGTGCTGGGTTGATCCATTGCTGATAACTGACCATCCACTGTACCATTAGCTTCATTTTTGATGACGATGGGCTCAGGTGGCCCTAGGTGACCCTCTGACTCAACAGATTCAAGATCCATGCCACCATCATCCTCATTTGGCTTGGAAGAGCCTGCATACACCTCTGGTGCAGCCTCAGAGCTTGTTTGGAATTTTGCAGTGGTTTCTGTAGGTTTCTTTTGAGTAACTGGGTGGTCCTCAAGTATCTGAACCCTGTTATGCCATGGGTTGCTCGAAGCACCTAATAAAGGTGTAGCAACATAAGAGTAGTATAATAAAACTAGATCACTAGTCACTCAAAGCACTGAATAATGGTGTAGCAACTTAGACACAAAATAGTGGGGTACCTCAGTGCATGAAGACTTTGAGCACCCTTAGTACACATGCTCGTATCTCTGAAGAACAGTGATAAACGTGGGTAGTTGCAAGGTAGCAAAAAAGTTAAGGAAAATACAGCAGTACAGTAGCAGTATATATACTGTAGCTGTATAGGCAATATAGCCATAAGGGAAACATGTCCATGGCCCACTAAGAACAGGCACGTAACATGTACAGTAAGACAGGGACATGGGCACAACATGATTAAGGTAAGTGGGCACAAGTCTTAAGGTACATATGGATCTTGGAACCAATGAGAGTGAGCACATAAGGCATGCTCATGACAGAAAGGCAATAATGCGCAGCAAGGCACAGCTATAGTACAATGGGCAGCAGACACAAAGATGAGTCACAGAAAGGGAAATGGGACATGAACACAGAGAGGAGACTTGGGCCCATTGAAGGGCACATGACATATCCAGATATGGAGTTGGGGTTGTGCCCAATGGAAAGAAGACTCTAGGCACCAATCAAGGATCAGTTACCAAAGGTAGAGGCCAGTAGGCTGGTGTTTGAGAATAACCCAGATGCTGATTAGAATGGTGACAATGCTGCAGCTGACAACAACAAAGATGGTGGGACCAAAGGTGCATATCCACAGCTCCAGTCCAGAAATGGAAGGAGCTGGGTCAAGGCATAACATCACCCCCCCCTCAAGGGCAGCAAGCTCCTGGTCAATGAGTGCAGAGGGTATGTGGTGAGGTCAAACAATGACTGGAGGAGGAGGCAGGGGAAGACATGGAAGGGGAGGATGACTGGGAGATGGGCAGCCTGAATGGGCAAATAGCAGCTGCATGTTGAGGATCCAGCCAGCGAGAACCTGCCCCATTACTGCAGGACCAATGGCCAATGTAGCCACAGTCATAGCAGGTATAAGTGCGAAGGGGATGGTCAGAGGGGACTTGGATTCAACCGCCAAGGTAGAAGTGCAATTTATCTTTGAGTTTGAGGATGATAAAGGGGGATGTGGGGAACAAATTAAGCATGTGAATCGTGTTGTAAGGTTTTTGACTGGCAATTCCCCAGGCGCTGAAGAGACTGATAAAGTGCGACCGAGGATGGACTGAGGAAACTGAAGGGTGTGAGATCTTCCAAAGGGGCTTCTATAGCCTGGAAGGGAGGACTGTCTGAGGAGAAGAGGACGTCTGGGGCAGTCTGAGATCTGTCTGAAAACTGAAGGCACTCGCAATGGCCTTCTCGAACTCGCACTCGAACTCGTAACTCGGTACTTCGATGATTATTCTGTAAGTAGTTACAGAGGAGTGTAGGTGCGCGCGGGCTTATGTAAGCTACCTCACGTGCCTAAACTCGAAGCTAAGAGAAGTCTAAGGTGAAAGAACAAAAACAAAGACAAGAAAATAAAAGAGTAAAGTAAAAGTAAAAGTAAAAGCCATAAAACAGAAGAAATATCATGGTGGGGAGTACTCACTCCCTACATCCGCGGGTCACTTGAGAATTCAACCGTCCTCGGTTGTAAACTGGCGGTACGAGCTCGAAGATGCTGACAGGTGGGAGTAGCAGGGAAAACTCGCTGAAGGACAACGGCTGCGCAAAACCTTACGAGACTCGAGGAGACGGTGAAGGGGAGTGTAGGGAGGACGTAGAAAAAGAAATCGAATGAATACGCGCACCCCATCCCGAGATATCAGCAAAACCGGCCTAAGACACCTCGCCACACAAAAAAAATCCAAATATCTCGACAAGGGCTGTACGAATCGCGACAAGAGGTATACCATTCGAAAGCGCTGGTCGAGTAGTATCAAGTCCCAAAAGGGCAAAAGGCGGGGCGAAGAACTGAGGGAGATGCGATGCAAACAGTGTGTAGGGCAGCATGAGAGGCGGGAAGAGGAGGCCGCCGAGTAACGACCGCTGCGGCAACCGATACGAATTCGTAGGTAGTGGTAGAGGACACCTAGGAAGAGACGGTGAAAAAGGAACTAGACCGATTGACCTGCCTGGTCCCGAGATATCCGCAAAGTCGCCTCGTACCCCTTCCACACACAGAAACTCTCATATCTCCACAACCATCGAGCGTGTAGGAATAAAACGGGCATCACCCGGTAGCCATAAGAAAGTAGTACCACCATGCCACAAAGCGAGAGGCGCGACGCCAACACGAGTGAGATGTGCGATCCTGGCCTCGTCACCCTGCTCAGACACGAAAACTCAAGTAACTCCACAACTACGAATGCGCGCGCAACGTCTCGAATATCGTCTGGTAGATGTCGTCTAGGGGATGCACGTCTGCAAGAAGCGAACGATTCGGCGTGGAATTGCATGAGTTACGGCCAAAGCGAGGTAGGGGCTAGGAGGGCGGCATCGCGTCGGTGAGGAACGGCTAGGTGGAATGCTACTAAACTCCGGGAGGTGATGGAGATGCTCGAGGAGAGTCGGGAGAACGAGGAATCGGGGAAAAACGCGCACCCGTTCCCGAGATATCCGCTAAACCGTCTCATACCTCGCTGTACACTGAGAAAACCCATATCTCCACAACTAATGAGCGCGAAGCCATGAAGAAGGCATCACCGGGTAGCCATAAGCCAGTAGAACCGCCATGTAAGAAAGCGAGAGATTCGACGCGAAAATGAGCGAGATACGCGAACCCGACCTCACTACCCTGTCCAAATACAAAAACCCGAATAAGTTCGGAACCACGAAAGCACGCGCGTCGTCTTGTATATCGTCTGGTAGATATCGTCTAGCAGGTTCACGTCTGAGAAAAGCAAGTGATTCGGGCGAGAACTGCGCGAGTTAGGACTTAAACGGGGTAGGAGGTGGGAGGACGGCATCGCGTCGGTGGGGAACCGCTGGGCGGAATTCTACAAAACTTCGGGAGGTGATAGCGACGTGCAGGGAGAGTTGGGAGAATGTGGAAACAAGAGAAACAGCGCACCCAATCCCGAGATATTCCAGATTTCGTCCTACAGTGCCTTTCTCCAAAGAATGGGAAATATCTACAGATGCGTTGGGGCCATCGCAACGAAAGGTATACCACTCGAAAGGTATCGTCGAGTACATCCAGAATCCCGGTTTGCGAGAGGGACAGACGAGCGGTCGTCGAGATATCGAGTCGGCGAGGTGGGGGAATGACAAAGGCACGCGGCTGCTGATACTCGGTGAGGGAGGGATTCAGAGAACCATATATTCATAAAAAAACGAATAAAACACAATAAAAGATCCCAATGGGCTACAGCGGCCCTCCGTCGACTCCCTAGAACCTGTACGAAGGCCGGGGTGTGCGACTGCGGCTGCGCGACCTCCTCGAGTAAGCTGACACCTGAGTACTGCGAGGTGACCGAGTGTCGTAGGCGGCAGATGTTGTCGTTCTCTCGACTAGCCGGCTGGTGGGCCGGACTGGGGTGGGCTCATCCCTCGAACTTTCCGGTAAGCGCGAGTATGCGAGTCGCGGCGCAGGTGGTGGCGAGCAGACATAGTAGTACTCATAGTCTCGGGGGTAGTCGCGGGAATCGGGGCTGCGCGTCCTACTTGAATACGAGTACGAGCGCGGGTTGTCGAGGTCGCGAGAGCGAGAGGGAGGTTCTGGGCTGCGCTGCCTACTTGAATAAGAGTACACATGCGGGTCATTGAGATCATGAGAGCGGGAGGGAGGTCGACCGCGAGAGTCCGATGTAGGTACTGCTCGAGAGGGTGCGCGTGTGCTCGAGGACTCACTATGCCCTCGACTGGGGGCCTGGGGTTGCTCCGAGGCTGAGTGACGACTCGGCCCTTCCGCTGAGAGTGGCGCACGCAACGGTTGTGCCGAGGGAGGGTGAGGGTGCACTGTCGAGCGGGGCTGAGACACACCTAGTGGAACCATTTGGGTCTGCGGCTTTCGACTACCCACATCCTCCGAGGGTAGCCGGCCTTGACTCGAAGGAGGCTTTCGATTGTCATTAGACCGATTCCCTAGATCCCAGCAATCCAGACGGTCCTTGAGAGTGCGCCCGGGTACTTCTCGCGGTATCTCTCGTCCCGTAGGTAGTACGATGCGCCCTTTCACTAATAGGCACTTTCCCGCGGCTAGATACTTCTTACATGAGTCGCAATTTGCTCGAATATGGCCTTTCTGGCCACAGAAAAAGCAAAACGAGTATGTACGGCGGGGTGAGCAACTCGCGGAATCGGTAGGTGGCTGTGCGCGCGAACCACTGGCCTCTCGAAGGCCTCCACAGGCTCGAAGGAGTGACTTAGCAACATTCGCGACTCGGATTACATCTTCGAGAAGGCTTCGAAGGTCCTTCGAGGAGTACTGAGGGGGTTTCGAAGCTTCCGAAGGTCCAGAACGAGGGGAACTCGGGGCTTGCATGATGTCACGAGGGAACTCGAAGGCAGGAAAACAATATAAACTGAGAATACCAGAGGAAAGTGTGACTCGAAGAGGAACGCGACTGAGGCCGAGAACACGAGACCTAAAAACACGAAAACAAAGCTGAATAAGAAGAGAAAAGAGTCACCAGGCTAAGACAGAAGCCCCTCGCGGTGGGCTCCAGATGAAGAGACTGATAAAGTGCGACCGAGGATGGACTGAGGAAACTGAAGGGTGTGAGATCTTCCAAAGGGGCTTCTATAGCCTGGAAGGGAGGACTGTCTGAGGAGAAGAGGACGTCTGGGGCAGTCTGAGATCTGTCTGAAAACTGAAGGCACTCGCAATGGCCTTCTCGAACTCGCACTCGAACTCGTAACTCGGTACTTCGATGATTATTCTGTAAGTAGTTACAGAGGAGTGTAGGTGCGCGCGGGCTTATGTAAGCTACCTCACGTGCCTAAACTCGAAGCTAAGAGAAGTCTAAGGTGAAAGAACAAAAACAAAGACAAGAAAATAAAAGAGTAAAGTAAAAGTAAAAGTAAAAGCCATAAAACAGAAGAAATATCATGGTGGGGAGTACTCACTCCCTACAGCACTTTCACATGCTTTATCAAGAAACACTTCCCAGTCGAAGACAGTGGCCCTGGTGGTCGAATGCTTGGCTAGAACTACAGCAGCTTGTTAGAAAATCTGGCTTTTCATTTGTTCCTCCAATTCCAGGGTCAAAGGAGGCATCTTGACCTTAACCAAAGGGACAGATAATCTTGTTGGGTCAACCCTGCTAGCCAAAGGGTCTCCTGTGGGTTTAGTGCTCCATGGCAATGCCTGGAAGGCCTGCCAGTCATCTGTCAGTACTGACTGTTCCTTATGAAATCCCGATCCTCCTCTCTCTGCTGCAGCAGCCACCTGGCATAACACATCCAGATCAGTTCTTCTGGGTTGATCAGCCATAGAGTGGTGAAAGGAATTGGTGACCATGGGACTGAGATCTTGATGTAAGATCTGAATGATGTCATAATGGACTTCACCCATCATGGAGATAGTGGCATGGAGGGTATTTTTGAGGAATGTGGCATTGCTGGTGGAGTCCAGGGTCTTTATGGTGATGTCAAGGAACTTAGGAACATAGGAAGCTACTATGTCTGATCCTTGGAAGATCTGACACAGCAGCCATAAACGTTGCTCCTGTTCTTGTGTGACCCCAACAAGTGGGTCCCCTGAGTTGTACTTCGTAAGCAACCAACAATAGTCAAAGTACTGTGCTGTCATGGGTTCCATGATGACAACAGGGGGTGTTGGTTCTGTGGGAGAGACAGAAGACCCTGCACTGGTTGATATGTGCTGGCATGGAATGGATGCAGGGAGGGGTAAAGCAGGTAGTGGTCAGGTGTCTGTTGTACTTTTGCTTCCACCAAAAGGTTCATCATCATAGGGCACAGCTGAGAGTCAATCAATGAGGGGGATCAAGGGCATCAGTGTCAGGGGTTGGTGTTGGGCCTTGCCCTTGTTGGGCTTTGTATGGCAGAGCATGAGGCTCCCAAGTGGGCAGAAGCTGGAGGTGTCAGAAATGGGTTCAAGTGAGGTGGAAGTCTCATTGTCAGTTGACATGCTCTTTCCAGCAAGCAGATAGCTGAGTAGTTCATGTGGGAGGGGAAATGAACTGGAGGGGGAGTATGGGGGAGAGGTTGTGGAGACCTCCATGTAGTTGTTGGCGAAGTTGGAGGCAAGGGTAGCATTGTCATAGTTGAAGTAGTCGGATCCAGGATTTTTGGTGTTGATAGAACAGGGGCTTGCCATTTAGTTGAGGTGATGGGCAAGTTTGTATTGTTTGAGCACCTCTTCCATGTGCTCCTTTATATTTTCTTTGGGTTCCCACATATTAGATGAGTGTGGGAAGCCGACCCACTTGATAAGGTACTCATGCCCCTTTCTGTGCCCCTTGCTGCAGTGATTCAGTATTGTCTCCACTTCCCATTCAACTTCATCATCAACCAGATCTGGCAAGGGAGGCAGAGGCACATTTCCATATTTGGCAGTTTTGGTGAATGGGTAGATCCAGGAGGTATGGAAGACTGGGTGCACTTTCCACATGGGCAGTAGTCCCAGTTTGACAGCCATGGGCGATATTACCTCAACAATGGGAAATGGGCCCAAATGCCTTGGTTCTATTTTGGATGACTGCCCTTGAGTGCATAGGTTGCCTGAATCTAACCAAACCTGGTCACCTTCTTTGGGCTCAATGTACATTCCCTTTGATCTTGATCACATCACGTCCTGTGCCTGCTGGTGGCTAAGCTGGGCAATGTCACAATTGATCGCAAGAGATTGTAGCTGATCATCAACTGATGGCATGGCAGTGGTGTGGGCTACTGGGTAAGGGGATGGATCGAAACTGTACAGCAATGAAAACAGGGTTTGCCCATGTACTGAGTGGATACAAGAGTTATGGGCAAACTCTGCATCCAGAAGTTTTCTGGCCCACAAGTTGGGCAGCTCAGCACAGTAGCAGTGCAAATACATTTCAAGTTCTTGGTTAACGTGCTCACTTTCTCTGTCAGTTTGAGGGTGGTACATGGAGGACAGCTTGGTCTTGATTCCAAGGGACTTATACAACTCTTTCATAAAGGCCAAGGCAAACTGCAGACCATGATCAGATATGACTGATTCAGGAAGTCCATACTGTTGATAGATATATTGCTGGAATAAGCAGGTGAGGCCCACTGAGTCAACAGTTTTATTTGTCAGCATGAACACTGCCACCTTCATCAACCCTTGATCCACTACCATGAGGACTGAGTCATAGCCTTCTGATTCAGGAAGGTCAGTAACGAGGTCCATTGATATTTGTTGAAATGGGAGTGGGTTCTTGGGCATATCGTTGGGAGTCATGGGCAGCATGATCAGGTGAGTTATCACCTTGTTGGCTTGACAAATGGGACAGCCTTTGACATAATTGCAAATTGATTTCCACATTCTGGGCCACCAAACCTCTTTCATCATCTTTCTTGACATCACCTTTACTCCAGGGTGTCTGGCAGCCAGGTGGTCATGGTAATCATGCAGACATTGTTTATGCATTTTTGGCAGCACATAGAGTCATTGTTTGTATCATTTTGTTCTGTCAGAGGCCACTTGTACTTTGGGATTTTCTTTGGAAAGGGTATTGTCCTTTGGCATTTTGCTTGTGGCATGATCATATACCTCTTTCAATATGACATATATCCCCTTTTGGTGATGGTCTACCTTTTTCACATCCATTGTGCAGCATAGATCCGAGGCCATGTTGGCATTATGATGTTGACTGGAATGGAAATTGTTGGACTTGTTGGAATTTAAACTGTCAGACTTGTCAGAAATGTCAGAATTGTTGGGATTCACCCCCCCCTCAAGCCACATGGCATTGGGAAGGGCAGCAGCTGTGATGGCAGGTTCTTCACCATAGTCAGGATGTTGGGACAGGGCATTGGGGGTGCCCATCAACTTGCCTGGCTTGTGCAAGAAAAGAACCAGGTAGCCTTGAAGTGTATCAAGCCATTGTGCTTGCTGAGGGGTTAACTTCTGTGGATGATTCCAATATGTAAGATTCTTGTGATCTGTGAAGATCACCATAGGTTCAACTGGCAAAATTAGGTAATGCTGGAAGGTGTCTAATGCTTGGATGATGGCAAGCATTTCCAGATCAAAGACCTGGTAATGTTGTTCAGCTCCTTTCAAGGATTCAGAGAGGAAGTGGCAGGGATGCCACTCATCGTCGGGTCCCTTCTGTGCCAGTATGGCCCCTGTGCCAACTTTGGAGGTGTCTGTAAACAGGGCAAATGGTTTGCGATGGTCAGGAATCTGTAGAATGGGTGCCAAACACAACAGGGACTTGATCTTCTCGAAGGCCCTGTCTTCTTCTTCACTCCATTGCCATTTGGTATCTTTCTTCAACAGGTTGTGGAGAGGTCTTGCAATTTGCAAGAAGGACAGAATAAACCTGCAATAAAAGTTACAAAAGCCCAAAAATGAATGCACATCCTTTAGGTTGAGCAGCATTGGCCAGCTTTTGACAGTATCAGTTTTGACCAACACAGTTTGGACATTTCCTTTGGAGATTTTCATCCCCAAGAACTCGATTTCTTCAGCTTTGAAGATGCACTTGGAGATCTTCAGGCACAGCCATTCCTTCTTGCAAATTTCTAAAAACTCCCTTACATACTTTCAAAGCTTGGGGATGGTCTTGTTGTGGACTACAACATCATCCATATATCCACATTGCTGTCATTTATGAAGCTGGTCAGCAAAAGTGGTATCCATGAAATGTTGGAAGGTCAGTGGGGAATTGCATTGTCCAAAGAACATTACTGTGGGCTTGAAGAGACCTCATGGTGTAAGGAATGCTGCCTTCCACTGGTCTTCTGGCTTTACCCTGACATTAGTGAACCCCCATCGGATGTCAAACTTAGCAAAATATTTTGACTCGCATAACTCATCTACCATCTGAGGAATGTTTGGTAGGGGATATGAGTCATGAATCATATGGGAGTTGAGGTACCAGTAGTCTTGTACTAGACATTTTTTGCCATCCTTCTTTGCTACAAAAAACACCAGGGCTGAGACTGGTGAATCTGAAGGTATTATCTTGCCACACTGTAAATTTTTGTCAATGAACTCATCCAGGATTTTGAGTTCTTCAGGTGACATTGGATATAAGGTTGCCTTCTTCATCAGTTTCTTATTATCTTTCTGAAATTCCTCCTTCATTTTAATTTCATGATCTAACCCCTTATGGAAGTGGGGTAGCAGAATGTCAGTTTCGGAAAATACCTCGGCAAACTTGGTGTATTCTTTAGGGAGGTCCAGAACCTCATGAGGTCCAGCATTCATCTCGAGTTGTGTTGAGATCATGGTGTGATTTACAGAGGCATTCTTGTCCTCATGCTCATCAGCTTTTGTCTTCTTTGGTGGTTGCTCGTCTGGGGAACCACCCCTTCCAGCCACCCTATGCATTTGCCAATTCACAATTGGCATCTCCTTCTTGAGCCATGGCATTCCTAGGATTAGATGATCCTTCTCCATAGGGCCAACATAGCAAAGTATTTGAAACTCATGTATTGGTTTAACAAGGTTTTGACACTTCAGAAAAACTCTCTTCTTGACAGTGTAACATATGCATCCATCAAAGGCCATAATATCCCAGGTCTTTTTCACTGGGTACATTTGAAGTTTCAGTTTTGTGACTAGCCATGCTCCTATAAGGTTTACTTCTGTGCCACTGTCAATCATGGCCAGTATCCTTGCATTTTCATAATTGAGAAGCTCAAGTGTTCCATAGATTGACCAAGCACACATTTCAGATTCATTGGCAATACTATTACAGGAAACATGAGCACTCAGAATTTCTTTAGATCTGGGCAAACTGCATGAGGAAGATTCAGAATGCCCCTTTAAAAATCCTTCTCTTTGGAAGGTTTTGACCTCTCTTCAACTTCTTCTTCTTCCACATCCACTTCCTTAATGCTCTTCTTCTTCAGCTTAGGACAGTCCTTGCTCAAGTGCCCTTCTTCAGCACAATTAAAACAGTGCACCAATTGAACATGGCTTCTGCCCTTTTCTTTAATGTTCTGACATCTCTTGTCAACATCCATAGTGTTAGGATCCCTAGAGGGATGGGAGGGGAAACAATACCATGGAGATGGGTGAGTTTCTCCAGCTTTCTTTCTGTCGAGAGTTTGTTTCTGTTTGATCTTGCTTACTGCTTGGCTGGCATAAGCGATCCAGTCTGAAACCATGTGGGGTTCCTTATGATCCAGGACCCAATCATGAATTTCTTTCTTCAGTCCTTGTCCAAAAAATATAGCACCATTGAAGTTGTTGTCATTATAGCCAGTGCAGTTGAAGACAGAAAGGAATTTAGAGACATAGGTTTCAAAAGGATCATTTCCTTGAGTTAACATTACAAGTTCAATCTGGGCCTTGTGTTCTGGATTACCAGATATGAAAGTAGCATGAAGGTGAGCTTCAAACTGGCTCCAGTTGTCCTTATACTCCAAGCAGCTGCTTCAGTCATGCTCATTAATATAGACCTCAGCAAAGGCAGCAGCTGATCCTTCTGTCATAAAAGACAAAGTCAATCTGATCTGCAGGTGATCTGAAGTATACATGTGCTGATTAATTTGGAGATACCCCTTCACTTGCATGAGCCAAGTAAAGAAGAGGTCATGACTACTGTTATAGACACAAGGTTTGTTGAGGTTAAACTCATGACCTCCATTAGGTTTTGTCATGTGGATGTCAATAAAAGTTGATGCAGCAAATTTAGCATGGAGTTCTTTGATCTCCTTAGTGGTTGGTTCTCGATTAAACAATGGAGTTTGATTGGAAGAGGGCTTTGTGGCTTCCTGCCCAGATCCGGATCCTGATCCAAGATTTAGTCCTTTGGTAGCATGTGACATGATGTGGATAAGATTCTCTTTGTCGATATCTGGCATGTGAGTGTCTCCAACAATAGATCCTAGATTGGACTTATCATCAAAGGTTAATGGTTCAATGTTTGTTTCTGACTCTGGCTCATTTTCTCGGTAAGCACCCAAGATAGCTGGGTTGCAAAGGGAGGATGGGGGAGTCTGGGAACAAGGTTGATTGGGGTAGTGATACTTGTATGGGCTTCCAGTAGGTTTACATGGAGTGTACTTGCAAGGTAAGGGTTGTGGGGGAGTGTGACATTTGCCTTTGCTTAACGAAAAAGCACTTGATGAATCCAGAGAAGGTGGTGGAGGTGGTCTTGAAGACACCTTGGGCAAATGGTAAGGCACACTTGAAAAGGTTGAGGGGTAAGTCAACAACACCAAAAAACAGTCAGTCAACAGTTGGTTAGATTTGCTGGTTCATCAATCCAAATAATGGATAGTCCAGCATAACAGCAGATAGCATGAGGAGCAAATGTTCCAATGAGTCAGCAAACCTAAAAAAGGTTAGTTCATTATAATGGAACAAAGTAAGACACTAGTCCTGCAGGCTAAACAATAGCCAGACTAGCAAAGACACAGTTCTGAGATGGAGAGGAATAGCAGGTGTCATGTCCAAAAAACAGTCACAGCTGCAAATGAGCTTTTTCACTTTTGTTATGCTTTGGGTTGCTTGAAGCACCTAATAAAGGTGTAGCAACATAAGAGCAGTATAATAAAACTAGATCGCTAGTCACTCGAAGCACCAAATAACAGTGTAGCAACTTAGATGCAAAATAGTGGGGTACCTTGGTGCATGAAGACTTTGAGCACCCTTAGTACACATGCTCATATCTCTGAAGAATGGTGATAAATGTGGGTAGTTGCAAGGTAGCAAAAAAGTTAAGGGAAATACAGCAATACAGTAGTGGTATATATACTGTAGCTGTATAGGCAATATAGCCATAAGGGAAACATGTCCATGGCCCACTAAGAACAGGCATGTAACATGTACAGTAAGACAGGGACATGGGCACAACATGATTAAGGTAAGCAGGCACAAGTCTTAAGGTACGTATGGATCTCGGAACCAATGAGAGTGAGTGCATAAGGCATGCTTGCAATGGAAAGGCAACAATGCACAGCAAGGCACAGCTATAGTACAATGGGCAGCAGACACAAAGATGAGTCACAGAAAGGGAAATGGGACACAAACACAGAGAGGAGACTTGGGCCTGTTGAAGGGCACATGACATATCCAGATACAAAGTTGGGGTTGCACCCAATGGAAAGAAGACTCTAGGCACCAATCAAGGATTGGTTACCAAAGGTAGAGGCCAGTAGGCCGGTGTTTGAGAATAACCCAGATGCCAATTAGAATGGCGATGATGCTGCAGCTGATGATGATGAAGATGGCAGGACTGAAGGTGCATATCCACAGCTCCAGTCCGGAAATGGAAGGAGCTGGGTCGAGGCATAACAAACCCTATCAGGACCTCCAGGATCCCCTTCATTGAATATGACATCCCATGTCTCAAAAACTTGCCCAGTAGGTCTGTGTAAACACATGTATACCTTCTTGTGGTGAGTGAATCCCAACAGAATACACTCAAGCGACTTGGCATCAAGTTTCTTGCACTTTTCCTCTGGTATGTGGACATGTGCCTTGCAGCCAAACACCCAGATGTGTGAAACTGAGGGTTTATTGCCAGCAAATGCCTCATACAGTGTTAAGTCAGCTTGTACAGCACAGGTTGGCACTCTGTTGATTAGATGTGCTGCATAGAGTATAGCATCACCCCAAAAGGAGTTAGGGAGGTTGGCATCACTGAGCATGGCTCAAGCAGTCTCAACAAGAGTCCAATTCATCCTTTCTGCAACTCCATTTTCTTGAGGAGTCTACACATTCATCTTCTTGTGATGGATACCTTTGGATTTCAGGTAGGTACTAAACTCCACTGAGCCATACTCTCCCCCACCATCACTTCTCAGGAAATTGGGCTTCTCACCAGTTTCAACCTTGGCTTGGCTGAAATACTCCTTTGTGAGGGGGAAGACCTCATCCTTGGTTTTAATTAATTTAACCACAAGGTGATGGGAATGACCATCAATGTAGGTAATGAAGTAGCAATGGCCTGTGTGCACCATAGTCTCCATTGGTCCACAGACATCAGAGTATGTCCTATAGAGGATGTGTGGGCTTTCTACATTTGACTTCATTGTTATGGCATTGCAGTGTTGCTTTCCCTCAAGACAGGCATGGCATGAAGAGGTATGATCTGTCTTTGGACCAACAATCTCCATCCCTTCTACCATTTCTTTGCTGATGGGCCACTGGACAGATTTAATGTTTATGTGGCCAAAGTGTCAGTGCCATGTTTCAAGAGATGCCTTAGAGTTTGAAGATGATGCAGTTAGAGCCATAAACTTGAGAGTAGGATTGGTTACTGGTGATGGTCCATATGCAATCCATGTGGAATGCTGTGGTGAGGAAGTCTTCACTGCAAGTACAAAGAGTGAGCCTTGTTTATGACCAATGCCCACAGTCTCTCCACCCATCTCAATTTTGCACTTGTTGTGCATGAAGACTACTGTGATGTCTTGACTGGTGAGATATGCCATGGAGAGTAGGTTTGAGTTGAGGTCTGGAACATAGTAGACATTCTGTAGGAGTATGTTTCCTGTTTTTCCATTGCCCAGGTCCATTTCAAGCTTGACATGACCAACTGCAGTTGCAGGTATGGAGCTGCCATTGCCCACTACTACCATTTGGGGAGGTGAGAGCTTCATTATGGTCCTGAACCCTGTGCACTGACAGCACATGTTTATGGATGCTCCAGAGTCAACTATCCAAGAGGTTTCCAGATCATGACCACTATTTGAGGCCATGAAGAGTTTGAGAGTGTCACATCCATGATGTGCACATAAGGTCCGGACTGCAGTCCAACCATCTGAGGTGTTATTCTAGCCTACAGGCTTCCATCATAAAACTCCATTCCATCTCTAATTTGACTTCCGATCTATTTCTACTTCTGTTTCCATATTTAGTATGTCTCTCTCACACTTCTAAGTGACTCACTATACTATCGTACCCATATGTCTTACTAATCCCCATACCATCTGGCTATCCAGCAACTACCGACTTACCTTATTAGTAGCTCACTAATATTGTTACTCATCTGTACTGCACTCCAGTAGTCACTACACCCCAGACATTGCTTTATACTTTCCTCTGTACTATAAAAGCTTTGTACATATGTTGTAGCACATCAGTTCAAATATCAAATAAGATACTCATCGATCTCACTTGACTCCAGACAGTCTCTGGATAGCTCCGACCTCTGGGACTCAGCAGGAAAGTAGTGTACTAAGTTGTATGCTAAACTCTGATTACCCAGACTTTCGCCCTAAGTTTCCTCTGCCCTCAGACCCTCTCAGAGACTGTTGAGAACTGGTCTTGACAGAGAGTGGGGTTATCACCTCCAGACATGTGAGGCACCTTGGCCACTAGATCTGCTTTCTCTGTTGGCTTTTCCTTTTCCTTTTCTGCTGAAGAGGAAGTTTTCACTGCCTCATCAGTCTTCTTCTTCTTGGTGTCTCAAGACTTCTTCTTTTGTTTTTGATCATCCTTGCCCTTGCCTTTTTTATTAGCAGGGGCTTTAGCAACGAGTGCAGATTGAGCTCCTGCAGTTTGCCTTGCCTTCTCCTCAATGAGGACACTGGAGATGACTGCATCAATTGACAGTTTGGCATCAGAGGACATGAGAATAGTATGAAGAGTCAAGTAGGAGGGAGGTAATGATATGACCATTTCAATGGCCACAAGTGAGTCATCCAGTGGCTGGCCTAGTGACTTGAGCATGGTTGCCTTTTGCCACATGGCATTCAACTGAGTCTCCATGGATGTATCGTCAGAGAGAGTACCATGGAATAGCTTGCCTATTAGGTAGGCTATAGTCTGTTTTCCTCTTCCCTCATAGCACCCACATAGTTTCTTCCAGACTTTGGCTGCTGTACTTGCATGGAGCACACCACTAAGTGGTTCATCTTTCAGAGTTAAGGTGATTTGTGCATGAGCTTCTTTGTCCCTAGCCAGCCAGTCTGCATACCCATTCAGGTCTGCAGTTGCATCAGGTGTGGTGGTTTGAGTTCCATCAACAAGTTCCCAGAGTCCTCATACATCAAGTATCATGTTGATTCTATACTTCCACATCTGGAAGTTGGAACCATCATTTTCTAGTGATGGAATGTTGTAGAGTTGGCTACTTGGTTGTGTGGACTTGGCAGATGTTGAGGCAGTGGATGTTGGGACAGATGCTGTCACTCTCAAAGGAGCAGCAGCAGATGTGGAAGGAGGATTTGACATATTGACAGTTCAGTATAGACAGTATCTGGCTGAGTAGATCTAGAATCTGTGAGAGCTGGGGCTCATAACCTTTTGTGGGTTCAAGAAGTAGTAGATTCTCAGAACCCACACAGAGGAAGGAGTGAACTGGTAAAGTCAGAACATATAGTAAAATGAGTGTATCATAAATATCTCACCTCAGCTTGAGATTGTCAAGACTGAGGTGTGCTCGAAGGAGAAAAATGAACATGAGTACAGGCAACATTATGCAAGCTGTATCGCTGACTAACATAGTAAGAATGCACTACAACAATCTGCAATGATTTCAGGGCCATCACCCATATCCTTGCCTTACCACTATACCACCTTCTGAGTACTATCCATGCCCATGGACAAGAGGTGCTACTATGACAGCAGAAAATCATGGCTCTCCTTCTGGATTTTATGTGGGTTGATGAGATCCTGACAGTGAGCCCTTTCATCTTCATTCTGTTACACTGTATTTAGACTCTTCAAGTACAAGGATGGGAGTACCATTTGCACACCATTCAGTCACCTGGCACTCATTCAACTGGTATCAAATGTACTCTGGGGCAAATGACAATACTGGAGGTACTTAATTCCAGGAGAATGAGATCTAACAACCATCATGATCTTTGCTGGAACTGCTCTGTGGCTTGTTCCTAATAGGTATATCAGTGGCACCTTTGCTGCACTGGAATTTAATACAAGAGCTAATCATAGTGTGTACAATGAACCCAACTGTCATCTTGCAAGCTTACAGGGGAGGATTTGGCATGTTATTCCACACTTATGGAGAACATATTTGCATGAGGAGTGGAAATGCTGAGGGATGATAGTGATACACTGTAGCATCTTGTATTGGTTTATCCACTGGAATGATTGAAATGCCTTCTTGTGCACTCTTATCTGAGTATGTGAAAAACTATCCAAGCATGAATATGAACTTTTTTGCACATGTGGTAAGCTCAAGTAAATCCTAGGTGACACCTACATGCAGTTGTCAAATGGGTTGCCATTATGGTCAGTAATGACTTGCATAGGTTTACAGATGTTACAGCAGACTGCAAAATGATAGTCCAGATTTGACCAAAACACACATAAGTGCTTTTGTTCAGCTGTGGAGCTGAGCAACATGAAGCCAAACAATGTTGGTCCATCATGTGAGCATGAGTTACCAGAATGAGTGACTGAGGGTACATGCTATGCTCTGCCCTCTGCATCATCAATGTGCTCACAGTAGTTCTGTGACTTGTACCAGTAGCTTGTGCTATTTCTCATGAGCTCATTAGTGTCAACATTGCAACCTGCTACTGCTTCTGGTATGCATCTACAGTTGGCTGGCATCAAGGATCATGTTGTGGCCACAGCTGTGTGATCAGATCACTAGGTGCTCAGGTGTGCATTGCATGTGCCCTCAGCCCCTCAAGTCACTCATTTGGTAACCTGTGCTCACATGACTGACCAACATTGTTTGGCTTCATGTCACTCAGCTCCACAACTAAACAAAAGCACTTGCAATGTGTATTTTGGTCAAATCTGGTCTATTGTTTTGTGCTCTGCTGTAAGTGGATTAGAATGACCAAGCAGAAATCCACATCCAAACCCATGTCCAAATCAACGGGAGATCGACTGTCGAAATCAGGCCTGAACAACCCTAATCCTTAGGCACTACAATTCGGCTGGGCCGTTATTTAGTGAAAAAAAAAAAAAAAAAAAAAAAAAAAAAAAAAAAAAAAAGAAAGAAAAAAAGCGGGCAAGCGACAACAAGAATATCGGAATTACATAATGGACTTCGGGCACTGCCAAACAACGGAAAACATATGGACTCAAACGGGTAGCCGCCCTGCACGGGAAAACACGCAGCATGTCCGACGACATCACCCAAGCCGCTTCACCTCCACCGAACCATTCGCGAAGACCGATTTACAAGACAGAGACAACAGGAGACTACTGGCAAGATGTGTGGGAAGCATGTAAGGTATGTATTTCACTTCGTGCTCCTCGATAGGCCACATCATATATCATCACATTGGGCGAAAGCTAGCGAATATCCATTGTCGATGATTTTCAACGGCTCGGAGAAATGCCTTGTGCACGACACAGTTTACTGACTGGGATTGCGAGCGGTGCGGGTGTAGGAGTAATAAGGGCTATCAGTGCAAGTACGTCGACGACCGTTGTCACATATACCATCGTTGACCGCGCATCTCGCAAGCCCCCTTTGTGGCATCCAACTGGGCAGTGGGAACCTTCATGGCCATTTCACTAGCCTCGTGGTAGGTGTTGTGTTGCTAGATCGTGTGTTGCATGACCTTCGTACTCTCCGCGTGCTCCTAGGACAATCTGCCAGAAGAATCTGCAAGCCGAGCGGCGTAGGGTGGCACGAATCGTCGAAGAGATGCCCAAGCGGTTCGTAAAGTCGAAGGAGACGAGTTCCGGTGATCAGCAGTCGTAGTTTTCGATGCGCAAATTCCTCCTGCTGTCCATGTGAGACCGTATTCCGCGGTCTCAGCTTTTTGATGCTACTGCGGCATGATGTACGTGTGGCCGTAACGTCTACCATATGATGTCCCTCCAATTCTTTACGAGCCGTGGGTCATCCTGCGCTTTTTTTAGTACGATACTCCCATGTCAGCCTGAGCTTTTTTTTTACCGTGTATTTCCTGCGAAAGCGGTACCGGTGGAAGCCTGTTCGAACAGAAAGGTACCTGTAGCCTATATGTTGGTCTGTGATTCGCTCGGGAAATCATGAAAGCTCTCATTGTCCCGCTCGCAGTTGCTCTCGCCACGCTGGGTCAATTGAGCCTCGCTTCCCCAACTCATTCGATATCCAATAATGCCAGTATCGAAGGACTGTACGATCTTGTTAACAGACGCATTCCCCAACATGCTGGGGCATTCAGATTCGCCCTAACATCCGCGAATACCACCGCTCTCGACACTTTCACCCTGAGAGACACAACTTCACAGAATGATGGTTGCGGCGCGAAGATCGACATAGAATGCAACTCGATAAGTGCATGTGCTCGGGGACTTTACACGTACGTTTTCCCTGTGAAACCGCTTTTTCTGGGATCCCTGATCTTGGAACTGCAGCTATGTCACCGAGTTCGGAGGCGTGGACATCTGGTGGACGGGCTCCCGACTCGATCAGATCGCAGACCCACTGCCCTCGGTTGGAACACCAGTCACGCGCAGCTCTGTCGTTCGTTACCGCTATTTTTTCAATACGGTAACATTTAGTTATACGACTGCTTTCTACGCTTTCGAGGACTGGGAACTACTTCTCGACTGGATGGCCTTACGCGGTATCAACTTGCCTCTTTCCTGGGTTGGCTACGAGTATATCCTTGTGGAGGTCTTCCTGGAGGCCGGACTTTCAGAAGCTGACATCGCGGACTTCCTCTCTGGGCCTGCCTTCCAAGCGTGGAACCGGTTTGGCAACATACAAGGTAGCTGGATGGGGGAGCTGCCCAGGCAATGGATAGACGACCAATTTGCACTACAGAAGAAACTGGTTTCACGAATGGTGGAGCTTGGAATGACCCCTGTCCTCCCTTCGTTTACTGGTTTTGTTCCTCGTGCTTTCGCAACCTTATATCCCAATGCGTCCGTGGTCGTTGGTGGCCAGTGGGATGGTTTCCCGTCTACATATACCAACGATTCGTTTTTGGAACCGTTCGACCCTTTGTTTGCTACACTACAAAAGTCATTCATCGACAAGCAGTCAGCAGCATACGGGAACGTCTCTCACATCTATACATTGGACCAATACAACGAGAATAACCCTTATAGCGGTAGTCCATCATACCTCGCTAACATTTCGTCCGCTACATTTGCGAGCTTGAAAAGCGCCGATCCACAGGCAGTCTGGCTCATGCAAGGCTGGTTGTTCTTCAGCTCGGAAACCTTTTGGACCAACGAACGCGTACAAGTATATCTCGGAGGCGTTCCTGGGAACGATAGCTTGATTATCTTGGACCTTTACAGCGAAGCTCAACCACAGTGGCAACGACTTAGCTCATACTTCGGTAAACAGTGGATCTGGTGCGAATTGCACGATTTCGGAGGGAACCAGGGTATGGAAGGAAACTTTATCAATGTCACCGCCGCCCCCATCGAAGCTCTGTCGTCACCCGGGAGCACGATGGTTGGTATGGGTTTAACGCCCGAGGGACTCGAAGGCAACGAACTTGTGTATGACGTCTTACTTGACCAAGCATGGTCGTCAGATGCACTCGACAGGGCTACATACATTACATCGTGGACCTCCAGGAGATATTATACGCCAGGCCTTCCTTCTGCCGCTGTCGATGCGTGGCAACTCCTGAGTTCCACGGTTTATAGCAACACAGATCCATCTTCGCAGGCCACTGTGAAGAGCATATTAGAACTAGAGCCTGCGCTCTCTGGTCTCGTCAATCGTACTGGACACCATCCAACTCTTCTGTTCTATGATACCAACACTACGGTGGTACCCGCCTTGAAGATGCTCATTGAGGCAGGACATAAGTCAGAAGAATTGATATCTGTGCCGGAATATCAGTACGATCTTGTGGATATCACTCGCCAGTTGCTTGTAAACCGCTTCATCGACATTTACCAATCCCTCATTACGGCGTACAATTCATCAACGTCAACTGAGGATGATATCTCCAGAGCAGCAGAACCTCTCCAGCAACTGATTTTCGACCTCGATCGTGTGCTTCTCACGAATTCACACTTCTCGTTCGCCAATTGGATCGGCGCGGCAGAGGCGTGGTCGCGCGGTAATGCGACGATCTCCTCATATATGCAGTATAATGCCCGCAATCAGATTACCCTTTGGGGACCCACAGGAGAAATCAACGATTATGCGTCTAAGCAATGGGGCGGACTCGTAAGCGGATACTATGCTCGACGCTGGGAAGCATTCGTGCAATACCTTGTCGAAACTAAGAAAAACGGCACGTCGTACAACGCTACCACGGTTTCGGATATCATGCTTGAGATCGGGGAGGAGTGGGATAAGCAACTATCAGTTCCGGAGAAGCTTGTTTAGGTTCCACCGACAATAGTTGGGACATCGTGCAACAGATGGTGGCGAAATACTCCTAGCTTCTGAAACGGGAACGGATCGCAGAAACGGGCATGGCCCCGATTCCCCACTAGACTAAAATATCTTATACATACATACAGTTTGTTTCCAAGCTTAGCTTTACGCGACAGGTGTAGCGATTTGTTCTCTACGAGCACCCAGCACCTGTCACGAAAGCTACAACTTGATGACAACCCTTCCAGCCACATCACCCCTCCTTAGGTCTGCGAAAATGCTGAACAAGAGGTAAAGATCAAGAGCGAACCTGGTGGAAGGGATATCACATACCTGTCGAGATCTTCGAGGGGTCTAACAGAGTATTGGCACTTCACCTTGCCTTGCGCAGCATAGTCAATGGCTTCAACGGTGTCTTGCGGGGATCTACCACAATATGAGCACACCGGTCCCAGTGTCATGGAATGCACCAAGACCTGAGCATCTTACCCTAACGCAGACCACAAAATTTTAAGTTGCTGAGGACCTGTCAGCCGCGTACGCGCAAAATCCAACGAGTTGTGCACCTTTTCCACGAGTACCCCAAAAGGGATATCGAAGGAGGCAGCGGGCAGCCCAACGCCTACGAGGGTGCCACCGGGCCGGATGTAGGCGAGGGCTTGATTGAAAGGCTCTACCTAGCAAGGTATTTGGGAAAATGGCTAATCGACGGCGGGGAGCAAACATACGGATCCAGCGGTTACCAACGCTGCGTGAGGACCCTTCCCATCGGCTGCAGCCGTAACATCATCTACAAGGTTGGCACCGCTCTCCCTATAATCAATCCACTTCTCAGCGCCAAGGGAAAGACATAAGTCCTGCTTTACTTTGCCACTATCTGCCTACGGGTCAAGGACTTCCGTCAGAAGCGGAAAGTAAATCTGCTCACCGATAGCAATCACGCGGAAGCCCATATGTCTTGCATATTGAACAGCTGTATATTGTTGAGATTATTGTTAGGGTTCAGGAATTGGCGGATATACCTAAATGTCCCAATCCTCCTCCCGCACCGGGTATAGCGATCCAGTCGCCTGGTTGACGGTCGATGTGTTTCAGGCCTTTGTAAACTGTAACACCCTGTTCACATTCATACAACTGAAAAAGAACGTTATAACAAAGACTAGAGACTCACCGCACACAAGAAAGGCGTCACAGCAGCGCTATCGACAGAACTGGGAATTGGGGTAACATAGTCCGTCCATGCGACCTCAAATAAGAGAACACATCTCACGTTATGCTAAGAAACCTCAAAGGTGCAGCACCACTCACAACGTATTCTGCAAACGAGCCGTCTGCGGTAAACCCGTGGATGGAGACTGAGGCGCAACCTAGTGTGGAGTGTGAAGATTGGAGTACTTACAGGACTGGTCGACTTACAGAGTTCAGAACCTCTGCAACAATACTCGCACTTTAGACACGTCCGCGCTAAAAATTTCAAGCCAACCCTATCACCAATATTGATGGGACTATCAGCGGTTCCTGCGCCGATGGCAACGACCGTGCCGACACCCTCATGGCCGCCGACCCGGGGCAGAGTAGGCTTTATCGCCAAGTCGCCATCCCGTGCGTGCAAGTCCGAGTGACATACACCGGCGTATTCCATTTTGACAAGACATTCGTTAGGGGAGAGGGTGGCAGGATTTGGGACTGGGTAATCGGTGAGGATGCTAGTTGGCTCACCGAATCTTTGAAACTGAGCAACACGCTGAGTGCTTGGAAGGGACATGTCCGAGCAAGTGTGAAGATCCGCAACAAAGAGAGACTCGAGCGGGCACTATACACTGGGCCCTACGCATATTTGACTCGCGCCAACGAAGCACGGCGATCCACGCGCACGCCGCCGGGACCTGTCTCAAAACAGCCGGAATCCGTTGTTCGTGGAAGCATGTCGCTACTGGCTCTCGGGATTTCAGCGGGTTCGGGATGTGGTGACCGTGCAAGTTACTGACAAGCGAGTTGTCACTGGCTGCCTTGCTTATTTATGACGTGAGTGGCATGTGTCCAAAAAAACTCTGGAATTGCAATTTACCGATGCGGAGTCTGAAGCGAGCACCGCGGCGTTCGGTTTCATCTTATGTCGTTTCGATGTGCGAGTGAGTGCATATTTGTTCGATCCGCGAAGGCCTTACCAGCTGACCAGCAATCCAGTTCCAAGGCACCGTGTTGGCGACCGCAGCATTCCGCCTTTCCCACCCGAAATTTACTTAGAAATTCTCGAGCACCTTGCCCCACCTGGCGAGGAGCTCTCCCCAGAGCAAACGAAGACTCTTACAAGGGTTGCTGGCGCGTGCAAACTCTTCTGCCACATCGCAATCCCTCGCATCTACGAACGCGTCAGCGTGGCGGGCAGTGTATACTACCGGCACGACAACGCTTACTCCAACCGGGGGGCCTCGTTGTGCGGTCGTATCGCTGCTCGTGAGGATCTCGCTCTCTGGGCCGCCAAGTGTGTCAGGGAGTGCAACTTCCACAACTGGCTGTCAGAATTCGAGGAATCATGGGCTGTCAGTATTTTTGCCGAACGTTATGCTTCCAGCCTCAAGTATATGACCAACATCCACCGACTTACATTCTCCGAATGCTTCATAACAAACGAGCACTGGCGCGCAATAATGGCATTGGGCGGACTGGAGGAATTGGTCTTTGACAGATGCCACTTTACAGAGACCATTCAACTAGGTGGGACTCGAACCAACCAGTCGACGAAACTCAGAGTATCCTCTATTGAGGTTTACGAGGGCGAATTTTATAGCCGTGTTGTTGCTGAGGTACTCGACTTGGGCCGTCTCCGTTCCCTCAAGACAGACCTCTCATTCGCTAAGTTCCTCGACTGGCCTCAGGACTGCGCCCTGAAGCAACTCCACCTTGACACATGGTATGTAGATCCAGAGCATCGCTCTACCCTAAGACACTTCCTACAACAAACGGCGCGGTTCGTGGTGGAGCTCAAGTTGTCGTTTTTCAAACCTATCCTACTCAAGTTCGAGGACTACTTTCAGGACAGTTTACCCGACAACTTTCAGAACTTGCGTTCGCTCACTTTGATCGTGGACTCTATGACAATGGGTCGTCTTCGGCCCCGCGAGGTATGAAGTAGTCTACTTCCTATTCCTACCTGCAATTGATGTTTTCGCATGTCTAGATGAGTGACCTTATTTGTCGCTGCGTCGGCTTCAGTCCAACTATGGAGAGTCTGACTGTACAAGCTCACGTTTCAGACAGCATGCGGCCAGGATACGGTCCATTGAACCCTTGGCAACCTTCACCCGATTATTTGCGACAAAATGCTCTACCACTTGTTTCAGCGGCTTTCCCAAAAATCAACTACGTGGAGATGTATGGGGTTGCTATACGTCTGCAAGGTGGATCCTGGGTGGACGTGCTAGTTCCGTGAGAAATCATTCGGAGTCGGTACTTCAGTCGTCATATTTAGGGTTATACAGTGGATCAAACTACAGTAACATTTGATTACCATCAATGAAAAAAACTGGCCTCGCTCGGCAGAGTCGCGGAGCCAGACAGTCAAAATTGCAGGTGTCATAAGCACCACCAGAGCTGTTTCTACTCCTTTGCCTTGACAATTACCTGACATTATCATACTCTCTTTCTGTAGAATCTCCACTGTTCATTATTCGATTGACAATTTAGGCTACCCACCGGCCTTTGCTCCATTAGTACTTAGTCCGGAATAAACTGACTTCTTGCTAGTACGTAGTGCGTACCTATATTAATGTGAACCCGTTATCTGTAACTGTGCTGAGGACCTTCCCATTGAATTTCACGGGTCTTGAATGTCGTGGATTTGTGAGGGAAGCTGCATGTCTTCGTCTCTCCGCACTTGTCACTGGTCAAAGTCTGCGCACATGGGGTCCCCGGGGGTCCCCAAACCTGGGTCACGCGCCAACTGGGACAGACCAAACACTTGGATAGGAGACAAATCGTTCCCTCTCGACCGCGACAGCCCAACTTTCAGCGCTTCAGCATTATACTGTCATGTCGTTTCGATGGGCGGGTGAGCTGATACTCCGGTATCTTCGTGAAAGATGCCTGACTGGTAAATTAAACATAGTGCCGGAACGCTCCGTTGACCACCCCAGCTTTCCAACTCTCCCGGTTGAAATTTACCTAGAAATTCTCGAGAGACTTGCGCCCCTAGGCCGGAAGCTCTCTCTGGAGCAAACGAAGACACTTACTAGGTTTGCCGGCGCGTGCAAACTCTTCTGCCACATTGCTCTCCCCCGCATTTACGAACGCGTCGATCTTGTCGGTCGTGTGTGCTACAAGCCCGATGATCTCTCAGCTTTGCGTGAAGCCTCGTGGTTCAGCCGCATTTCTGCTCGCGAGGATCTCGCTCTCTGGACCGTCAAGTGCGTCAAGGAGTGCAACCTTCGCGGAGTGGTGTTACCATCCAGTAACTCATCGGCAGTCGGTGTTTTTGCAGAGCGCTACACCTCCATCTTCAACCATACGGTCAACTTGCGCCGACTCACGTTCACCAACTGTCTTATAGAAAACGAGCACTGGCGTGCAATGATGACTTTGGGTGCACTGGAGGAGTTGTGCATTTACCATTGCGTGTTCGCAGAAGCCCCTCAAACAATTCAACCCAACCACCCAGTGAAAATAAGTGTACCTTCCGTCGAGTTCTACCGAGACGACGACGATAGCACCGATGATAACGCCGGCGTTGCCGCTGAGAAGCTTGACTTGAGTCGTCTACGTTCCTTGAAGACAGACGTCGGATTCGCCGAGCTCCTCAACTGGCCTCAGGACTGCATCCTGGAGCAACTCCACGTTAGCAGAATAAGCTATTCCAACCCAGAGCATCAAGCCATTCTCAAACCCATTTTACGACAGACTGGACAACGCGTGGCGGAGCTCAAGTTGGCGTTCTTGGACCGTATTTTTCTCCCTGACTTCGGGAACCAGCTTCGAGACATTATACCAGATAACTCTCAGAACTTGCGTTCCTTCACACTGGTTGTTGATGCTATGACAAGGGAGCATGTCGAAGCCCGCGAGGTATGTAGTCTGAATGTTATTCCTGCATATTACTCATGTTCTCCCGCATCCCCAGATGAGTTCTCTGGTCTGTCGTTATATCGGCTTCAGTCCAACTATGGAGAGATTGGTTGTAACATCTCCCAAGGCTTTAACCGTTCCAGCTTGGTGGAGAGGTACTGCTCCAGGTCGACGTTTCACGCCCGCGCAGCCCCTCTCATCCGATCATGTTCAAGACATCACGCTAAGAATTATTTTGCCAGTTTTTCCGGAAATCAACTACGTGGAGATCTACAGGACTGCGTTACGTCTGGAGGGTTGCTCCTGGGTTAAGGTCCGGGCTACGTAATAAGAAAATCAATCATTCGGTTTCGTCATCAATATTTGGGATATTTTAGGGAAGGTCCTCAGAGGATTGAGACTAATCGACGGCGATTCAAGACCACAGGCAGCGAAGGATACGCCGCAACCAACTGTGAGTTCCTTGAAATCGATTAGTCGACTACTCAGCATCGGCCGAGGCCAGGCATACAGTCGTAGAGGGTCAGAAGAGGAATGTGAAACCCATCGGTAAGTAAAATTAGTAAATCTTTGCACTTCCCATTTACGGTGCTCATATATATCATGACGTCTTTCATCGTCGTGATTTAATCGATAGCGAGGAACGAAAGGGGGACTGGCTTCTCCTCGCAGTGTCTTTCATGAGATTCTCTTTATACTCTGCTGGTATGAATTCTTCGAATAACATTACCGTCGTTGCTGTGCGTGGATCGATGCCTGGCCTGACAGAGGTCTCGTTGACTGGGAGCGCCTTGAACTCAACCTCATGACGACGCGCTTTAGAATTATCCAGAACCAGCTGCGAGGTGGTTAGACTCACCAAAGCCCAGTTGGATTCCTTGTCAACCTTTTCAACGTGCTCCATATCCGACCATCCGCCTCCATATATCAAGTCGCAAAATACACCTAGAAACGCTTCTTCGATCACTTCCTCAGAACCCAGGACCGGTTCTGAGACCAGTTCAACCTGAGGCTGTATGTGGGGAGCCTTTCTTAACTTTCTAACCGTGCTAGGACCGCGAGTAAGTGACGGTGATCCTTTGTGAATGACTGGATTGTTCAGATGGAGTGAAACATCGAGATCACCGGATCGCGAAAATCCGATAGCTTCAAAGTCGTTCCAGTTCATCGTCCGACGCTTCTCGAGAGGGATCTACCGATCAAGATCCAGCTTGAGTGACCACCAGACATATTAAAAATCGTGACCTACCATTCTAGCACGCTCACCCAGGTTCAGTCGAAGTCTTTCGCTGTTGCCCTCGGAGGAGCCAAAGCCAGCCTTCTCGAATTCGACCCATTTCTTCTCCGTCAAAGTCTTGAAATGTTGGGTGCCTGGATAATACCCCAGACCAGAGGCCAACCCGAGCGGATCGTCCTCATCGACTGCCGGATTCCATGAAGTAGCCGTCGTGGACGTGTCTGACAGTTGGCCGGTGTGGGGACGGAAGTCGCGAGGTAAGTTCATTCTCTTCATATATCCCTCGGAGTAGGACGGCTGCAATTTAAGAGCGGACGGATCAATACGTTCCCACTCCTTTGATGCTGCCAAGCCACTGCGTCTTCCGGCTCGACCGCCAGAACTCGACGCCCAGCTTGCAGCCGTGTAGACGAGGTCAGGTGAGTACGTTGCAACGTTTCGGCGTACATGAACGATGCGTATTGTGCGCGCTCCACGACGGACCTGCAGCCATCCCTGCGTGTCCTTGGCATACAGGACAGACAGCATCGAAGGATATCCCCTGATCCACTCCTTGAGACGAGCAGGAGTACCAAGAGGGGTAGTAGGGGTAGTACCGTTGCGAGGCGCACGGGTGCCGATACCGGGTAGCAGAAGTGGAGTTCGCGGTGCGTCCTGCCAACGAATGTATGCCAGCAAGACATGTTCCATAGCGGTAACTGCATATAGATATTGGACATATGTGTGGTGGAATGGAAGACCAGGCGGTCCGAGGCCAAACAGCAACGGTCCAAAGAACGAGGATAGCGTTGGCGGCGTAAGACCAGACGAAGAACTGTGAGCGACGAAACGGGTGAGGAGGTCCAGCAACGTCAGTAGAATAGATCGGAGAGCATGCGGTGATTGTGGCAAAAACGTTGAGAAGTGTGTGGGCGGATAGCCAAGAGCTGAGGTACAAGACCAGTAATAAATACATGAGTCGTCATGCTTTGTGATTCGGGTAAAATGAAAGAGCCTGACGTACCTGCTTCTGAATCACGGAAGTCCGTGTAATGTTCCCAAGAAATGAGACCTCGCATGGCCTGCCCTCCAGAGACCCTCACGACCCGTGCAAGACCCCACCGTAGGCACATGCCGAGTTCATGAGCACCTGCAAAGCGCGCTTCCTGGCGCCAACGATGCTCCGCTTCCCTAGAAGATGGGTCTGCGCAAGTATCGAGGAATGCGGAGATCAGTTGGTTGATGGTAGAGGAAGAGATATCAAGGGCGAGAGCAGAAAAGATGAAAGGTGTCGTGAGGAATCGGCTAGCAAGTTCATCCACAACGACTTCCACGAGCATTGCCAGTTCATTAATACCGAGGACGACGTAGCGCTCGAAGGAGAGGTACCCATAGCGATGTTGGGCATCATCGTCGGTTCCCTTGTGACGATGATCGAGATTGAGAGGCAGAAACCCGCCGTCCGGAACTTGGGCGACGGTACTGGGGACGCGGACCTGACCACAAGCACCTTTGGGCGAGGTTACAGTGAGGCGTCGTCGCAGTTTCCCACCTCGGGAGGTCCTTGTTTTCTCCTCGCCGCTCCTCTTTGTGAGGGTTATGTCGTCGTCGGGGCCAGTCGTGGTACGAAGGTCTTCGCTTGTTATACGAGAAACCCTGCCTAGAATTGACTTTCTTCTGACGCGAGAAAATAGACTTGACATGACACCAAGGGATGGGACGAGTACGTCAACGCTTGGACCAAATAACGCAAGTTGGAGCGAAATAAGCTCGCGAGGCTCTCGTCTGCGAGCAGGGACCCTCTAGGAATTGGACGACGTCACAGCGGTAAGTATCGTCGATAGACGGGTTGACCGCAATATGCCAAAAAGGCACGCTTTATCATGGCACCCATGAGCACAAGCCTCGCTTCCGAATTAGCCAACCACATACTTCAATCGTTTACAAGACCTTTGGGAGGCTGTCGTCGACGGTCACGAGCGAAATATGACGACGGCAAGAGACGTGAAGATAATTTGGTGGTGCTACGTTGGTCGGGAAGGGGGGCCACTTTTCGTCTATAGTTCCATGGCCCGTACCTATTGTTCTACTTTATATACATGATGCGAGTTTCACGCCAGGCGAGAGGGGACTCGCTCCCCGCCATCTTACCGCTTGACCGCGTGCGGTCCGCTCAGTGGCAGACTCCAGACCCGCGTCAGGGAGGCAACTAACGGCTGCTAGGTCCTTTGCCAAGTCTCTACAACTATCCGCGGCCGTAACCGGAACGCAATGACAGAGTCGGAGAGAAGAATATCCGCTTTCCAATTGCCTCGCAGTCGCTGAGGTTGCTCAGGAATAAATTGGTCCGAGCGCTCAGCGCAATGAGTCCGCTCCTCGCTGACTGCTCACGTGACCTTCGAAGTACGCTCACAGTTGTACCGTAGTCAAGCATTTCCAATACGACATAACCGCTGTGTGTAAAAGTCGATTTTTAGATTCGATTACCGGTGACGCCCCACCACCCCGCTCTAGGGAGCCTTACATTAGTAACGGATGCCTTTGTACTCACGGGACACCTTGTTGACCAACCGAAGATCAGTTCGCCGAACTCAAATCTCGGTGCCTCGGCATGCTATCCAGTCAGTGGCCTGTCTTGGAACTACAACTGGGTAATTCAAGGCTGGGCAGGCGGGAAATGGCGTTCACCCTTACCGGATCCGATGGAAGATCCGAATTTCGAATGCTTCATATGTAAAAATGGTACAAGTCCTTGTTATCTCAACAGATACCTCGGTGTACAGGGAAGCGTACCTGTGATTGCCAAGTATCAACGCTCGTACTCCACAAGACGTCCAGGCTGCCGTAACTTTTTCTGCGTTACAGTCGCAAATTGGTCGTGAAGAATACGGGGTTGATAATACTCCTCATGCGTCCTCTATTGACCTTGATGCTAGGAGTATGGACGTGCTGTCGGACATGTTACTTCGAGCTCAGTGCGGGCCGCGGTATCTTTTTGTATGGGCCCACAAAATGAATTTCTACACATCACGTATGACGCCGATTTCTACACTTCCTGGAGGACCCATCAACGAAGCACATCTATGCAAGTCTTCATATTCCTCGCTCAGCATGCGGCTCTACAGGGGTTGACAATGCGGCCTAGGTGACAGTCATCACATCTACCGGTGAATACCTCACCTTTAACAACTACCTGTATCCTGACCTCTTATGGGGATTTCGTGGTGGTGGCAGTACCTATGGCATCACCACATCCATTACTTACCGTACGTAACAACAACTTCCGGTTGTACTGTACTTCATGCAGGCCATTGCCACCGATATGAAGGAGCTTATTGGAGGGTAGGATGGCCGTTTGTGTCGATTTCTCGCAAAATTATGCTATAATTTACTGTCATAGTTGGATTTTGGACATCGCATCGTTAATTCGCCAGGGTCGAACATTCAGCGGGCTTCCAAAGATGTGTCAAGCCACAAGCATATTGACTTTGGTTCGTTGGAGGTCTTTGTACATGAAGACCCGTGCGCGACAGACTGGTTCAAAGAGATCAAGAAAGCTTCGAGGTCATTCCTGGGCGTGACGCACTCCGGGCTTCGTGTCATGGGTAATCATCCAAGTAGTGGCGAACTTATCTTCGCGCCAGCTAGCTAAAGGCTACCTTGTTAGGGTGCATCGCCACCTAAATAATATGAGAGTCACGTGATGAGCCTAAAGTCATAGCAGGGTGTAAAAAACGCATATGTATCTTTCCAACCAAATGCACACTCGCTAGTTCACGATGTGCTCAAGGAACGTTGCCAGGGTCGTTGTGCGTCATCGACGCCCTATGCGGCTCCCGGTGTCTCCCCTCAGTACTTCCACCCCTCGACTTGCTCTCCGCGAGCCCGTGCAAATTCCCCCTGTTTGTAGCATCTACACAACTTCGTGTCGGTCCACCAACGTCCACACTTCTTATCGTCATCATACCACACCGGAAAAGTACGATGGTGCGAAATTTATCTGTTGTTGGCTGCCGCGGTCTCGATTAACCCCAATGGTGTAGTTTGTGTCATCGGAGGCGGCCATGCGGGATGCGAGGCGGCTACCGGAGCTGCGAGGGCCGGGGCGAGAACGCTTCTCTTGACTCAAAAGATAGACACGATAGGAGAACTCTCGTGTAATCCCTCGGTCGGAGGAGTCGGTAAGGGAACGCTCGTGAGGGAAGTGGATGCCTTGGACGGGGTTATTGGCAGAGTAACAGGTTGGTCTTATGTCCCCTGATGACTAGGAGGTGTTGATTATTGTTGCCAGACAAGGCCGGCATACATTTTCGGATGCTGAATAGTTCGAAAGGCTCCGCCGTATGGGTATGTCGCAACCTTGGAGATCTTTACTCCGCATTTACCAGACCCAGGGCCCTCGGGCTCAAGTAGACCGTGAATTATATAGAAAACACATGCAAGACATTATACTGAACTATCCAAACTTGGACGTACGCGCGGCGGGCGTTTTTGACCTTGAATTCGATCGCGCTACTCCGTCGAGCTCCAGTAGTACACTTGCATGGGGCGCTGTCACGGGTGTCCGTTTAGGTTCAGTGCGACCCAGAATATTCATTGCACATATCTTACCCGCGAATAGATTCCGGCGAGATCATAAACTGTTCTCAGGTAGTCATATGCACTGGCACGTTTCTCTCGGGCGAAATACACATTGGTATGGTTCTTTTATGTCACACATACGAACCATTCTCTTCACATGTTCTCTCAGGAATGAAACGTTTTCCTGCCGGGCGCATGCATGAAGCACCTGCGATTGGGCTGTCTTACGCTCTCCGAACAGCTGGATTTCAGCTAGGACGGTTGCAAACGGGAACTCCTGCACGCCTTGATAAAAACTCTATAGACTTCTCTAAGTTAGGAAGACAGGAAGGGGATCAGGTTCCGCATCCGTTTTCTTTTCTCCACAAGAAGGTGGTGCACGCTGTATGTTCTAGTCTCTAGTGCCCCTTGACGACACAGAATGATTTCGGATGTAGGATGAGCAAGTTGTTTGTTTCAAGACGCACACCACCCCCGAGACACACAAATTGGTCAGCGACAGTATACCTCTGAGCATTCATATTCAGGAGACAAAGAAAGGCGAGCATTGCCACTTCGTTACACGTTTTCTGCTGCTGATGTGTAGAAAGGGCCTCGGTATTGCCCCTCACTTGAGGCTAAGGTTACCCGATTCGGTCACAAGGCCAACCATACTGTATGGCTTGAGCCCGAAGGGTATAACTCTGGTCAGAATCTTGATGTTTCCATCCAAGCTGTCCTGAATGGCCCATACAGACCTTTTTTACCCGAACGGCCTTTCATGTTCAATGCCAGAAGAACTTCAGGAGCCGATGATGCGCACTGTACCAGGCCTGGAGAACGTCCGTATGGTCCGGCCAGCTTATGGTGTGGAATACGACTACGTAGATCCTCGAGAACTTAGGCGTGAGTTGGACCTCCTCTAGCACGCCGTTATCCTAATGTCCTACAGCGTCACTTGAGACCAAAAGGATCAAGGTACGCTTTGATCCATTTCCAATGGATGGCCCATTTATTTTCTTGTTCCAGGGCCTGTTCCTCGCTGGTCAAATCAATGGCACTACCGGGTACGAGGAAGCGGCAGCACAGGGTTGTATCGCTGGGATAAATGCTGGCCTTGCCGCGTGTGGCCGAAGTCCACTGATAATCACTCGTGCGGACGGATACATTGGCGTTATGATTGATGATCTGGTCACGAAGGGTGCCGAAGAACCATGTAGGTGGAATGTGTGTTTGATGACAGCGTATTGACATCGAGCGTATAGACCGAATGTTTACTTCTCGTTCCGAGTACCGTATGACGGTGAGGTGTGATAACGCAGATCTGAGACTGACCGAGAAAGGTTTGTCATTTGCACAGTGCTTTACTAGCGTAGCTTAGGCCGTCAACAGGTTATGAGGCAGGCGTTATCTCGCACGAACGCTGGGAGACCTTCGTACGCGACCGCAGCGCGATACAAAATGGGACAGAAGTTCTGCAGTCTGTGGTTCTGAGTCCGACGGTGCGTAGACATCGCGCCCTCATTTCTGGGAAATTGCGCTGATAATTACCGGTAGGTTTGGGAGAAGTTTGGTTTCAACATAACTAAGGACGGTATACCAAGGAGGTGCGAAACTTCATCAGGGTTCTATTATTCGTTAGATAACCATTTCCAGTGCTTACGAACTGCTGAGGAAACCTTCCATTACCCTAGACGCCTTAACGCAATCGGGCGCTGCACAAGGATTGGATCAGTTGGAGCCGCACGTCAAAGCTCGTATCGTCATTGACGGTGAGCGTATTCAGTGCATGACCTTCAATGCGTTATTGAGCCATCCAACTATTTCTGTTTAGCGACTTACGCACCACATATACCCCGTCAGCTGGCTGACCTTCAGGTCTTCCACGCGGACGAGTCTCTTCTGCTCGACCCAGATATGGACTATTCCCAGGTAAGCGGGTTAAGCGAAGAAGTGCGGGAGCGGCTTCAGCGTGTCCGACCTGTCACATTGGGAGCTGCGAAACGAATGGAAGGCATGACACCCGCGGCTGCTGTCAATCTACTCAAATATGCACGCCGGACTTGGGGAGCTACTCAGCGGGCTGCACAATTATCACACGAAGGAGAGGTAATACGCCCTTCTGCGGTTGCTGCTCGTGCATGATCCGTCGTTGCTCTCAATGGTACCTCTGGACGTATCGATGCTCTGTCTTAAGAACGTCACACGTGATACAGATCGGTTTGCCTTCGGTACACGTGTTTTCGTCATATTCAAGGTGACATTACATTGTACAAGCCGAAATCACGGAGTGGAATAGGTGTATTTATACTATTGAACAACTAGACGTTGGCGGAAACGTATTTAGTCCTGACGAAGTGAGGCAAGTTCTGAATGAATGTGGATGTGTGAGCGTACGCGTCGCGACGCGCTTGAGTCACGTGGATGACATCAATACCTGCCGCACACTACACGGCAGCTGACGCGTTGACGGCTTTTTTGTGCAGCCAGCGGCTGCATTACAAACCAGTTTAGAACTGACCCGAGACTTGTCATCCGTCGACGTCAACTGCGAACAGGCGACACATATTCTCCGTTGTGTCGTGCGGTGGCAAGAGGTCACGGTGTATCTCCCTCATCTCGCTTGTGCTTAGTCGATCATTCTGTTGGCCATCTCGCACTTTCCAAGATGCTCACCCCTGGCTCGTTCCATTCAACATTTCCGACAGCATCTACGAGGAAACCTGCCATCAAACGACGAAAACTGAACAGCACGAGTTCTGTACCTCGTGCGGAGCCTGATGCTGCTGCGGGGAAGGCCCCGGCTGGGTCAGAGAGCTACTTTGACATCAGCATTCTTACCACTGGAAGCAACTCGCCTTTTTCTCGCTCATCTAAGCCTTCGTGCTCGGCATGTCATAGAACGTTGTCGGCCGCACGACCTGGCGGAGGGTTTCCCATGGTATGCACAAGGTAAGCCATCCGTTCCGACGCTTGTCACCCTTGGTTACGGTCTCGTGGGAACTGGGTATTATGAGACTTTAGTTCTATCGTTTACCCGATATGTTTCCCTGTCCCTTTAACCGTTGAGCTGTGTCAAGGGTGTTAGAAAGTCTTTGCCTTTGTCTCCGGCTCCCTGACTTTTCCCCTTTGATAGATGCCTGGAGCCAACCTGTAGCATTTGCTCACGAACATGCACCTCCTATACACGACCCTCTTCATTCCCGCCAACACCAGCATTAACGCGATCACCTACGCCTTCTGCAAGCCATGGAATTAGCCCATCCAATTCTTGTCTTGCCTCGCCCAAGCGAACAGCGTTAAGCTCAAGCTGGTCTGCTGTGAATTGCGAAAACATTGTTGCCACTCCTTCCATTAAGCGTAAAAAGGCACCTTGTGACCTGGACCACGGTGATATTGACATCAAGTCTTGCGATCATCAACCTAATAACCCTCTACGTGATATCATCGATGACAACACTGTGGTGGTTCCAGGATGCGGACGCATTATATGTAGAACATGTTGTGTCGAGAGCGTAGCGAAGTGAGTAGCTCTTTATTTTTTATTTGGTGTACTGTGATCGTGTGGCCATTGACGGTTCATTTAAGTGACGGAACCTTATGTGCGGATTGCTATGCGCTGGTGTAATACATTCTGTTGGGACTCTTGGTCGCGGAGACCTCACTGTTTTTTCCCCTAATGTCCTGCAATTATGTTTTCATACGGAACCTTGTACATACATGTTAATCCTACATGTCCCAAACATTAATGCTCACCGACATGGACTGTTGCCACGATACCACTAAAGATCTGACGGATCTCGCCTTGGTAGGCGAGAAAGACTTGCTCAGGTTTGTTAGATACCAATGCTGGCGGTATATTCCAACGTAGACGGATAGGCACTGCGTGCCCATCCCATCCCAAGGTACGATACACGAACAACTTACAAGAGCATTGACAGTTACTAAACTTGTTCATACAAAACTTACACCTAGATTGCCGTCCACTCCTCAAACAAGATCCTCCTAGCTTCTTCCGATAGTCTCGTACCAGGGTAAGTTGGGCCAATCATACCTCTCCTGCACAGACCGTTTCGATCCATGCTGTCTCGCTTCTGACCGTCGTGAGATTCTCAGCTCCATTCTCCGTGATGAGTACGTCGTCTTCGATACGGACGCCTCCTACACTCTCGTAGCGTGCAAGTACGGTCGTGTCGAGGTAAATAGAATTCCTATGAGGAGCAAGAAGATGGGGGGAAAAGTAAATTCCCGGCTCAACAGTCTAGGTATCGCTCAGACTTCTCGCGCACAAATGCAGATACCGCACAACAGGTGGAAAGACTTACAACGACCATACCAGCCAACAACGCAAGGCGAAGACGCAGAAGCCTGTAAAAGCTCTCGTGCCCACCAGCACTACTATCTGACGGGTTTGAGCCAGGAACGAAGTATTTGCCTGTCTTAGGCGGCTTGCTTGCAGACGGCACGTCGTGTACGTCCATGCCGAGTGAGTGCCCGACACCATGTGGGAAGAATGCTGAGCTAAGTCCAGAAGTAAGGATATTGCGTCGGAGATTGTCTTGGCTAGTCAGGTCCGCTGCTGCGTTGTACATTATACGTGAAGTAGCCAATGAGAAGATTGAATTTGACCCTTCCAGGAAGCGTACCATGCGAGACCTCGGGGTTGCGAAAGATTCCAAGACGGAGGAAACCATCTACTAGGACTTCATGGCACCGTAATTGGACATCATCCCAGTGTACGCCCGGGCGAAGCATGGCGAGAGACTCCTGCAAATGGTTTAAGTATTGCTAACTCGAAGACGGTAAGTAAAGAGATAAAGGGACCTGCTGCATCTCTAAAACAAGGTCATAGATGGCTCTCGCCTCGGAGGTGAACTTTCCTCCATTACCAACTGGTGTGGTGCGCGTAACTGTTCATAGCATCGCAGGAATGATGCGGATAAATGCGAAGCCAGATTAAAGGGCGGTCAGCCGAGACAAAGTGTAAAAGGATATCAAGTCAGCTTCAGATGTCAATAGTTCTGGCAGTGCAGGCGATCTCAAGGAGAAGGGACATGAGCTTACTGTCGGAACTATAGCACTCCCATTCACACCCTGCATCTATTAGTAGGACCTGCGGTGCCAACACACTCCCACGCTCTCGCTCAGGTACGAAGGAGGTAAGATGTCCGCCGTTGTGGGTGCGCTTATCTGCCACAGGACCCCATGAAAAAGCTTTGTCATTGCAACAGTAGTGGAGTGTCGCAGCGCGATCGTTAGCAGCGACGATCGGCAAGTACGCTTGATGAAATGCTCTGAAACATCTCAAAATATGAGACCAGAAAAGCTGGTGGATGGAGACCCTTACCCCTCCCTCCTGCACGAGGCCACGAAAATCGCTTCCGCCTCCGCCTCCGTCTCTATGAGCCACTCCGCCGGTAATAGCGGGCGACTGTTACTATCTTGTTTAATCTTCCCTTGGACTGCCAACCCTAGTACCCGCATTACCACCTCATGGGCCCGAGAGCTAATCTCATTTGCTTTGCGGATCAGAGCAATCTCGAAGGAGTCCTTGATCAGTCTTGTCTGTTGCAGTGCAGGAAGGAGATGCTGCTCCGTGACAGCACTCCCAGTTTTTTCCAATGGGTAATCCGGTGAGTATTTCCCTACGTAGCTCCGCGCATCAGGGAACTGTCCCGTACGTGGAAGTACGTGAACTAGAGCGTCGCCTGGGAGAGACTTTAAGTGGTTGATAAGTTCGACGTTATAAAAAACGGCATCAACATCGTAGGCTGCGCGAGCCTCCGAAGGAGTTGGTGGTGCGGGAGACCACATGAGGTCCTCGAACGTTGGTTTCGGTACATACAACTGCGTGCTTACTGTAGCACTCTCTGGGCGGTATGTAGCGAGGAAGAATGAACCAGGAACGGCGCAGCCTGACAGGTAGAAGAAGTTGGACTCTTGACGAAAGGGAAGCTCCCGATCCGTATCATTACGATAGGGCGTTTCGGAACCGGCAAGTACGATGACTTGAGGCTACTCATCGGTGAGGTTTCGCTCAGAGAAGTACGTTGGGCAGTGAACAGACCTTATCGCATTGGCTGGGATGTAGGGTGAGAGTCAATGTTTGGAATGTCCTCAAGACATGATCTTTGGCTGGTTCAACATGTCAGGCTGGAAGTCGCATCAACGGAACGCAATGGATTGACCTGGATACTTGGCAGTGGGAAGTGTGGTTGCCATTGTCTGCGATGCGCTCGCACGGTCCAGAGCAAGGCCCGACCATCGTATCTCGAGTAATCAACGTGACCAAACAAGGAAAGAAAAACGGAACTGCTTCTCATGCCACGCCGATGGTGAAGCGGTTATCATGCTTGCCTTCCAAGCAAGCGGCAGGGGTTCGACTCCCCTTCGGCGTATGTTTTTTTGGTCGCTCGGGATCCAGTTCGGAGTCTCAGGCGCTCTCCACATACATAACAATTGGAAAGGGACAGGTACGCGGGACTATGGATGTGCCCTACAAAATGAAATTGTCATTTTTCAGGGGAGTCCTTGCGTCGGACGACTATCGTCTCGTGCGTGGCCTTGGCTGACTACACTTGGTCATAAAATGACCAACGTGTAGCCCTCTTTTCGTTAGGATCTGGACTCCCCTGTCGACTAGCGCTTTCCATTTGCGAACAGCTTGCACATGATTGGTGGTAAGTGACAAGTGGTTACCGGGGAGACGGGAGATCCCATGTAGAAGAGTGCGACCCATCGCGGGAAATGTGTACATTCTTTCGGAACCAAAACACCGTTGCACCAGGTCATAAGACCGTATATAGCCCCTCCAACACGCCATGTAGGTTCGTCATCGATCGCCTGTCATGTTTTCCGATGCATCCCAAGAAGTTCGTCTTCTTGTCAGTGCAGGTTTGGCTGGAATCATCGCCCTCCCGTTGTTCTTGCAATCTAGAAAAGTGAGCTCCTCCTCTCGATGGTTCTCTCGTTTTCTTGATGCCCTTGTCCAGCTCAGTGCAATTCCCACAGTTGGGTCGACTAACACCTGGGCATCAGCCATAAAAAATCTCAAGGGAACGTCTGGGATCATTCAAGAAGGTTACAACAAAGTATGCTGCATTTTCATGGGGTTCTCATGGTTTTGTTGAATGCAGCGAATAGTATAAAAATGCGCCATTCAAGATTCCAACGCTTTATGATTGGATAGTAATCGTCAGCGGTCCCAAGCTGCTCGACGAAGTCAGGACAGCTCCGGATGATCAACTATCTGCAATCGAGGGTACGAACGATGTGAGAAAATTGCGGGCTCGGTCGCCTGCAGCATTTCATAATTCCACGGTTACAGTTCTTCAAGATTGCATTTACGATGGGCCAGCAGGTGGCAAATAATCCATACCATTTTTCCATCATTAAAACGCAGCTCAACCGCAAGCTCGCTACTTTGTGTCCAATCATTGAAGACGAGATATCGGTTACCCTGAGTGAAATGTTTTCCTCACAAGGTGACGGTGAGAAATGATTCCATTTCCCCACTTTTCACTAGTGACCACTGTTCTGTAGGGTGGAAACCTGTGGTGGCATTGACGGCCATCCGAAAAGTGGTTGCTAGGGCAAGCAACCGAATTTTTGTCGGACTACCCCTCTGTTCGTTCAGTTTCAACTTACGTGATCGCAAGAAGAGGGTCACCTCTAATTTCTAGGTCGTAACTCCGACTGGTTGGAGTTTGGCCTTCAATACGCTGTTGATTCTATGGTGTCAGCGGCAAAACTAGACCTCTTCCCAAGATTCATGTGGCCGTGAGTCTGTCGCTGGTCGTATTTCTATCTTTCTTGACGCCATCTCCAGACTAATTGCGAATTTTATTACGTCTACGGGGAATCATGTTGGTCGGGGAATAGAATTTCTAGGCCCCACCATCAGAGAGCGCCAGAATATAGCGGACCGTGTTCGTAGCGGAGAAGTGGTTGACATACCAGTCAGTCCATCTGCCTTTGAATTACTACTGCTTCATATATCTCGATAGGATGATTTCCTTCAATGGTTGATGGACAACGGTACCGAAAGCACCGAAGGGGAAATTACGCAACGAATATTATCTATGGTTTTTGCTTCAGTCCATGTAGGTATCACCACCTTTTCCTCGCTGATGAAATTCTCGGCCTGAGTCCTGGTCTTAGGCCACTGCGAGCGTGAGAAGCCGACATTACTTTCTTTTGATTCCAACATGACACCTATCAGACTCTCATGCGTGCGGTATATGATCTTGCGGCATATCCGGAATATCTCGAGCCTCTCCGCGAGGAGGTGGACGCAGTAGTACGTCAAGACGGTTGGACGAAAGCTGCAATAGACAAAATGTACAAAATCGAGAGCTTCTTGAAAGAGAGTCACCGCCTCGGCGGTGCGAGCAGTTGTGAGCACGTCCAATTTCTAGACATTCAACTAGACCGATCTGCGCTTAGTGGTCATGTTGCACAAGGTGCTGAAGGACTTCACTTTCTCGGATGGCAGAGTCATCCCTAGAGGGTGTTCCATCGCTGCTCCATCGTGCGCTGTTCACCACGATGAGGAAATTTACGAGAAGCCCGAAATTTTTGACCCCTTTCGTTATGTTCGTCTTCGTGGTGATGGATATGATATAAAGCAGCAGATGGTCTCTCTCAGCTCAGATTTCCTTACATTTGGACACGGGAAACATGCATGGTAAGATCGTATGTGTATAACTTCTTGCTCCTGGTTCACTCATTGGGCGTTGGGCAGTCCGGGCAGGTTTGTTGCAGCCGTCATCCAGAAGACAGCACTGGCTCGTATCGTATCGTCGTACGACCTGAAACTCGAGGACGGCGCCCCGGCGTCTTGCAAGACTGTCGAGTTTGGGATCTTCATTAATCCAGATCCTACAACTACAATTCTGTTGAGGAAGAGGAGTTTCGTACCATAGTTGTGTATTATAGCTCCACTCGGCGGAGGGGAATTGTGTAGATTGCTTGCGATGAAATGAGCAGCCCAACGTGCTGGCGTTTCCCTCTCCAAGAACTACAGCTCCACTAGTAGTAGACAAAAGGGAAGTGATAATGGACAGTGCGTAACTTAAACACACATGCAGAGATTCGGTACCGGCAATCTTCAATACGGTAAATCCTTCACTGTGGCTTTCTCTGGTTTTCGAACCTCATGAGGTGGCGCCGAACGCACGGGTGAAACCACCGTGGAGCGTGAAACGATTTGTCCACGGATCACGGGAGACTGCTAATAAGTGGGCAGGAAATCAGTTGATATACCGCGAGAACAATACGAGAAAAATAGGAGTAAGAATCATGACTACCTGCATTGCATGCTATGCTAGGTCTGTGTTGCCCACATCTGTAACAATTGGCGCCTATGAGTTATCAGAACTTGTGAAACATACAAGAACGATTTGATACCTCGGCATGCAACCTTTTCTGCGCGTGCGCCAACGTTGGTACATAGCTCATATTCCCCGACAAGCATATGCCAGCGCGACCTTGACAAGAATCGACCGACCTGTGGCAGGCCGTGCACACTTGTCATTGCACATGGAAACTCACTTCTCACTCGCCGTTGCTCCTGCCGGATACTAACCGAAGCGTCTAATCTTCTTCTGGCCACCCAGGTCGGCGAGTGGGCATTGTTGCACCTCACGCAGGGCGTTTCCAGTACATGTGGGTACCCCCTACTACATACGCCTAACAGAAGGCACCGGACTCAACTTTTTGGGGAAAAGACACTTCCGGATTTTCCCGGTTCCTAGCAGTGCGAGAGTCGATGTCCTTGATTCGTAAGTAGCGAAGAGCCCTGCCACGCACTACAAACGAGTAAAAGGTGGAGGGGGAAAGAACTCAGGCTCGACGTTGGTGCGTCTGTTGAGATTATGCTTTTCCGATCATCGCTAGATCAGGCACACAACTTGAGACTAGCGGTCATTTGTTCTCCGTGCAGCGCACCATGGATCAAGCACGAAGTACGTCCTTCTGCATAAAGCCCCCGCTGAGGCGGAGGAAATTCTGAAAATGGGCTTCGTGTGAAACTTCGAACCCCCGTAATAGTGAAGGCCAATTTGGCTCTTTGGAAATGCCCTCTCAAGTTCTCAGCCTGTTACATAAATGTTCTTGAAATGACCGTGTAAATTTTGTTACTGCCTTTGCCAGAGGGATACAGCCAAATTCGAGCTTGCACAAGGAGGCATTAAACACCGACATTTCAAGAGATTTTCATGGGTGAGGACGTACATAAATCTACAATGAGTTCCCGATGGAAATTATCAGTATTACCCTAAGAAACATTCCCAATGCAGGAGTTCAATGACGTGTCTTTCTTCCGTGGCTGCAGCGAACGGTTCTTCTTCCATCCTACATTGTTCACCGCGAGGTTCCTGGACCATATATCACACAAGCTGTGAAACCAGTGCAGAGTGCATATGGAGTCTACCGCGCTGGGGGTCAGCAATGGAGCAGAGTGTCTGATACTCTCGCCATCATCAGGACCCAGGTGCTCCGGTGTTTTACGGTCAGGGGCACAACGATTCCATGCATCAGAAGACCACCTGTGTCACATCATCTGATGGGCTGCTGGCTGATAAGTGCAAGAGCCAGCTGTTAAGGCTAGGGTTACGCATTTTGAGCGGAAAATGGATTGATAATCAACACCTCCGGCACCCGGAAGTAGGTTAACGGGTGTCACGGCACTCAACACGATTAATTACAACTTTGACCGAGATCACCGACGGGTTGTGAAACACTACTCTTAAGTTACCATAGCTGGTTTGTCTTCCACGGTTTCACCGCCTCCCACTCAAGCAAGCTTTCAAGTTGTGATTCTTCTTGCGGTGGATATGGGAGGAACATAAGGGGTGAGACATCTACGTCTTTCGAATTGGCCTTTGGCGACCGCTGACGTTACTCAGATTTCTCCTTTTCTTTCCGCTGCGCTTCGTATTTACGAGCTGGCAAGGTATTTATATACGTTCGTACCCGGCTACCTGATCATGTAGTCAGCCAAATCAACTCAGTTCTTGCCCATGTGAACACTCGGCGATGCATTGCTTTGGAAACACAGCCGCAGCGGGTGATAAGACCGTATATAGTTTCAGCCTGCTATGTAGGTCACTGTCAAATTGGCCGTCATGCTCTCTGATTCTTCTCAAGCGCTCTATATTCTTGCTACTGCCGGTTTGGCTGGAATCATCACGATCCCATTGTTCCTGCATTCCCGGAAAGTGAGTTTAGTTTGCTGATGAGTTCGCCTTGCTGTCTTGATTTCATTGATATATTTATCAAGCTTGATGCATTCCCCACCGTTGGGTCGACTAACTCCTGGCGGTCAGCTCTAAAAAATATGAGGGGAGCGTCTGGGTTCATTCAAGAAGGTTATGGCAAAGTATGCCGCATTCTGGGGGTTATTATGGCTCCGTTGACCCCCCAAAAAAACAGTACAAGAATGCGCCATTCAAGATTCCGATGCTTTACAATTGGATAGTAGTCGTCAGCGGTACAAAACTGCTCGACGAAGTTAGAGTGGCCCCGGATGACCAGTTATCTGCAATAGAGGGAGCAAATGATGTGAGAACATTGTGGATGCAGTCATCTCCTGCGTCTCACGATGCCATGGTTACAGTTCTTCAAAACTGCGTTCACAATGGGCCATCGGGTAGCGAAAGAACCATACCATCTTGGAATCATTAAGACGCAGCTCAGTCGCAAGCTACCTACTTTGTGTCCAGTCATTGAAAACGAGGTGTCGGTTACCTTGAGTGAACTGTTTTCTTCGCAAGATACCGGTAAGGAAATATCTTTGTCTCCGGCTTTCTACATGTGACCGTGAGTGACCCTTCTACAGAGTGGAAGCCTGTGGTGGCAATGCAGGCCGTCCAAAAGGTGGTCTCTAGGGCGATGAACCGGATTTTTGTTGGACTACCCCTGTGTTCGTTTAATTTCAATTTGCGTAGTCGCGAGAAGGGGGGTCACCTCTTTTATCTAGGTCGTAACCCCGACTGGTTGAAGTTTGGAAATCAGTACGCCATTGATTCCATAATATCAGGGGCGAAAATGGACCTCTTTCCAAGATTCATGTGGCCGTGAGTCTGTCGCTGTTCGTGTTTCTGTCTTTAATGACATCTTGTCTAGGCTCGTTGCAATTTTTCTTACGTCGACGGAAAAACATGTTGAACGGGCAGTGGAATTCCTAGGTCCCGCCATCAGGGAGCGCCGGAAATTGGCGGACCGTGCTTGTGGCAGAGAAATGGTTGACATACCAGTTAGTCCATCCGTTATTGAACAACTGCCACTTCATATACCTCGATAGGATGATTTCCTTCAATGGTTGATAGAAAATGGCACTGAAGACGCCGAAAGGGATATCACACGACGAATACTGTTCATGGTCCTCGTTTCGATCCAAGTGGGTGTCTTTTACTTTTCACGCCCACGAAGTTCTCGTCTTGACTATGGGTCTTAGGGAACCGCAAGTGTGAGAAGTTGATATTATTTGCTTTGGATTCTAATATGACACCTGTCAGACTCTCATGAGCGCGGTATATAATCTTGCGGCGCATCCGGAATATTTCTTACCTCTCCGCGAAGAAGTGGATGCAGTTGTACGTCAAGATGGCTGGACGAAGGCCGCAATAGACAAGATGTACAAAATCGATAGTTTTTTGAAAGAGAGTTACCGCCTCGATGGTGTGAGTAGCCGTGAGTACATCCCATTTCTGAATGTTCAGCTTGACCTGTTGGCACTTAGTGGTTATGATAAGGAAGGTGTTGAAGGACTTCACTTTCTCCGATGGCAGGATCGTCCCTAAAGGATGCTACATTGCTGCCCCATCGTACGCTGTTCACCACGACGAGGAAGTTTACGAAAAGCCCGATGTTTTCGACCCGTACCGTTTTGTTCGACTCCGCAGTGATGAAGATGATATGAAACAGCAGATGGTCTCTCTCGGATCAACCTTCCTGCCATTTGGGCACGGGAACCATGCATGGTAAGATCGCATCGGCGTCACTTGTTGTTCTCCATGTGCTCACCGATCGTTGTGCAGTCCTGGCAGGTTTTCTGCAGCCGTCATTCAGAAGACGATACTGGCTCATATCGTATCGTCGTACGACCTGAAACTCGACGAGAATGCCCCGGCGTCTGGCAAGAGGGTCGAGTTTGGGATTTTCATGGGTCCAGATCCTACCACCACGGTCTTGCTGAGGAAGAAAAGTTCCGCTTGAATCCTCATCAACGTGTTTCGTATTATGAGTGTACTGTAACCTCGCGCGGTAGAGAAGAGAAATTGTGCAACTTACTGGTGATGCCGTCCTATGGTTCCATTGGTAGTCGACGTGAGGGAAGTATCGTGGACAGGTTGTAACTTAACGTACAGAGATTTAGTGCAGACCATCGTCGTGCACTTCGGCTTCCCCTGGTTTTCGAACCTTTTGAGATGGTGCCCAGCACTTGAAGAGGGGAGGCAAGAACTCCCATCCGAAAGCTGCCTCTGTGATTTGGCACGGGGGAACAAGTTCTAGTCGCTGATGGGAAGCGTTTAGTCCACAGGTGGGGACCCAGAATAATGAGCAGGAGAAAGTTGACCAGTTGTGACGGTGATCTGCAGGTGCAAAAACTAGTAGTTCTGTTTGCGAGGTTTCCGTACATACTATACTGTTCACTACGACACTGCCAAGCAGTCCGGCTGCGGAAAGCCGTGCCATTGGACGCTCGGAGACTACCAACCCAACCACGTTGTAAAAGAGGTTCCAACGGGAAACGAGATGGAAACATACTGTTATGGATAGCGAGGAGCCCGGGACTCATACCATTATGATGAATACCGGCCGTTGTAACTAACACAGCTACGCGAGCGCAATATTCATCAGTTTGCTGAGTACACGATGGGATTTTTTTCACATAAAAAGATATATGTACAGTACACTAAGTGAAATTCAGCATCCTCAATTCAGAGACACCATCAACTGATCCAAGGTACACCATTTCCATCTGTCCGCCACCCGTTATATTGAAGCCACTCGCTTTGACACTCATCTGCGCCTGAGGTTGTGAGCGTGAGCATGGCGGAAAGTATCGCCCAAGGCAGGAACGAGCACGCCGAGGCTGCGAAAAACAGTCATCCAACTAGGGAAGCAAAAGGAAACGGACGCCTTTAGCATACACCTGTTTAACGTCACGGATTTCGAATCTCTGCTGATGCACGTAGACAAACCATGTGGGTGATCAATTCGACCGTGACTCGGCACCACTGCTCCACTGCTGACACGTATGTGGTTGCGTAGTGCATGGCTCACTGCACCGTCAAACTACTGAATTAGCCTTGATTAGAGATGACACTGAGCGTTACGATGCCATTGCGGTCTTGACGAGGACTGGTCGACTCGTGGTGCCAGGCCATGTACACGCGTCTTTACATAAAGGTCATCTTCCCCTGGCCATTACTCCTGCACCGTGTCACCCGAAACTAAATTTCTTTTGCTCACCAAGGTTGATGGACAGGCGTTGTTGCACGCACGCATTGCGCTGCTAGTATATGTACGCTCTATTAGGGCTGGCTGGGCTGTCAAGGTGGAGAGCTTCACAACTCAGCCAGCCGGTGAACGTGACATATGGTAAAATTGTGATCGTGCATGTTTCACCACAATAACAGCCTGCAAGCTGTGGCGGATTGAGATTTCGGCATATATTTACCTTCTTTCATGCCCTGCAGAGCTCTCAGGCCTGCTAATGTGATGGAATGTTCCTGTAATCCTGTAATCATTGCTAACGATTCCCGGCGGAATACAGCCCTCTGAGCGTGCTCAAGGAAGCAGGATATAGTACACGGATGTGAGATGTGGCCTACATCCTGCGGCTTCACGCGACATCGCGCACGTGGTACGCACACCACATTTTGGGTCCTTCCTGCAATTTTCAATATAGTTACCGTATATGCCCAATGACTGAATGGTTGCAGAAATCACGATAGTTCAAACGTTTTGAGGGTGCGGTGGACCGTTGCGTTGAGTGCCGTCTCGGGCGCGACGCACAGTCACGTGTACCACAACAAAGTAGCAAAACGTTGCTAACAAGCAGCCAAAACACACCGCCACTACTCCCAAATAATCTCCAGATTTGGCACATACCTGGTACCCCACATTCCCACCACCCTTCTTCCTAGCTTTCCCTTCGACCAAAAAGTGTTTGCATTTTTTGTATATTTTACGTGAGCCCTTGGAAAACGCATAACGAGTCCCACGGGTGTACACGTACCCTCAAGCACCTCATTGCATATGGAGGAGCCCTTGGCAGGTGGTGTATCGTGCTCCTCCCCTCGTGATGGTGTCACTTTCTGAGGTGTTGGCCCTGAGAGTAGGGGCCAGGCCTCAGGGATAGCCTAGGTGAACTCCAATATTACCCAACCATATCTTCATGGTGGAACTCAGAGGACTGACTGAAATTTCAAGGATGAACAAGAGAGGCAATACTACTGCAATACGAATAGGGGCCTATCAGGTTCCATATGAAATACTGTCATTCTGACTGTATGAAAGTGTAGGGTATACTGATACGCAGGTCCTACAAACTTTCCAGGCACATCGGGGGAGAGTAAGGGAACTAGTATCAACATACTAAGGGTGTGGGAAAGCTCCTCAGGATTACCGAACAGATCTGCAAAACATATACCAAAAAAGTGAAACAACACTGTTTGGTAACTTTGTTGCCTACTCCTCTCCCCTGGATCTCCCCTTTTCCTCATGCTGTGCTCTGTGTTTACCAGCTAGCGAGGCACTCACACGCGTCTGTACCTGAGTCACTTGGCAGGCGGTAGTCAACCAATTCAACTCAGTTCTCGCCCCATGATGTGAATACTCAGTGATACATTTCTTTGCCAGGAACACTGGCCCCACTGCAGCAGGCGATGAGACGGTATATAGTCTCAGCCTGCCATGTGGGTTAGCTACCAATTAGCCGTCATGCTCTCTGGTCCATCTCAAGCGCTCTATATTCTTGTCACTGCAGGATTGGCTGGAATAATTGCACTCCCACTGTTCTTGCAATCTCGGAAAGTGAGCTCATTTTCCTAATAAATTCTCCTTGTTGTCTTGATCTTATTGATGTCTTCATCGAGCTTCATGCAATCCCTACGATTGGGTCGACTAACTCCTGGAAGTCGGCCATGAACAACCTAAGGAGCATGGCTGGAGCCGTTGAGGAAGGTTACAACAAGGTATGTTGCGTTTAGGTGGTCGATGTGGCTCTGTTAACTCCAACGGCCAGTATAAGAATGCGCCATTCAAGATTCCGATACTTCACAACTGGATAGTAGTTGTTAGCGGTGCCAAACTGCTCGACGAAGTTAGGATGGCCCCGGAAGACCAGTTGTCTGCAATCGAAGGTGCAAATGATGTGAGAACATTCGATGCAGACCTAGTCATCTCGTGCATCTCATGATGCCATGGTTACAGTTCTTCAAAACTGCATTTACAATGGGCCATCGGGTAGCGAACGAACCGTACCATCTTGGAATCATTAAGACGCAACTCACCCGCAAGTTGCCCACTTTATGTCCGATCGTTGAAGACGAGGTATCGATCACCTTGAGCGAAATGTTTTCTTCGCAACATAACGGTAGGGAAATGTTATCGTCTTCTGCTTTCTACGTGCGACCGCGAGTGACCCATCTGTAGAGTGGAAGGCTGTGGTTGCGTTGCAGGCAATCCAAGAAGTTATTTCCAGGACAATGAACCGGATTTTTGTTGGACTGCCCCTTTGTTCGTTCGATTTTAGTTTGCGTAATCGCGAGAAGGGAGGTCACCTATGATATTTAGGTCGTAACCCCGACTGGTTGAAACTCGGAAATCAACATGCCATTGCTTCTATAATATCAGGGGCGAAAATGGACCTCTTTCCAAGATTCATGTGGCCGTGAGTGTGCCGCTGTCTGAGGTGTCTCAATCTTCAGTGACATCATATCTAGGCTCGTTGCAATCTTTCTTACGTCGACGGAAAATCATGTTCAACAGGCAGTAGAATTCCTAGGTTCCACCATCAGGGAACGCCAGAAATTAGCGGACCTTGCTCGTGGCGGAGAAGCGGTTGACATACCAGTCAGTCTTTCGGCTATTGGACTATCAATACTTCATATATTTCGATAGGACGATTTCCTTCAATGGTTGATAGAAAATGGCACTGAGGACTCCGAAAAGGATATCACACGACGAATATTATTCATGGTTCTCGTTTCGATACAAGTACGTATCTTTTACTTTTCTCTCCCATGAAGTTGTCGCCTTGATTGAAGGGTCTTAGGGAACCGCAAGTGTGAGATTTTGACATTACTTGCTTCTGATCTCAACATGACACCCATCAGACTCTCATGAGTGCGGTATATAATCTTGCGGCGCATCCGGAATATCTTGTACCTCTCCGCGAAGAGGTAGATGCAGTTGTACGTCAAGATGGCTTGACGAAGGCCGCAATAGACAAGATGTACAAAATCGATAGCTTCTTGAAAGAGAGTTACCGCTTCGTCGGTGTGAGCAGCTGTGAGCACGTCCAAATTCCGAACAATCACGTTGACCGATTGGCACTTAGTGGTTATGATAAGGAGGGTGTTGAAGGAGTTCACTTTTTCGGATGGCGGGATCGTCCCTAAAGGATGTTACATCGCTGCCCCGTCGTATGCTGTTCACCACGATGAGGAAATTTACGAAAAGCCCGGTGTTTTCGACCCGTTCCGTTTTGCTCGACTACGTAGTGATGACGATGACATGAAACAACAGATGGTCTCTCTTGGATCAACCTTCTTACCGTTTGGGCACGGGAACCATGCATGGTAAGATCGTTTTGGCGGGACTTGTTGCTCTTCGTTTATTCACTTAACGTTGCGCAGTCCGGGCAGATTTGCTGCAGCTGTCGTTCAGAAGATTATACTGGCTCAGATCGTATCGTTGTACGACCTTAAACCGGACGAGAACACCCCGGCGTCTGGCAAGAGGGTCGAATTTGGGATCTTCGTCGGTCTGGATCCTACCGCCACAGTCTTGTTTAAGAAGAGAAGTTCCACTTAAATCCTCATCGGCGTGTTTCGTATCATGGACATACCATAATCTCACACAGTAGAGGAGAAAAATTGTGCGAGTTGTCAGTGATGCCGTCTCAGAAACCATGGCTCCATTGGTTGCACACGTAAGGGAAGTAATCACAGACAGATTGTAATTTCAGTAACAAGCAGAGATTTGGTGCAGGCAACCTTCAATGCCGCTTTCGCCGGTCTTCAGACTTCGTGGGACGGTCTCGAGCATTTGAGGGAGATTCCGGGAGGAACGAGAACTTCTATCTAAGAGCTGCCTGTGTGGTTTGGCAGGGGGAACAAGCTCTTGTCTCTGGTGGTGGACTAAGGAGCGACCTTGGACCCGAGACTTCGAACCTGCGAAAGCTCTTATTAGAGGGCTTAACCGCTGCCCAACCGCTGCCCTTCCAGTGCCGTTTGGCCTAGCTACCAGCTGGGCTTTATCCAGAGGAACTTGGCTATGCAAGACAACGACCGTCGGTCGTGATGCCGGGGAACTACGGCCCTCGGCGCTGAGGCCGGTGTACCCACTGGTGGGGTTCAGCGTAGGGTGGGAGGATGCCTCTCCCATGCAAGCCCTAACGTCATGGCCCCGGAAGGAGTTTTGCTCCGACGGAGGTTCTTCTCGCTTCCATGCGGTGCTTGCAACAGATGCGTTTCGTTCCCCAAATCAGAGATGCCATCAACTGATCTGGAGTACACCATTTCCGTCTGTCCACCCGCTTGTTATACACTGACTTGACGTCATGAATTCCGAGTCCCCTCTGACTCACGTAGTGGACGAAGCAGATGGGTGGTCAAGCGAACTCGGCATCACCGCTTGCACGTATGTGGTTGTATATGCGTGGCTCAGCACCACCGAAGTGTTCGTTAACTCTGGGGAATTGCACCTGATTTGGTCTTGGCCAGAGACGACACTCAGCGTATGTCAGTGCAATCTTGACGAAAAGGGACCGACCCGTGCCGGGCCATCTACACCCGTCTTTACATAAAGGTAACCTCCCCTCGCCATTACTCCTGCACCCGAAACCAAATTTCTTTTGGATACCGGGTTGATGAACAGGCGTTGCTGCGTTGCCGTCAGTGCTTTATGGTCAAGGTCACGCTATTCCCATGTATTCAATTATCCTACGTCCCATCGTCTTGCACTGATACTTTTCGTTTTTGATGAGGGCAGAACCACTCAAATTGGTGTCGTGAAGAACCTCCAACTCGGATGGGGCAGGGTTTCATCGGCGCTTGGAAGTGTGCCGACGGGTGGCGCAGCGCTTATCACACCAACGGCCCACGGGATGTGAAACAGGTTCCCAATAACAGGCTCCGAGTCGTTTTTCACAACCTCTCGCTCGAAATAACCACGCACGACCTCCCAGTTTTTATTATTGGATCAATAGTTCCGCAGTGGGAGACTGCACCGCGATCATGTCCGTGTAATATAACCATGCCCACGGATTCGGTGCGGCATCGTTACTTCAACGTGGGCATGGTCCTGTCCGCACAACTCCGGACTGCAAGAACTGGAACGTATCCGAACCGACTAAAATATTCCTTTACTAGTTAACAGGCGAAGAAGCCGCGTATAAGCATCATTGAGACCCAGGCAGGCGCGAGACACGTGCTGCTCTTGTATGGTCTGCGTCCGATGTGCGTTCAATGGTCATTTGTTACCAGGCAACTAGTTCTTAGGCGGTTCTGGGTCCGCAATCCCGTGAAATTTGGGTAGCAAGATATTCCCGAATATGGTGTGGTTCTATTATGGGACCCACCAATTGTGATCCTGGGTTACTTGGTAGCATTGTTGGCGAAATCTATTCCAATGCCGCATCTTCACCCATTTCAACACTCGGCGATGAAAACAAAGCACGGCCACAGCAGGTGATAAGATTTTATATAGTCCCTCCAACTCGCTGTGTAGGTTCGTTGGCGGCCATGTCTTCTAATTCATCCCAAGTGCTCTATCTCCTTGTCAGTGCAAGTTTGGCTGGGGTCGTCACCGTCCTACTCTTCTTGAAATCTCGTAAAGTGAGTGCGTTACTTCGATGTTCCCCTTGCTACCTTGAATTATCTTGAAATCTTTATCAAGCTTAATGCGATTCCCACCGTGGGGTCGACCAACACCTGGCGGTCGGCCATAGAAACTCTAAGGGCTGCGTCTGGGATCATTCAAGAAGGTTACGACAAAGTGCGCGACATTCAGTAGTTTTTATGGCTCCATTAACTCCGAAAAACAGTATAAGAATACGCCATTCAAGATCCCGATGCTTTATAATTGGATAGTAGTTGTCAGTGGTACCAAGCTGCTTGACGAAGTTAGGGTGGCCCCAGATGACCAGCTATCTTCGGTCGAGGGCGCAAATGATGTGAGAACTTTTCGGACTCTGTCGTCTCCCGCATTCCATGAGGCATGCATACAGTTCTTCAAAACTGCATTTACAATGGGCCATCGGGTAGCGAATGAACCATATCATCTTGCGATCATCAAGACGCAGTTCACCCGCAAGTTGCCCACCTTATGTCCAATCATTGAAGATGAGCTGTCTGTCACCCTGGGTGAAATGTTTTCTTTGCAAAATGACGGTAGGGGAATGATTTTATCTCCCACTTTCCACGATTGATCGCTCTTCTATAGGATGGAAGCCTGTAGTGGCATTGCAAGCTAACAGACAAGTAGTCTCCAGGGTATTCAACCGGGTTTTGGTCGGACTTCCCCTCTGTTCGTTTAATTTCAATCTAAGTGCTAACAAGAACTCAGAAGAAGGCTCACCTGTGATATTTAGGTCGTAACCCCGACTGGTTGAAGTTCGGAAACCAACATGCTATTGATTCCATAATATCAATGGCGAAAATGGACCTCTTTCCGAGATTCATGTGGCCGTGAGTCTGTTGCTGCTCGCATTTCTATCTTCGATGACGTCATGTCTAGGCTAGTTGCAATTTTCCTTACGTCCACGCGAAACCATGTTGAGCGGGGAGTAGAATTCCTAGGCCCCACTATTAGGGAACGTCAGAAATTAGCGGACCGTGCCCGTGGAGGGGAAATGGATGATATGCCGGTCAGTCCATCTGTTATTGCACCACCGCTACTTCACATACGTCGATAGGACGATTTCCTTCAATGGCTGATAGAAAATGGTACCGAAAGCGACGAACGGGACATCACGCAACGAATTTTGAACATGATCTTTGTTTCTGTCCAAGTAGGTATTCCGATGTACTTTTCCTCACCAACGAAGTTGTCATCTTGACTATGGGTTTTAGGGAACTGCGAGTGTAAGTAGTTGACATTATTTGCACCTGGTCCCAACATGACACCCTCCAGTCTCTCACGCGTGCGGTATATGATCTCGCGGCACATCCGGAATATCTCGTACCTCTCCGTGAAGAGGTAGACGCAGTTGTACGTGAAGATGGCTGGACGAAGGCTGCAATAGACAGGATGTACAAAATCGATAGCTTCTTGAAAGAGAGCTACCGCTTCGATGGCGTGAGCAGCTGTGAGTACATCTAAATTCAAACATTCAGCTTGACTGATCTGTTCTTAGTGGTTATGATAAGGAAGGTGCTGAAGGATTTCACTTTCTCGGACGGCAGAGTCGTCCCTAGAGGATGTTATATCGCTGCCCCATCGTATGCTGTTCATCATGATGTGGAATTTTATGAAAAGCCCGATGCTTTCGATCCGTTCCGTTATGTTCAACCCCAAGGTGATGGAGATGATGTGAAGCAGCAGGTGGTCTCCCTTGGTTCGAACTTCTTGGCGTTTGGGCACGGGAAACATGCGTGGTAAGATCGTATGGGTATAACTTCTTCTTGTTCGTTTACTCACTAGATACTGCGCAGTCCGGGAAGGTTTGTCGCAGTGGCCATTCAAAAGATAATTCTGGCTCGTATTGTATTGTCGTATGACCTGAAACTCGACGACAACGCCCCGGCGTCTGGCAAGAGCATCGAGTTTGGAGTCTTCATTGGTCCGCATCCTACTACCACGGTCCTGTTGAGGAAGAGAAGTTCCACTTAAACTCTTATCAGTGCGTTTCGTATTACAACTGTGTATTATAGCCCCGCGCAGTAGATGAGAGATGCGCAAATAACCTGCTATGAGGTGAGCCGACCAACACGCCGGTGATGCCGTTCCAATAAGTATGGCTCCATTGGTGGCGGACAAAGGGGAGGTAGTTACAAACAGGTTGTAACTAAACACAAGCAGAGATTCGGTACAGGTAACCTTCAGTGCACATAACCCCTCACATCTTCTCTGGCCTCCAAACTTCGTGCGATGGTGTCCAGCGTTTGACGGGGGTGAAGCGGGACTCCTGCCTAAGAGCTGCCTCTGTGGTGTCCTTAGCCGCTGTGGGTTTGGGGACGGGGGAATTCGCTGCGAGTCCGCGCTCCCGGGTCTTAGTCGTGGGTGGGAAGAGGTCGTTCCGCGAGTTATCAGTCCCCAGCTGCGAGGTGAAGTTTGTAGAGTTGCCGACCAATTTACTAGTAGGCAATTGCGTTCCCACACGGGGTGATGCCATAGCTAGTGGAGCCCGTGGCGACTTCTCTGAGCGCATGAACGCCGCGCTAGCATCCCTTGTCGAGTCCTCTGTACCTTGTCGAGCTACAGGAACCCCTCCTCGCGGCATGGTAGTGGACAGCCGCCATCCGCTTACATGTTTATGAGCCATAGGATCAGGTGTTGGCAACGGCGTTGATAGAGAGTATGCCCCAGGAGTGCGGCGAGGACCAGAGGTGCCAGGTACGGTTGAAATTGTATCTGTGCGCCCAGGAATCTCATTCTTGATAGTCGAATTCGATAGGGGTGCTCTTTGCTCAGTTTCCGTGCGAAGGCCTTTATTTCGTGCGTCTTCAGGTGCAATTGTATGTTCCAGTTCCCGCCTTCTTTTGGCTGCTGCGATGGCCTGGGCCTCCAGCCGGGCCTTCATTCGTGCCTGGAACTCCATTTGAGCCTTTGCCCGTGCTTCAGCCTGAGTATCAGTTCGTTCGGCAGGTTGAGTTGGCGCTGTCGGTTTAGGCCGCCCCGAAAACATGTTTGGTCGGTACTTTGGTGTCGTCTCCATGGTCCCTTCGGAGGACTTGTGACCCGAACCACCAGCTTCGTATCGTTCGTCCACTGGTGCCGGTTGAAGATCCACAACCGATGTCCTGTCCCACTTCTGTTGCACATGCGGCTTTCCAAACACGCTGGGTCGGAATTTCTGGACCACACTTGGTGCTCCAGTTGACTTCTCCGCTACTTTGCTAACTACAGTGCCAGACTCTCGCTCAAGCTTCCTTTCCGTTCCACGCAACTGTTTCGCAGATGGCTGCTCCTGTGCGTCCGATGATTCTGCAGGCGGGCGTTAGAAGCTTCGAGAACGTCGTACTAACTAACTCACTGGCTGCCCGCCTTTGGCGTAGCACCGCTTCCATGCGTGCCGATCTCTCTCGCGCTTCATGTTCGCGTTTCTCTTGCACCCTAGCCTTTTTCTCTTCTTCGACCTTTCGCGCCGCTTCTGCCTTCTTCTTCCGGAATTCCTTTACTCTTTGACCCATCACCACAGCGTGGTATGAGTCAAAGTCTGGGGACATGCGCGATAACCGTAGCTTCTTTGCGTGGGGTCCTTCCACGGGTTGTTCGTGTGCATCGGATTCCTTCGACGACTCGGATCGACTAGTGGCTAACTCTTCAGAAAACTGGAGAGAAAGAAGAACGCGCTCCTCCTTGCGATAAGCTCTTTCCACATGGTCTACGTACTTGACCAAGTTAACAAGGCGCTGCCGTATGTCTGATCTCTGTTCCCAAGCTTTCTGTTCGTCCTGTTCTTTCAACTTGGTGCTTGACGTAGCTTGCTGAAGTCTCCTCTCCGCTTGGTGGCACCTTGCGGTCGCCCTCCGCTTAGCTATCCAGTGTCCTCACTCAACAGGACGAACAAGCAGGAGCGGAGAAATGACAACCGTACCTTTAATCTGTCTAGCCTTATCCCTCTCGAAGTCATCCAGACATGAAGATATCATGTCATCGAGAGCCCGCCTGGTTTGTACATGCCACTGCTTCTTCTCTTTTCCGCGAGGCTTCGCCTTATACGCAACGTCCTTCTTGAGAACGTCAAACTAGAGTCGCGCGGTTACAAATATGAAGCAGAAAGGCCGTGGATGGAACTTACCTGTTGGCGTTTCTCCTCAGCCAACTTCGAGGCTGCCGCAACACGCGATTGCTCCTGTGCTTTCAATTCAAGGAAGTCTTCAAATCCAACAGAACGTGACATGTCAGCATATGACGCAACTGCAAAACTGAGTAATCTTACCTGGTGGGTCTTCCACAGGAATATGGACAGCATGTGGCTGGTTCAGGTTAGGCACTGTGAACGCAAACCAGCTGCTTGACGAGGGAGGAGAGGCAGCAACTCTCGCAAACTCATCTAGGCAATCTTTCTCTTCGTGCACTGCGCGATAGTCAAACATCAACAGGCTTGTAATGAGCTGCTCAACGAGTTACCTGAGGCGAAGTCGCTAACCAGACCCGTGTTTCCTCCCCAAGCGTCAAAAACGGCACCTGTAGGGGTGTCTCCAACCATCGCAAGAGTGTCCGAGTCCAAGTATGATGGCCGCGTAACTTGGACAGTAACCTCCTTGCGCTTCCGCACCTCCAAATTACTGTCCAAACTACGCTGCGAAAGTTGAGCTTCTTTCATTCGAGATGGAGCGTTTGTCTCGGCTTCTTGTGCGTCCTGAGCTCGAACAGTTTCCGACTCGGAGGATGAACTCCGGGATGGTGTTCTAGAGGGTCGACACCACTTGGTATAGTGTAGGGCACCAAAAGCTTCTGCTTTCCAGTTGTCATCGCACAAACGAAATTCCGTGTACTTGACACGAATAGCCAGACAGAACCACTCGAGTGCGTAGACGTCGATGTCGTGCCAATCGCCTGGAGCCATCTCATACCTTAGTAAAGTGTTGTAAAGTATGCGACCGAAACGAAAGAATTGCTGCTGGCGTCTGGTAGATACCACGACACCGTCCTCTCCTACGAGGAACGACAAAGGTCCCGAGTGCTCATCCCTAAGCACAGTCACATCCGAAACTCCTAGTCGCTCTTTCTCGAAACTCTCTTCGGTCCAATAGAATTGACCAACGTAATGCTCTCGCCGATAAGTCGGAAGATGAGAGTTTGCTGCACGTACGAACTTTAAAATGCGGAAGAAGGGCTGGAAGGAAAGTGGTCGGGTCAGACTGTTGTGCGACGGTATGACTCGAGCAAGTAACCGCTCATATGAAGCGCTGCCGCGGAAATTGTCGGAAATATCTTGATCCACACGGCATGAGTACTCACGTCGTGGTTACTACTTCCCTTTGAAGGGAAGACACTTGAAGATGGAGCTCGCTGATTTGTTGGCGTTGAGTACATAACGCCCCCTTCAACTCCGTGTTCTGCTGTTGAAGTTGCGTGCAGCAGTGGTGACTGTGTGAAGACATCTTGGGTGAACCCGAAAGAGACGAAACACACTTCGCGTCGGTATTCGAAGCAGGGTCCTGATCGAAAAAGTAGGTCACTTCCGATATAACCCTGACAAGAAACTCACAGTCAAAGTGTCGCGAGATCGCGGAAGAGTGTTCCCTTTGTCTGCCCGTAAGTCAGTACTCGGATTGGAGTGACCAGTTGGCGCTTGGTTGTATGAGCATGCCTCGACGACTCGCGTGTTCGCCATCGACGAACGCTTAGCGCGTGCCTCTGCGTCACTGCTGGGTTCGTGTACAGCATGTAATTTCGGAGGGTAGCTGTACAGTGACGCCCACGGATCGAAAACCTCAGCTTGATCATAGTTCCACTGCATAAAGTCACCCATCGCTTCTGAGAGGATGATGGTTAGACGGGAGTGGGCATAAGGGCATGGCAGAGGGATTCGAATTTCAGGAATGCACGATGCGCACCAAACACGACGTTGGCACGCTGTGGAGAACGACCATTTCCGCTTATATCAGCTACAGGTCTTAACACCCATATCTAACGCATGGATGATGGCGACTTTGATAGGGTCTGCGGCGGTGACAATTTAGGACCTGCGGGTTATCATTTCCGCTCCATCCCACAAGTCTGGGGTAAAAACCCGTACCTCGTGCCCTACCACGGCATCCGCCGACAGAACATAAATGTACGTGTCCTTGCACCCACCGCGACACAGGATGTCAAGTGGTCACCCGGACCAAAATTCCTTGCAACGTTGGTACCCTCGCACCAAATCACGCTACACCCAATCCGATAGGTTACCTGTGATAGGGATAAGTAGCCATATCGAAGGATGGAACGAAGAAGGCCATAGAGTGAATTTTGCGAATTGCGACCAGACGCAGAAATACTATCACTGCAAGCAGCGTATCCCTTGATATGCACGAGGTTTTGCAGATGACAACTCGTGGCTACAAGCTCCAAGGTCTATGGTTGTCGTCACGTGGCTTTTGTTAAGGCGGAAAGTCCGCGAGTGAACGACGCCGCAAGGACCGGAACTAGCCCATGAGGTGGCAGACGAACGCGATCTTGTACGAAGCGCGTCCATGAGTTTACATCGTGTATCACCTGAGAGCGCTATCATGCACAAGAAACCACATTGGAGGTAGGAATGCAGGCTTCTTGGCATGTGTTTGAGGGGACGTGAATAGTGCTCGTGATGGACGACTGAGGGAGCGTACTAAAGCCGAAAAACGCCGAAAGCTTCCGGACGCACCCTGACCACGGTCAAGTACTCCTAGCAGTTCAAGAAATCGACCTTGCTCTACTACGAGTGAGGTCTGCACAGAGGAGTCTAGCATGTGTAACGATTAAATGTTGTCCTCTGGCCCGTCCTCAATCATCTTTGCATAATCCTCGTAACTTGCAAACGTAGGCAACGTTTTCCGCTTCTTCAGCTTCCGCTCCTTATCCTCACTCTTCCCTTTCCGCTTTCGCTTATCTCTACCTCCCCCGAATGGAGTCTGTTCGTCGCTTCCTTCGCCATCCTCGGCGGACACATCTGATCCATCATACTCGATCAATCCAGGCATGTCGTCAACGGCTAACAGGTCATCGTCGTCCGAAGCCTCCGCAAGAGAAAATGCATCGTCGGGTTCGTCTGCGTCGTCCCTGTCGGATGTTTCATCCTCTTCGACTTCCACCTCGACCTCTTCGTCGTCTTCGTCGCCCTCCTCAAATGAAATGTCTTCATCCCCTTCATCATCATCCTCGGATGAGGATGAGGGATCTTCGTCCCCTTCATCGTCCTGCTGGGATAGGAGATCTTCGTCCTCTTCGCTCTGCTCGAATGGGAGATCTTCATCTTCGTCGTCGAGTTCAGAAGGTAATTCGTCGTCGCCCTCCATTGCTGGCATAGTCGCCTTCATCGCCTGAAAGCAACGCGACAACCAAGCTTGCATGAAGCACGCAAGAGATTCACATAAAAGCTACACTCACCTTCCATATAGCCTTCTCATCAAGATCACTTTCCTCTTCCTCTTCCTCCGCATCAGGATCATCTGCACTTACAGACTCTCCCTGGGAAAGCTCGTCATCAGACTCCAACTCACCCTCGCCGCTTTCGTCACCCTCTTCGTCACCCTCTCTCTTGGTCACCTTGCTCCGTCTGTGTTTCTGAGAGAAATACCGATGGAAGAATACTTCGTCAACCCTCACATCCTCCTCTCTCTTCTTCCAAAACTTCTCCTCGTTCGGCAAGACATCGTCTCCCGCGTCCCCTTTCGTTTTCTTGACACCTACGCCGTCAGCAGCGCTCGCACTCGGTTGCATGGCACTCGAGCCTTTGGGTCTCAGTTTCTTTGGATTCTTGTAAACGAATCGATCAAGGAAATGGGAGAGCGTGTTGAGGTTGAGATCTGCGGCAGAGGTGATCGGCTGAGAAGTAAAGAGTTGACGAGCATGTAGAGAGATCGTGGGATGATAGTGGTGCATCAGGGGTAGCTGGTTGCAACGACACATGAATCCTACGGTCGCAGCCAAAAGATCGAGTTGAGAACTTACCAGTTCAAACAGCGGAGAAGTAGACGGTTGGGCGAATTGTGGGTCACGCTTTCGTGGATCATATGCATCCTCCTCGAGCGAGCTTTGCGTGCCGTGCAATAAGTTCCTCAGACCAGGGAGTGTGCTAAAGATCTTGCAGAAGAAAAGGATTTGCATCACTTTGCAATCCAAATAGTAGATAATACACACCTCTCCAAGGAGGTACAATCCGCCAACAATAAATTCATTGCCACCAGCACCTCCACTGACCAGTACTTGCATAAACCTGCGTACGAAACTCTTGATCCGCTCTACGTTGCCATCTGCTTTGAGAGATTTGAAGAGTAAGTTTAGATACATTGTTTGTTTTGACGACGACGCGAGTCGCCCGTCATGCAGGGATGCATATAGAGCACGATAATACCGGTCTGTTATACTCTTCGACTGAGAAGAACTGGCGGGAGATGCTTTGGATTGATGGATGAGGGTCGAGGATATTTGCTGGATAAGGACAAGAGCTTGGAGGGAGATGTTGAACGTGGACTTGTGAGTGATGAGAAACAAAGTATCGATATGCTTTCCCAAACTTTTCGTTTCTCTCGTGAGCGAACACTTCACGCCAATTACGGACATTGAAAGAGTACCTTGAATCTGTAGCACCAAGTTTGGCAAATGGAAGAGCACGGTTCACTCCTGTGAGGATAGCCGAAAGTAGTTTGGAGAGGGAATCTTCTACTTCGGTAAATCCACCTTCACCCACGACTTCCTTACCCTTTCGCTTCTGCCTTGATTTGTCGTGAGTCTGGGATATCTCAGAACGTGTGTCGTCGTTCTCTTCCTCCGCTAATCTTCCCTCACCAAGGATATCCTCGAACAACCGGAAATACACATCAATAGTCTGCATTGCAACGTCCTTTTCGTTTGGGCGGAACATGATCTGATTGAGGGTGATGCTGGCATAGTAGCGTGCATGTTCGTTGACCGGTTGTTTAGAGGCAGGGCCTGCTTTGGATTTTGATTTTGGTTGCGACTTTGGCTTAGGGTCCGAACCATCTTTGTTGAATCGTATATGCGTATTTTGTGTCGGAGGGGGTGCCGTTGCAGCCGTCGATGTGCCCGGTCGGAGGACGAGTGACGTTATTTCACGGATAACCACAGCTTTCATTGAAGGGTGTACCTGTAGGAGCTGAAGGATGTAATACGACGAGCGGGAACATATCGTTTTATCGGAATCACCCTAAAAGTGGAAACGGTGTAAGGAATTGGTTGCATATGGTGATGATATGTGGAGCGTACGAGCTTGTTTGTGAGCAACCGGAGCAAGTTTTGCTCTTGCTCAGGTTTTTCCTTCAGCAAGGTGAAGACCAGAGAGAGAGCCTGCATTCGGACATATGAAAGGGGATCTGCGGAGAGCACCTGAAGGCAAAGTGGAACTATCATCATTTTTAGAGTGTATTTGGCACAAACCTCAAGGATTTGCAGAACAGAAAAGAAATACTTCTTCAGCCAATCCTCAAAATACCATATTACAAGATGCCGATCATTAATATCGGGATGAGATAGAGGCTGGTCCCGGAAGTACCTGCGCATGAGCGATATGGCTTCGCGTAACGACAAAGGGTTACAGAGACTTACTTTAGCTTGCGATCGGGTGCCCCACCACCGACCCACCAATCCACTATGCAACGCAAAGCTTTGAGACTCTCACCTCTTCCACCTTTGCCCTTGCCCCGTTCCGCCAAGTTTTTTAGGGCTTCAAGTGCCTTTGTATTGTGCAAAGGACTGCTCTGCACGAGCAAAGTCAGCGCACTCAGACGATCCGACAACGTCCCGGTCCGCAGTATATTCTGGAGAAAACTGTAGTCGGAACTGGACGATGTGACCGTGGAGGTCGACTGAGACGCGTTGACCACACTAGCATGCAACGACGTCGCGCGATCCAGAAGGGAGGAAAGTTTTTCGGGTGTCAGGGTAGCGGCGTTCGAAGCCGCGGGCTGCAGAGAGGGTACGTCGTCGTACCAGCGCGGTGATGCATCCAACTGAAGAGAATCAGCTTTTAATTTGGATGACTCGGACACATTTTTTGCTTGCAGTTTCTTCGGCTTTGACACATCTTTCTCCTGGTTTTTCTGAGAACCCTTTGATTTTTGTTTGTGGCCTTTCTCTGTTTTGAGGCGTGCCATGTCCGACTCGACGATGGCAGCCCTCCTGGTGCTTGGTCTCATAGGTGTATTATGTCAGCGACCAGAATGAAAAATGCCAAAAAAGAAGAGGAAAAAGTTCGGATACCGGGAGTCGAACCCGGGGCTGCTGTGTTCAACCCGCTGTAGCAGTTGAAAGACAGCCATGTTAGCCGTTACACCATATCCGATGCTGTCTTCCGCTTGCACCTATCTATTATGATGAGACCTGGTCCATGTACCCACTCATGCTGTGGGATCTTGGCATCCCTAGCGTTTCTTGTATCACAGCTACACGTTGTGTTACAGGGTTCTTCATCCAGCGGTTAAGTGAATTGACCCACGACGTGGAATTTGATCGGATATCTGCTAATTGGCCATGCTGTGGTATGACATCTGATCAGACTCTCCCTTCTTGGTAGCTTGCAGCAAGTTGACGTCCACACGATGGTCCCGGCAACGGCTGAGAGGACCCCACTCCGGGCGGATCTTTTCCTGGCTTCACCGGCACCCCAGTATTTAAGCACGTAGCCGGGTGACCAGAGTAGCGCCAGTTCTAGGCTACCGCTTAGCCTCTTTCTTATCACTCATGCCTGCTGTCGGCCTGATTCGTCGTTCCCCAAGGACCTTGTCGGGCAGGCTACTCAAGCACGCCCCACAACGGTCCCTTGCAACGGCCGCACCTCCTAAGCTTACCATTGGCATTCGACGAGAGGATCCCGCCAGAATCTGGGAGCGCAGATGCCCACTCACACCTGACGCCGTTCAAGAGCTCGTTCAGGAAGATGGCATAGACGTCCTCGTGCAACCCTGCGACAGGAGGGTTTTCCCCGTGGACCACTTCCTCAAGGTTGGCACTACTTCTATATCCTTTAATAACACCCAGATCCGTCGCAACCAACTTTGATTTCCATTTTGGATCGTTCATGTTGGCAAGCCTTTTGACTGACGAAGCCGCTTCCTTTAATGATAGGCCGGCGCCAAACTACACCCCACCCTTGAACCAGCACATATAATCATCGGGATCAAGGAAACCCCGTTGAATGAGCTCATCACAGCACCGGTGTCCGCACTGCAACCTTCGGAGTCGCTCGTTCATCGCACTTATCTTATGTTCTCCCACACGATCAAAGGCCAACCCTACAATATGCCTTTACTGTCCCGGTTCCTTGGCGAAAATAACTCACAACCCTCCACACTCCCAAGATTGATAGACTACGAGCTTCTTTCGGGTTCTGACGGCAAAAGAACCGTCGGCTTTGGATGGTTCGCTGGTGGTGAGAATGATCCGTCCTCGACCATCACGTTCACACTTACCACCCACCGAATCCCCAGTCGCCGGCGCGTTAGAGTCACTTTCTGCACTTGCTCACGCACACCTTGAAATCGGCGTAGCCTCGCCCTTCTTGGTAAGTTACAAGCAACAATGCCCCTGTCCCGATTTACAACGCTCCAACCTAGCACGCGCCACGACCACATACTCATCCTTCCATACCGTCACTCCGCGCAACGTTGCGCGCCATCGGACAGCGGATCTCTGAGGATGGCACACCGAAACCATTAGGGCCGTTCGTTATAGGACTTACGGGGTACATTGTCACGCGCTTCAACTGTGTTATTGACAGATTAATGAGTTGTGACAGAAATGGTCAGGTTTCGCAAGGCGTCTTATCCATTCTCGAGGAACTTCCTATCGTCAAAGTTGGCGTGAAGGACCTTCCTTCGCTCGTTGGCAACCCTGGTAGGTTCATGGTATTCGACGAGCCCCATCATAAACTAACTGACCTGGACAGAGACGGATTTGCGCAAGGTGCCATGACCGTCACTGTTCCGGGGAAAACCAAGTTAATACCTTACAGGTGTACCTGGTGCATGCGTTACCCGAGGATTACCTCTCTCGTACGGACGGAGGTCAATACAGTCGATCTGATTACTACCAGAATCCATCCCTTTACAAATCCGACTTTGCTACTAAGGTAGATGTGCGTCAGGCTTTCACAACGCAGTTATAACGTTGCCTACCCAGGTCGCTCCGTACCTCACCCTTTTCCTGAACGGTGTTGGTTGGCTACCGGGCTTTCCTCGCTTGATGACGAACGAGGACCTCACGGTCGCGTTGAATCGTGCTGCTGAGGTCGGCCCCGCGAGGTTTGGAACGATTGGAGATATTAGCTGTGATATTGAAGTAAGCACTTCCTTTTTCTACCATCCGCCGAGCATCTGCGACGTGTACTGAATGCCGCTTGTACTGTCCTCCCAGGGTGGCCTCGAGTTCATGCCCCGAGCGTCAACCCTCTCCGAACCGGTGTTTAAGCTTCGTCCGGCCTTTCTGCCGTCCCATCTGCCAGCTGTGCATATTATGTCAGTTGACATTCTCCCCACCAGTCTGCCTCTCGACGCGTCAACCCACTTCAGTGGCGTACTGACACCGTATCTGAGGGCGCTTGTGCGTGAGTATCGCAGCGTTCGTGGGAGTGCGAGTGAGGAAAAACAATGTCAGTACCAAGAGGCATTGGAGCGTGCTACTGTAGCGAAAGGGGGCCAACTAGTAGGGAAACACAAGTGGTTGAGAGAGCCTGTGGAGAAGTGGCGTTCGGCCTCTGCGTCGTCGTCCACAGCGCTTGCTATGGCCTCATCGACAGGGCCGGCACCAGCTGAGAGCACGGTGCACGGAAAGAAGAATGTGTTGATGCTCGGGAGCGGGATGGTAGCCGGTCCTGCCGTCCAGGAAATCTGTAAGCGGGAGGACGTCGAGTTGGTTGTTGGTCAGTAGTTCGCTTCTGCTATGCCTCGCATGGACTTGTTTATCTCATCCCCTTTGACCTTTGCACGCATGCACAATGTATGATATATGTACCATATATCGCATATACCAATTTCAATCTATTCACCCTCGAATCCTTCCAATTGCAGCGAGTAACTCGATCGACGAAGCTAAAGGCCTCACTCGACACTTGCCTAACGCTCACGCACGGTTTCTGGACGTGAATGACAGCGAGGAAATGGCACGGCTCATTGCACAGGCTGACATTGTTGTAAGGTGCGTTATTCCCAAACCTGTTCGAGCTGTAGTAGACAGCAGTCGTGCGTGTATGCGTATGAGGAAGCTGATTCTGAATCTAGTTTGCTTCCGGTTCCACTCCACCCTTCCGTTGCGGAATTGTGCATTCGGCTCGGAAAAGATATGGTAACGGCGTCCTACATATCCCCTGCTATGCGTGCCCTCCACGAACGGTAGGTCCTGGGGTTTCTTGTCTCCGATAAGTGGATGATGACACCAATCTACCAGAGCTGAATCATCTGGCGTGCTCCTGCTTAACGAGATAGGGCTCGATCCAGGTATTGACCACTGCTCTGCACATTCCCTTCTCTCTCGCCTCCGCGGCGAGCGCAAGCGCGTGTTGTCTTTCACAAGTTTCTGTGGTGGCTTGCCGGCCCCGGACGTGGTGTCGTCGACGCAAGGGGAAGATGTTCCGTTAGGCTACAAGTTTAGCTGGAGTCCCAGAGGCGTGCTCAGTGCTGCGTTGAACGCAGCACGATTCAAGCTCGGTGGAAAGGTAAGTCGTACCGTCGTCACTTTCTTCATTCAGTTCGTTTTTCTCTGTGAGCAGTCGTGCTGACGTGGTTATTTTTATTTTACTCCTCGTTGATAGGAGGTCGAGATCCCTTCCGAAGACATTCTGCGTAAATACTTTCCTGACGTGCCTGTCCCGGAAGGTGCCGCTCTCAAGTTCGAAGGGATTGCGAACAGAGATAGTTTGCCGTATGTAGAGACGTATGGCCTGGGCGATCCGGGTAAATTGAGGACTGTGTTGAGAGGAACACTGAGGTGGGTCAGCTCTTGAACGGCGTCGATATGAAGCTGGTTCTCTCACTACGCACCGTTGCTGACGACGTATCGTTTAACGTGTTTGCACCTTCCGCAGGTATCCTGGGTTCTCGGACCTCATGGACGCATTCAAAGCGATTGGTCTCCTCTCACCTTCTTCTCCCCCGCTGCATTCGCGGACGCCCATCACTGGATGGACCGATCTCACCCGCTTCGCTCTTCAACACAGGCTAGGGACAGACGTTCCCGGGGACCATGACTCTGTCCGGGCCGCCCTGTTCGACCTCTTGCAAGGAAGGTGTGGGGAGGAGAACCTTGAGAAGGTGATTGACTCGCTAATGTGGTTGGGCATCATGCCGCCGCGCCCATCCCTACATCGGGTGGACAGTTCCCCTCCCTCCGTGTTGCCGTCACCAGCTACCGCACCGATCGACCTCTTCGCCCAGGTGCTCGCTCACAAGTTGCGCTACCTCCCTGGCGAACGGGACATGGTCGTTCTTTCGCACGAAATCGTCGCTGTCCCCGATCACGCGTCGAATGGGACCCATACGGAGGAATCTGCCGAGGTGCATACGTCGACGTTGATCACCTTCGGCTCGTCGAGAGCATCCGCGATGGCGACGTGTGTTGGACTCCCAGTTGCGTTCGCCTCGCTTGCCGTCCTGGACGGAAGAAGTACGGCAAAGGGCCTCGGGCTTGAATCAGGTGTCAGAGGGCCGACGGAGGTGCCGAGCGTGTGGAGCGCGGTTCTGGGCCGGCTGGAAGAAGCTGGAGTTGGGATGAAGGAACGAATTTGTAAGGTTCCTGGCAGAAATATGTCTTATGGGGAGGGCGTGATGGAAGGGAAGTTGTCCCTTGGGTTCTTCGGGAGCTCCTGATCCGTTTCGTATGCAAATTTGCATCATGGACGCTTGCGACGTTTTAGTTATTTATACCAAGATCGTAGTGTGCACGCTTGTATCCTGCCTGAACCTTGTGTTGATACTAAAGTTAGAGCATGTAGGGAAGATGCCTTCATGACATGCCACTTCGTCACCCTCGTTGACACTCGTGTGAGGTTAACGGCTATGGCTCTTTACACAAGTACGTGGAGAAAACTCCAAAGCGACCATATATACCCGCGAGTCGATGATCTGGGGTGGTCGGGTGATGACAATATATCTATACCGGTGCACGATTTTTATGTTACATCACAGACAGACCAAGAATAAAATAGAAATAAAGGTGGTCTCTCCGAGATAGAAATTCCTTGCCCGAATGCGCATGCTCTTGCAATGCCACTCGGTCTAGACTTATCAAAGCTGTCGCTTCACCGCCGAGTGCATTGATCCGAGCGGTGGTAGGTCGACTGGTGCGACTAAAAGGGTTGAATTCATGGCCAAATGTTAGGTTGGCACGAACGACGATATCAAGGAAGCATCACCATCGAACGGAATCAGTTACTGACCGACCAACCTTCTATGGAATTTTTTTCCCCCCCGGAGAACAAGGAATGCGTATGAATCGGACACCCTGTGCTTGGCGCTACGTCTCGTCGTCGCGCTACGACATTATTATCTTCCATGTAGAAGGGTCGTCAACCGCTTGCAAGTACCATACGCCGGAATGGGTATTCCCTATTTGAATCGGATTGTGTCAGTCAGGGAGCAGTGGTTTCCCTTTCAGCTCGTGGCTCTACAGTAAGTCTGCCAAACTGGAGACTAATAACTGTCAGTCTCAATAAATTGGATACTTCTTTTGCAGCTCCCCGTCTAGCCGTACAGTTCAAATACGGCAAAGCGGAAATAGTTTACTCACTATTCAAGGTATAGTGTTCAAACACATCATATACTGGCGGCGGGCGGATAGCGCAAAGAGAGTGCTTCGAGCGTTGTCTCTCCGAGGTTGTCGTCACGGAAGCATAATCGAACTTCATGTCCTGCAACGATTAGAAAGGTATCAGCCCGTGAGGTCTTCCCGCGTCAGTCATATGAACTGAATCTTACGTAGGAATGATTCACTGATCTTGGACGATGAGCAGAGCTCTGGGCCACCGATACTGTCGCGGGATCGGGGACGTGCCACTGCGCGATCTCATTCATCCCGTCGAGTGCTAGCAAAGGTGTATCCATTTGAGGCCATGGCAAAGACAGGGCCAAGATGCATACCAAATGGATGCTGAATAGATTAAAGAACTAGGCGCTGTCTGAAGGTATAAAAACCGTCGACCGTCGACTGGAACCTACAGAAAAGACGAAGTTTCCCTCTCTACTCACAAATCACAATACTTTGCAAAAATGTTCCCTCGTGTCGCAATAGCCATCACCGCTTGCTTTGCTGCCCTAGCTGTAGCCACTCCTGGGGACGTTGGGGGCAGCCAGTGTGACGGTGGCGGCATTTATTGTTGCGACAGTGTGCAAGATGTAAGTCGACTGCAAGCAAAGGTGGTCGCGTGGGGCCTCACTGACATGACGCTCCACAGGCTAGCTCGCCTTCGGTGGCCAGCCTCCTCGCGCTTCTGGGCATCGTCGGTAGCGTGACTGGACAAGTAGGCCTAAATTGCGATCCTATCACCGGGCTCGGTGTGGGCTCGGGTGCCAGTTGTACGTCGCAGGCGGCTTGCTGCACGGGCGACTCCTTCGTAAGTCCCACTTTTTCCTTGCCAATTTCCGTGCATAGCTGATGGTCGGTCCTGCCACTGCAGAACGGTCTCGTTAACATAGGCTGCAGCCCTATCAACCTTTCCTTGTGAAGCATGGGAATAGAGTTCTGAACGTCGCAGCTATGTGATAATCCGTATTGAAACTAGACTGGTTTTGTTGTCAAGAATGTTATCGTGTTCGAGAATATGCTGCAAAGATATCGGGTAGTACTTGAGAAGTGTGTGCAGAAATCGTGCGCCCCGGTTCGCGCCCGTTTGAAATTTGGTACGGAAAGGATCAAGCGACAGTTTGCCAATCGGTTGACAAGCCGTGGGCAAATAACTGGAGGCGTTCGTCCATCCGCACAGGAAGAGAGAGTAATGAGCAACGAGAAAGAGTTGACCAAACCGTGAATGGTGATTAGGCGCCGCCACTAAGGATACCGTCGACAAGAAATTTCCCAGCAACGCGGCGTGGTAATCCCCAAAGCCAACTGACGCAAAAGTACCTGAGATCTGGACCACGCGAGGTCAACATTTTTGAGTTGTGCTTGGCACCGGGCCAAGCCCAAGTTTCCCCGCACGGCACCGGGAGCGTCTAACAAATGAACGACGTCATGGCTCGAGGGAAATGCACGGCGGTGCGCGCCTGTAGAAATCGCGTCACGTTCTGAGTACTAGTCACAGAGAACTAGCGTAGGACATCGAGGATGCCTCTGGCTAAACTGTCACAAGTCCGTGGAGGAGTCGTCTTCGCCCCACGTTCCCCATATTAACAGATATATCAAACTCATCGATCGATGAAGGGTCCCTGTTCACCAAAGAGGGAAGCGTAGAGGAGACTCTAGAGGTGCCCACCTGTCTCCCTTAGAGCGAGATAGGGCAACGTGCCTTCCACCGCCCGGGTGCATTGATTTGAAATTGCGACGATAAGAAACTCTCCCCAGTCCTCTTAGTATAGACGTGACAAGGAGACTCTGTGAATGAAGTTGGAGAGAAGAACTGAGAACGACGGGCTGCTGAGTCGTTGCTCAGTTCAAGACAGGGTCAGGTAAATATCCGTGGTATCGTGGCTGTCAGAATATCGGGGGCCGGCCTATCTGCAAAACTAGCAAGACCGTAACGGACACGCGTTAGCAACGACGTACCATAATAGCACGTACAGAAATAAGTCAGAAACCGTAGGAGGCGGATGCTATAATTCAGCCATTTCGCATCGCAGACAAGCCCGTTGACGGAGTTCTTAGCGAGACAGGGAGTTACCTTAGTGAAACGCAAGGAGTAGGCCTTGCTGTGGGCCACGTTCCGAGTCGGAAATCCTCACCAGGGCGTTCGTAGTGGACATTCGAGCAGCGTGAGTTGGGAGTTGAAATTCCAAGTGTGTGGTACCCGATGCCCGTAGATGTGGTCAGTCTTTTCGTCATAGACAGACTTGGAACGCATCAGCCGTTATTTCTGTTACGTTGACGGTGTCGAAGGCTAGCCTGCTGACGAATGGTACATATTAAACCCGAGCCTCGCTTGGTGCCTTTGCGCTATTATTGCCGACCTCTCGTCAGGTTCTTTGGGTATTTGAGTTGGTTCTTGGCATGCTCTGCCAAGCCAATACACCCCGCATGATGCATATATGCAACCACTCTCAGGTCTCCTGAGTGGAGAATGTCGGAACCAGATAAAAGGAGGGGGAGCACATAAAAATGAGTCGAGATCACCGTTGTTCTATAAATAGCAGACGTGAGTCTATAAATAAATGCCACTTGTTATTATTTGCTGCTTGTTGGTTCTCAGTCCGCGCCCTTTTTAACGCCCTCTGAATTTTTGTTTCTCTCTCTTCAGTCCCTCCAGCCTATAAAGTGCCCTTCTCCCGTCTCGCTTCCCCTCGCCGGGTCATACGCACACATGCATTTATCGTCGCTCTTTTCCGTATCGACACTTCCAGCTGTCCTGCTCGCTGCGTCCTTGTTTGCCAACACCGTCCACGCCCAAGATCGCACAACAGAGCAGGGAGAGGCTCAAATATCAGGCAAGTAACGGTCACCCTCATTTTTCAGGCTCGCCTTTGTTCCCATCCCCTTCCACTCGCATATACGGATACGGCGCACGTAGAACCCGCACTCAGCGTGGAGGGGACTCATGCCGCAGCACGTTTTTTGGCCCTACGTGTTACCCTCCGTCGTTACTAATTCTGTGACTAATATGTGGTGTTGTCCTTGTCTTCTGCACTCATCCTCCTTCTATTGCTATGCCGTTGTCGGCATGACATCCCGTGTCTCAGCGCTCCACTAACCTACCTGTACAGATCCAAATGTGGAGTGCACAGCTTACTACTATGCACCCGTGGGGACCGCCCGCTACAACTACCCGACCGTTTGGACAATAGCCACCATTCTCTCCAACGATACAGCTGCGCAAGCCAAATACAACAATATCTCTTCGGGAATACCCAATATCGCCCCGAAGGGAACACAGCCTCAGTCTGAGACTGGAAATTTCACTGGCTTTAACTACAGCTCGTCGGACCCGGATTGCTGGTGGACCTACCATCAATGTACTACTCCCAAATATCCCGGGTTGCAGCCCGACGTAGCGGGTGTGCCAGAGGCGAGTAGCTATGTTCCTACCGCGTCGCGAGTATTACAAGAAGTAACCGTTCACATAGCCCGGTACACTTGGTTACGGGTTCGACGATGGTCCAAACTGCTCTCACAATGCGTTTTATGACTACCTGTCTCAACAAAACCAGAAAGCTAGTGCGTACTTGGTCTTTTGTATGTTATTCCCCCGGGTGTCATTCAATGGGACTCTCTTTAGGCATGTTCTACATCGGAAGTAATGTCATGGACTGGCCTCTGGAGGCACAGCGCGGGCTTGCAGACGGCCACGAGATTTGCGTTCGTGAGTACCCTAGCTGCATTAGTCCGAGCGTATGTTCACGGTTTTTCAGACACATGGTCTCACAAATACAGTTCGTCTACCGCGTTTCCTTGTGTCGCTGAGCTGACGGTGCTTCGGTGTTAGTGACCTCGCTGACGAATGAAGAAGCCTTTGCCGAGTTATATTACAGTACGTGTACTTCCATTTCGTAAGTGTGGTGTTTGATCGTTTGTGCTAATCGAAATTTTTCACAGCCGTACGTATGGAGAGCTCGCTGTGGAGGTGGTGGTGCTGAACGCTTCTTACTAGATGCAAGCTATCCAGCTGGTCGTTGGGGTCACTCCGACCTGTTGGAGGGTGCGTTTACCTTGTTTTTTCCTCATCCCAGCTTAGCCTGGATGCATGTTTTCTTGTTCCGCAGCCCCCCTTCGGCGACGTAGATGACCGCATCCGTTGGATTGCCAACGCTCTTGGCCTTCGCACGATCATTTGGCAGTACGATTCGAACGACTGGAAGGTTGGCACCGGTAACGTCACTGAGGCGACCGTCAATGCCAACTACCAAGCTCTCATTCAAAGAATGCAAAATGGAACTTTTGCCACCGTTCGTGTTCCCTGCTTTCCGCTTACCTTCGATTTCTTATCTTGTACGCGTAACCCAGTCCGGCACGATTATGCTTACACATGAGCTCAATAATTACACCATGTCCGAAGCGATCAGCTTCTATCCCCAGCTTAAGGCCGCATTCAATCATATTGTCCCTATAGGCGTGTGTCTCAACACGACCCAGCCATACGTGCAACCAAGCCCGATTTTGCCTGACTTCGAGCAGTGTGGGTAGCCGGGCCGTCTTGTTCCTACATCAAATTGACGTTCTATTCCTTGTACAGATATCAGTGGCACGACGACTCTGACGGGCTCGGCGCCTTCGGCAACTGGTGGCCAAGGCTCATCTAGCGGGTCTTCTGCAAGCACGACCGGCGCTGCAAAGTCCAGGTTGGCGAATGCATTGACTATGGATGGGGCTGGTGGACTCGTTGGTGCGGCGATGTTCGTGGGAGGCTTGTTGAGGACTATGATGTAAGTCGCCGACAGGGTCGCGGCGTCGTGAGGGAATAAGCCTATGCTGGACACTTGGTTTTTTTTATCTCTGCCACACCCTCAGTGACTTTGAATTGGCTAGTCGATACCGCCCCCATTTCTTCCACTAGCTTTGGACGATTCGAATACCTCGCTTTACACTATTACCCGCATGTTCCGTTCTATTACCCTTCCTCGCCCACCTATTCTCTTACCCTTCTGTACCCTCTGGGTTTTACGATTCTACTTGGTACGACTCGGGCATACCACGAATTGATATCACAAATTCGGACTATGTGTGCCGTAGTTGAGATGTATCGAATCTAAGCATAGCATTGAGCGAGAACTAGCTCGACCTCCTGCATTGGATTCCTGCCTCTCCTTATCGTCATTGGTGCTGGTTGACAGTGGGAATGATGAAAGCGCACAGGATGTCTTTCTGTCAAGCCTTCGACGGAAATGAGATATCGGTCGAAGTCGGACGATGCAAAGTAGGTACATGACACTTATCTTCATACGAGTGGCGACTGTGATCGCATAACTACGAACATGTCTCTTCAATATGCTATTGAAAAGCAAGTTGCCCTTAGCGCCGTCCGCCGCGCATGCGCACTCACTTCTACGGTTTTCAACAAACTCGTCAAGCAGGAGACTCTTACGAAAGACGATAAATCCCCTGTAACAGGTTTGTAGGCAACTACGCTGGCCATACGATTGTATAGAATCCACAATAACCTACGTGACATTACAGTGGCCGACTACTCCGCTCAGGCAGTCGTGAATACTATACTTGGTCGCGCTTTTCCCGCTGATCCCATCGTCGGAGAAGAAGACGCGAACGATTTACGTCGGGGAGAAGCGGACAAACTCAGGAGCAGGATAGTCGAACTCGCAAACGAAGCTCTCACTGCTGAGCTGAGCATTGGCGACACCGCTGAGTGGGGCATCGGTCCCGGCCAAGAACGCACACTAGAGGAGCTTCTCGATGCCATTGACCGTGGCAATGACCAAGGCGGTCGTATCGGACGTGGGTAAACAAGGTGCAAACGTTGTGGCCCTCCTTCTTCACTTCACCTCTTTCTCCCTCTCTCAGGTAGATGGACCCTCGATCCTATTGATGGGACCAAGGGTTTTTTGCGTGGCGGACAATATGCAGTATGCCTTGCGTTGATAGTAGATGGTGACGTTAAACTCGGTGTTATCGGGTGTCCAAATCTTCCCGCGAAGAGTGCGGAGCCCGAAGGCCGGAGAGGCTGCATCTTTGCAGCTGTCAAGGGGCAGGGAGCTGAGCAGGTTAGCTTTCTTCATTGTTCACGTCCCACGCTTTCATGCCCCCCTCCCCCCTTTTTTTTACAGATGACCATAAGTGGGACGGATCCTATTCCAATCGTCATACCTCCCGTGGCTCCGGGGATGCTTAACCTGTTAGAGTCTGTGGAAGCTGCACATGCTGATCTGTCTTTCAACCGGCGAGTGTCGGAGCTCCTAGGTATCACTCGACCGCCTACTCAAATGGACAGTCAAGCCAAGTATGGTTGTTTGGCGCGCGGGGACGGAGGTGTGTACCTACGCATGCCGACCCAGGCAGGGTACCGGGAAAAGATCTGGGTTAGTTATACTCTTCCCTTTTCGAATCTCTCTACGACGGCTCGGTTAACATTGTCTATCAGGACCACGCATCGGGGTCACTGCTCGTTAGAGAAGCTGGTGGGCTTATTACGAATTCTCTTGGACAGCCCCTCGACTTTGGTCTCGGTAGGACTTTAGGGGTAAACTATGGAATTGTGGCTGCGGGGAAAGACGTTCATGCGTCGGTACTCGCTGCTGTCCAGAGGGTGCGGGCAGAGGATTTATAGATAGTAAAAGCGTGATCGTAGTCGGTAAAGTGCTTATTAGAGGGACTGTATTGTATAAATTGGAGGACGTTTGCCTAGGTCTTGGCACATCTGACCACAACGCCTGTACGTGGCGACTGATGATCATGGCATTCCACCGCTATACCATGGCCAACAGGCGGTGTATGATGCTGGAATTCCATGGCGGACACTTGAGTACTGCGCTTACTAAAAGCATTCTGGACATAATTGAATTTAGGGGTGCCTTGATCCCTCTTTCACAGCAGTGCATTCAAAGCTTCTCTGTTCCATGATAATCAAGAAGGACACCACCATCTCAACATCGACGGATCAGTCAGGCCCTGGGGTGCCTCCATACATACTTATACAGTAGTAGTTACCGATGGCCCCATCCTATAGTGGCCGCGGAGTCATGGGATGCTGTACAAGGACCACTACTTCGGAGACTTTTCGATTTCAGCTCAGACGTCCTATATTTTTACACCGCAGCAATGCATGCGAGTTAGCTAAGGTCTTCCGAAGTCCGACTATTGGAGACGACGGACTTCGGCGTGACGACTTGAAGATCATGCCAATCACTGCGGAAACGAGATTTTAGCAGGGGGGATCTTCGGATGTTCAAAATGCAGATAATCCAACCTTGGATATTTTTTGTAGGATATAGGTGTTAGTCTGAGCAAAACCTGACTCGTAGATTTCTGGGCATCACGTCCAAATAATCACACCGTAATTCAAGGTTGGTTTACTCACAACAACGATAAACCGACCAAAATCAGGCATATGCAACGTATTTTTCCCGACCCCGATGATGCTCGACTCTATTGGCCATAATATGAGCATACCGCTGTCGAGAATGCGGCTTTCCTGACCCCCAGAAAAAAGAATGGACTTTGCGAAATTTTTCGTTGCTCTCCACGTTCACCGGTTCACCATGTACCCCATGAACCAAGCCAAGGTAGTGCGTCCCCTCATCTTGAACACCTCCCGTCTACTCACTCACGATTACAAGATCTGTTGCAACGCTAATGAGATGGTCCCCACCTCTCAAGCTGACGAGATCGAGCTTATCGATGCGGTATCCACTGTCAGAAGGCCCCATGTACTTCGACTTCATATCCCAACCAGCGTCCAAAATGTTAAACTGTCTTTCGAGCCCAATTTCCAAGGTCCTGTGGTATGTACCACTTAGTTTTTCTTCATTCTTACCATCTTACCAACTCATTCATGGCCATGCACCAGACCATAGAAATTGCCTTGACGATGATGTCATCAGAACTCGTGTCTGACAATAATAGCGGCCCTGTCAACCCCAATACTAGTGTTAAAGCTGAGTCTGCAGATACTGCCTGCATGGTAAGTTCTCACTTATTGCATTTCCTTGCTGATGCATTACTTAGATTCCTTTACGTGTCGAACATGAGCCCTCGCATCCAGGAGGTCTGATTCCCATCCCTCTTAGTCTCAGTTGTGATGTGTCCTTGGGACATAAGGAGGAGCGTGTTTTACAAACTGAAGTAAGTTGAATACACGGTTCTTCATGGCAACAGCAACACATGTATGCCTAACAATCCCCAGAAATCCATGCCGACCACACAAGGACCCTTCGTCTATATTCCAGACCCTCTCCCACTTGTTGACAATGGCCGAACAGATCCTGAACGTGATGGTGCTCCACAGACTATCACGCTGCATGCTCCTGCTATTGATGACAGTCCCACCGAACCTGAAAGTCTAGAGGCAACACCTACCGCTATTAAGGTGAATGGCAATTATATAGAACTGTTCCCATATTCACTGACAACTTTATATAGAGAACTACTTCGGACACACCAGTCTTTTCTCTTCAAAGACAGGTTCCTGGTCCCTCTCTCAGGCATACTTTCACCCCAGACAGCTTTGCGGGATCGGAAACGTTTGACAGTGTGAATATGCAACTGTTACGTGTTAGTCAACCTCACTTACCTTGCTTGCTGTGTACTCATGTTCTTGCTTAGGAAAGATGGGCCCAGATTCGAGAGAGACTCATTGTTGGACAGGAAAATAATAAAAGATGTCACAAGGCCATATTCTCTGAAGCTAGTACCCCCACCCATCCCTCTAAACGCTTTTGCAAGTAGTACCTGTCTTTTTTTTTAACTAATTAATAGACCACGTGACACATTTTTCATCACTCACGCAACACCACATCTACCCATCCCCCTCCTGTCTCCCCTCGATCCATTAAGATCACGCCTCCGATGGGCTTCCGCCAATGCCACTGCAAGACCCATAAGTGTCGTGGAACGCTTGTACCTGCGCATGTGGCCGCTGCCCATGCACGAGTCGACTTACGTGAAAGGACGAAAGTATCACAGTCACAGCTGCTCGTGTCAGGCCGCAGGTTCATGCCTTCTGCCGTTAAGGATGTTGGACTGGTCTCACGAACCTTTCCGCACCCTATATGCACGCCTTTACCACCACTCTCCCCAGACGTCGTCTTCCTTGATCCTCCACGCACTTCGACCAGCCCTGTGGAACAAGAAATGCTAGAACACGGTACCCTCACTGGTGAAGACCTTGACATTCTGACTTTTGGCAGTGCGCTACCCAACCTTGGACCCAATTTCCATTCTCCGGAGGCCCTGCTCGCTGCTGTAGACTACTTCCAAGAGTACAATGCAAGAGCATCCGCTTGCGCTCGTCCTGCCACCTCGTATGATATTTTTCATCTCCCTCCTGATCCAGAGCGACGTGCATTAGAACGCCAACTCCAACGGATCGAACAAGAGTGTCGTGCCGAGAACAACACCTTAGCTGATGCTGTGCCACTTGACCACAGTGATATTCCTTACGCTGATGGATGCTGGTCCTATCCCGATTTCAAGACTGATGAACCCTGTGAAGGGGAGGTACCAGATGAGATTTCCCTTTCAAGGGTTGACGAAGATGACCCTGACCCATTCTTCGTCAATGAAGAGGTACGATCGGACAACCTGGGCCTTGCCGACATCCCGGAACACATTACAGTCATCCATGCTGTTGTATCTTGGCTTCATCTCCAGTTTCATCTCCTGCGCATTGCCTGCAATGCGCTACTGGCGATTCTCACACTTCTTCTAATGTTCCTCAGCCCGTCTGCTACCACCCCATTCGCTACCCTGCAGTCCGGAAACCGCCTTCTGGGAGTCGATGTGCCTGTCTATACCTTACCAGTCTGTCCGGTTTGTCGTGTGTATACCCCCCGGCCACGTCATCACTTTGTCATGATACCTGCACATCCTGCCATGTTGATCTCTTTCTTCCAGGGCAGACGATGCGGGGCAATGCCCGGGGACTGAGAACGCCGGTTGTCAAATATCCTTATCTCCCTCTTTCTGAGCAGATCGCGTCCATCCTCAGGATCCCTGGCATGGAAGCTACTCTGGATCAGTGGCAAGACAAACCTCGCATACCGGGCAAATATACTGATATATTCGATGGCGACATCTGCTGCACCAAGCTCAAGGGACCGGATGGCAGGTTATTCTTCTCAAACAATGCGGATGAACGTCATGGTCCAAATAGCGAGCTCCATTTGGGTGTGAACCTAGGAGTGGACTGGTAAGCCCTTCATCGTTATATGACAACTGAAAGTAGATCATGGCAGGTTCTCATACATCCGGAGTAACATCGCGCCATCTCATTCCTCAGCACCTATGTCATTCTCAATCTGCAATCTCCCCCCAGAATATAGGTGAGTATGCAACTGTGTCTTTCTTTTTATATCATTCAGATCTTCACAGATATCGGACAGCAAACCTGATGTGCACAAGTATCATGCCTGGCCCCAAAGAGCAATCATCTGATGAGGTGCAACGCTACCTTCGACCCATTGTTTCCGATTTACTGCGACTTTGGAAATATGGCATCAAAGTGCCAACCGAATCTCAGCCTGAAGGTAAGCCTGTATTCTTTTGTACACCTACTTATCCATCCGTCATAGGACGACTTGTTCGTGTCATACTAGTTGCAGTTGTGTGCGACAAACCTGCTGCACACAAGATAGGAGGTTTTGCGTCGCACTCGCACACTTATTACTGTACAGAATGTTGGATATCCGTGACGGACAAGGGAACCCCAAGTGCATTCCAGAAAGGAGGTATGTATTCATGTGCAATGTTTGCTGCACTTAGCTTACTACCAACATATAAGCATATCGACCTCGCACTGATGCAGAACAGCGTCATTTGGGCAACGAATATCACAACCTCGGGACACCACATGCGCAAAAGAACTTTGTCAAAGAGTTTGCGACAAGATACTCTCAACTCTCACGCCTCCCATACTTTGATTTGGTACATCAAATTGTAATAGATCCGATGCACAATTTGTTTCTAGGTGAGTCTCATTCTCCCTAAGCAGCCGAAGCTTACCTCATGTGCTCAGGTTTGGTGAAGACACACTTTTATGGCATATGGATTCAAGGAAAGATATTACGGCCAAACCATGAACTAGCCACATTGCATGACATGCTTGCAGACGTATGTTCTCTGATATTTTCATTCCACATGGGCACTAATGATAATATTCGTAGTTTGTTGTCCCAGGCTCATGTGGGAAGTTGCCCACAGATATCGGAGTTCCAGCAGGCGGGTCTCTCACAGCTGACCAGTGGCTACTTCTTGCAACCGTATATGGCCCAATTGTCGTAAGTTCTTTTATGACTACTAACAGAGATGTACTCACAGTGCCCTAGGTTCCGCAGATCTGGAATGTCTATTTACCACACGATGCCTGTGAAGAGGCGTTCTCCCATCGCCTCTCTGTGGTTGAGAAGGCTGACACGGAAAAACAACAGGAGGCTGCTCGAAAAGCCAATAACAAGATCTCACTTGCGGAGGCCAAGAAACGTGGAATAGAAGCCTATAGAACAGAGAAGTCTCGCATTGCTCAGGAAAACATCACCATCGCTGAGGCCAAGAAGCAAGAAAAACTTCAGCAGGCAGCAGTGATACAGGCGGAAAAGGCACAGCAGGCCAATGCAAAGAAAGTATGTATCATAGCACTATGTCTGCATCTGCATTGTCTCAGATGCTCATCTCATTAGCCACTGAAAAAACGAAAGGCTGCATCCCAAAACGTCGAAGGGCTACCAGAGGGTCAATTGCGTGGTCCACCACCTCCCCCGCACAATACTGCAGGTCATGAGAACCCTGAAAGCCCACCGATGCCCAATAGGCCACAGGTGCCAAATGATGGCAGCGACCGCCTCAACCTTCATCCTTCAGATCCCGCAAACTTTCTCAAGCTTTCTATGGCCATCCGCATACTCATCAAGCGCACAATTACTGACGATGACATCGATGAGGCTCATCGTTTACTATGCGAGTATAATGTGGAGTTGATCAAGGTACGCCTCTAGTTCTTCGGTCAAGCAACCTGTTCCTACTGCATTGACATTTTTAGCTATACGGTTCAGGTGTTATAAAACCAAATCACCACTATTCTATACACATTGCTGACTGTGTCCGCAATTTTGGACCCCTACACGATTTCTGGACATTTTTATTCGAACGTCTCAACAAGGTTTTAAAGTCATTCAAAGCAAACAACCACGCAAATGGTGAGATCGAAACTACGTTTTTCAAGGAGTTTCATCGCATGTGTGAGACCTCTCGGGTTGTAAGTTGGTCTTTGGTTAATTGGCGCCATACTACTGACCATAAAACTATAGATATGTGCCCTGCGAGCCAACCCTGTGAAGTCACTCAGCTCAGATGCTGCACGAATCATGCAGAAGGCCACACATGAGGAACGTGGCACTGTTGCAGGGCTGGCAGCGCTCTGCCAGGATCTTGATGAGATTAGTGCAGATGGTAAGCTTTCCTCAACAGACAGCTGGACAGTATCTGATCAATTCCATAGCCGGACTCACTTATGCCCTGAGTCCACGGCATCAGGAGAGCGTGCTGTCAATGGAAACTTACCGCTTACTTGCTCATACTCTTACCACACGCTTTCCATTTTCACCAGTTCATTGCCAACATGAACGAGCTGCTCAACCTCACAGTATTCCGCTTACCAACAAAGCTGTGTTCTTCGATTATGTTGTGATCGATGGGAAGCGGTTTCATGCCTCAAGAGCAGTCGGGACACGACGGTCATCACTTGTCCACATCCAAATCCCAGGTCAAGCAATTACGCATGCCTACGGTGAGATACTTGATATAATTGAGGTTGATCAGCACCTGCACGATGGAAAATGGACATTGTGTTTTGCTCGCATGTGATGGTTTAAGCCATACAAGGGGAATCAGAAGACCATTTGGGATGACTTGTCAGTCTTCTCACTGATATCTCATACGTGTACGACTCTTGCTGATTACCTGCAGTTCTGCTTTGGGCGTCCACTTATGGAAGCTTGGGGAATATGAAACACAGAATCCACGTCTACCTTACCTCATTGACTTGGAGTGGATCAAGAACCTGTTGGCGTTGACTGTCATATCAGTTGGAGAGGATCGGCACAAGGTCTGGGCGACAGTAGACCTGGCAAAGGTATGTAGCCATTGCTGGCTTGCTACCTAGTATGCCGCTTAATTTCATCTACCCAGTAACAAACATTCAGTCATTGACTGACATTAGTTAAGACTACGTATTTTAGTGTGACGACAGAACTCAGTTTTCTTCATCTGACGACTGATCTGACATCCTGATTTTGAGATAGTCATCCAACTCCTGCAGGTAGAGGGCATCTGCCTCGAAGAGGTCCTCACGGTTTAAACGTGAATAGAAACCCTTCAACCAGTCAATACCTTCGACGACTACCATCTCTGGGTTCTTCTTGTACCAGCCTTCATCTACCATCACCTTGAAGATCGTGGTCTTGGATAGCGGAGGGCCACAATTCATATGCTTTGGAGCAACATCGAACACCCATTTGTGTAGTTTCTTTGTTGTCCTACGCCGCTTGCGCTGTGGTCCTTGATCCATGCTCCCCTGATTAGGTTCGTCAGCCGCATCTTGTTGCAACTTCATTGCACGAAGACTGAGCCAGCGGAGAAAGGCAACATACTAGGATGCCATCAATCACCTTTACAGACTTGAAAATGACCACTTACATCTACAGATCGCCAGGCATGACCTATCACCTTGTTTGCTGACTGCCCAACCAGTGCATCCTTTCTCCGCTGGAGTGTATCTTCGCTGACCTCATTATCATTGCAGGTGAGAATGTCAGACCCCAGATCGGTATCAACAAGTGCTTCGGCACCCAGATTACCACTCTCTTTTTCATATTGCAATGCTGCCTTGCGTCGCGCGGCAGCAACCTACAATGTGCCAGGTGGGTTCAGATAATGATTTCCGAGACGTATGAATACTCACTGTGACATGCCGGGCTCGCTGTCGACTATATTCAAGCCTTGCTTCAAACTTGCGAGTGCCTTCATCACTATGCAACTCCTTCACCCTCTTATGCATGCTTCGGAAATATGTCTTAGCACATTCTGAAATTATTGGTAAGGTGAAGGATGCATCAGGTATGGACTTCAGCTGCGTTTGTTCTCTCTGACTCTGGCAGTTTTACATGTGAGTGGTCACAGTTGTTCTGAAGCACGGTAACCCTACCTTCTCGTTGTTATAGGCACACTCAATGACTTCCTTGATAAATTTAGCATTCACATCATCGTCGACATTGCCTAGCCAGTCCGGATGCCAAATCCGTACGCCTTCACTTGACAGTTCATGGGCCTCTCTGTTTTCAAGTGGCTTGACAGCAGCAAGGGCTGCAACGCGATTCTTCTTCTTACTATCACAGTCGACACCACACAGCTGGCAAAACAGATGTTGAAGGGTAGACTGGTAATTAATGGCGCCTGGTGAGTACTGATATTGAATCATGAGAGCGGAGTGTGATACGCACCTTGAGAACTACGTGATTATTTGAACTTGTTTTTGACACAGTGGCTTTGTTTTCAGTAGTTTTGTTTCGAAGTTCTGCAACGATCTCTTCAACAATATCAAGACGATGCGCAATGGACTTGTTTTCATCTTCTAGGTTGGCATTCACTTCACTAAGACGTTTGATATCAGCCATTAGCTGGGTGACCATCGTATGCAAACTCTGGTTGCTTGCATGATCGTAATTGGATTGCTCCACCCGGTGAGATCCACTTTGAGAGCAAGAGGCTGAGTATAGAATACTCTGATCTTCCATAGGAGTCTCACTGCGTCCTTGACCAACTGATTGACCACGGGAGGATGTGCCGGCATACAAGAAGGGTGTATGGTTACGAGCGCTGTCACTACTATGGTATGGCATAAATCCAGGTGCTTGGTTTGACTGACCCCCTCCTTGGTAGCGAATCGATGATTCCTCGTGTGGGACAAATGAATCAACAGGACTGGAAGGATCCAACCCTCCATGGAGCTGACGTGAGAAGGAAAATTCGGGCGAAAAGAGCTTTGATTGACATGGGGTGAGTTGATACGTATGGCACAATAATGGAGTCAACGCTAGTACTGACAGATGGACTACCATGATCTCTTTGTTGAACAGCAGGCATGGGTGTAAATGGGTCATCTGCTCTGCCATGTGTAGATGGTGGGGGGCCAAGGCCAAGTGGAGAATGCACAGAGGGCATCGTTTGGACCTGCAGTAAGTGAGGATGCCTGCGTGAAACACCCTCCTGACTCATCAAAGACTGTGACCCAGACTGCACGCCTCCACTCGGTATTCTCTGCGTTCCAAGGCCAGGTTGGGAATGGCCCGAGGGCGTCATTTGTGCCCGTGGTATGTGAGGATACTTGTGCGTAATGCTAGGCCCTTGACCCATCGAGGACTGTAATCCAGGCTGCGTGCCTCCACTGGACTGTCTCTGGGAGTGCATGGCACTCTGGTACTGGTGCTAGACGTGAGGGAGGGTGAGTAGGGGCGCCGTTGAGAGGCTTTTTTTCGTGTAGTGCCGGGAAACCATTTTCGAAGCAGTCGCAGTAGGCAGAACTCCGAATATAATATGATCGTACTATTCTGAAAAATACGAGTGAAGGCGAGAGGATCATTGATATTAATCTGATGCAACTGAGTGCAATAGCCTGTAGTCGCACTCGAATCACATCTGAAATTTATCTATAATGCTGGGATTTCCATGGCAATAACTTTGCGAATCCGGCTGGGCTATGCTTGGCTAAACGAACACTTAGCTATCATAATCAGACATATTATCGACGTTGGCTCGTCTCCGCTTATAGTACTGCTACAGGTGCTAAGCCGACTATCCCCGGACCTGATTAAAAACCCGTTTCCGCAGTGAATGTCGGGTGTGCCGAAGCGGAGTTTGAATATAGACACTGGTGGTCACCAGTACTTGTGTACCACCAGTAGATTGTGCGTATCTGAGGTTTCTATCTAATCAAATTCTTGTTGCTGAATCCGAGCCCCGCCGCCGGCAATAGCTGAATGTAACCTTATGGCAAACGAGTTCTTTTCCCCAGTGGCCCGACCGAAGTACTGGTGTCAGCTCAGGTGTACATGGTCCATGCATCCAGCCAACCTTATCATCAACCGCAAACTTTGGTTCTCACATCAACGCAGGTACGACACCATACGAGCAGTCGCCACTCTGGACTTCCTTGCCTTCTTCGAGCAGAAGAGATGGCCAGTCGTCAGCACATTCTTACTCACTCCGGGTTTACTGGCTTGGCAATTACACACTTTTTTGGACTCACAACTGATGAAGTGTGCTTTTCCACAGCCTCGTTACCATTCTTTTAGCTGGTCTCAGGTGCGATGACTGATGCGTAACAGCCCCAGGTGATCGGATGTCGTACTCTATAGATCCAATGGGGTTTCGGTGTCTTCAAAGTGCGGCACATGCATCGGACTTATTTCCTAATAATACTGGTGGCGGCTAACCGCTGCTACCATAAGTAAGGATGGAGTTGCGAACTGGGTTTTCGAAACCCCCTCCCATGGAGCAAGTGGCGAATGTCAGTGTGAATCCCATACTTGGTCCCATAATCATCGGGACAGTACTCTCAGGAATCCTGTATGGGTCTGCTGTCGTTCAGGTGTACCTGTATTACCAAAGATTCCCCGCCGATGACTGGAAAATCAAGAGTCTGGTACGTTTGATCATCGCTTTGCGTCCGAGTCCCCTTACTGATGCATTCTAAGGTTGCATTTGAGATGTATGTAGCCCACCTTACGACACCTCGAGCCCTGACTGTGGTTTTGCAGATCGATGCAAACAATACACCTGGCGTTCGTAATTGCAGGGATGTGGGGAATGGTTATTAAGGATTACGCCAATCCACAACAGCTTACTGTTTTTCCTACACCCACTGTCATCGCGATAATCCTCTGCTCTCCAATTGCTGTCGCTGTTCAGGTAACGTATCACCCCAAGCATGCTTGCTGCGGCGGACCTTATTTCCATACAGGGCTATTTCGTTCTACGAGTGTACAGGCTTTCAGAGCAACCACTTCTTTTGATCATTGGCGGCATCCTTGTTATTTCAAAATGCGCACTTCATTTGGTATTTAGTATCGCTGCATACATCGTGAGGGATGCTGCGCCCCTCGTCCGTAACTGGGGTTGGTCCATAACTTGTTTCTTGGTCCTCTCCATTGCCTGCGATGCTCTGGTTGCGACGTCGCTGAGTCACCACCTCAGGCTGCGAAAAACCGGGTTCGACCGGTAAGCTACTCAATATCACATGGTGTTCCTTGGCTGCAATGATAAGCGAATATTAGGACGTCAAGGATCATCGACCTCATAGTCGTATACACCCTTGGTGAGTGGTCTACATGTCCTGCAATCGTCGTATTAATCACGACCATATCTGCTTATAGCAACTTGCCTGATAAACAGGTGCATTGATCACGTCGTGTCCGTATGTAAAATTAAGCTAAAACCCTGTTCAGTACGACAGAACTGGCGGAAGCCATTTGCGTGTGTTGATGTCCTCATGTCACGGGATGTTCTAACTCAAGCTTATGACGATCGCAGTTCTGGACAATGGACGACAATTGTATGTTAACATTCGAAAATTCCATTTCAATGCCCTAACGTATTGGGATCCTAGACGTGTGGCTGGGTCTGTACGTTGTCGAATCAGGACGTGAGTGAATATCCTTGTTAGTACGACGTGGCATTAACGATCCGTTGTCAGTATACACGAATTCGCTTCTTGCCGCGTATGTTCCGTGTTGCAGTTCTAGCCGTCTCTGAGCTCCCCACATATAGGCTGAACAGTCGTACCCTCCTCAATCGGCTATGGAGCAGTGAGGTACCTCTTGAGTTAGGGCTAAGTCCAAAAAGTTCAGAGACTGCTAGACCCAACTATTGGGATCAAAAAGTAAGGCCATTCAAACTCCTTTTTGGTGCAAATGATGACGTTTCTTGCTCGTCCATCAAGTCTCCTCGATCTATGCTAATCACTGTTACCCATGAGACCGTGTCCTCACAAGCTGACGGAGCCCCAGTAGTTTAACACTTCGAAGAGGGGGATAGTTCATTGATCGCCTATGAGATAGTTCTCACCAGTTCCAGATAGATAACACTCGCAAAGTGTCAGATTGTCGGCATCCATCCTACCATCCCGTGCTATGCCCTAGTCTAACGAGCTCTCCTCCCGCACCTTTACTGTGGACGCTCAAAGAGGGGTTCCTCCGGTTATTCGATCAGTCCTGCCATACGTTTATGTCGTTATGACTGCTGCTACTTCGTCGTCAGTAATCCAATGTTCCTGTCAGCATGAATAAAGTAAAGTTATGGCTCGTGCAATGGATGGATGTTGTGGAGACCCAGTCTCTGCAAATCACTATATCCCAGGTCTTTGTTGCAATATTTACTTTAGTTTACAACTCGCAAGTCGCTCGGCGCCTGTGTTGGAACCACGACGAGAAGCCTGGTGTCTAATTGCAAGACTATGAATCTTGCACAATGACCAGTCTTTCGAAAGTTGAAATATCATACATCAGGTCATCTCTGCTCTCCAACCCACCGTTACGTGCAGATGGACGCACGCCAGAAGATTTCAGGCCCATCGTTGTCGAGACTGGCGTTGCGCCGCTAGCAAACGGAAGCGCGAGAGTCTCGATTGGGCAGCCTCGTGCAGGCAGAGGACACGGAGCTGAGGGCGCTGGAGGCGGTACGGAGGTCGTCGCCGCAGTAAAGCTCGAGGTAGACGGAGTCGGCGAAGACGAAGAGGGGGGCAAGGTTGTATGCAGCGTATCCTGGTATGCATCACAATTCTTTTTTCTCCCTCTCGTCGAGCATTTCAGAACCATCACTCTCCGTCCCTGATACTGCAGTTCGCCGGCGGCTTATCCTCACCTGACATCGCCTGCACTGGATGATCTTCAGTCGGACCTTACCTCCCTGTTAGGAAGCGTACTCTCCCATCCTTCGCTGTGCCCCAAAAACCTGGTGATCGTTCCAGGAAAAAAAGCTTGGGCTCTGAGGCTCGACACCATCGTGTTTGCTGATGCCGGCAACGTCGTCGACTGTCTCATGATAGCATGTCGCGCTGCACTCGTGGACACGCGAGTTCCAAGTACGAGAAGTGTAGAATATCGCGCTCCAGGGAGACAAAGTGGTACTCTGAACGAGGTGTCCGACGATATCATGGACGTCGACCAGGGTAAAAATGGTTCATCAAGCATGCTGGAAACTCGAAATCCTAGCAGCGCGGTAGATTTCGAACTAGCTGACTATTGGGATGAAGGGGAGGTGCTTGAGCCGAGGGATGCCTGGCCTGTCTGTGTCACGCTCAACATGGTAGGCCTCCTTTCTTGCAGCGTCTGTCTATTCTACCAGGTTACACATTCCATTCAACTCGACTTCCCCACCTCTCCTCCACTCTGCTGGTTAATCCACGACTCACTAGATCTATATTATGATATTTCACAGCTTCCCACCATACATTTCCTTGATGCAACGTCCCAAGAGGAGACTGCAGTTCCGTTGAGATTACACGCCATGTTTGCATTTCCAGGAGGCAAACCCACCTTACACGGCATGAAGATGGCGGGTGCAGGCACATCCGACATGACACAAATCGGAGTATTGCTGAAGGTAAGCTTATCCAAACCTCTACTTGGCGGCATTCTTCGGTCATGGTGGTGGGATGTCACTATTTCTTCATGCCGTGTTCTCGTACGTTTGCTCACCTCACGAACGAAACGCTTGTAGCACGCGGAAAAATATGCTCGAAATATGTGGACTGGACTAGAGGCAAAATTGGCAGAAGAGGAAGCGCGTAGGAGCGTCAAGGCACGTGAGAAGTTCTACGACAGGCGAAGACGGTAACCAAAAGATGATTAATCATCGATCACCGCCCACGCTCCAAGTGACTGCCGTGGCGTGTTGGTCTTCTCCTGGGAGTTTTTCCACCCCAAAGGCCCCGCAATATCCTCGATAGTGATACTGAATTAAATGGTACTACAGTCTAATGTAACTTAGCCCGTGTAGAGAATGAGCGAAGCTCCAACACCGTCATACAAAGTGTGCTCCATACGTGATGACATCACTGCCGGCGGTCTATAAGTTCCTCCCACGGTTTGCAACTTTCACGCCCATCACCCAACTGTTCCTGGTTTTGCAATTTCTGATTCACTGGTGCCTTCCGCAAACGCCCATACTACCGTATTTATCCTGTGAAAATCTTTCTTTGACGACGTCATGGCTACATGGTGAATACCTTCACGTCGTTCTCTGCCAGGAACGTGCTGTTGACTTGATGACAAGGGTTGACGTGTTTTCATTATCTGTCGTGAGTGGAGTGTAAATTGTCAAAAGTGATCGTCCCCTTCACGGATCACAACACCACAAGACTATCATTGTTTTCGTTGGAACGATCTTGGCTGTCATTTATTCTGCAAGGAAATTTACGTCCACTGTTGCAGCCACCAAGGAATCGTGGGTTTGACACTTCGTCGTATGTAGAGACGCTGACTCTTTCATCTTTGTCTATATCCGTGCGGCAGACTCAAAAACCGAGGAATATCTGTGTCTGATAGGGGTGTCTCCATCAAAACCGACAAACGACTTGACATGGAAGATTACGTCGACGCCACACAACGGTCTGTATATGACACGGAACTTTCGACTCACGATTGACTCAATGACTCTCCTACCTTTTTCAGCGGTATGATCAAGGTTTTGGACGCTGCTTCCTTTGGTAAACAGGACGAGATCGAACGCACGTCTTCTCGGGAGTCGAGGGGTGGGTCTAGTTCAGAGGGTGGCGTCCATGCCAAACCCGCTTCGACAACCTCTGGTGTCGCATTGCGTAAGAGCCATAGCAAGTGAACATTATCCATTGACAGTGTTACGGGCTCGTGGAACTGGAACATGTGGCATGTCATAGTTTCAGTATCACCATCATTGACATCTGCATACTTTGTTTGGATATAATCTGCCTCATAAATACACGAACGTTTCTTGAGAACGTATCCTAGGTAATCGATTCGTGTGTATCCGATCATGGGTATCTTTGTGTTCAAGGAGGGGGGAGGGGTCGGCAGCCGTTGGAGAAGACTCCTTTATAGTGACACTGGTCTCGCTTTCTGGGCTGAAGCAATTATCCAGCCGGTTGTCTTTGTATTTCCTGCGTTGCCTCCCCTTCTGACAACACGGACAACTTAATCGCTCCAACATCTAGTCTGAACCGCATCTCTTTCGGCAGGTTAGCAGACAACAAACTCACACGTAATGAGATTTGCATCCAGTCTGACACCAGTCGACAAAGAAAAACCACTTATGCGCTCATCTTTATGGAGGCACAGTTTGCTCTTGTAAGTACCAGACATTTCCTTAACTACTTTCCGATTGACATGAGCATACCGTTCGACTTTTTAAGATAGAGAAACGGAAGTGAGAGGGCGATCTATTGATCTTCAGACATCGAGGAGCTCTAGCAGGTGAGTAGGGAAAATGCTTTTCTTGTCACTCCCACTACAAGAAACCTCTAAAGGGAACCTCCGACAGACTCCATTGTCTATATGGTTTATCAGGAGGATGCCGTGAATTTACTTGAGTGCATGACACTCACATGAGGTGAAGCTGTGGGACCATCAAGAATGGACAACTCTGTCGGAGTGAAAGGGAGTCGAGGGACGAGTGACGTTCTGACAGGAACTAGAAGGAGAATGACAACAGGGAAGGCGATTGCCACTGGCAAGTAAGCACGTCAGTCACGTCAGCCCAAAAGGCCGACCGAATGCACAGTACAGAACAGTAGGGTACCACCCACCGGCTGTCTGCGTAACGGCAAATGTCACGCCAAAGCCAACGAGCTGTATTCCGACAAAAAGTAACAAGCGTGAGGTGCGGACCTTGCGCAATGGCTCATCGGCAGCTGTGAGCGATTTGTCGCGGATAAGATAGAGAAGTTTGCGCGTGATCCCGTTGCCTTGCAGTGCATCCGCCCCCATGAACCAACTTTATTGCCGGAGGTTAGTGGTATCTTGGTTAGCAGGCTTCGGAATACAGTGCACTTACAAGAGGCCCGCTATGACACCTGACGTTTTAAGATTTAACGGAGATGTACTGCGATTATTTGAGGACTAACTGACCGCGAGGTATAAGACCCAGAACGTGTAGTAACGGACCGGTCAGTAAGATAAGACACAGTGCACCTTGAACAAGATTCGAGACGCGTTGTTCTACGACTGCAACAGGGATCTGTTTCGGATGAGAGATATCATTCGGATGCGCAGAAACTTCGTATTGCCCTTTTTCCGTATGAGGTGCGACGACCGGGTCGCCCCGGCCAGCTACATAATCTTCTTCTCCGTTATCACGGGTTGGGAAACCCATGACCAGAAGAGAAGTAGTGTGGATAGGTGCCTGGGGGATTAATCCATTAGGCGCGGGGACGCCTATAAGTCCGGCGATGAATGTAGTGATGCCGAGAAGGAAAAAGTCATAATGAAATCCCGGTGGTTTACGTAACGGAAATTGAGAGCCTTGAGCAATCAGCGACTTCAGAAAGTCAACGTCAGATTTTCTTGACGAAAAAAGTGGGTCTCTTCACTGACCGAAACGTTATGGTCGAAGAAGAACAGTATCCATAGGATAATTCCGAACGGTAGAGCAATACCGACCCACTTCCCGTCGAGTTCCCAAAACTTGACGAGCCACGGCCTCCCATTTGCAGCCTGGAAGGCACCCCCAACTGGTAGGGTAACCACATCTGCAGAGTGGAAGCGACCCCAATAGGCCATTGCAGATGCTGCGACTAGCGAGATCGGCATGCCATAGTCTGCAAAGAACTGCCGAATGATACGATGGAAATATGGCCTCTGGGAGAGCGATTGGAATATGAAGGAGGTCAACACCATAAGAATGGCGAGAATGATTCCGACTGCAGCGCTGACAAATCCTCCAGAGAACTGTCTGGTGATCACCTGCACGCCATACTGCAGGTATATCCAAGAGACGTAGAAGCCAAAGGTGTCACAAGAGAATAGAGTGACGTATTTCAAAAAGTTGCACCCTTCACGGGTTCGTTAGCAGAATCCAGGGATACATTATCAGACACACAGTTCAAGATGGCCGTGACCCAGTGAATAATGGCAGCCCATAGATACACCCATCCAATGAAGTACAAGTAATTGGGAGGGTCAGGCTGATTGGCGAGGATATTATATATAGTCTTGTTAAAGACCGTGATGGGACCTATGTATATGCGTGAATAATGCTGGTATATTCATGATGGTAAGGCTAAGAGATTGCACACCAGTAACACCAGCGATAGTCAGGGGTTGCGCTCCAAACACGGAAAAAACAAATGCAGCCATGAATGTCGCAACAAGGACCTCCGCAATACCGTACTGATTCGTGGTCTCGATGAGGTCAAGAGAGAAAGCAATGCCCGGGAGTACACTGATGAGATTAATTTTCCGTCTGGACGCACGAATATTACATTGCTGAAGGATTAGACGTACTTTGAAAAGAAAATCAGTGCTGCTGCAGGGACCACACGGTAATTCCAGGCGTCCGTCCAGTCGCTGAGGTACCATGGCAGACGTGCTTTGACGTCGTGGAAGATGCCCGCACCGACGGAGGCTAAACACGAGCGAATTTTTCGCATTGCACCACGAAGTGTCTTTGATGCACCAGTTGATGAAAGTAAGTCCAACGAACCAGTCGGCGGATCGAAGGGGGTGCGAGGGGCCAACGAGCTAGTAACGCTCGAAAGTCTAGGAAGGCGAAACCCGTTCTCCATTTCGACGTCTTCGCATCTAGAAATGTTACCCAGAATGATAACGGGAGAATTTCAGGCCGGGCCGGAAACGTGTCACAGTTATGTCGCCGCTTAGGTAAGGCAAGCCCCATCGTGTTCCCCGGGTATTACCTTGCTTGCAAGGTTTCTCCAGCCCATAAATGCCGTGGGAACCGTAGGACAGCTGAAAGAACTTCCTGTTTTGGAGTGGCGTGGGAACACGACCTTGAACTAATACTGCACATTTCACCGAACTAGCACTCGCAAACAGCATAATACAGGGTAACAGATACGAGCACCGGTGCCACTACAGTTGTACTAGAGTGAATCTACTTTTCACCTGCGTTATTATTACACGTCTTTCATGGCAAGCAAGGTTGGCGCCGCCACAGGCGGCACTTCCCGAGTTTCAGCGTTGCGAGCTTTATGCTGCATGATAACGATCAGGACTTGTTCGTCAAAAAGGGCACTTAACCAATATCAGCTACTTACAAGGAGTAAACACAGCAAGATAACGGCAGGAGGGTGGCATGACTATTGTACAACAGGAAAACTAGCGAAAACACAACGTCATGAGGGGAGGTACCACATGAAATACGCAAGCTTCACGGATAAACTGTTTGCTCCGCCCACTCTTCGTCTCTCTCCAGATCAATTTGGGGCATTCCTTGGAGTGCCCTAGATACTCGATCCACCCTGTCGTGTGAGGGAATCATGGATGTGATCTTCTGGAGAACCTCGTCAGGAGCTGTGCTGGAGCATTGGAAATCTCTAATGTCCTCGTGGATGAATGTCATCCATTCCGAATGATAGTATGCTCTGTATGCCAGTTTAATCGCCGTGCGCGTAAGCTTCTTTGCCGTCATACTGGCTGTAAGTGAAAACAGTATCTCCAGTACGTGTGTCAAGTCAACGATGTAAGCCATGAACATTTTGGGAGCGTCTTGTCTGAAAGGTTATGAATGATCTGGCACTGTAACCATCATAAAGAGTGCCACCCACAATCGCTGGTATGATTCATGAACCCACTTGCCAAGGGTAAAGCGGGCATTCAATGTTGGGATTACTGGAGCTAGAGCGACGAGGGGGACGGGATTTCTGATGTCTTTGAGTTTGTCACATGGCAGGTTGCAGCAACACCACTTACACGGCTGATGTATCACTGTGAGGCAGGGAAGGATTCGGCTCGACCGGTACATCAACTCTCTCGACCATGTGCATCATCATGTTTCGGAACTCCTTACTATCCAAATACTGGGAAGATGTCAGCAAATTACAGCGAGGCTAGCCACTAAGGCACGAATGCTCACTTTGCAAGGATCATAAAAATTCCAGACCCACACGATGTCAGTGTGTATGACAGCAAGGCAATCCTGCATTGTATGGCCCCAGAAATTTGCGCTCCCACTCAGAGCCTTCCAGTACCCTTGCAAAGGAATGAGTCATCAAATGAGTTGTTTCAGGCTCTTAGGACCCACTCTGCTTCCCCACGCTGTTAGACAAGTCAATGTATGTACTACTGCAATGACTGACACCTACTCGATCGAAAAATTAACCCCCAATGTAGGCAACATTCGTTGTGCCCTTGCGGCCGCTAGAGACACCGGCGATACTTGACTCCCTAGGGAAGTGGAACTCTCAGATACCTTCTCCTGAGTGAGGCGTATCAATTCCTCGAGGCTCTGCACATACTTGGGTTTCGCTGGTAGCGTTCGGACTGAGTGGTAGAACAGAATCTGAGGAATGACACTCACAGCTAACTGCAACATGTGCAATGCCCTTGTCTCCCATAAAGTCCTGGATTGGCTGAATGCAAAACTCTTGCAGGTACCGTCGTCCTGCATCAGGATCACCGCGCATTTTATGCCGTATGAAGGTGTCGACTCGGTCACGTTTGGTGAATACGACTATCGTCGGGGCTGGCAGCAGTTGACACGCTGGAGACGAAACAACGAAACAACTACTCACTATTGCCTAGGACGTCGTTCCTTAATCTTAAGAACGATTGCGTGTCATCCTCCAAAAGTCGTTCACCATACGTTGGAATGGGCATTTGAAAACATAACCTGTCGTAGAGATCCCTCCGTCAAAAGCCTTCAAGATGGCTGTCTCGGGATGACGTACCAAACCGCATGAAGCTGATCCTTAATATCTGGCATCCTCTTTCTCTTCTCTATGAATGACTTCACGGTCTCGTAGTTGCCGCCATCGGCGGGCTCGATACCTTTACTATCGTGCAAAATGAGCCGGTCGTTCTGTGGCGAAGTAAATTCCTGTTCGATGAGTGCCTCCCCTGGTTTATCCTTTGCTACACTCTACGGTCGTCATCAATGGCAGGTAGGGACACAGGGTTTCAACACTCAACCGCAGTTTCCACACCGAAGATTCGATTGATCAAAGTGGATTTTCCAACACCTGACTGTAAGGATACCCGTGGTCAGACTGTGACCGAGTGACAGTACGTATATATAAGTTACCTTCCCAACTATCAAGACTCGGAAACTATTGCATAGGGATGAGAGACAGTAAGAGGTTGGAGGCTGGTACTCGCCGAGGACACTGTGCAATGAGGTCTTGAGTAGTTGGCTGTAGACCTCCTCTATTGGCAGGTGCGGGTATATTGGCAGGCACAGACGTGCCTGCACTCGGGCCCATAAACTGTAAGTCCTCCGTTAGCGCTGGTCGTGGAGATCTATTACTTGCGTACGCCTGAGTGGGTTGGGCGTTTGAAGACGAGTCTGATAGATACTTTGCCCCATAGATGTTGAAACTCTGCGCAGTTCAGAAATCGAATGACTAGTATATGTACCAGAGTTTACCTTGCCCCCTTAACCCAGACAGAATACCATCGGAGGAAAATGTGACGATTTCTGGATCCAACTTGCGAAAGCGAATAAGCCATGGTTTCTTTCGGCTTATAGAGAAGGAGAGCGTTGAACCCAAAGTCCTATCGTAGGTTGGTTGTGAACTTGACAGGCTGAGTCGATGCACAACCGAAAAGATACTGACAATGGTGGATGAAAAGCTTCCGAAAGAGTGTCTTGATTGCGAGTGAGATCGTACTTCTGGCCATCGACTTCGAGGCAGATGGATTTTATGTCTTTTGCGTTCTGCAGTTCGACATCTGCCCACGTGTTTGGTGGAATCAGCCTCCAGGAATCAATAGCCGACGGCTTCAACTCGTACATGATAGACCCAGAGGCAGAGCTATTGCAGTAGCTATGTGGCGACTACAGGAAGAGTGAAGGGGTTCGTGCAAGTCGCTTGGCGTCTCAACTACCGGGACTCGGAAACTATTATGTAGTGATGGGAGAAACACCAACAAGTCGAAAATCAATACCTACCGAGGACACTGTTCAATGAGGTTTTTTATACTTGGCAACGGAGCTGCAGGGTTGGCAGGTGCTGGTACGTTGCCAGGTACGAGCGTGCTGGCGGATGTAGGCATGTCGGCGGGTGCAGGCATGTCGGCGGGTGCAGGCATATCGGCAGGTGCAGGCAGATTCGCAGGTGCAAATGGGTTGGCAGTTGCAAGTGTGTTGGCGAGTGCGTTGACGTGTCCAAGAGGCTCTTCAACAACTGGCCGTAAATGTTTGATATTACTGCTGACCATGGCTGCCTTGACCTTCTCTATGATATCGCTTATTGCGGGTCGAGATGAAGGGTCAGGTGTCCAGCAAGACGTGCAGATATCCCACCACGCATCTGACAGGCGGAACTGTGTTGACTCCTCAGTAGGGCGAGGTGGCATTTTCCTCATTATTATGCGGTAGACAGTTGCCCAACCTCGACAATCGTGGAATGGTCTTGATCGGGTAAACAACTCCTGGGATAAAATAAATTCGCTGCAGAGAGGAATAGATTACAAGCGCACCAGGATTGTCATCCCGAATGCCCACACATCACTTTGTTTTGATGCGGGCTTGCTTTCTAGAAGTTCTGGAGCCATCCAGTCGGGTGTGCCCCCGCAAGGGGTATCGACCGTCATGTTGAAGGTGGATATGTTTGGAGTGGAAAGACCGAAGTCGCTTAGTAGTGCACGGCAATCACTGGACACCAGCACATTTACCTACGAAAGGACGGGTCAAATACGAAAATCTGCAACCTATGAACCCTCACGCCCTTCAGATCCCCATGGACTATCGGACCTGGCGGACTAACATAGTTATGAAGATAGCACAGTCCGCTCGCGATGTCTTCGAGCTAGATGGGGTACAGTCAGATAATGTGGAAATAAAGAACGCTCCCCTTGACTGACCAGCGGCCGGGGATCGTTTTCTGTGTTTCTAACATAATCAAGTGCATTTCCCAATGGCATCCATTCAGATATTATTGAAACTGTGGAGTCAAACTCGGTAGAGATCCCAAGCAAACGAACGACGTGCTCGTGACGTAGCTTCGACCATGTATGTACCTCTCGAAAGATACGCTGAAAGAGTGGTTCAACTCAAGGTGAGACCATCATTGTGGATCCTCCTTATACCTTCAGTGCGTCCACGTTCTCAGGTTGCATGCGGAAAGTTTTGATTGCCACTTCGGTACCGTCGGGACTCAAAGTACCGTGGTATACGCTAGCAGTACCACCATGTAGAGGGTTCCTTCCCGAGCTGCGAGTAATTCGACCGTTAAGATTGACGCTGTATCCAGAAGCCTTGTGAAAAAGCTCGTGCAACACAGCGGATAGTTCCATTGCTTGTTCTTGATGTGTGGTGTCCGAACTTAGTGACAAGCGATGCTGCTCCATTAGTGATGGTGGCAGAGTGAAGAAGTTGCGTGCTAATTCAACAAACTGCCGGTGGCAAGGGCAAGAATAGGTGCGCTCAAAGTTGGCGCACACGATTTCGCTCATGCTCACGCTTTCGCTCATGACCCCCCACTTGGATATATAAGGAAACTTACATAATCGTCGACGTATTGTTATCTTCATATTCTACATAAAAATCACTGAATCCAACAACTAGGCTGCATCCCAGCCTACATGAGTGATATCTTGACCACCATATATTGTTTATGGCCATCAGGGACCCCTATTAACCTCACAGGTAAATAAGAAGTGCTGCTGGTATTCCACTACACATAGCCTAATGACATAGTGCCTGTATGTAGTAGATGCACTGGTGAAAATTAGAATGAAGGGATAATACAGAAATGAGAGACCCATGCATCCCTGGAGAGAAGGAGACTCCACATCCTTCAGGGGTTTACCAATACATATAACCAGTGAGGTTAAGCCACAGGGGAGGATCCCCCATGAATGAAAATGAGCTCCAGCAGGTGAAATGGCAAAGGACATTCAGCCTGACAGGTCACAGATATGAAACTATTTCCTCAATCATTTTGTGAAGACATAAGTGCTCATCATGACACTGGAGAGGCAACTCTAACACAGGCTGGAAGTTGCTTGAAGGTGTAAATATATTAAATCTTTTGTTCATCTTGTCTACACCTTGATCCCCCCCCTTCTGGCTGATGGGAGTATATAATATATTTACTTAGTTCCTTAGCTCACAGTGCCTACTAGCTAGGCATTACTACCTCTGGTCATGTATATGCTACTTTACCTGTGCAATTGTATTAAATTGAGCTTATTTTATGACCATATCTTATGCTAGGGGACTGGGGAGAGGCAAGCAGAGGCCATACTGAGCACTGAAGTGGGGGGAAGGCTTGAGGGTCATTTGCAAAATGCAGTACTACTACACTGGCTCTTTGGCAGCACACTTGTACCATGACTGTGTGAGAACAAATATTACATAATATGTAAGTATGAATTTGGATGTAGCAAGAGGGGGTCATGAGCAAAAGCATGAGCATGAGTGAAATCGTGTGTGCCAACTTTGAGTGCACCTAATGAACATGTGCTGCAGTGCCTTTGCCCACATGCACTGCAGGTTTGCACACCACCATTGCAATTACATGCATGCATCATGGTAGAACTAGCTACACCTGGGTTGTGGCTGCTTTGCAGCCTTAATCTGACTAAGTGACATGTGCCAGCATGGAGTGAATTGACTGGCATTGGCCCACCCCCTGGCATGAAGTGGATTCACTGGTGTTGCCAGTGAATCCACTCCATGCCATGGGCCATGCCAGTCAATTCACTCCATGCTGGGGGGGGACAGGCTACATCAGTGATCTCTGGCTGGTAAAACAGATGCTGGTATATTTGTCAGTACACTTATGACCTTTGGCCTCAGGGCTGCTTTGCAGCCCTTCAGCCTTACAGATGCTGGTATATTTATCAGTATACTTATGACCTCAGCCCTGGGGCCTCCCCTACCCCTCTGGTGTTGGGTATGGTATGTTCACTGGCTTGGACTGGCATGGGGTATATTCACTGGCTTGGAGTGTATTCATTGGCATGGAGCCCATTCACTCACACACATAGGCTTTCTGTACAATACTTCAATTCCTTGTTTCCTTATTCACAAACTTTCATAATCCTACCTACTGGTACAATGGTGCAGTTACAGATCAAATGTCCCAATGTCTAAGTACCTCAGCCCACATTACATTCCACCTTTGATCCTCCTGGGATGTGTACAATGTGAAAGAGTGACATAGAGCTATCAATGAAATCCATGACAGAAAACATCAGAGTGCAAGTCTATCTGTAAAGAATGCCCCTATGACTTGCTGATAGTCATTGCATATGTAGGCCAGGTGCACAGGGAACTGCCTCCAATTAAAAGGAGCAGGGGAACCTTCAAGTCCAGAATCAAGGGCTGGGGATCAACTCCCCAATGTTCACTGACATGGAGTCACACCTGCTGGCATTGACATGATTGGGTGCATTCACCAGCTGCCTCACCCCCTGGCATGGAACCCCTGACACAGATTGGACTCACTGGCAGCCCCCACCCTCACCCTTGGCATGGAGTGAGTTCACTGGTTGTCTTCCCCCCACCTTGGCATGATGGGTTCACTGGCTGCCATTGCCCTCCCAGTTTGGAGCAGGTAAGTTCACTGACTGCTCTCACCCAGTGACCCCCATGGCATGGAGTGGGTTCACTGGCTGCCCTCACCCCTTCCCCCAAGTTGGCACAGAGCACATTCACTGGCCACCACCTCCTCCCCTGGCATGGAGTGCATATGCTGGCCTCTCCCACCCCTCTACACCACCATCAGCAAAACTGTCTTTTTCAGTCAGTGTCACTGTAAAATTTTCTGACAACTATTCAATGTTAAATACATCAATTTTTTTCACTTGTAATGCATGATATCATGTATTAAGGATAGGCAGATTGTTGCAAAAATATATTTATGGCCTACAATCTGGTATTAAGTGAGTTGTGAGCCAGTGTGCAGCACTGTACAGAGGGGGACCTTCCTATCACACTGTGGCACTCTGTGGCAGCCACTGTACAGTGCTATACAGTGACAGACTGTTTTGCTGATGATAGCCCAGCCCACCATTGCAGTGATTGATCAAGATAGCTGTCACCATGGTTCATCCACCCCTTTCATGGGTTTGTTCTATAGGATCACCCTCAGGAGGCACCACCACTGCACTTAGATACTCAGTTATAACCCTTTGATGACCCATTCAATCAGCATCCTATTGCTACAACTATTTTCCTCTTCAAGGTCCTCTGAGTCCCTGCTCAACTGAGGCAGAGAGTTCCCACAAATAGTTTATCAGTGTGGTTTCTGCCTTGTGCAGCTTATTTCTCACTGGACTGCCCCCTTCCCCAGCCAGGGTGATAGACTGATGCTGGAAAAATATGAAGGCAACTTGTCCACCCCCCCAGCAAAGTTGCAGTGTGGTCCATTGCCTCAATCAGGCCTGCAGGGCTCACTCAAGCACTTGCACTGTCACAGTTTCAACCAATTCCCATGGTCATGTGCACTCATCTGGCCCTATTAATGGGCAAAGGGCTGAGTCTGAAATGCCACATGGTTTTTTTGGCTTTGCTGAAATACACAAAATACACAAAATAAGCATCAGCTCAGGAGTTGCCAGGTGCATGTGAACTGTTCTCCCTTTAACTTATGATGGAACCCACTCAGCCTTGACAGGCCCCACCAATCACATCTCTGCTCTGTAGTCTCCTCAGTGGTCCCAGCCCCAAAAGAGCCTCAGCAACCAGCAGACTTATGGAGTTGAATCTGTGAAGCCAGGTAGCAGGGACTTGAGAAGATGCTCATCTTGGTCTACAGCTTTCACTCAGTCCCCTCAAGTTCAGTGAGCAGCCACCTGTGAGGCACTGCTCAGGAAAGGGTACCAGAGGAAGGTCTGAAGTCCATATTATTAGCATCACAGTACACTTGGGAGATTTAAAACATGCCTTGAACACCTGAAAGGAGACCCAACACACATTAGAACAGGCCTTGCACTTGAACAGGGGAAGGTATCCTACCAGGTGAGTGGAATGACCACTGGCAGAAGACCAGAAAAGCACAGAAATTGAACTGAAATCTAGGTTTCTTGGACAGATGAGCATACTGTCATGAAGCCATTCGGCCAATGGTGCTCACAAAGCATTATATACTGCTTATATACAGTCTGTACCTAAGGGGAGACTGCATACTACTACTTTGTACCGGTACAGAGAGGGAAAGCAGATGGGGGGAAAAGCAAGAAAGAGCCATTGCACACACACAGCAAAGAACTGAACTGAATGTGGCTGAGTTCAAAAACCATGTGCTTTTTTGACTTAACTGGAATAGCCAAAGTACACAAAATATGCATCAGCTTGGGAGTTGCCAGGTGCATGCAACAAAGGTGTTCTGCCATTAACTTATGACAAGACCTCTGGCCTTGCGGTTGCATTGCAGCAAGATCATCTCTCCCCCATGCTGCTTTGCAGCAAGATTGTCTCCCCCCCACACTGCTCTGCAGCAAGATTGTCTCCCCCCCACACTGCTCTGCAGCAAGATTGTCTCCCCCCCATGCTGCTCTGCAGCAAGACCATCTCCCCCCCATGCTGCTCCACAGCAAGATTGTCTCCCCCCCCACACTGCTTCACAGCAAGATTGTCTTCCCCCCCTCCACAGCAATGTTGTATTTCCCCCCTGGCATGGAGTGCATTCACTGAGTGCCATGTTTCAATTCCCTTATTTACAAACTTTCATAATTCTATCTACTGGTACAGTTTTGCAGTTACAAATCAAATATCCAAATGTCTAAATACCTCAGCCCACACTACATTCCTTGTCTTCATGTTGTCCTGTCCTTCCTTCAACAGAACTTTGATCCTTCTGGGATGAGTACAACATGACAGAGCCACATAGAGTTGACCATGAGAGAAAACTTCAGAGTGCAAATCTATCCCAACATTCTTCACTGATTGTCCCTGTGACTTGTTGATGGTCATTGCATAGGCCAGGTGCACAGGGAACTGCCTTCTATGAAAAGGAACAGGGGAATCTTCAAGTCCACATTCCAGGGCAACTCTGGGGATCAACACCACCTCTCCATCTCCACCCTCTTTCAACACATGACACTCCAAGATCCTAGGTGTGGATCTAATCAACCTCAGTCTGGTCCCATTGTACAGTCCATGGATTGGATCCAAGTTGCGCAACAACATCAGGGGTACTCCTTTCTTCAGCTCCAGTTTGTGCAGTGGAAATCCAGAGGGGGACAGGGTGTGTAACATCTCTGGCTGGACATACTCATACTCCCCATCAGTCACAGAGTCTGCACTGGTATAGGTCACTCTCTCCTGTGGTTGGACAGCCTCCAGAATGATGGAGTTGATCCCATGCACCTGCACATTCCTAGGGGTAAGGATGGTATGATCCAGGAAATACCCATCTGCCAGTGGTTGGTTTGGTTGGAGGGCCAAGACCTCAGAGTAGATGGCATCCACCAGAGAGGCCAATCCATCCCCACAATGCATGTGCTGAGGCAGCTCCAATTCTCCATCAGTGGTCCCTATCTCCAGGAGACATCTTGCCCATTTATCACATTTGGGATCCTGCCCAAGATGCATGTTCTGGTTCAGATAATGCACTGACATCTGGGTCCACAGGTTGGAGTGAGTGAGTGTAGCAGGCACAATCTGCTCCCTGGAACCATGCTGAATGACAGGGAGTGTCTGCCTGAAGTCCCCACCAAGCAAAGTAGTGATCCCCCCAAATGGCCTGTCCTGATCCATCAAGTCCCTCAAAGTCCTATCCACACATTCCACCACATGACAATGTTGAGAAGCAGCTTCATCCCAGATGATAAGGGAGGTCCTCTGAATCAGCTCATGGTTCATGTCATCCTTCTTGATGTTGCAAACACTCTGCTCATCAATGGGGATGGGGATCTTGAACCTGGAGTGTGCTGTATGACCACCAGGGAGGAGGAGGGAGGCAATGCCAGTGGAAGCAACACACAGCACTATCCTGTCCCTTGCTCTGACAGCCCCAGCAATGAGGTTGGCCAGATAGGTCTTGCCACAACCACCACCACTCTGAAGGAAGAACATGGTCCCCTGTCCACCCATCACACTGTCCAGCACTGCCTGGTAAAGTTGCCTCTGCTCCACATTCAAAGTCTCCTGCCCCCTCTCCACAAACCCCTGCAACTCTGGCACCATCAATGCCAACTGTTCATTGATCAGCTGGTTTCCTTCATGACAACCCCAGTCCATCTGTGGCCTAGGCATTTCCAGATAATCTTGTAGGCTCTTTCCATGTCTATGAAGGGCTTGAGAGATCAGGTGGAGGCCATAGTCATAGATCTGCTCCTGGGTAGGCTCAGGAATGTTGAGGACCCTGATCAGGTGATGATTCAGGTCGTCACAGAGGTTGTCCCTGGATGCCTCCCACAGGTGGTTTGGATCCACTGGAGCACCATGCACCAGGATGATCACAAAAAGTTGATGCAAGTGGGAACCCATCTGGAAATGAGCAGCATCCTGCAGACACAACAACCACTCTCTATCATCCTGCAACAAACCATGTGCACAACAGGCCTCCTTGAAGGAATCATGAAGCTGACCATCCACAGAGCAAAGATCCTCAAAGGAAGTTGCACCTGAAAGAGGTGTCAGATGGGGAGATGAAAATGAGATGACAGCAGACCTACCCTTGACCTGGGTGAGCAAAAGATGGAGGTAGAACTTTTCACCAGCTGATGGATACACAGCATACATCCTTCCAATGGCCTTGTACCTCTGCCTCACTTTCCACACAGCATGCTTCTTATCCCACACAAATTTCTTGGGGAACTCCTGGTACAGAAAATCATGTGCCCCAGCAGCTATCAGGACAGGGTCCCTGTTGGCCTCGAACCAACCCATCAGTTGGGTGTTCTTTGGATTGCCCACCACATTCTGAATGTCATCCTCAGCACTAAACACCACAGTCTGTTCTCCTGGAAGGTGGACTGGAAGATGATACACAGCAGGCCACTCCATGTGCATGGGGAATTCAAAGATGTTGTGACATGCCTGAGTGGAGGAGATGTATCTTGCATCAAGGTAGGAATGAATCTCATCATGTCCCTCCTGCTGCACAGTGGCTCTGTCTGGACCTTTATAGATGTACTTGTGGATATACTTGACTGCCTTTATAGAACCACAGACCTCCAGGTTGATGTGGCAGTCAAACTTCACCAGAAGTTCCCTTGGATGGGGGACCACCACACTGTTGTCAAAGACATTCTGATACTTCTCCACTGTCCTTCCATTCTGAGGGTGAGCATAGTCAGGATATCCATCCTCCTTTATGATGGTCTGAGCAGCAAAGGCCTTGGGGAAGTGCTTCTTGCAAACATTGTTCTCTATACACCTCTGAGGGGAGCAGGGACCATGAAGCATATACTTGGAGACAGCCTGGTGAAGTTGGGGGTGGAGATTGGGGTCAGGGATCTGTGCTGAGATGATGGCATCCACCTGCTCCACAGAATGAATCTTGTCCTCCTCCTCCAAGAAGATCAACAGGTGCATGTGAGGGAGACCACACTTCTGGTACTCAATAGTGTAGACAAATCCAGCCACCTCTCCAAAGTAACCATCCCTGATCATCTTCAACAAAGCTTCCTTGGCATGGAAAACACAGGTGACCAAGTCAGGCCTGTCAACTGGTGACTGGCCTGTGTCATGATGGTGAGTCAATGATAGCCAGAAAAAAAAAACCAAACATACCTGGGAAGAGATTCTCAGTTATCTCAGGCCAACTCCCATTTGCAGTCATGGTGAGGAACAGGTCAGGCTTCTTGTACTCTCTACAGATGGCCAGAGAATCCTGAAGCAGCTGGTTCATGTAGCAAGGACCCCCCTTATGAGTGGAAGGGAGGATGACATGACCAACACCACCCAGATCTTGATCAGGATCTTGAGCCAGATGATCCTGCAATCCACTATACAACTCTGCTCTGAGCTTGGTCTGATTGTTGGCCACCCAGGTAAGGTTGCACTGCTCAATGGAAGCCCACCCATCACAGACCAGCTGTTGGAAAAGCCTGCCAGCCTTGAAGAGATTGGCTGGTTCCACCTGAGGAGGACGAACATGCAAACGATATGCATACCAGAGTATTTGAGTGACCTTCTTGGAGCGATGATTGCCACCACCAGCTACCTGCAAAGGAATATCCAGGTGCCACCCTTCCTGTCCATGGGGGAACAATAGCACATAGTGGAGTGGGAGGTAAGAGGGATGGAGGTTGCTGATGTGACATAATCCCCCACCCTGCAGATGTAGAATGATGTCCCTATCTTTCCTCACAATCTCTGATCCATCTCCTGGCACAATGGCAGCAATCTCATCCACAGTAGGGAGATTGTATCTCCTTCCATCAGTACCCTGCTGTAGGTAAAGACACATGCAGACATCTGTATGCTGCTCTGGGGGTTTGGCCTGCATGATTGCATGGGCCTGCTGACAGACTGCAGCATAGGGGTGGTGCTCTCTCAGAGTGGTGTGCAAGTCCAGCAAGATGTCACCATGCAAGTCAGGGTTTCTCCTCAAACAGGTGTTTGTTGCCTCCTGTGGGTCATAGATATAGAGCTGAGCATAGGAAGGCTGCAGACCCTCTGGTGGCATGAGTGCTCCCATGAGATGGTGAAGAGTGCCATGAATATGAAAAGATGCAGGGCCTGCCCCCTGTACAGTCTGTCTATCCACCTCTACTCCCACTGAGGTAAATACCAGGGCATTGTTATACTGATGAACATTTTTCCTAAAATCCCTCTGGTCTTGGGGATCATCAAAGAGGTCCTGTATCACCCTTGGCCACTGCTGGATTGGAGGGAGTACCACCTGGCCTTGAAGACAACAGCCACTAAAGCAAGGATGCAGTGGACTGGAGTTAGAGAGTTTCTCTGAGAGGAAATGGAGGGCATGGCAGCTGGGACATTGAATGTTCATCAGACCCAAATAGTGATGCTCTACTGGCTCAGCATATGGCCTACCACCTGGAGGGATGTGATATGGTGCTGCTGGGGGTGGTGGTGATGGTGGGTCTGGGTTGGGATCAGGTCCAGGACTGGGATTTGGGCTGGGGCTGGGAGCTGGATCATGGGGTGGAGGTGGAGGTGGAGGAGAAGGATGTCTTGGGGGAGAGGAATCAGGACTGGTAGAAGAACTGGGAGGAGGGGAATGGCCAAGGTTATTTCTAGAGGCTTGTCTCTCCTGGTCCTGCTCATACTGCTCTGCAGAATGTTGACTATGTTCACTCAGGGCCTCTGTAAGCAGCCTTTGAGATAACTGCCTGATTTGCTCTATTTCCTGCTGCTCTTGCTGCTCCCTCTCTTCTACCTGCTGATGTACTGCCTGCTGCTCTGCCTCCTGATGATGTTGATGTTCAAGCTCCACCCTCTGCAATTGTTGCAGTTGTAACTGTTGATGCTCCTGCTGCTGTTGTTGGTGATGCTGCTGCATTTGCATCCTGATGTACTGAAGGTGTTGCCACTCTTGCTCCTGCCTCTGTTGCTGCTGCAGCCTGATGGACTGTAGGTGCTGCCACTCCTGCTCCTGCCTTAACTGCTGCTGCACTCCCATGGCTTGAAAGTGCTGCCACCCTTGTCCCTGCTCCTGCCCCTGCTGCACTCTCATTCCTTGAATGTGCTGCCACTCCTGCCCTTGCCCCTGCTGCTGCTGCACTCTCATGTCTTGAGCATGCTGCCACTCCTGCCCTTGCCCCTGCTGCTGCTGCACTCTCATAGTCTGCAAGTTTCCCCACTCTTGTTCCTGCTCCTGCTCCTGTTGCACTCTCACAGTCTGCAAATTTCCCCACTCTTGTCCCTGCTGCTGCTGGTGCTGCACTCTCATGGACTGTAATTGTTGCCACTCTTGTTGGTGCTGGTGCTGGTGCTGCACTCTCATGGTCTGCAAGTGTTGCCACTCCTGCAACTGTTGCACTTGCATAGCCTGAAGATGTTGAGCATGCTGCTGCTGAGCCTGCTGATGTCTCCACTGTTCTGCCTCATGTTGCAGGTTGCTGACCTGCTGGTATGTATGGTAGTTAGGTGGAGGGGGAGCATGAGATGGGCCAGGTTGAGCTGAAGGGGGAATAGGAGCACTGTTGGTTCTCTGGTTCCTTCTGTGCTGACAATGCCTCTCATGGTCATTATTGTATCCTTCCAACAGGCAAGCAGTATAGTCAACATGCTCTGGAATATTCTGAGGTGGTGGAGCAGGAGGAACCAAATTTTGATAATATGGAGGAGGGAAGGGCATCATCTGGGGTGGTAGAAGGGCAGGGGGAAGCAGTGGTTGTTGGGGAGGGAGTGGTGCAGGAGCATGAGTGTTAAAAACATTTCCTTCTGAAGTTGGGTTAAGCTGGGCTTCATGGTTCCAGCATGTCCAGAGCTGGGCTACTGTGCCAGAGCTCGTAAGGGCTGGGGTTGGGTGGCACATGGCCCATGGGGGTCAAAGCCCAGGCTCGATAGGGGTCCACCACCTAGATCAGCCTCAGCTTGTGCGCTGTGCCCTTGGATAGGTCTGGGTAGTGGTCAAGATACTGGATACTCCAGGTTCTAGGTTGATTATCCAACTGGCCCTACAGTACAGATCTAACTAAGTATTTATACTACTAGTCCGGAGGGGGCACTACTGGAGTTCTGGTAGTCTTGGTAATAACTAAGAGGCTATGTATGAACATTAGTAAATGAGTGACTAAGAAAAGTCCAGGAACCTGTCTACCAGTAGTAGACACAGGTCTGACAAATACGCAGTAATAACTAATCATACTAAGGAACATGGTAGTGCTAGACTAAACAGAGAACAAGATTCAGACTAGAGGGTCCAGAGGTGGACACCAGTCCGGAGTTTGTGCGCACTACTACTGGAAAACAGATAACTACCGGTAGTGTACTTACTAGTAGTGCAACCTAAATACATGCATATGACAGTATCCCCCTCTTAGGGCCAAGCCCATGAGGACTGAGCTAGGGATATGTCTAGGCCATGACACGTGGCTGGCTAATCAAGCAATGCACATGTGTACCAGTCTTCAAAAAGGGAGTGACCAACTTTCATAGTCTGCCATCAAACCTTACCCTTCATGTCTCAACCCTTGTCGCTCATGCCTACTCCACCAGCCACCGCTGTCTGGGACTGGTCGGTGGTCCTGGACTCTGCTATTCAATCTGACAGCGATGATGATGAGGCTGTTGCTAAAGCCAAATACAACGAGAGGCAGCGCTGGAAGAAGGCATGAAAAGATCAAAAGGTGGCAGAGGAGGCTGCAGCCCGGGAGAGGGCAGAGGCTGAGCACTGGGAAAGAGAGGCAGTGGAGTTGCACAGGCAGGAGGAAGCTGAGCGCCAGGAGAGAGAGGAGAATGAGTGCTGGGAGAAGGAGGAAAATGAGTGCTGGGAAAGGGAGGAAAACGAGTGCTGGGAAAGGGAGGCACAGGCACAGGTGGCTAGTCAGGTTGAGGGCAGAGGGTTGCAGTCATGTGACCCAGAGGTGAGTTCATCAATGCTGGCTGAGTCTAATCCAGTACTGGCAGAGGGGTCACAGAGTCAGGGGGGGGCACAAGTGGATCACATGACCTGTGCCTGATGTGCCAGGGCTGAGGTCAACTGCACTTACAAGTTGGCCAAAGCCAGTAAGCACGGGAAGAAATCATGTGACCGATGTTCGTTGATGAAAGAGCAATGTGTGCCAGCCAGTACAAAGAAGGTCCAGAAGTGCATAGTGCTGGCAGAGAGTACATCACTGAGAGCTGGTGAGAAAAAGAAACGTGCATGGGCTAAGAGTCTGGAAGTGGAGGTGGTAGGTGGGAGCTTGCAGGCCAAGAAAGGCAAGAGTGTCGCACGTGACACTTTGATTACCAGTGGTCTATATGCTATTGCCACCACAATAGACCAGCATACCAAGGAGATGGCACAGCTCTGGCAAATGGTCAAGACACTTGGCAGCTCACACCATCATGTGATCGAAAGTATGGCAGAGCTTTTGCAAGAGATGACGTATCCAGAGCCAGAGTTGCCTGCTGAGTCAGGTAGTGAGGAGAGTGAGGAGGCCAAGGCTTCGGACAAACCGGGCCGGAAATAAAGCTAATCTCCTTTTGTTACTTCCTTCTTTAGTCTATGAGTGTCCTTGTCTGTGCATGAATAGCAAGTGAGAACGGTTATCTGGAAATCTGGAGGTATCAGTCTGAGTTTCCAAAATGAGGGTGAGTATCATGAGAAAAGTGAGACAAAGGCAGAAAGACAAAATGACACAGGGAACATTTGCTAAGTATAAGGTACTGGTGTTGCGAAGAGACAAGCTGGAAGTAAACATATGTACTGGAAGTGACCAGACAGAGTCTAAAAACGAAGGTATTGTAAGTAGTAACAAGGTAGGCAAGAACATATGCAAAGCCAGAAATACTGGTGTTTTTAGATAAAATATGGAGTACTACTGGGGGTGTTTTTACCACAAGGTCACGAGGGGTGGGTGGTCATGTGACTGGTCCATCCCCCTTTCTAGGGTCCGAGCCCTCAAGGACCCATAGGCCGGAAATGGCCAGTAGTGTTGGGAGTTGGGGGAGCTTGTACAAGGGCACAAAGGGCGTGGGAAGACTGGATATGTACAGCTTGTACAGAGGTGTTACCTGATTAGGGTAGCAGAATGAAGGCCGAGAGAGGCCGGAAGATGGGAACCAGGAGAGGCCGGAGGTTGAGTCCTGGCTGGTAATGCTGGCTAAGCCTTTGTTACCATTTTGCCAATGACATAGCAGGTGGCCCCTAGTACAGCCAGGGTCATGAAGAGGACCTGGACTGTAGGGAGTGGGGCATCCCTGAAGGCTCCAGAGAGCACCTGGAGGGGAGTGGGGTCAGGGAGTGCCCAGGGGAGAGGGGACCTGGGGGGAAACAAAGACAATGGTGGAGACATTGGTAGGGGAGTAGGGTGACGATCTGGGTGAAATGCTACTGGAGGAGGAGGAGTAGGGAGGGAAGGAGTAGAAGGAGACATAGGTAGTTCAAGAGGGTGATGTCAAGGGTAATGGTGTTACTCTTTGAGAGAAGATGTTTCTCTGCTCACTTGAGAACATAAATAAAAAAGACAATTTCTTGAGTAGACCCTTGTTTTCAACTTCCCAAAGAAGGGTAATGCCCCTAAAACAAGCCTTGGTGATCAACACCTCATCAGCAGGCAGGGCTGGCGGAGTTCTGGGGGCTGGAGAAACCGAAGTCATGGGAAAAAGGTGAGGAATGAGTGGAAGTGTCATGTGGCTAGGGAGTGCAAAGGTCCAGAGCTGAGTGCTGGTGAAGTCTGGCTGGATACTGTGAAGGTTGGCAGGTGGGAAAGTAGGTGTGTCATTAAAGTTGTCTGGCAGATCGGACAGAAAAACAGGTGCTCGAAAGGCAAACAATTGAGCTGGAGGTGTCCCAGTGTGGGACATAGAGGCCTAGGGGTTGGCATTCCTGACAAAGCAGGCCAGAAATGGTTACTACTCAGTTTCTGATCAATCAACAGATTGCAGTGGAAGAGCTAGTGGTGATCCGGGTTCATGCTGTGCCAGGGAGCCCAAATGAGGGTGCAATAAACATTGCCAGAGTGATGCTGCCAGGTGGGGTGCCAAAAAAGGCATGGAGTTGGTGGTGACACCTAAAAACTGCCTAGGAAGCCTTTCAAAGATTCTGGGGGAGACACAGGGAATAGGGTAAAAGAGTGTGATTTGGACTTTTGGTCCATAGAGCCAAAATTCTGGAGGAGGTACTTCATTTGTTTTTGGAGGCCTGTCCAAGTTGGAGTCGGATAATACTGTTAAAAACATTTCCTTCTGAAGTTGGGTTAAGCTGGGCTTTGTGGTTCCAGCATGTCCAGAGCTGGGCTACTGTGCCAGAGCTCGTAAGGGCCAGGGTTGGGTGGCACATGGCCCATGGGGGTCGAAGCCCAGGCTCAATAGGGGTCCACCACCTAGATCAGCCTCAGCTTGTGTGCTGTGCCCTTGGACAGGTCCAGGTAGTGGTCGAGATACTGGATACTCTGGGTTCTAGGTTGATTATCTGACTGGCCCTACAGTACAGATCTAACTAAGTATTTATACTACTAGTCCGGAGGGGGCACTACCGGAGTTCTGGTAGTCTTGGTAATAACTAAGAGGCTATGTATGAACATTAGTAAATGAGTGACTAAGAAAAGTCCAGGAACCTGTCTACCGGTAGTAGACACAGGTCTGACAAATACGCAGTAATAACTAATCATACTAAGGAATGTGGTAGTGCTAGACTAAACAGAGAACAAGATTCAGACTAGAGGGTCCAGAGGTGGACACCAGTCTGGAGTTTGCATGCACTACTACTGGAAAACAGATAACTACCAGTAGTGTACTTACTAGTAGCACGACCTAAATACATGCATATGACAATGAGCCTGACATTATATACATCAATCTCACATATATGGCAAGCATGGGTACAACTTACAATCAAAGGAGGAACAGGATGATGTGGTTGACAATGGGATGGAGGAGAGCCAAGGACATGCTGATCATGCTCAGCCTGATGACCAGCATTGTGGGCATGCTGTGGTGAAGTAGGGGGGGTGGACCTGATGGACACATGCATCATCAGGGATATTGAAGCAGTATATCTGGAAACCAAAACACCTACATGGTTGGAAAGACTGGATACAGAGATTGGGTAGCAGTGAAGGGGATGAAGGATACACAGAGAAGTCACCTTGTGCCTGTGGTAGACCCTACTGACTGGAACTCGACAAATGACAGAGCAAAAGGCAAAAAAGCCCAAGACAGATTGAATGGCAACTGCAAGCAGGAGTGATCCCACTTGACCTTTGCAGGCCCTGCCAAACACATCTCTACTCTGTGGTGATGAGAGAGGTCCCAGCCTCAGAGAGGCCTCAGCAACCAGCAGACAGGTGGAGATGAATCCACCAAGCCAGGTAGTAGGGACTTCACACCACCTTGTCTTGGTCTACAGTGTTCACTCTACCACCAGCACAAAGCAAGTATCAAAGGCAACCAAAAATCCCAACAATGCCAACCCTAGACCTACATGACATGTGAGTGTTCACCTGCAGATAGAGTGACATCAACTTACACTGACAACCTGGACACAGGTGTCTGCCAATAACCCAAAAGATAGGTTAAAAAAAAATAAAATAAAGTGATGAGAGCAAATAGGTGAAAGGGCATCAATGATGAGTGGGGAAAGGCTTACCAAGGCACACTGAAGAAAGATAACCAACAATTTCTCAAAAAGCCATAAATGTGAACAAAAATCTAAGGAATGCACCAGAAATACATATCAAGAGGTGTCATAAATGGATGAGACTGATCATTAGCAGGTAGTAGATGACTTACCAGGCACCCAGGCCAGATATGTGACCAAGGAAGGGGTCAAAAATGCGAAAAATGCAAACAGAAACCTAGGAAATTTACCAGAGTGATGAGAAATGCATATGAAAAAATACCAGAAATGGTTGGGATTGATTGTTGGCAGTTATAGATGACTTACCAGGAAGCCTGGCCAGAGAATGTGACCAGTAAAGGGGTGAAAAATGCGAAAAATGTGAACAAAAACCTAGGAATTATACCAGAGTGATGAGAAATACATATGAAAAAATATCAGAAATGAATGGGATTGATGATTGGCAGGTATAGATGACTTACCAGGAAGCCTGGCCAGAGAATGTGACCAGTAAAGGGGTGAAAAATGCGAAAAATGCGAACAAAAACCTAAGAAATGTGCCAGAGTGATGGGAAATACATATGAAAAAGTGTCAGAAATGGATGAGATTGACCATTGGCAGGTATATGGATGACTTACCAGGAAGCCTGGCCAGAGAATGTGAGCATTAAAGGGGGCAAAAATGCGAAAAATGCGAACAAAAATCTAAAAAATGGAGGAAATCCAGGTCCAGATGGCCAGGGTATGCAATCAGTGCCCCTCCTGAGCATTATCAAAGGGCCGTTGGCTTACCAGAAGCCAAAGGACTGTCAGAAAACAGTCAAAAATGCGAACTATGGGCCTTATCAGTGGATGAGATCTCTTATCAGGCTGATCTGCAGCCCAGATCAGAGCAGACACTCACAGATGACACAATATTTTCAGTGTGATAGTTGTTTGACAGTGGTTGGACCAGCTGGTATGCAACTGGAGTGGAGGGAGGCTGGGGAGGGAGCTGGGGAGGGAGGGGGAAGGACACTTGCTGACTGCCAGCACTGATTGCAGGACACACAACACCACATGGCTTTTGTTGTTCAAAAAAGGAAACTCACATGGCTTTTGCCGAGAGGAGTGAAAAAAGCAAGACTGCCGACAATAGTGAGAATTGCAAGAATTGTGAAAGTAGCGAGAATAGCGAGAATAGCGAGGGGAGCAAGCTACATGAAATAGTCAAACTATGTGTTGAGAATCAGCGATTCACACTCTCGCATGACCCACAGCCATTATACTTGTAGACAAGTGACCACCTGGGTTGTGGCTGCTTTGCAGCCTTAATCTGACTAAGTGACATGTGCCAGCATGGAGTGAATTGACTGGCATTGGCCCACCCCCTGCCATGAAGTGGATTCACTGGCAATGCCAGTGAATCCACTCCATGCCAGGGGGGTGGGCCATGCCAGTCAATTCACTCCATGCTGGAGGGGACAGGCTACATCAGAGATCTCTGGCTAGTAAACAGTCCAGGTTGTGTTTGTAACATGTGCCAGCATAGAGTGAATTGACTGGCATTGGCCCACCCCCTGCCAGCCAGTGAATCCACTCCATGACAGGGGGGTGGGCCATGCCAGCCAATTCACTCCATGCTGGAGGGGGACAGGCTACATCAGAGATCTCCATACTACATTCCTCATCTTCATGTTACTCACCCCTGCTGCCATGGAGCACACTCACTGGCTGACCACTGCAGCTGAAAGTCCATTCTCCATTCACCAGCTAAGAGACCAAACTTACCCTTGTGACTACCTGGGATGTGGCTGCTCCACAGCCTTACTCAGACCTCTTGTCCTCACTGGCATGGTGTCATAGACCACCCAGGAAGTGGCTGCTTTGTAGCCTTAATCCAACCCCCAATGTCCACTGGTGTGGAGTTAGTGACCCCCAGTATGGAGCCTCAGCATGGAGGTAATGGCCCCTTGCACAGAGTCACACCCACCAGTATGGAGTCACCACTGCTGGCATTGGCATGATTGGGTGCCCCCCTACCCCCCACTGGCATGGAGTGGAGCCACCAGCTGCCATCACCTGGGTTCACTGGCTGCCCCCCACCCCCCTGGCAGAGTGGGTTCACCAGCTGCCCCCACCCTCCTGGTATAGATTGGGTTCACTGGCTGTCATCACCCCCTCCTCCCCCTTGGCATGGAGTGGGTTCACTGGTTGTCATCACCCCCTCCTCCCCCTTGGCATGGAGTGGGTTCACTGGTTGTCATCACCCCTTCCTCCCCATTGGTATGGAGTGGGTTTGCTGGCTGGTCTGACCCCTCCCCTCCCTTGGCATGGAGTGGGTTCACTGGCTGTCATCACCCCTTCCTCCCTCTTGGCACAGTGTGAGTTAACTGGCTGCCCTCACCTCCTCCTCTGGCTACCTCCTCTCCCCTGGCATGGAGTGCATTGTCAGCCTTCCCTATACCCTTTTCAGACCACTGTTGAATTTGATCATGATTGATCAAGACAGCTGTCAC